>OX382282.1:8736704-9421474 GCA_947507595.1 Pyralis farinalis | reverse complement strand
TTCTTATTCAGTGGTTCCCAACCAGTGTCCGCGGACGACCAATGGTCTATAAAAGCAAAAATGTGAAGGGGGAAGATTTAATATTATATACTATTTAATTTAAATATTATTCGTTTCAAATTTTACAAATTTTTAACCAAACCAAATTTATATTCCGTCTAACAATGTTATATAACGATTGTAAGAATAAAATTACTTTTAAGTTAGTACAACCAACAAATTCATTAAAAATCCTAGTTCATTTTTGAGTTGAAGAAGTTTCTTTTTCCAAGGTTAGTGAACCCTACTAATAACAAAAAAAAACAAAGTCGTCCCTGATCAATAATAGGTTGGGAACCACTTATTAAATGGTTTCGAAGGTAGAGCTTCATCTACAAGGGATGTTTTTGGCTTAAATTAACTGAACGGTCGTACTGTGAAAGAGAGACCGTGTGCGAACGAGAGGGTCCCATTAGTCCCTCTCGGAAAAGACTGTTCCAGACGTCGCTTTACTTTTTAACAAATTCTGTCACTAGTTTCACTTTTTTTTATACAACATCGAAAAGCATAGAAATACACGACCCACCTGATGTAAAATGGTTACCGTAGCTTACGAACGCTTGAAATACAGGAAGTATCGCCCGTGCCACATGCCACTCCTATTGCTAATATAGCTACTCCTTGCGAGAATACCCGGTTACGTCACCAAATCGCAGGAATACAATTATTCTCCAGGGACTTGTTATCTGGCCGTGGTTTTTCTGTGAGGAGGTTCATGCATACAAATGTGAGAATCGAACACACGAGCCTGGATATTAAAGTAGCCTTGTTATTTACTCCGCCACCGAGCTCGGCACTATCCTAAATGCTTAATTTATTAATATACACATAATAATAATAAAAGGTTTGGCCACAACATGAATTTTTTCCTAATAACCTACGTATCATCTTATCAGCAGCTCTAGAAACCGGCGAGCGTGCATGAAGAGCTATGAATGTTAAAGAAGCGAGTGAGATGTGTAAGGGCCACGCTTTACCGCAAGAGACCTGGCGTGAAGATATACATACATACATCTTCTTACCATTAATTTATTTCTTATATACTTACATAAATAACCTAGAAATATTTGAGGTTATTTATGTACGTTCAGTGAATATTTTTACCTAGGTACCGACTTATTTTATTCTACTAACGATTTTCTAAGAAATTTCAGACTACAATACGTACCTACGGCTTAGAAAAAACCCGAACGTAGTTTGACAAAATCTTTAAGAAAAAAACCGTACGTAGCTTGCAAAATTCTCTTAGAAAAAATCCGTACGTATAACTTGAGAAATTCTCTTAGAAAAAACCCGTACGTAGGCGTAGCTTGAAAAATTCTCTTAGAAAGACGCGTACGTAGCTTGAGAAATTCTCTTATAAAAAGCCATGCGTATTGTAGCTTGAGAAATTCTCTTATAAAAAGCCGTGCGTATTGTAGCTTGAGAAATTCTCTTAGAAAAAAAACCGTACGTATTGTAGTTTGATAAATTCTCTTAGAAAAACCCATACGTATAGTAGTTTGAGAAATTCTTTTAGAAAATTCTCGGTAGAATAAAATAGGTCAGTATGTAAAAATATCAAATGGGTCCATACAAATAATTTAAATTTAAAAAGCTACTAGAGTAATGTCACATTGTATTTATTGGTCTCTATTTCCTCATTTAATTGTCTTCTCTATTCCAGGTGCTGGCCCACACCCTTCAAGGTCTGGGCCAGGATGAGGGCATGTACCAGCAATATATACCCCTAGCGCTGCATTTGGCCGACGACTTCTTCCTGACGAACCCCTCGCGGGACGTTCAGCTGCTGATCGCGTGCTGTATCGCCGATGTGCTTAGGGTGTATGCACCGGAGGCACCGTATAAAGATCAGGATCAGGTGAGATCTCATTTTTATTTATTTATAATGTTTAAAGCAAACACTTATAATTATTAAAAACAAAGCGTGTATACGTCAGTCAGAGTAAAATTATTCTATCTACCTATAACTACACGCCACACATCACTCGCTTCTTTAACATTCAATGCTCTTCTCATGCATGCTCGCCGGTTTCCAAGGCGTTTTTCTTCATTTCAATTAAAATATATTACATGATTAATAATTATTTTTAGTATTTGGGCGGACTGATTTTTAAATTCCCGTTCCTAAGTTAGAGCTTTTTCCGAGATACACGAATATACTTAAATACATTAAAAAACGACCAACTCTATTTCTAACATCATCATTGCGAATACGGTCTACAAGCCTTACGCCACAAATTTTGCGCAGCGCTCGCATTTCAACCGCGTTTATTCTACTTTCATGCTCTTTCTGCCATACCCAGCTCTCGCTTCCATAAGTTAGCG
This sequence comes from Pyralis farinalis, assembly GCA_947507595.1. Classification (NCBI taxonomy): domain Eukaryota; kingdom Metazoa; phylum Arthropoda; class Insecta; order Lepidoptera; family Pyralidae; genus Pyralis; species Pyralis farinalis. The sequence goes on along the minus strand of OX382282.1, from coordinate 9,419,107 downwards.
TTGGGACCAACACTGCATTGTGTATAGCGAGCTGTGCCTTCTGGCTTAGATTTCGGGTACCTAGAAGTTTACCCAACGCTCCATTCACGCTATTCCCTGCACTCACTCGATTCTCCACATCAGTGGTATGTATTTGCTTAACCCTCTTTATATGTATATACATATAAAGAGGGTTTTTTCGTATTGCGCTGAAATTTTCGTATACGAAAATGATGTGGAATGAAAGATGTAGTGATAGTGATAATTTATTAACAAATTAAAAACACCTAAACCTTTTACTTTTTAACTGTAAATGAAAATATAAGATAATTGTCAATAAACAAATTTAAAACTACTATTAAAGCCAAATTGTGTAGCAGGGCATATTATAAAGTATCTGACTATATTAATGATAAAAATGCCTGGGGGTGAGTCGATCCAATTATAATGTAATTAATAAATTATGTAAATTTGTTTGGATGGACCAAAAGATGCATGAGTTTTTTTTGCAGTATTTTTATCAGTGCTCACTTAGTCATAAACTGCACGGTAGGGGAAAAAATTGTGACGATTCCAAACAAACTTTCCATTTTTACGGAATAAAAGATTTTTGACTTTGACTTTGACTTTGAATGTTAGATAAGCGAGTGAAGTGTGTAAGGACCGCGTTTTATGGCGCTCGGTTCTCTCTGCCGACCCCGCAATTGACCTGGTGTGAAGATATACATGCATACATGCATTAGAAAATACAAGATATCGTTGTGTGTTATTTCGTTTCTCACAGATATATGATTCAGCATTACTCGAATCAAATGGTATTTGTTTGTCATTCCATTAATTGCTAACGAGTATTGTGTTTCGCTGACTGGTTCCTTTCCACACGTGTTATTACGACGGGGATAGTTACTATCTATGTTATACCGATCCTTTTCTGGGAGAGCATTGTAACTGTCTAGAGACTTGTAGGGTAGATGTAGGGCACAAAGGGAGGTTTTATGAGTAGTAGTTAGTTTTATGAGTGAGAAAGTAGAAAAACAATTCCGTGGAGGGTTGTTGTTCCTGTGAGTGAGGTGTCCAGTAAGCTCCTGAGGAGTTGCTGTGTTAGCTCAGGGTTGTTCCTGTACTGCAAGCGTTCAAGTTATGACAAACATTTTACATTAGGTGGGCCTTTTTGTTTGTTTGCCTCCAAGCAGGGTAGGCAGAAGAAACCAAGCGTCACGTAACGCGGTCCTTACACACATCGTAAAAAAATGTAATGCGACAAAGTTTTGTGTGCTTATAATCTTCGTTAGAACCAACACTTCCTGCTCCCCTGCACCCTGCCCATTTAACTAATGTATCTGGTGAAGCATGGTATAAAAAAAGTAAAAATCTGAACAGCAAATATCAACAAACGCCCAACAGCAGAAGGGCCAAATAACAATTTTTTGGAGTTGTTCTGTGAGTAAGCTCATGAGTTGATTGTGGTGGTAAAATGCGGGCTACACTTTGGAGATACACAAAGATGTGTTGCAGGCGTTCTTTAGGTAATGTTTGGTATTCATCAATCTTTGGTACAATCAAAAGTACTTTGACGAGCTCGGCGGCTCAGTCGTGAATGACGCGACTTTGACACCGACGCTCGTGGGTTCGATTCCCACACAAGGCAAACATTTGTGTGCATGAACATATCTGTTTGTCTTGGTCTGGGTATTTTTTATGTATAATAAGTATGTATTTACAAAAAAAAAATGTATTTTACGTATGTTTATCAGTTGTCTAGTACCCATAACACAAGCTTCGCTTACGTTGGGGCTAGATGGCGCTGTGTAATTTGTCTGACAATATTTAAAAAAAAAAAAGTACACACCACGCAATTTTCATATACACATTTTATACACTGGTGTCCCACATGCATCTGAGGACCATGTTACGCTGTTCAATGTACTCGTCTACTATGGTATACATTTGTCGTTGAAATTCAAGATGCCCAGCATAGTCGTTGTTGTTATTGTTATATCTTTATTGCACGAATATACAGAACATATACAGTTACAAATGTTTAGTATGTACAAAGGCGGACTTATCTCTGTAAGAGATCTCTTCCAGCCAACCTTTATAGGCTTCGTAGGAATATGTAATACATATATAGGCAGAGGCATCTGTACCTTCTTTAACTAATATATCATGAACTAATGAGTCAATGCAACAGTAAAAACAGATACATAAATATAACACAAAGAAAATAAAAGTAAGTAAGAAAAATCATACATACATAAGTACCTAAGCAACAATACATTCAAACTAGGGGCAAATGTAGTGGAACCGAGGAACATTGCTCAAGATAAACATTATTCTTTGGCTTTCGTGTCTATACTGAAGAATCCAAGGCAACGAGATTTGAATAACTCAAAAGAGGGCGCCAATCTTACATTCAATGAGAGTGAATTCCACAGCTTTGCCTATTTGACAGTAAAGGAGATGGAGTAAGTTTTCGAAACATGAGTTTTTATGTTAAGGATTTGAATACAACTCGAACGCAGACGGACGTCACCATGTCGAAATACATGAAACATATGCGAGTTAGTCCATATAATTCTTTATGCGATAAAAAATGCTAGAAAATATTTAAAAAAAGGCGTTTACGCTACTGTTTTCCGAGTAAAGCTCATTATGTCAATTTGTAACTTACTAAATGCTGTAAGGAGCAATGAGGCATTTTTATATACATTAATATGCAACAGATCGCCCATTTAATGCAAAGATGCCACAATTCAAGAAGTTCGCAATAGTGTTTTTATACTACGTTAGGCATGCAAGCATACAGCCCACCTGTTGTAAAGCCGTAGCCTATGAACGTTTGTAATATATTAAGTATCACTCGCGCGATGCTACCTCTGCTGTTAACAGCAATTCCTCTTGAGCTTACTGGTAACCTCACTCACACGCAGGAACACAACAACCCTCTAGGGAGTTGTTTTTTGGCTGCGGTTTTCTGTGAGGCGGAGGTATTTACCCAGACGGGCTACTTTGATGCGTCTCCTACCTCGAAACATCCAGATTAAGACAAACAGACATGTTCATGAACACAAAATGTTTGTGTTGTATGGGGATCGAACCCACGGGCGTTGGTGTCAAAGTTGCGTCATTAACGATTTGATGATATTTTTGAAGTGACAACTTCTTTAGCGGCGTTGTGCACTTTTTGGGATGAGTAATAAATTTAAAACTCGCGTCAGGACATGTGACCCTGTCCGTAAGATTTTGGTGAGAATTATAACTTAAGTTCGCTGCAGCGCTAAAACATTAGTTACTTCTAATTAAACAATTAAAACATGAAGCGCTCGATCGATCATAGGGCATTATTTTCTTGGTCTTGGTCACACCCGTTTTTTTAGTAATATGAATAAGACAGATGATATCAATATATAAATACGTGAAGCAAACACTTCGTACCTCTTATTACGAAAATCACGCGGACGGAGGAATATGAAACTTGGCACACTTTTTATGGAGAAGTGCAGACAGCTACATTTTTTTTGTAGTAATGCTCGGGAAATACATTAAATTATAAAAAGACATTACATACACTACCATGGCTGACACACGAACACATATGTATCTATTCAAATATATACCTACTCTTTTGTTTATGGTTAAAGTCTGCGGTCAAATTGAGAGAAGGTTAATATTAATTTGTCTATAGTCTTACTAAAAGCCAAAAATACTCGTACTTTTGTTAATGGTTGAAGTCTGTGGTCAAATTGTGAAGAGATTAATATTATAGAGTCTTTAATATTATTTGTCATATAGTCTTACTGAATGTCAAAAGTTTGACACGCTCGGTGGCGCAGTGACGAAACGCGCTGTTACGTTACTTTGACACCAAGCTCGTGGGTTCGATTCCCACACAGGGCAAACGTTTGTGTGCATGAACATGTCTGTTTGTCTTGGTCTGGATATTTTAAGAGAGGTAGGGCGCATCGAAGCAGCCCGTCTGGGGAAGTACCTCCACCTCACAGAAAACCGCAGCCAAATAACAACTCCCTAGAGGGTTGTTGTGTTCCTGCGTGTGAGTGAGGTCACCAGTAAGCTCCTATGGAGTTGCTGTGTTAGCAGCAGAGGTGGCATCGCGCGAGTAATACTCAATGTATTGCAAGCGTTTATAGGCTACGGTAACCGCTTTACATCAGGTGGGTATGCTTGCATGCCTCCCGACGTTGTATAAAAATCAAAATTATGATAATGTCACAGTCATAGTTTGTCTAATAGATATTTGTGCTTTATATATTAGTTATTTAAACGTTCTAACTTAAAAAACAATGAATAATGGTCGAATTTCGACTACCGGGCGACCACTAGTTAATAATAATATTTATAAATATATTTAGTAATAAAAATGTTAAAAATCTTCAAGAATGCACGTTTCAAATTTTGTTTCACTCGCCCTCTTAAATATGACAATTTCGAATTGTGGCGCTTTTGTATTTAATGAGCGAAATATTGCACGTCTACGCGAAAATGTCTTAATTGAATTGTTAAATAAATATTTGACTTTGGTCCATTATTCTACACAAAATATCCAAATTTCTCGACTGTAACTAATTTCATTTTCGAGATAGAGTGACATACTGATGGAGAGGCAGAAGGGGACATATAAAACATATAAAATAGTGAAGCAAAAAGCACTAGGCGACAAAACATATTTTCCGCGCGTTACCTATGAAAATAATCACTTTTTCAACACGCTTTGTATTGAGCAAGTACTGTTCACGTTGGAAATAAATCAATTGACGGCCTACTATAATATTGGAAGGACGAAGCGAAGCTGAATACTTCTGAAATAATTTAACGTTATTTTGGCTGAAACGCATAGCAATTTACTATCATTTTCTTATCAAAAGTTTCTCGTCCCTCATCGAAGAAAACTATTTGAGTGCAAAGATATTTCATGTATGTATATATGTACACCGGTGTCTCCCGTAGAAGTCAAGACGCCGAGGAAACACCTAAGTTGAAAATTCTTGTCAAATTAACCCATATTGGTGGTAACATACATTGCGTAAAATCTATGGACTATTTTGAATCGTTTTAATTCATATTACACTAACAATACTATGAATTAAATCGCGTAATATTTACAATTGGAAAAATGTACACGTGTAAATTGAACGCGGACATGATTTCTGCCAGAGCCCTATTCATAAAGTCGCTTTTTTATTGTTCCTCGGACCTGGGCATTTGGCGTGTACTTCTTATAGTGCCCTCCGTGTCTCAAATTTATATAAGAAAACCATTACGCCAAACGATGGTCATGTTATCTGTTAATGTTTGTAGTTGTTTAGTTAATGTAATTACGTGAAATTTATCAATGTCAATAAACATTCTTTCGTGGTTTCTTTTTCCATTAACAATAATTGGGAGAAAATACAGTTTGCGAAGCCTGGGTTGTCAGTTGCTACTTTTCAATTTACCATATTCTATTTGTTTACAGGTCAAGACAATATTCCTGTTCCTAATAAACCAGCTACAAGGTCTTCGCGATCCCAAGGACCCGGCGTTCAAGCGCTACTTCTACTTGCTGGAGAATCTTGCCTATGTAAAATCATTCAACATGTGTTTTGAATTGGAGGACTGCCAGGAGATATTCTGCGCCCTGTTCTCGCTTATGTTTAAGATTGTCAAGTGAGTACTACAATTTGTTTATTAACACCTTATATATATATGCTCGAAGAAACTTGACCATAACCAATACTGAAAATTTGAGGAATATATAAAATTACATGATTACAACATTTTTTTCTAATGTTTTCTAAATTTCATCACTAGTTACCAAACAAAAGAAAAAAAAAATCGGTTGACAAGCAGAGAAGGGAAGGCTACTGAATTGTTCTGTCCTTACCTATTTAATATAGATATTCACTTCAAGCCCCTTGCGGGGTTGGCAGACGGAACTGAGCTCTACAGGACTTTGTTCTTACACACCTTACTCTCTTCCAAAACTACACCATGAACCGTAATCGTTGTGTTCATCACAACTCCCAAGAGGGTTGTGTTCCTCGTGTGACGACGCAAGCGATACTTACTGTATTGCAAGTGCTCGTATTCTACGGTTACCACTTTATATCAGGTGGGCCGTATGCTTATCTTCTACCGTTGTTTAAAACTGTTTAATTAGTCAGAAATCTTATTTTCTCAGGGAAGGCTATGTAGATAAACGTAAAAAGCAAAATGTTACCTAAATACAAAATTTGATCCAAATCGTTAGAGCCTTATCCGAGATACACAAAGTATATTCATACAATACAAAAATCACTTTTTTTAAATTAATAAGATATAATGTCTCCAACAGCACGGAACATTCGTCAAAAGTGAAGTCGTTCATGCTGGACGTGCTGTGCCCCCTGATCACGGAGTCCGACGTGGTTTCCAACGAGCTCCTCAATGTGATCCTGATGAATCTCGTGGAGCCGAACAAGAGGGAGCACAAGTACGCGTACTCGCTCGCCAAGGAGCTCATCGTGAAGACCAGCGAGACCCTGGAGCCTTATATTCAGGCGGTGAGTCATTGATTATCGTGAGTCACATCTTTTATTTGTATATATTTAGTGTCTGACAGTTTTTTTTCATATAAAATCGCTGTCACTGCAGCACATATTGCGAAGGTAAAGGTTTCTTAGCGTGCTATGGAAAGAACTAAGCTAGAGGTCTCTCTGCGCGATAGAAGCAGAAATGATGCTATCCGCAGTAGAACTAAGGTAACCGACATAGCCCACAGGATAAGCAAGGTGACGTGGCAATGAGCCGGCCGCAAAGTTCGTAGAACCGACAACCGCTGGGGAATTAGATAGAACGACGACCTCGCGAGGTTTATAGGGAGTCGATTGATGCAGGTGGTACAGGATCGAGACGGAAGGGCACTTTAGAGGGGAGGTCTATGCTCAGCAGTGGACGAATATGGGCTGAGATGATGATGATTTAAAATCACATTTTTCAGTAAAGGTAAATTCGAAAAACCGAATTTAGTTGTACGTTCCAGGATTCGAACCGAACCTTTTGCTCAGTAGGCCGTCTCCTCATCCACTGGACTATCACTGCTGCTTTGATGCGCCCTACTGCTCTTAAATAACATGCTTGTATAGCGTTAATATCGCAGGTATACAATATTTTACCTAAAGTATATATAAATAAATACAATGGGTTGAAGTCGTGAAGGTCACGCGCGGCCCAATATGTACATATAAGATGTAAATAATATATTCTAATGTGATTTTCTTAAAATGTTGTTGACATTGACGAAAATGTTGTTTGTTCTTCTGACACCATCCTCATTAGGTTTGGTTACACTTCATTCTTTCAATTACGAAGTCCTATGACCAGTTTCTACACGAACTTTTACTTTTATTTTTTTTATACAACGTCAGACGCATACGAGCATACGGCTCACCTGATGTAAAGCGGTTACCGTAGCCTCTGAACACTTGCAATACAATATCACTGGCTCACCTCTGCTGCTAACACAGCAACTCCTTAGGCGCTTACTGGTGAGCTCACTCACACAGGAATATAACAGCATCTAGGTAGTTGTTATTTGACTGCGGTTTTCTATGAGGTGGAGGTACTTGCCCAGACGGGTAACTTTGATGCGCCCTACTACTTAAAACACCCAGACCAACACAAACATACATGTTGTATGTATATGTATGTATGTATATCTTCACGCCAAGTCCCTTGCGGGGTAGGCAGAGAGAACCGAGCGCCATAAGACGTGGTCCTTGCATACTTCACTCGCTTCTGTGACATTCATAGCTCTTTTCATGCACGCTCGCCGGTTCCTGGGGCTCCTGACATCACCTTCTGATAAAACACGACCAATTTGGTCATGGAAGGTTAGTCTCGGCGTTCCTCGGCTCCTACATCCTTCCACTTTTGCATTGTATATCTGTTTCGTCATTCTTTCGTCCCGATTCTTTCTACATGTCCGAACCAACGGAGCATGCCCTTTCTTATCTTAACACCGACACTCTCTACATGTTCATGCACACAATTGGCTGTCCTTTATGAAAATCGAACCCACGAGCGTCGGTGGAAAAGTAATGTTACTAACCACCAAGCTCGTCAAAATATAAACCCATCCACAGACAGGAGACAGTCGACGTTACTTAACCTGTGTGTCTTGTTCACTTAGATTGACACGCACAATGGCGTCATCGAGCACAGGCCCTGCCTTGCCCTAAAAATAAATTTAACTCGCCCTAACTGAATCTTAACTGAAACCTAATCTAAACCTCAAGTGGAAGTGACACTAGGTACTTGCCCTACTTCCCTACAACTAAACCTAACTTTTCAAAAGCTCAATGGCGTCATTACACGTGTCACACTAATTTTCGATGGCGCAATGGCGAAACGTGCTTTTACGTTACTTTGACAACGCTAGTGGGTTCGATTCCCACAGAGGACAAACATTTGTGTGCATGTATGTACCTGTCTGTTTGTCTTGGTCTCGGTATTTTTAAGAGAGGTAGACGTAGGACGCAGCAAAGCAGCCCGTCTGGGGAAGTACCTCCACGTCACAGAAAACCGCAGTCAAATAACAACTTCCTAGATGGTTGTTGTGTGCCTGCGTGTGAGTGAGGTTAGCAGTAAGCTCCTAAGAGTTGCTGTGCTAGCAGCAGAGGTGGCAACGCGTGAATGATACTTAATGTATTGCGGTCTATAGGCTACGGTTTTCATCAGGTTGGCCATATTCTTGTATGGGCCTGACGTTGTATACAAAAAAAAAAACCACCAAGACATACAACTTCGACCGCAGCCCGGCTATGAATAAGTTAGTCATCTTGAGTTGCTTCGTGAGTCAGAGGCTCAAACCAATAAACCACTTGTCTGCGAATGAAGGCACCCCGCGCTCACAAAAACCTTGTGTTTTAGCGCCTAAATATCTCAGCGCTGCGTGTCAACCAACAAGCCGACAAGTGCCTCGATGTTGATGCGTGAACTAGCCAATAACAGCTGCGCGTTCTACTTTACCCCTCCAAACCTTAGCAGTGAATTGAGTTACTACGTAATATCGGTCTCCTTGTTTCTCATAAGTTATTTCCTTTAAGGTCGGAGGGCACGAAGCCGTCGGTCGCGGATGTTTTCGATAGACGGCAGTCGTTAAACTAAGTTTAGAGACGTAGAGCGCATATGGATGGTTGTTGTGTTCTTGCGAGTGGTGGCAACTGGCAAGCGATAGTTCTTGTATAGAAAGTGTTCGTAGTTACTTTTTTATATCAGGTCAGCTGTATACTTTCCTGCCGTGTAAAAAAACCTGCTAAGTGAGTCGGACTGCGGGGTGATGGTTCCGTACAAACTTGTAACTTGTAGTAACTTGTAATCTGATAAATGCACAACAACAACGCTTCGCTACCGCTGCTCATTCTATAATAAAATATTTTTTCGTATTTATCTATTGCAGCTTGCATTAATTATACATACATACATATCATCACGCCTGTCTCCCATTGGGGTAGGCAGATATTATAGAACGCCAGGTGCACCGATCCAAACAGACCGCTCTCGCTTCTTCTACACTCATCAACCTCTTCATGCATGCTCTTTGGTTTTGAGTACTTTTGATTTGGCCCTTTTTCAACACATCACCAATTTGATCTATATGTGTGCGTCTAGGGCGGCCCCTCCCGACATCACCATACACTTCTTTCGTAACTCTTTTGTCATTAATTAATTAATTAATTATTTAATCATATTTATAATGGATGACAAGTACCGTCATTTAACATAGATAATATTCATGTACTTATGTAGATTTAGAGACAAATCGACTCATTCCCATCTTCCAACCTAGCCATCCAACCCAGGTTGGATGTTGGGAATTTTAAGTGTCAACTCTGCATTTTTTTTTTGTACTATGTCGGGAGGCATACAAGTATACGGCCCACCTGATGTAAAGCGTGTACCGTAGCCTATTAACGCTTGTGATATATTAAGTATCACTCGCGCGATGCCTTCTCTGCTGCTTACACAGCAACTCATTGGGAGCTTACTGGGGTGACCTCACTCACACGCAGGAACACAACAACCCTCTGGGGAGTTGTTATTTGGCTCCGGTATTCTGTGATGTGGAGGTACATCCCCAGACCAGATGAAATGACAGGAATACATAATTAATGAATAACTATTCCGTTACATCTTGTATTACTTAGTGACTAATTATTTTAAAATTAATGACTTTCAGTTAAAAGATTTATCAAACGAGATTAGGTAAGTATGCAACAATTTTTTTGTTCTTACAGGAAAATTAAATATTTAGCAGAAAATTTATCCAAACATCCGTACACATTTGTACTTCGCTGTACATAGGTGTAAGTTAGAATACGGAAACAAAAATAATTCCTATATTATATCAACCTGAAATAAGTTGAAAGATGGCACTTTCAATTCCCAACATCCAACTTGGGTTGGATGAGTAGGTTAAAAGAAGGGAATGAGTAGACAGATCTATATGTCCTTATATAATAATAATAAGTGCGTATAATAGTGTAAGCAGTAAGGTAACGTACAGCTATATTCAGCGAAATAATTAGGTAACATTATACATTTTTGTTAGAGCAATTCATAAGTTCATAGACTATGAATTGCTCTAACAAAAATGTAGGGAGATACTTAATTGCCTTACATTGATATAGGTCGCGGTTAGTTTACCAACTGCACATAAGTTTATAGTTATAAGATGTTTTTTGTTTTGTAACTACAAATTTACGGTTTTCGGATTTTTGTCCTTTATTATGCTATATGACATTGTTTGTGGCCAATTTTCATGGTTCTTGGTCAACCGGAAGTACCTTGTAGGCTTTGATTCCCTCGCGAGTGTCAAAATATAATAACAAATATTGTCGGACAAATTACATAGCGCCATCTAGCCACAAAGTAAGCGAAGCTTGTGGTATGGGTACTAGACAACTGATAAACATACGTAAATACATTTTTTTTTGTAAATACTTATTATACAAATAGACATGTTCATGCACACAAATGTTTGTTCTCTGTGGGAATCGAATCCACGAGCGTTGGTGTCAAAGTAGCGTAACAGCGCGTTCCACCACTGCGCCACCGAGCTCGTCAATATGCGGCATAAACGACCGGATCATTTGATTGCGTTAACTAAGAATTTTATTTTTTCACTGTTCCAAGAGAGCAGACTTGAGTATTTGATACTAATTTCAACTTGATATCTCCATGCGTTCCTGAGAAAATGGATCTTGACAGACGGGCTACGATTGATGTACCCTACCTCTCTTAAGATATTCAATATTTATGTGTATATTCCATATTCAATTCATACAAAATTGTTTATTCACATACAAAATTGAAAACATTGCAAAGGAGCTGATAGCTCCTAATGGTACTCAGTAGGGGTGGCTACGAGCCACTAAATTCATGCGGGGTCGCAGGGAGAACCGAGCGCCACAAGACACCGTCTTACAATTCAAAGCTAAGAAAACCAAGATTGAATGGTATTTGAAAGAGAAGAAACTCAAATGAGTACAAGTATTGATGATGTAGCGTTGGAAGAAGTAAATGAGATTCTATATCTTGGAAGCGCTTCTAGCATTGATGAAAGGTACACCACTGATAAGGAGAGATGAGTGAGGGAACAGTGTGTATGGACCGTTGGGCACAACTCGCTGTACACAACGCGGTGCTAATCCCAACCCTAACTTATGGAACTGAAAGCTCGATATTGTCCATAATCTTGCATAGTAAAGTAGCATACATGGGTGTTTCAAAATTTAGGTCACACGCATGTTTGAAAGTAAATAATTACCCATTATGCGATCTCTACCGCAGCTAACTAAAGAGCTGATGACTTTGAAACGGCTGAACTGATTTTGATTAAACATGTCTAAGAACCATCGCTAGAAAACCTGCTTTCAAATACAAAAAAAACGCATCCAAATCGTAAAAAAAACTTATACACCCCCCTTTTTTTGCGTCGGGGGTTAAAAAATAAAGGATCCGACCATTGGGCGTTAGGATAATAAAATGCATGCTCCGTTGGTTCGGGTATGTAGAATGCACGAAAAAGTGATTAAACAGATGTGCAATGCGAAAGTGGACGGATGTAGGAGCCAAGGAAGGCCAAGATTCACCTACCGATATTAAATTGGCCCAGCTATATCAGAAGGTGAAATCAGGAGCCCTAGAAACCGACAAGCGTGCATGAAAAGGGCTATGAATGTTAATGAAGCGAGTGAGTTGTGTAAAGACCGAGTCATGTGGCGTTCGGTTCTCTGTACGTACCCCGCAAGTGTCTTGGCGTAAAGATATAGTATCCATTGTCTCTATAAATATAGTGTAATATATATCTTATACTTCACATCAGGCCAAGCTTATCCTGCAGGCACCCGTATCCGAGAAGGAAGAGCATATTCAGCCACGCTACTCAGTTGCTAATATTTTCAAGACGTCTGAAACCAATGACTTAGTTTAACGGCTAACTTTGAACCCGTAGTAAGTACGTGCTCGAGATAAACAAACAATCGTAGACAGGCTGTGGATGACGTTGCTTATCTTTCGTGTTCGATTAGACTAATATATGTAATAACGATATCAAGCTACTCGAAACGTAAATATATTATTTTGGACGCATTTGTAATACGTAATAGTTTATGTAATGTACAATAAGTACGAAGTTTGCTAGATAAAACGATATGTTGATTAGATTTCCGTTTTATTGTTTGTATTTAGGGTTCCGTATAAAAGGGAACAACTCATAGCACATGAGCCTCGCTGTTCGCCCTTTTATCTGTCACATTCACATATACTCCATCCGCCAATAATTCTATTATTTTAAACAATCAATTCTTACGTGTATATAAATATATTTCGTGTAGATAAATATATATTGACGAGCTTGATGACGCAGCGGTTAATAACGCGACTTTGACACCAACGCTCGTGTGTTCGATTCCCATACAGGACAAACATTTGTGTGCACGAACAGGTCTATTTTGGTATGGGTGTTTTTAAGAGATGTAGGGTGTATCAAAGTAGCCCGTCTAGGTGAGTACCTCACAAAAAACCGCAGCCAAATAACAACACTCTGGGGGGTTGTTGTGTTCCTGTGTGTGACTGACGTCATCAGTAAGCTCCTAAAAAGTTGCTGTATTAGCAGTGGAGGTGGTATCGCGCGAGTGAGACTTGATGTATTACAAGGCTACGGTAACCGCTTTACATTAGGTAGGCCGTATGCTTATATGCCCCCCGCCTTAGTATAAAGCAAAACTATTTCGTGTATTTCGGAGATGAATCTAACGATTTGTATCAAATTTTATATTTAGTTAAGGTTTTGCTATTTAATTTTATGTACCTATATATATGTCCTTCCTAAAGAAATACAAATTTACACAAAAATAAAACATACAAGACCACTAATAATCTTACTACTACTAACATAGTACTAATAAGTTATTGATGCTACAAATCTAAAATAATCTTTTTAGCGTTATCCCGTTTTCCTAATCCATTAGGTTTAGCAGGGTCCGTAACCTAAGCCTAAGTATTTGGCGAAGATACTGGTTTTTACATGGAGCGACTGCCGTCTGACTTCCAACCCTGAGGAAAAACCTGATGATTCTTAGGTAATATCACACATCTTTCAAAATTGGGGGTGTTCAATATGGCCGACTTGAAAGCGTCGACAGTTCTTCACCGGACTGGAATCTTTGATCACGAAGATTTTTCTTGTATGTATGTATATCTTTACGCTAGGTCCCTTGCGGGGTAGGCAGACACACTTCATTTGCTTCTTTAATGTTCATAGCTCTTTTCATGCACGCTCGTTGGTTTCTAGGGTATCACCATCTGATAAAACACGACCAATTAGGTGATGATAGGTTAATCTTGGTCTTCCTCGGCTCCTACATCCTTCTACTTTCGCATTGTATATCTGTTTTGTCATTCTTTCATCCTGCATTCTTTCTACTTGACCGAACCAACGGACCATGCCTTTTCTTATCTTAACACCGACACTCTTTTATCTTAACACTGACTAACTCTCTTTCGTACGTCATCATTTACAACGCGGTCAGCAAGCGTTATGCCACAAATTTTGCGCATTGTTCTCATCACGACCGCATTTATTCTACTTTCATGCTCTCTCTGCCATAACCAGCTTCTTTCACTTCCATAAGTTAGCGTTGAATTAGCACTGCGTTGTGTAAAGCGAGTTGTGCCTTCTGGCTTAGATTTCGGTCGCCTAGAAGGCACCCAACCCAACGCTCCATTCACGCTAGGATAGTTATTTTAGGAAATGTAAGAGCTTTTAGGTCAGAATTGTATGGAGGACGGTCAGAATTTCTACGTGTTCCTATTGTTGTTATGGTATAGGAGGATGTGTCGCTTTGTGTGACACTTCCGGAGTTCCACTATCGTCGGAAGGCATGCCACCTGATGTAAAGTGGTTATCGTAGCCTGCAATACATTAAGTATTACTCGTGCGATACCACGTCTGCTGCTAACATAACAACACATTAGGAGCTTACTAGTGACCTCACTCACTCGGAGGTACACAACTACCCACCAAGGAGTTTTTATTTGGCTACAATTATCTGTGAGGTGGAGGCACTTCATCAGACGAGTTGTTTTAATTCTTTTTCTTACAACATCATTGTGAACGCGGTCAGCAAGCGTTATGCCACAAATTTTTCCCAGTACTCGCATCTCGACCGCATTTATTCTACTTTCATGCTCTCTCTGCCATTCCCAGCTTTCAGTTACAGAAGTTAGCGTTCATAAATATAATAAATCATTTCATATAAAGGTAATTTCATTTTAAAATGTAGAATTTATATTTCAATGCACGATGAAGAAACAATGGTTGGCATATTTTTTGCAGTTTAAATACAAAAGTTAGTATATAGTTTTGCTATTACTTACAAGGTTATTAGTTAAGTAGGTACATTGAAATATTGCTTCAATGTTGAAGCTTGCTAGACGTTTCCGTTACCAATGTCACAAGAATTGTCAATTGTTTAACATATAATACACTAGAAATGTTTTCATTATGAATTCTATGTATGTATGTATATCTTCACGCCAGATCCCTTGCGGGCTACGCAGACAGCCATAAGACGCATTCCTTACGTACCTCACTTCTTCTTTTTCTTTCTTCAACCGACGAGCGAGCATGAAAAGAGATATGAATATCTCTTTTCATGCTCGCTCGTCGGACTCCTGACATCATCGTCTGATATAACACGACCAATTTGGTTAAGGTAGGGTTAGTCTTGTCTTCCTTGGCTCCTTCATCATTCCACTTTCGCGTTGGACCATATTTCTAGGTATATAAATGATATTTTTGATACATCTGTTCCGTCAATCTTTCATCCTGCATTCTTTCTACATGTCCGAACCAACAAAACATGCTTTTTCTTATTTTTACACCAACACTCTCTTTGAGACCAACTCTCTTTCTTACGTCATCATTACAAACGCGGTCAGCAAGCGTTAGTCCACAAATTCTGCGCAATGTTCTCATACTTTCATGCTCTCTCAGCCATTTATGAAATTTAGTTTGACCATATTTTTTCTTTCACAGTTCTTCAACCACGTCCTGATCCTCGGCAAGGAAGAAAAGGGTCTTCTGATATTCTCTAAAGTCTACGAGCTAATCTACGAGTTGTATCAGTGTTGCCCATCCCTCCTCCTAGCAGTCTTGCCACAACTCGAATGCAAGTTAAAATCAGCTCAGTTCCAAGAAAGGCTTAGTGGAGTCGCATTACTCGCCAGAATGTTCTCTGAACCCGGATCGGAACTTGCTAAGCAATACCCGGCCCTATGGCGTGCGTTTTTAGGACGTTTTAATGATATATCTGTACCGATAAGAATCAAATGCGTACAGTACTGCATGCATTTTCTGGTACATCACCCAGACTTGAGGAAAGATATTACGGAGACTTTGAAAATGAGGCAACACGACGCCCACGAACAAGTGCGTTACGAAGTAGTTATGGCTATAATAGCAACAGCTCAAAGGGATTTCCAAGCCGTGGCCGGCTCTGAGGAGTTGCTCCATTTCGTAAGGGAAAGGACCTTGGATAAAAAATTCAAGATACGCAAAGAGGCCATGTCTGGTCTCGCTATGATATACAAGAAATTCTTAACTGAGGAGTCTGTACCGGCCGCAACGGAAAAGGCTGCTCAGTGGATCAAAGATAAGATCCTACATGGATATTACATGACGGCTTTGGAAGATAGATTACTGGTTGAACGACTGCTGAATACATCGCTTGTTCCGTACACGTTACCGGCGCCCGTACGCATGAAAAAGCTGTATTATCTAATGTCAAATGTCGATGATAACGCTACTAAAGCATTCATAGAACTACAAAAGCACCAACTAGCTGTAAGACGCACTGTGGCCGAATGGATAGACTTGCACAGAAAACCGCAGACGCCTGCGGTACAAAAGGAATTGATCGCAAAAGTCTTGCACATAAGTTCCAAATTCCTGCCGGAGTCGGTGAAGGCTCAGGAGTTTTTGAATAAATTCTCGCAGCATATGAAACAGGCGCCGGAATTACTCCAAGGAATGGAAACCATTTTGAATCCAAATGTTAATTGCGAAGTTTGCGTTCGCACTACCGTAAGTATTATTTCGCACTACCGTAAGTATTATTTCGCACTACCGTAAGTATTATTTGGCACAATATCGGCTGTAATTAAGCTTACGGCCCGCCTGATATGTAGCGGCCGCCACAGACTATGAATGACAACTATACAAAATATATCGTTGGCGTTGTCACCTCCGCTGCTTGTTGTACACAGTAACTCGTCTATTACTGTGTTACAGCAATGGTCATTTCACTCGCAGGAACACAGCAATCCTCCAGGGTTTGGCTATTGTCTTCTGCGAGATGAGAGTGATACTTCGGTGTGCCCTACATCCCTTTCGCCAGAACCTCATTTTAATTAAGGCTGCACCTATTGATGCAGCAAAGTATTATAATTTTAAAGAAAAAGCGCACATAGCAGTTTGGGCAAGAAACTCTCTCAGAAAATCGTAGAGACCCTTCTGGGAGGCCTAACCAAAGACGTTTTACTGAATGTGCCGTTTTATAATTGAACGATATCACCGTGGACGTCCACGGCGCAACGAGAACAACCCAGGGAAGTCTAATGTATGGAAATATGTGAATCACTTTTCAATTTCCGTTGACATCGGAAACGTTATGCCGTGCACGTCTACGGCACCACCTCTTACGCCGTGACGATATCATAAGTCTTCCCTGTAAAACCGTCGCAGATTTTTTTTATGTGGTGCGTAGCTACAAGGACTCATATATATGTGCAAGTGTGAGTCCACGTGTCCGTGTTCCCCCGGTTCCCGCCCCCTCTATTATTTTCTTTTACACATTTAAACATAATGTTACTTTAAAGTAAAGACGAGACCTTGTGATAAGACGACGACGGCCGTGGGATAAGACGATCGAAGACTTTAAGACAAATTCCAGGAGCGAAATGTAAGAAATGTAATATATAAATTTTTCGAAGAAAAATAACACTTAAATGCTATAAATATAGGATCATGCTGTCTGCACTCTTCAATATTTTGCACAAGTGAAAAGACGTCCACGGCATACAAATTATAAAAGCGATTATACGTCGACGTTCACGGTAAATTGTGGCCGTTAACGGGCACGGTAACGTGACGTGCAGAATTACAAAAGTGTACAATGTCGCTAACTCTTTCTTATCATATTTACATGTAATTTTTCCAGTCAAACGTCCTTAAGAAACTTGGCCAGCCAGTGATGACGAATCTATACTACAACACAGTGAAGATGCTGTTAGAACGCGTGAGCTCGGTGATGATTGACCATGACTCATTGCTCATTCTTGTCGGCTACGTGGAGGGAGCTGTGAAAGGCACCGATGGCTCCATTGCTGAAGAGTGTGGTGAGTCTCCAAACCATTTGTATAAAATTTTAAGACATTATATAACAAGGCATACTTTTGTTTATCCTAATGATATTTACGCATAACATTACGCATGTATGTATAATATTTCTCTAAGCATATTGTTTAAGTATTACATTCTAAGGTATATATTTATTTACGCATAATGATATTAAAACGCATAATTAATTTTTTATAGGCATACGCATAATAATTAACTCCTAAAATGTTAGACACTAATACAATTAATAACAATTATAAATGTCTCAATTATAAAACTCTCGACTTATTACCAAACTAAACGACGACCAACAACATTAAATATTATTAAAACATATACAGAACCACCATCATGTACCAAATGCACTTAGAGAAAAGGTAAGTTTTGTAAATTTGTTATATGTATGTAAAATATATTGGCGGCTTAGCGGTGGCCCAAGTTAATAATACACAAATAATATTGGTATAGTTATTATTTTTCAGAACTTAAATTTGTTTCTGTTATTCCTATTGATTTTATATAACATTATTTACTAGAATTAAAAATGTATGCTAAAACAAATTTGCCTTAAAGATAATAATGTCAACATAAAATGTATGCCAAGAAAAGAAAATGGTGGCCGTCACGGGACGACCGGCAGATGTGAAACAGCTTAGAGAATATTCAAATTTTTAATAACTAAAAATCAAAAACCATCGGATAGATATAGTAAATAGCTCATGCAGAGAAGCTACGGAGTGTCTAGTATGCGCACGTAGACACGCAAGGGAGTCGAGAGCGGCGGCGTAGACGGTGCATGACGGCATGAGAGAGCGTCATGCCATTTGCCGTCACAGCATTTGGTTCGATTTTACTGCCAAGGTGCCAATAGATGTTTCACATCAAAAGCAATTCTGTTGTCTTATATATTATTTACTGGCTTTAGGTTTTAAATGTTAGTGATTACATGTGAGGCAACAAATAAACCATTTTCTTTCTTTCTTTGTTTCATAAGTTCTGTTACAAATGAATAAGCATTTATTTTTTTATGAAGTAATGTAATCTTAATAAAACTTATATGTACATATTTATGGAATTCTCATTCGAAATGGCCACCTTTGTCTTTGATACATACCTTTAATCTGTCTGGCCACGAATCTATGGATTTACGCACTGTTTCCATGGGAAATTTAGCCACTGCTTGCTCCAGAGATTTCTTAAGAAACACAATATCGGCGTGTCGTTTCGAGCAGGTCATGTCCTCTAAACTGACCGTAATTTGTAATGGTTCAGATCTGGGCTAGACGAGGGACAGTCTTCAGCTCTTATAAAGTCCCGGAACGTTGGTTTCGAGCCAGGCTTGGGTAGTTCGTGCCTTGTGACCAGGTGCAGAGTCCTGCTGGAAAGTCCACGGTACATTTAAAAAAAATATATTACTGAGAGATGTCACAATACGATCCAAGACAGTCTCTTGATACACTTTGGCTGAAGTTTTCACTCCTTTGTCACAAAAATGAAGCTTTGTGACTCCTTGATATGATACCCCCACCAAACCACTACAGACGCAGAATGATGACCACGTTCTACTTTTCCGACCACTTGGGTGGCTTCTTTAGAACTGTGTGCGTACACTTTGTCATTTTGCTTGTTGTAGTGCTGTTCAATCGTGAATTTTTTTTCATCAGTAATGAGT
This sequence comes from Pyralis farinalis, assembly GCA_947507595.1. Taxonomy (NCBI): domain Eukaryota; kingdom Metazoa; phylum Arthropoda; class Insecta; order Lepidoptera; family Pyralidae; genus Pyralis; species Pyralis farinalis. The sequence goes on along the minus strand of OX382282.1, from coordinate 9,399,515 downwards.
ATATTTCGTGCTTTTCACCTACGTATCGGGTCAAAAGGCGTTTTGATCGATCCACTCTCCAACTGTAGGGATTGATTAAGGGCATGTCCTCTATATCGACGATAAGCGCCGAGCTTCAGGTCTTGTTTTATAATAGCCGACAGACGGGAATCTTCATTTCTCGCGATACGATTTTTTGTTTCTTAATGGGGTTCCGGCGAATTCTGGTTTTAACAGCCGTTTTAGTTCTAACAGCACGCGGTGGGCCCAATCTTTTATGGTTTTCAACAGAGGAAATGTTATATCTGTCGATAGTACGATATGCGGACATACAACGGATATCAAACTTTTGAAGTGTCTTGAATATGACCAACGGCTCCATACCCACTTTATGCAAGGTAATCACTGCAATCCTATTTTCTTTAACACCCCTTTCCATATTGTGATTTGATAATAAACACGAAAATAAAATGTAAATCGGCAGGAAATCTAAAGAAGTTTTTAACATAATAAACGCGTTTCAAATTCGAGCAAGCGAGCGAGTTGAAAAAAAGAAAAGTTTCTATGTAACAATATATATGTCAAGGTATATTAGAAAAAAAGAAACATGCGAAAGAAGGGATCCCGGTGTTTTTGTTTGTAATATAATTATATATCTTGATAATGCCGTGCTTGAAGTGGAATCTGTACAAGTGTTTGCATTAACAAGATGTCTTCAAAATTCCACTAAGCGCCAATTCATTCGAATTAAATTCTCAAACGGCGACAGGTTTGCTAGATTGCTTTAATTTTGGTGGCCAGTCGAAATATAAATTATGTTTATGGTTCAATCTCATGTTATCTCATAGACTCAGTTTACATAACTTTTTGAAATTGCTAGCTGCATCACTAACAGGCTGTTGTAATCGCGCAATGCCGCAGGTTGAACTGATTACTGCAAAAACACTAAACAGCCGGTTAGCAGTATTAATGCAGTTATATCAACTGCTTACTACACCAACCTTAACTCATCCCACTGCAGGAGTACGGGTCACCCTTCAACCTATGAGGGCTTAGATCATACTCTACCATGCTGCATAACTGCGGTTTGGTGGCGGCCAGTGTTTTCAAGCCATCCGAAGGCCACTGACTTAAGCTTTTGCCTGTAATACTGACGTAAGTCGTTATCGATCATCAGCCCCAACCGACGCCTTAACGTGCCCTCCGATACTCGAGATATATAAACCCAACCATAGATAGGTTGCGGTTGACGTCGCTTAACCTGCGCTCATTCAGTTAGAATACCACGCGCAACGACGATATCGAGCTCTCACTTTTGATATTGATCTCAACTGTTTGATACAATTATATCAACTGCAACTGCATCCTGGCATTTTGACGAGCTCGGCGGCGCAGTCGTGAATGACACGACTTTGACACCATCGCTCGTGGGTTCGATTCCCACACAGGACAAATATGTGTGTGCATTTAACATGTCTGTTTGTCTTGGTCCGGATGTTTTTTAGAGAGGTAGGCGCATCAAAGCAGCCCGTTTGGGGAAGTATCTCTACCTCACATAAAACCGTAGCCAAACAACTCCCTAGCCTAGAGGGTTGTGTTCCTGCGTGTAAGGTCACCAGTAAGCTTCTAAGTATACTTAATGTGTTAGAAGCGTTCATAGGCTACGGTAACCGTTTTACATAAGGTGGGCCGTATTCCTGTATGCCTTCCGACGTTGAATAAAAAAAAAATACCAGGCGAATTAAATGCAGTTCGCCTTTTTATTGCCTAATCTAACAAAATGAATTAATTTAATGACTATTTTACTACGATAATCTAATATCATTATTTCTTATCCAATAAAATTATATCAGCGCATGATAATTTATGTTTAATATAATAAGTAATGACATAAAGTACGTAAAAATAAATATAGCATACAACAAATTTTGTTAACACGGGTATACCCGTGTTAACTAATGCATATAAGAATTTAATTAAATTTGACATACGTGTGTAACATAAATAAAATATGCTTAAAGTGAATTTAAAAGCTTTGTTTCACGTATAAGTGAAACAAAGCTTTTAAATTCACTTTATAGAAATTACTCCACAATTTAAATAAAATATATATGATTATAATTTAAATTAATTATAAATGGATTTGACTTTTATGATAGTGCAAAAGAAGCATGCAATGTGGATGCGCAAAAAGTCATAAAACAGTTAAAGGAGATGCCTGGTGGGATGCGGAGGTTGAATCCTCCGTAGCAAGAAAGAGGAAAGCGTGGCTGGATTATGTATCATTTTGCCCTTAAATAAAAATATGAGAGAAACGAAGAAAGAAAGGTACCGTCTATGCAAGAATGAAACCAAGCCTTTAGTGAAAGAGAAGCGTGAAAGACAAATTATGAATGAGGAAGAGAGGCTGTCGAAAAACTTCGAGGCAAACGCCAAAGTCTTTTAGAGAGAGGTAAAGAAGTTTCGGAGTGGTTCGTCGGCATCCAGAATGGATAAGATAAAGTCGAAAGCTGGTGTCATTCTTGCGAACACTCAGGAAGTGTTAGAACGGTGGAGTGAATATTTTGAGGAAATGTATGAGTATGCCGCGGACGCTGACAATGAGAGTGAGTCTGATGCTTACTCCACGTTGACGGCGTCCGACGAAGGCATAACTATGGATAAGATCGAATGGTCGATACGAAGCTTGAAAAATGAAAAATCTGCGGGAATTGATCTGGTTCTCAGCTGTGTGAGATGATCAAACTAGGTGTCAATTAACCTCGGGACCCCTTCTAGCACTTAACTGGCACTGGAAAGGTGATGAATGAGGGCAAAATCCGATGAAATGCTGTGGGAGGTAGAGGGAGGATTCAGGAATGGAAGGGGATGTACGGATCAAGTTTTCTCGCTCCACAATATAGTGGAGAAGCATCTGGCCATAGAACAGAGGGTTTTCTGCGGTTTTGTGGATCTTGAGAAAGCAATTGATAGGGTTGTGCCATAGTAAAGTCAAACAAGTAGGTTGTCTTCATAGACACGCACCGCGTTCGGTTTGTATGTGTGCGCGCCCGTACCATCCCGTACGTATGCGTCGTCGCACGCACACACTGACAAAATTTATCGCTGCTAAAGGTACGCCAGTCGTGGCTACGCCGTGCTTAATACCGCACGCGCCCACGCATTCACCGCCGCTGCGCTCCCGCTCGTAATAATTTGTACGTGTACCTACTTACTTTAACTACAAATTCGTAAATATGGCTGAAGTAAAAAGATTTTTTTTGTATCAAATGTGTAATTTTGTTATAAAATCACAAATTTCCTACAGAAAAAAGTACTTTTAATGCCTATCATTTTAGGCTATTGTAAAAATATAAAATTTCCGAATATAAAGATTATAATTTTGATAAGTGTAGTAAATGAAAAAGTAAAAAATAGTTTAGTGTAAAAAAAAAATGGGTGCGTGGACTTATGTACGCGCGTGAGAAGTTATACTTCTCTGGCATCATTAAATAACAAATCCCTGGAGGGATGTTGTGTTCATGCGAGCGAGTGACGTTACCACCTCACAGGCAACTGCAGCCAAATAACAATTCCCTGGAGGGTTGTTGTGTTCATGCAAGTGAGTGTCGTTACTACCTCACGGAAAACTGCAGTCATATAACAATTCCCTGGAGGGATGTTGTGTTCATCTGAGTGACGTCACGAGTAAGCTCTTAAGGAGTTGCCCTGTTAGCGGCAGAGGTGGCAATACGCGAGGCATACTTAATGTATTGCAAGCGTAAACAGCTACAGTGACCGCTTTGAATTGGGTGGATCGTATGCTTGTTTGTTCATGCGAGTGAGTGACGTTACCACCGCACAGAAATCTGCAGCCAAATAACAATTCAGGCGAGTGAGTGACGTTACTACCTCACGGAAAACTGCAGCCAAATAACAATTCGCTGGACAGATGTTGCGTTCATGCGAGTGAGTGACGTTACTACCTCACGAAAAATATGCTCAAAACTGCAGCCGAATAACAATTCCCTGGAGGATTGTTGTGTTGTGTTGTGGCAAGGGATCACGCATGGACTGCGCCAACTATAGGGCCATCAGTTTGATCAGCTTAGCAGCAAAAGTATATGGAAAGATAATTGAAAGGAGAATGAGGGTGAAATCTGACGAAATGCTGTGGGAGGCACAAGGAGGATTCCGAAATGGAAGGGGATGTACGGATCAAGTTTTCTCGCTCCGCAATATCGTAGAGAAGCATCTGGCCACAGACCAGAAGGTTTTCTGCGGTTTTGTGGATCTTGAGAAGGCATTTGATAGGGTTGTGCGAAAGGAACTGTGGTGCATATTGCCGAGATATGGGATTGACGGCTCACTGCTGCGTGCTGTGCAGTCCACCTACAAGGATTGCTCAGCATGTGTGCGAATAGATGGTAACATGTCACCCTGGTTTGATGTCAAAATTGGTGTCAAACAGGGTTGCATGTTGTCTGCTAGGCTGTTTATTCTGTATCTCGATAGTTGTCTACAGAGAACAAGATCGACGAATGTAGGATTACGCATGGGTGACCTAGTGGTGAACTGTCTGCTGTATGCAGATGATGCCGTCCTGTTAGCAGAAACACCATCTGAGCTGCAAACACTAGTCACAATGATGAAAGACGAATGTAAGAAGGAAGGCTTACTATTGAATGCGAAGAAAACAAAGATTATGGTATTTGAAAGAGAAGAAACCAGAACCAATGTAAGAATTACGGTAGATGATGGAAGTGTTGGAACAAGTGAATGAGTTTGTATATCTTGGATGCGCTTTCAGCAGGGATGGAAGGTACACCGCAGATGTGGAAAGGCGAGTGAGTGCTGGGAATAGTGTGAATGGAGCGTTGGGAAAACTTCTTGGCAGTAAAAACCTGAGCCAGAAGGCGCAGCTGGCTATACACAATGCAGTGCTGGTCCCAACGCTTACTTATGGAAGCGAGAGCTGGGTATGGCAGAGAGAGCATGAAAGTAGGATAAACGCGGTTGAAATGCGAGCGTTGCGCAAAATCTGTAGTGTAACGCTTGCAGACCGTATCCGCAATGATGAGGTTAGAAGCAGAGTTGGTCTGAAAGAGAGCGTCGGTGTTAAAATAAGAAGAGGCATGCTCCGTTGGTTCGGACATGTAGAAAGATTGCAGGATGAAAGAATGACGAAGCAGATATACAATGCAAAAGTGGAAGGATGTAGGAGCCGAGGATGGCCAAGACTTACCTATCATGATCAGATTGGTCGTGTTCTATCAGAAGGTGATGTCAGGAGCCCTAGAAACCGGCGAGCGTGCATGAAAAGAGCAATGAATGTGAAAGAAGCGAATGAGGTATGTAAGGATCGAGTCGCGTGGCGCTCGGTTCTCTCTGCCTACCCCGTAAGGGATTTGGCGTGAAGTTATAGATAGATAGATATATTGTTGTGTTCATGCGAGTGAGTGACGTTAACACCTCACAGAAATATGCAGCCAAATAACAATTCCCTGGACGGTTGTTGTGTTCAGGCGAGTGAGTGACATTACTACCTCATGGAAAACTGCAGCCAAATAACAATTAGCTGGACAGATGTTGCGTTCATGCGAGTGAGTGACGTTACTACCTCACGAAAAATATGCTCAAAACTGCAGCCGAATAACAATTCACTGGACAGATGTTGCGTTCATGCGAGTGAGTGACGTTACTACCTCACGAAAAATATGCTCAAAACTGCAGCCAAATAATAATTCGCTGGACAGATGTTGCGTTTATGCGAGTGAGTGACGTTACTACCTCACGAAAAATGTGCTCAAAACTGCAGCTGAATAGCAATTCCCTGGAGGATTGTTGTGTTCATGCGAGTGAGTGACGTTAACGCCTCACAGAAATCTGCAGCCAAATAACAATTCCCTAGACGGTTGTTGTGTTCAGGCGAGTGAGTGACGTTACTACCTCACGGAAAACTACAGCCAAATAACAATTCGCTGGACAGATGTTTCGTTCATGCGAGTGAGTGACGTTACTACGAGTACCTCACGAAAAATACGCTCACAACTGCAGCTGAATAACAATTCCCTGGAGGATTATTGTGTTCATGCGAGTGAGTGACGGTTAACACATCACAGAAATCTGCAGCCAAATAACAATTCCCTGGACGGTTGTTGTGTTCAGGCGAGTGAGTGACGTTACTACCTCATGGAAAACTACAGCCAAATAACAATTTGCTGGACAGATGTTGCGTTCATGCGAGTGAGTGACGTTACTACCTCACGAAAAATATGCTCAAAACTGCAGCCGAATAACAATTCCCTGGAGGATTGTTGTGTTCATGCGAGTGAGTGACGTTAACACCTTACAGGAATCTGCAGCCAGATAACAATTCCCTGGACGGTTGTTGTGTTCAGGCGAGTGAGTGACGTTACATGACGTTATATGGCTGCAGTTTTCCTTGAGGTAATAACGTCTCTCACTTGCATGAACACAATAATCCTCCAGGGAATTGTTATTTGGTTGCAGCTATGAGCATATTTTTCATGACTTAATGAGCGGTTTAGCGGGCAGCTTCAACCTGTTACTTTTGTGTTACAGTATCTTAAAATTTCACTCATCATTTTTTCATAACGCGCCTAAAGGAGTATATAACTTCAATACAATAGTCAGCTCCTGGTCTATGTACAAAAAATAATTAAGAAAAACTTTGTATTATAGATCCCTGATGATTCATCTACTGGGGTAAATTGTTTTGTATATAGATAGACTATGCATTTTTGACGATTGTATAAACTATAAGCGACATCCCTACGTGTTTAGGCTATTATCCTTCGCGCAGGTGTCGAGTCGGCCTACTTGTTTGATTTTACTATGGTTGTGCTAAAGGAACTATGGGACATTTTGCCGAGATATAGGATTGACGGTTCACTACTCCGTGCTGTGCAGTCCATTTACATGGATTGCTCAGCATGTGTGCGGGTGTCAGATCGGGTCAGATAGTGGCATGTTACCCTGGTTTGATGTCAAACAGGGTTGCATGTTATCTGCTAGGCTGTTTATCCTGTATCTCGATAGTTGTCTGCAGAGAATAAGGTTAACGAATGTGGCATTGCGCATGGGTGGCCTAGTGGTGAACTGTCTGCTGTATGCAGACGAAGTCGTGTTATTAGCAGAAACACCATTTGAACTGCAAACACTGCTCACAATGATGAAAGACGAATGTATGGAGAAAGGCTTACTATTGAATGCGAAGAAAACAAAGATAATGCTATTTGAAAGAGAAGAATCCAGAACCAATGTAAGGATTACGGTTGATGATGAAGTGTTGGAACAAGTGGATGAGATTGTATATCTTGGATGCGCTTTCAGCAGGTATGGAAGGTACATCGCACTGTGGAAAGACGAGTGAGTGCTGGGAATAGTGTGAATGGAGCATGGGGAAAACTTCCTGGCAGTAAAAACTTGAGCTAGAAGGCACAGCTCTCTATAAGCAATGCAGTGCTGGTCCTAATGCTTACTTATGTAAGCGAGAACTGTGTATGGCAGAGAGAGCATGAAAGTATGCACAAAAATTGTGGCGTAATTGCTAGACCGTATTCGCAATGATGATGTTTGAAACAGAGTTGGTCTGAAAGAGAGCCTCGGTGTTAAAATAAGAAGAGTTCCGTTGGTTCGGACATGTAGAAAGAATACAGGATTAAAGATTGACGAAGCAGATATACAATGCAAAAGTGGAAGGATGTAGGAGCCGAGGAAGCCCAAGATTTACATACCCTGACCAAATTGGTCGTGTTCTATCAGAAGGTGATGTCAGGAGCCCTAGATACCGGCGAGCGTGCATGAGACGAACAATGAATGTTAAAGAAGCGAGTGAGGTATGTGAGGATCGAGTCACGTGGCGCTCGGTTCTTTCTGCCTACCCTGCAAGGGATTTGGCGTGAAGTTATTTACTGACTTTTTATACTCTTTTATAAACAACACAAAAAGTGTGTCCTCCTCTCCAAGATTGCAGCGCCCGACAGGGTCTATAATGCTTCTGCAATTATATTTAAATTGAAATTCATGAGATCATGTACACATAGTTGCAATAAATGATATGAATAAGCTATGGCTAAAAAATGTTTTCTTTCCCAGGTATCGACATCAACAAGGCAGCAGAACGCGGTCTCAAATTGCTAGTGATGCTATCGTTCGTGTTCCCGGCACACTTCCTTCACGAGGACGTGCTCAACAGACTCACATCACTCCTAGAACTGGACGACGATAGCGTGGCACCGCATATACTAGCCGCTCTAACTTTCCTCGGAAAATATCGCCCGTTGAGTAAGTACTTTGCTAGTTTCTTATCCATTTTAAAATATTTGTTTCAGTATTATTATTATTATATTTGACATATTTTTTTCTTTCTCTGACAAATTACACAGCACCATATAACCCCAAATTAAGTGAATCTTGTGTTATGGCTACTAGACAACTGATAAACATACGTAAATCATTTTTTTTTGTATGTACACACTTATGATGCACAGAAAACACCCAAGACAAACAGACATGTTCATGCACACAAAATGTTTGTCCTGTGTGGAAATCGAACCCACGAGCGTTGGTGTCACGGTACCGTTACTAACCACTGCGCCACCCAGCCATGTCTGTCAGTCATGTATTTTATTATTTATTTTTTTATTTTTTTCATTATTATTTCACGTGTCTTTCAATGTACGTTGATCGGTTCTTAGAAACCGGTAGGCCAGTGTGGTTAGTACTGTATTCTATGAAGGTTGTTCCAGGAAAATTGAGAAATGTTTGATGTGTTATTAAAAATACGATTTGATAAAGGCTTGAAATTTATATCCTACTGTCAAAGATGTCTGTAAATTATTCAGCACATACATTAATATGGCTTTAATTTTATATAAAAGTATTATAATATTGTAGAGTTATCAAAATACTATAAGAAATGGGTCTTAAAATAAAGATAAAAAATGATTATTTGCAATTAGAGATTCGCGGCTAAATGGCATTCCTCACATTTTGTAAATTAAATGTTATAATATTTTTTTATTTGTACAGCTAAGTGCAGCTCAAGCTTCCTTTGTACCGTTCTTATGCCGTACGTGATAAGAGTTACAATCGCTCTTCAAGTGTTAAGCGTGATCTGCTCTTAGCTGTACTTGTAAATCGATTTATATTTTAATTAATTAAATTTTAGTTTGGTTTGCCAATGTCGGTCTTTTTTCAAGTAGTAATTGATAAAAAGACATATTGACTAGATTTTTCGACATTCGCCATTTCTTCGTCACCATTGGTCGTTTCTGAAATGCTGGTAAAATTGAAAAGTAATGAAAACTATGACAAATTAAAAAATACATTAAGATTTCTTTTTAGTGACGTGTATACTTAGCAAGGGCCCAATTGCAAAATTTGGAGGCCCATTACTTTCTCCTAAAATTCTTGATGATTTTATTTTGATTACCTTGCTATATTGCCGAGCTCAGAGGCGCAGTGGTGAATCGCGCTGCTACGCTACATTGACGTTGACGCTCGTGGATTCGATTCCCACACAGGACAAATATTTGAGTGCATGAACATGTCTGTCTTGGCCTGGGTATTTTCTATGTATGATAAGTATGTATTTACAAAAAAATATAAATATTTACGTATGTTTATCAGTCGTCTAGTATCCATAACACAAGCTTCGCTTACTTTAGGGCTAGATGGCGCTGTGTAATTTGTCCTACAAAATATGTTCATACATATAATTTTAATTAAGATTGTAAGTAAAGTGAAGCTAATTAAGAAGTAAAAAAGAAACTATTTAATGCCTAGTTTATAGATTCAGGCGTTATTTTATAAAAGTCAAATTTGTGTGCTTCCGCCACCAACTAGTTCATGAAACCTAGTGCCGGCCGGCACCAATTCACTACTAATAGTAGATGCATGCCGTCCCTGCCGGTCAAAGGCAGAGACAATCGGAACACCCATGGCGGAAAGCGATGGCGAGGAAGCACGCAACTTATTTCAGAGCAAAATGCCTGACTTTATTAAAGTAAAAAATGATATGTTTTGTTGATCGCTACTTGTCTTGACGTATTCATGAATTCGCATATTTTTGTTTGTTCTGTAAAACTCTTCCTATCGGAGAACAAATAATAAAAATAATTTGTTTTTGTTTGCATTTTCAGGCGAGGCATGCCCGGCACTATTTCCAAGACTGATAACACTGTGCAAAGCTTATGCTGAAGTGGGCACACCGAAACAGGCCAAGAATGCTGTAAGGTATGTTACCATAGAAACCTAGCTAGGTTTCAGCAGTGCCGAGGTATGTCCTGGTTGCACGATGTAAATTACATTTATTTATATTACACATTAACCAATTTGGGGAAACGAGGGAAAATAAAAGCGGCCTTAACGCTAACTGCATGAACTGCCACTCATCTGTTAATAGGCGACACAAGTATAATCTATCTATCTATCTGTAACTTCACGCAAAATCCCTTGCGGGGTAGGCAGAGAGAACCGAGCGCCACGTGACTCGATCCTTAATACAAGTATAATAATATAATATTTTCCTAATCTCTATATCTTCACGACTGGTCCAGTGAGTCAGGTGAAAATTGAGTGCAAAATTTGCCTTACGTACAAACAAACACATACAAATACATAGCCACTCTTTAAAATTGATATAGAACAGCTCAGGTTGGATATAGAGAAAAACATATGTAAAAACTGCAAAAAAATTGGTTATTCTTATACAGCGTTTAAAAACATGTTTTGTTTTGTCAGGTGTTTATTCGTGAACGTACCGGAGCAGCGTACTCAGATCTTCACTGAAATCCTGGACACCTTGAAAGCGACGTTGAATCCGCAGTCGGAACACTACCGCACTGCCATCGTTACCCTGGGACACATCGCTCACAATCTGCCTGACAACTTCCCAGTCCATATAAAGAACATTGTATCCAGGAAGGTGAGTGGCGATGGTGGTTGATGTTCTTACTAGCGTCTTCAATAAAACGGGCAAAAGCAACAATATCATCTATTTCCATAACATTCAAGATTTTTCAAATAGCAAGTAATATTGAGGTCCAAGAGATTTCTGGCAGTTCTGTAGGCCAGTTCTACTAAAAACGTTCGCCCTTGTCATATGAGCCAGAAGCAGTGTAGTGCCATGTATTCCATTAAAATTTTCGGCACTGCAACTACGCTGCAACTGTGAATATCCTGCAAGTTTAAGAGTCTTGGCCTGGATATTTTAAGAGAGGCAGGGCGCATCAAATCAGCCCGTCTGGGGAAGTACCTCCACCTCACAGAAAACCACAGCCAAATAACAACTCTCTAGAGGGCAAATAAAAGTGTTCCTGCGTGTGAGTGAGGTCACCAATAAGCTCTAAGGAGTTGCTGTGAACTGGTGACAACAACAAGAGGTGAAAATTAAGAGTTACATCCGAACTTCAAGTGTCAAGCGTAATCTCCTCTTAGCTGTTCATCAGCAATCACTTTCACTGCTGCATCCTCCCCATGGCCAGTCAAAATTGGTAAGATCCTGCAAAATACAGCTTTGATTCGGACTCTTTCTCAATTTTGGATTCCCTATTTCAAATATTTTGTCGAATTGGCGGAAAATAATGGCTTCATTATATTCACAGATAGTAAAAGAGTTGTTAGTCCGCGAGGGAGGTGGCGGTCCTAACGCCCCAGAAGATGAGTGGTGCAACGAAGAGGAACTACCAGAGGAGACCCGTTGCAAGCTTGAAGGTCTCAAGTGCATGGCCCGGTGGTTACTCGGCCTGAAAAAGGACGAGCTCTCTGCTCAGAAGACATTCAGAATGTTGAACGCGTTTATTGTCCACAAAGGAGATCTATTACAGGTTAGTTCCGATCAACCTGATGTGAATATATACATAAATACATACTATTATTCTATTAATATATTTATTTCGTAATAGTATTAAAGGTTATATGTAAAAAAACATCTCAGCTCATTTTCGACCTGTAGAATGTTTTCACATTCTACAGGTTGAAAATGAGCAGATTTTTAACAGTTTTTTTACAAGTTTTCATTGCATTTCACATATAAAAAAAATCTGTGTGTTATATTACAGCAAAATCAGCTGTCGAAAGCAGAAATGGCTCACTTGCGGCTCGCCGCCGGCTCCGCCATGCTGAAGATATGCGAACAGAAGGGAGTCGGAGATCAGTTCACCGCAGAACAGTTCTACAATCTCTCACACCTCATGATTGTGAGTACAACATCAACCCAACTCATCCCACTGTAGGGATTCGGGTCTCCCTTCAACCGAGGGGGTAATGCATACTCCACGACGCTACTCAAATGCGGATTGGCGGAGGCCAGTGTTTTCAAGCCGCCCGAGGGCCACTGAGCTAGCTTAGCTTAACGACTGTCATGTATCGACAATAGCCGGGACCGACGGATTAACGTGCTCTCCGAAACACGGAGAAACTCGAGATAGATAAAGCCATCCATAGACAGGCTGCTGTGCGGCCTATGAACGCTTGTAATACATTAAGTATCACTAGTATCACTCGCGCGATGCCTCTGCACCTCTGCTGCTAATACAGCAACCCCTTAGTAACTTACTGGTGACCTTACTCACTCGCAGTTGTTTGGTTGCAGTTTTTTGTAACGTGGAGGTACTTCCCCAGAGGTGTTGCTTTGATGCGCCCTACCTCTTTTAAAAAAAAGTAATATACAATACAATACAAATATTCTTTATTGCACCAAATTAAAATTGTAAACATAAGATACTTAGAGACTATAGTACAATTAGGCGGTCTTATCGCTAAGCAATCTCTTCCAGACAACCTTAAGATGAGAGAAAACTATTATCTTGTAATAATACAGGTAGGTGGTGCAGAGCAAACCATACGAATTAAAACAAAATTATTATATACATGAAAAAGTATTAAAAGTTATTGTAGTTACAGTAATGTCAGAGACTCAGTGATGATCAAGAAAGAGAAAGAGAACGATCAAATAGAGTTACAGGAAAGGTAGAATAGAATATACACTATATATCATAGTGATATAATGGTATGAGTGTGTTAAGTTGGTCATTACAGTCGAGGCGGGATTGAGGCGCAGTGGAGCCGAGACTGTAACTAATGCTCACGCGTTTCATACATGTGTAATAATTTAATAAAATAAATATTATTACGTTATCTTTATCTTATCTTATTGCGTTATCATGGCGAATTCACAAGTCGGGGTTGTTTCATTGTCAGTTTCATCCATCATTGTTCGAAGTATCGGCACAGGCCCACCACTCATACCCATCACTGTCTCCTGTGTAGCCAGAATTAACAGCGGCGACCACAAAAAAGGCAATGAACAGTGAAGTCCATTGCCGTCCCGGGGGTTAACCCTTTAACCGCCGTGCCCGTAATATTACGGGATATGAAAAATGTGCTCCAAGCGCCACAGACGTAATTTCACGTTAAGTTTTATAAATTGTTTATTGGTGCATTTATATTAAAGATTAAGTTGCAATAAACGTTGTACATTACAATCCAGGGTGTATTCTTAATAATTAACAAATTTTGCTGCGTTTCATTATGATATTTATAGAAAAAATCTTTGTAAGGTGTTACTTAGTACCAACACGAATCACCAATAACGTGATATTACGTGTACTAGGGATGGCCAAATCAATGTAATCTAAATGATATTTTATTGAATAATCATGGTGTGAAAGCAAAAATATTGTATTGAAATCCAAATTATTTCGTAAAATTCGAACCACGAGTAGTCGTAGGTACTAATTAAAAGCATGTTAAAACAATAAAAATGTTTATTTTATGTGTTAAATATTAGATATAATTTATTGTTTCGATAAAGAAGCTACAACTGAAAATTACAACTGAGAACTTCACTAGTTCAGACTGTCCCCGATCGCCGTCACCGTGATTTTACGTGCGGCTCAAGGTCAAACGACGCCATATTTGCCGTTCCTCAGCCGCCGTCACCGTAATAACACGTTCCTTGTACAAATTAGTGTTGTTCCCTTGCCATGTTAGAAGACTACGAATTATTAAATATTTTAGAAGAAAATAATGACTGTTCGACCTGAGGTACGATAAGAATTATATATGAAAATTATTAATATGATAAATCAAGCTCGAAGAGATGCATCAGAAAACGAAGATGTTATACTAGATTCATTGCTAGAATATTGATTGAAACGTGGTATATAATGTTATTTTTTTATACCACTAAGGTAGCAAACAAGCTTACGGCCCGCCTGATGGTAAGCAGTTACCGTAGCCTATGGTCATTTGCAACACCAGGGGTGTCACTCTTGCGTTGCCGACCCTGTAAGAACCTCTTCACGCCTTTCTTGAATAACCCTCGTACTGTAGTCCCTTGATACTGGATTAATAAAGATTGATTTAATATTAATTAAATTTTGAACTTTTATTCATTTAAACTAATCGATAACACTATTTCTCAACCCTATTTGAGATTACGCAGACAGGCCGCTGGCGTTAGGGTGTACGATGATGTAACAAAATATGGCGGTCAAAGGGTTAAACTACAGCTGCCTTGGAGCTCACAAACGAATTTAATCAGAAGAAATTTGTAAGTATCAAACTTACAAAGTAAGTATCGGCACAGTAAACATCTGCTGTTATTGCTTGACCAGACCTGAGAAAGCCACAGTGAATAACGCCACGAAGAGACCACCAAACATTTACCATTACCTTTTTATTTGTAAACTTTGCTTTAGGGCATTGCTGCGGCGTTTGACCTGGGGTCAGCCATTGCATTTTTCGCTTACGGTTATCGTAAAGAATCCACTTTTCGTCCCATGTCACAATTCAATCCAATATTCCTTCATTTCTGTACCGATTCAACAAGGTAACACAAGTTCCAACACGCGTTTCTTTTTGCAGATCAGTCTAATGAGGATCCGTACGGTTTTTAGTTGAGAATACAGATTTATAGAGCTAAGAAATTCTTAACATACAGTACAAAAATTTTTGTTCTACGACAAAAATTGACGAAGTTATGACTGAATTACTAGTGAAGTTCACAGAGTGGCCGTCGAAGTAGCTGTGACGTCACTGTGACGATCGCCGCCATTTAGCCGTTGGCAACGATAAGACGCGCAGTGTTTTGTTTCTTTAATTGTGACTTTAAAACAAATTAAGTGTGCGATTTGTGTCTAATTCACTTTTTTAACTATGTATAGATATTGTATAGTGCCGAAATGCACAAACACTTCTATTAAAACGCCAGAAAAACTATTTTTTAACGTGTCGAAAGACCCAAAACTTCGTAAAAAATGGTATTCCGTTGTAAAAAGAGATGATAAAACTACACCCTCTGCCCAGGCTACCGGCTATTTTTCTTGTTTTGGCTACTTCTGCTCTGACATCGGATTCCAATCGTTTGCCTCTATTCATCGCCAGAGTCTCTGGTACAGAGGCACCAAATATTTGTTCAACTAAAGTACCATCAGGAGTCTTGCAATGTGCAGCTTCGAGAACTTTAGATGCGGTTATTCTACAATACCTTAACTCAAGCCATAACAGTGAACTAGCTTGACAAACTGTTGCTTCTTCTGTATTGTGACATTCTTCTATGGTGATTTTAGTAGAGCAATAATCAATAAAATCATCTGCGCTATTTATATTATTGCCTTCCTTTTTGTATTGTTGAACGAGATTATGCAAAGACAATTTTTTCAACTCATTCTTTGTAACGTATGCTGATAATTGTTTTTTAAAAACGGAAAAACTGGTCTCCTTTAGTGTTATCAGTGTTTTTAACTTCAATAGTAACTGAGCTGCGAACTATATCTTTAGCTTTTATAATCTTTGTAGTTGTACCTATAGTAGCCAGCTTTGGTTTGGTCCAGTAACATTTTTTTTCAGTGGGAGACGGCTCCTTGCTGCGTCTATGGAGCCACATCAAAAATGCTACGCTATATGCTACGCCTTTTGAGCAGCACAGTCATGACAATCCACGTTCAAAACCGTCCCCTCATTTTCATCACATGTAAATGTGCAGCAATACGCTTTACTTTTTATTCTATGTTCCTCTGGACTTGGACAAAACCTACAGCATCATCTCCATAGCTTTCACGTGCCGATCTGTAATAAATAAATAA
Organism: Pyralis farinalis; assembly: GCA_947507595.1. Classification (NCBI taxonomy): domain Eukaryota; kingdom Metazoa; phylum Arthropoda; class Insecta; order Lepidoptera; family Pyralidae; genus Pyralis; species Pyralis farinalis. The sequence goes on along the minus strand of OX382282.1, from coordinate 9,383,439 downwards.
AATGGCATTAAAATATATGTATAAAAATATATATATATATTTTTGCTTTATATTCAAGTCATCCTACTTAAGTACACATTGAACTAATGATTTGTAACAAAAAGCGAGATAGCAAAAAAAAACAGCTATTGGCAACCAATATTAAGGTTTCTGTCATACCTAGATCAGCAAGTGTAGAGAACCATGCACTAAATAAAGCGCAACAAGGTAGGTTAAACAGCCATACGCGAAATGATCTTCATATGAATGAATAAAACAACATTCGTATATCAAGATACGATAAACTCTATTCATAAGTTATGAATACGTCCCTGTGCTTACACTTTACATTCATTCTTTCTTACACCTTCCCACCACTAACAGATTAAATATTACTAATAAGTACTTACATACGTAGATAAATAAGTACCCTTACCTTTGTAGTTTCCAACCACGGATTTCAACGCTGGTGAACTTGGAATGATCACCTAGGTAATCAAATACCATGAAAGAATCCACTTTTGGAAGGTTGTCTGATTGAGCTTGCACAAACCCAGCTTCCACTTTATTAGTACTCAAATTATATACGTTTTATATTTAAACAGCACAAAATTACACTCTAACAACACTTTATATAAATAAATTGCCAAATATTAGTAACCAACCGCGTCGCCGCCGCTTCGTCGAATCGTGAAGTAAGCCGGCGGCGCGCGGCGGCCGGCCGGCCGCGCTCGGTTCCGTCACAGTGACGTCACACGCACATTGACTTTTAGCGACAGGAATGGCATTATGTTTATTACTTAATATCTTCGTAAGTAATGGTCCGATTAGGATAATTCAAAAAGATATATCATTCTTAGTTCATAAAGAATATCGTGAACACTAGTTCTATTGAATTTGCTATAACTTTACTGATCCTCATTATGAGTCAACGATTTTTCGTATTTTTTATCTTATTAATTTGATGCAAATGAATCTGTATTGTAGGTGAGGTAACGTTAAACCATGCCGCTAATTCCTGGGTAGTTTGACTCGGATCGGCATCGGATCAATTCAACGTTATTCAATTGTGTGCCGTCTTCCACGTGGTTCGTTCTTCAACTCGAAGTTTCCATTACGAAAGCGTTTAATCCGAAAACGCACGGTGCGTTCATTAGCAGTCTCCTCTCCAAACACAGCATTGATATTGCGAGGCGTTTCCGCCGCGTTAGTTCCGCGTCGGAACTGGTATTCGAAAATTACTCAGATTTTCGAAGTATCCTCCTCTCCCGTCTAAGCTGAATAAAAAAACTGAAGATTAAAGTTGGCATTTTAGGAACGAATTGCAAAACACATCTATGAATTATTTTATCTGTGAGAATGGATTATGTTTTTGTGCGTCGTAGTTCTGGTTGAAGATATGTGCGGACGTGGTTATGGGTATTAAACGAATATGCCATACAGCTATATATCAAAAATGTAATAAATTAAACATTTCGAAGATAGCTAACTTCGCTTTAGGCAACGCGCACATGAAAATCTGGGAACAGAAAGGTGCCCGAGATTATTCAGTGCAGTTTTACTAACGCTCTCGTGGTCTTATTGTGAATCATTGTGGTAGTAAATATCTTAACATTTTGTGTGTGTTTTCAGGATGATGTACCACAAGTCAGAGAAATCTTTGCCGCTAAACTTCATAAAGGACTGTCAAAGGTAATATAATGGTTTTGTTAATTGTGTAAAAAACAAATTCTAGACTTTCTAGACTCCGTTGTTATAAATGTATTATTAGTAATAAAGTATATATAATATTAGTGCTCGAATCGGGCGTACCCATATATCACTATGTGGCACATCACTATGTAAATTTGAAATAAGGGCGTGAAAGTAGAATAAGTTGAGATGCGAGCATTGCACAAAATTTGAGACGTAAGGCTTGCTGTGTTCGCAATGATGGTGTAAGAAAGATAATTAGTTTGAGAGAGAGTGTCGGTGCTAAGATGAAGCAAGAAAATGCGAAATGAAAAAATGACGAAACAGACATACAGTGCGAAAGTGGAAAGATGTAGGAGTCGAGGAAGACCAAGACTTACCTACCACGAACAGATTGGTCGCGTCTTATCAGGTGATGTCATTAACCAGCCAGTGTGCATGAAAAGAGCTATAATGTTAAAAAAGCAAGCAAGGTGCGTAAGAACCGCGTCTCGTAGTCGGTCCTCTATGTTTACCCCGCATGGTCCTAGCGTGAAGATGTACATAATACGTAGAAAAGTAAATTTGCGTCACTTTTAATTCCTTACTTGATAGAAAAATAATGTATTTTTTTTCTTTTTGAAAATACTCCATTTTAAATATTTTTTCATTCGAATTACATTCCAATTATTATTCAAAATACTAGGATACCATGTTTGGAAAATTGTATAATAAAAAAAAGCTTTCCTTTTATAAGTAACGGTATTTTCCGTTTCCTCCATGAGTATATGCCTAAGTTAATAGATTATTGCTTGTATTTTACAGGGTATACCAAACAAGTGCTTACCCTTGGACTTCATGGGCATGTACGCGCTTGCGGGACGTGAACCAGAGCGGCGTGTACGCACGCTCGTGCGACAGTACATGTTAGCAGATGTCGTGCGGCGTCGTGAGTACATCCGGAACATTACCGTCGGGACCAAAGGTATGCCAAAGTATCAAATCAAATTCTTTATTAATTAGAATACAAGTTTCTTAAGTTCAAGATAAAAAAATACCATCTTGTACATGTTTTCTATCCCTTTGTATAGAGACAGCTGTGCTAATCTATATATATAATCTCGAGTATATATATATATATATATATATATATATATATATATACTCGAGAGCGGCTGGACCGATTTTTATGATTTTTGTTTTGTTGGATTTGTCTCCGCCCCGCTGCGGGGTTCTCAGACAGCGGTATACGTCTCCAACCACCTAAGTCCTTCCAACAAACAACTACATGCCGCTACTAGGCAAAGAGCTAAGGAATTGCACTACAAATTTGTGTGGGTACGTGACCGTCGTATATTTGTTAGGAAAAATTAAACTTAATGATTGCATGAAGAAAGGCTTACAATTGAATGCGAAGAAAACCAATATAATGGTATTTGAAAGAGAGACAACCAGAACGAACACTAGGATTACGGTTGATGATGTAAAATTCGTGGCATCACGCTTCCTGGCCGCGTTCGTAATGAAGACGTGAGAAGAAAGAGCTGGTCTGAAAGGTATCAGGTATCGGTGTTAGGATAAGGAAAGGCATGCTCGGTTGGTTCGGACATGTAGAAAGAATACGGGACAAAAGAATGACGAAACAGATATACAATGCAAAAATGGAAGGATGTAGGAGCCGAGGAAGGCCGAGACTAACCTATTATGACCAAATTGGTGGTGTTTTATCTGAAGGTGAGGTCAGGAGCCCCAGGAACCGGCGAGCGTGCATGAAAAGAGCTATGAATGTCACAGAAGCGAATGAAGTATGTACGGACCGCGTCTTATGGCGCTCGGTTCTCTCTGCCTGCCCTGCAAGGGACCTGGCGTGAAGATATACATACATACAATATATATATATATATATACATACATACAAAATATGTATATACATACATACAAAATATATATATACATACATACAAAATATATATGTATATAGACACATACAAAAATTAAACTACCCAAGCCCATTCGTGGTCTGCATAGTCTGGAACTAATACCCTATTTTTTTAATTTTTTAAAATAAATCCGAATGAACTAAAATGATTGTATTGCGTAAACTATCAAAATTCAATACTTACTATCAAAATATCAGAGGTATGCAAAGACAAACAAAATACGATATGAAATTCTTAAACATGATTATGACGTAATTGCATTAACGGAAACTTGGTTAATTCCAAAGTTATTTCCAAACTTATGCAATAAATCCTGAAATTTTTGATTCTGAATTTATTGATGAACGCTATAATGTCTACAGAAGAGATAGGTCACCTAGCGAAAGAGGTGGTGGAGTTTTCATTGCCATCAAAAAAGAGTTTGTGTCAGTGCGCATTCAGTTGTGGGAAACTACATATTATTATGAGGACATTTGGATTCTGCTGGATATAAAACGTCCTAATCAAACTTTTACCTTCCTTATCTTAAGCCGAATATTTTAGAGGATTTCTGTAATAATCTGACCACTATTTTGCAGTCGTTAAATAATGTTCTGATTGTGGTGATTTTATTCTGGGAAGGATAAATTGGTCATATGATGCAAATTTTAATAGCATAATTCCCAGTAATTTTGATTACCCACTTGGACACGTATTTGTAGACTTTTATGAATTTAAATAATCTGAGGCAATTAAATGATGTAACTACTGATAATAATAAGATATTGGATTTAGTGTTAACAAGTGTTGCAAATCTGGTGAGACCTGTCGATATTTTGAGTAATCTTGAGGCTCATCATCCCCAACTGCTCGCCGAGCTCGACTTCAATATGCCAACTTTGCCAAAGCTATCAACTGTTAACCTAAATTTTTATCGAGTTTATTATCCAACCATTATTGAGGATTAAAAGAGGGTCGAAATAATGCTAGATTTTTGTTGTCGAAGTATGTGTGGTAGAAAAAGTACAAGAAACTATGCCGTACAATAAATATATACATTGTTCCAGTGGAACGTGCGGTGAGCCAGTTGCCGCACATCCTGCCCGACTACATGTTGGTGTTTGCCGTTCCCGTGCTGACGCATGATCCCACCTTCACAGCTTACGACAACGTGCAACAGCTCAAGGTGACCATTATTTTATAGACCATTTAATCTAAACTACCATCAGATCGCATATGGAGTACTGTAGTCAATAATGGGCGGGCGGGAGCACCTGAATATTAGCTAGGACCTCGTGGTTCTGTACAAAAACGAGCTGTAAGAATTCTCGATGATCCTAAGCTTACACACGGTATTGAATCCTTGAGTTCAAGGAGAGATGTTACCTTCCTTTATGTGTTCTACGGATTGTACAACTGATTGTGTTCCGAGGAATTGATTGAAAAAGTTTTTTTATTTTATTTTTTTTTTGCTCGCGATCGGCTACATATTCACACTGGAACACACACATACACTGGAAACGCAACGCGTGCGGTTTCCAGAGAAGATTTCTACTGAGAACACTTTAACTTTAAACTCCCTGCATGTGTGTTTTCTCAGCAGAAAAATATATTCAGTAAGCAAATATTTCTGTCTGCCTACCCCGCAAGGGATTTGGCGTGAAGTTATATATAGGTAGATAGATAGAAATATTTCGGAGTCGACGGGTATATGTCCCCGTTTAAAAAGGTAAACAATAGGCATGTTTTCCGGTTAGGCTAGAGTTGTGTTGAAATCCCCAACGAGAAATAGCAACTTCGCGCATGGGCATATCTGCTTTTATTTTTATATGCAACGTCGGGTCATATAAGCTACTGTGGCCTATGAACGCTGGCAACACGTTAAGTATCACTCGCGCGATGCCACCTCTGCCGCTAACATGGTTATTCCGAGCTTACTTCTTTTATTTGTCTATGATTTTCTACTACAGATACTTTCCCCAGAAGGGCTGCTTTGATGCACTCTACCTCTCTTAAAATACTGCTTATATCATCAATATTGCCAACCATTTAAATGATAGCCGTTAATATTGTTATGCTAATGATAATTTCATAAATTTCAGATAGTGAAGCAATGCCTGTGGTTCATACTAGAGCCGCTGATCACCCGGAACGACTTCTACTGTTACGGGTTTTATAAGAACCTTGTGGAGCGCATGAAGAGCCACAAGGACGCGCTCAACGAAACAGACGACACTGTTAACTATGTGAGTTATTATAAAAAAATGATAAAGATAGAAATAATTTATTTACCATTGTTCGGGGGTAGGCAGAGAGAATATTATTATTCGTCTGGGGCGAAGAAATTGCGAAGGTACGTTTTAAAATAATCGTCTGTATTATTATTAGAATCTGCTTATTACACTTACTCGTGCATGGGAGGTTTACGTGCTAGAAGCGTGCCCCTCGTAACTTTGTTTGCACCGTGTGCTCTCAAGTTTCTATAATAATTGCCTGAAATCATTCTGTACTTTCCCTATAATATCTTCAAAAAGCAATATAAAATATCTATAAAAAAATATCTATATTAGTAAATTTATTTCGTCATTTCTGCTTTGTCAATTATCATTTCCGAAGCGCTGGTAGATTCAAAAAAGAAGTATAATTATTGTGAGAACTTAATTAACTACAGTAAAATTTTATTAAAAAAACATGACACTTGTCTAAATTCCAAAACCCGAATACCCAATGGCAAACTAATATTTTTTGTCTTTAATTTTCTATTTAAATAATTTATCCATAAGATTGTAAGAATGAAGTAATGATATTTTAATATAACTAATATAATTTAATAACACTCAGAAAGTGTTAGAACGGTGGAGTGAATATTGTAGAGAAATGTATGATTATGTCCAGGAGGCTGGCACTGTGAATGAGTCTGTGACTGACTCGGCAGTGCCAGCGTACCATGAAGACATTACCATGGATGATATTGAATAGTAAATACGAAGTTTGAAAAATGGAAAGTCAGCGGGAATCGATATGGTTACAGCTGAGATGATCAAACTGTGTGGTACCTGAGTTAGGGACGCCTTCTGGTTTTTTAGCAAATTATCCTGGAGAACAAAAAGGGTCTCGACCGTTTGTAGACGCGCAGTCATCGTGCCCTTATATAAAGGCATTCACGTTTGGGCTGTGCCAACTACAGGGCCATCAGTTTGATCAGTAGGGCGATTCTACTAAAAAACTGCAACTGCACTGCAACGCGGCGTGTGTCAAAATGTATACATTTTAACGTTTCGTTAAACGTCACTACTGTCAGATCTTAACCAAACGTCAAAATGTACGTATTTTGACACACGCCGCGCTGCAGTGCAGTTCTGCAACTGCTTATTTAGTAGAATCAGCCTACAGCTTAGCAGCTAAAGTGTATGGGAAATTCATTGAAAGGAGAATGAAATCCGATGGAATGCTTTGGGAAGCATAGGGTGGATTTTGAAGCGGCAGAGGATGTATGGATCAAGTTTTTTCACTCCGCAACATCGTGGAGAAACATCTGGCTATAAACCAGAGGGGTTTCTGCAGTTTTGTGGACCTTGAGAAACCATTTCATAGGGTTGTGCGAAAGAATCTCTGGAACATTTTGCCCAGATATGGGGTTGATGGTGACCTGTTCCGTACAGTGCAATCCACGTATGAAGGTGTACAGCACGTGTGCGGGTAGACGGCGGCTTGTCGCCCTGGTTTGATACCAATATTAGTGTCAAGACAAGGATGCCTGCTACCGCCTCGGCTATTCATCCCATATCTGGATAGTCTTCAGAGAACAAGAATTATGACTATGGGAATGCGAATGGGTGACTCAGTGGTCAACGGTCTGCTTTATGTAAACGACGCGGTATTAATAGCAGAATCACCATGCGAACTGCAAACACTAGTTACAGCAATGAATGAAAGATTATTGTATGAAGAGAGGCTTACAATCGAATGCGAAGAAAATCAAGATAATGGTATTTGAAAGAGAGACAACCAGAACGAACACTAGGATTATGATTGATGATGTAGTGTTGGAGCAAGTGAATGAGTTTGTATATCTTGGAAGTGCTTTTAGCAGCTTTGGAAGGTACACCGCTGATGTGGAGAGACAAGTGAGTGCAGGGAATAGGGTGAATGGAGCGTTGGGTAAACGTCTAGGCAGCCGAAATCTAAGCCAGAAGGCACAGCTCGCTGTACACAACGCGGTGCTAATTCCTACGCTAATTTATGGAAGTGAAAGCTGCGTATGGCAGAGAGAGCATGAAAGTAGAATAAATGCGGTCGAGATGAGAGCATTGCGCAAAATTTGTGGGTCAGCCACCAATTCTTTAGTAATGATGACGTAAGAAAGAGAGTTGGCCTGAAAGAGAGTGTCGGTGTTAAGATAAGAAAAGGCATGCTCCGTTGGTTCGGACATGTAGAAAGAATGCAGGATGATAGAATGACGAAACAGATATACAATGCAAAAGTGGAAGGATGTAGGAGCCGAGGAAGACCAAGACTAACCTACCATGACCAAATTGGTCGTGTTTTATTAGAAGGCGATGTGAAGAGTCTGAGAAACCGGCGACCGTGCATGAAAAGAGTTAGGAATGTTATAGAAGCGAGTGAAGTGTGTAAGAACCGCGTCTTATGGCGCTTGGTTCCCTCTGCCTACACCGCAAGGGACCTGGCGTGAAATTACACATACACAAATATTTGTTTCCTTATCTAATTCCTTAAGATTAGCGGGGTCAGCTACTTTAGGATTTGGTAATGACACTGATTTCAACATGGTGCGACTGCCGTCAGAGCTTTCTTATCTTAAATCCCACGTCTTTCGAAATATAATTACAAGGACGTGCGGGTTTCCTCGCGATGTCTTTCTTCACCGCCGATCGTGTGATAAGTACAAAAACGTACATAAATCCGATAACACGAATTTAATGGTACAAACTTACACTGGTATTTGAAACCAGACCCAGTCAGTTAATATGCTTGTTCTTTATCCCTTATCACTGTTCTGCTAACACTGTCATACACATAATACTTACATGTAAATAGAACTTTGTAATAAATATAATTATGTACTTATAGAAAATGTGGGCGGTGTGCGACCTGGCGATGTCAGTCATATGGTCCCGTTCGACCACCTTCGAAGTCCGCGAGTTCCCCTCGGACGCCCGCATTCCCACTATGTACTTCGCGCCGCAGCCGGAGTTCTTCGTCAACACACGCGTCTTCTTACCACCGGAGCTGCAGGTTAGCATTCTTTTTGCATACAATATTTGGTAGATATACTACTAACAGAACCCCGTCACTAAGGCTCCATTATCTGTCCGTCTGTCACAAAGCTGCATCTTGATTCGTAGTAGGTAAAAACGTGAAATTTTCACAGGTTATGTATTACTATGTAATAATAAATATTAAAAAAATTCATGCAAGTGAGTGAGTGAGCTTACCAGTAAGCTCCTAAGGAGTATTTAGTGTGTTAACAGCAAGGGTGACCGCGCGCGAGTAATACTTCCTGTGTTACAAGCGTTCATATGATATGTAAGATTGTATGCTTTCGGACGATGCATCAAAAAATATATTTAGGCTGATTATTAAATATGGCTTTTTATTATGGATTATTAACAGAGGTGGTGCGCATCAAAACAGCTCGTTTGAGGAAGCACCTCCATCTCACAGAAAGCCGCAGCCAAATAACAAAACCCTAGAGGGTTACTGTGGTCCTGCGTGTGAGTGACATCACTAGTAAGCTCCCAAGAAGTTTGCCAGCAGCGGTGTCATCGCGCGAGTGGTACTTAGCTCATAGGCTACGGTAACCGCTTTACATTAGGTGGACCGTATGCTTGTTCTTCTGTTCTGCCTCTTTTTCGTCAAGAGTTCGTTAATCAGTAGCGCATGCTATGTTTAGGTGAGGTCAGCTTTGACTCCAGTGATGATGGCGAGTCACTACATACTCAAATTGATCAATTTTCCTTGCAGTTCCAACCGAAGCGACATAACCCAGCGGAGGCGAATGCCCGTGGCAAGAAGAGACTGCGCCCGACGCCGGCCGCCGTGCAGAATACCAACGACGTAGAGGTATGTACCAGACTATAGACAAACACCATTTTACTATAAACCCAGACATGAAGCGTAATAATGGTATTCTTTGTCATTATTATGCGCAGGCTTAGTTTCGGACAGAGCCAGGTTTTTATTGTACAAATTAAAATAATCCCTAACGACGCATGCAGTACGGTGCAGTTTCGGCTGTGGTTGTTACTGAAAACGTACTTTATTGTATTGTGATAAGTTCCAATTTAGTTATGTTCATTACGGTAATTTTTGCGTTTTCGGAGAAAAGAGTTTAGTTCAATTGGTTCAAAATTTCATTACACTGCAAAATTAATTTAAACTAGACAGAATAATCATAAACGCCATAGGTAATTTAAAAAATTCAAAACAACAATTATAAAATACCGGGCAAATTTTCAAATTTACCATTTTCATGTAATTTCTTTCATTTTATGTATGTATGTTATGTATATTTTATGTACGTATAAGTTTGTTAATATTGTTATATAAGTAGTATTATTACGGAGCATTAGAAACCGGCGAGCGTACATAAAAAGAGCAATGAATGTTAAAGAAGCGAGTGAGGTTTGCAAGGATCGAGAAATGTGGCGCTCGGTTCTCACTGCCTACCCCGCAAGGGATTTGGCGTGTTGTTATAGATAGATTAAATTAAGATGAGCCATTCATTAAAGATATTGATAAGTTATACAGAAAGAAAACTTTTGCGAGTTGTCATAATATATAACAATATCGCAAACAAACATCATTTTATGCCATTCATGCATGTATCAGAATCCGTCTCGTCTGCCGTGTTCGATCTTGTGTGATAAATGTTTACCCGCAGTTACGCTTCTTGTCATCCGTTACCCAGCTACCATGCCTCCGTCCCTTATGTCCGCTATTTACAATGCTACACGGTAACCATAGTGACCCGTCAACGTGACATCTGGATGGCGGATGAAGTTATAAGCTCGTACAATAGTTGGAAAATATTAATGCTATTACCTAATTGTTACCTTTAACACATTCATTGCCATCAACGCACCATTTCATGCTACCAATGCACCATAAGCGTTCAGTTAATTGATAATAATATTACACGGGTGAGGTTTTTAAAATTTAATCGGCAATCAATGTGTTAAATACTATAGTCAAACCTTTTGGAAATCTCGCAGATAATCAAATTTATGGTTAATGGGCTCGCGAAACATTTTCTAAATAACTGAACTGAAATACAAATTTATTCGATGTTTTTATATAACTAGATATTTAACAATATGACGGCCCTTATCATATCACTTGTGTCATTTGGGTCGGTATATGGCAAAAGTTGCCTCTGGTACAACGGGCGACCCCGATATTGCTGTATTGATAATTATTTACATTTGATATATAACATCGCTGTAGGTTTATGTTCGATTTTTTTTAATTTTCCCGGTAAAAATAAATTGAATTAGATGGTTTACAATTTAATTTGAATAGGCCTCTGGCGATTGCTGTCAGGCAATGATCGTTGTAATAATTGCTCATGTAACTGCACCTTAAGTAAATAGATAATGTTCCAAATGGTCCTGCTTTCACTGTGTATGTGTTATATTGTGTCGTAATTTTTCAAGCTTACCCCCACCGGACGTTCCGGAAGTATTGACGCTAAGGTAATAATTAGGAATTATTGCTATTGTGTTTTATACTATATTTGACTTCTGTTTTTCGAAACATTTGTTCTTTTATGTTAAAGTTTTCTTAAAAGAAAAATGAAATTAACCTCCCTACGTAGGTAGATAACTAAACTACCCTTCAAATGCACATGCAAATTAGTTACCAGGTGGTTTTGTGATGGTGACGAATTTCTCTATTTATATTATATATTTATATCAAGTACTTTACCTTTCAAAGGCTTTCGATATATTTTTCTACGTCTTTTGGCGAAAATTTGATATTCAAAGTCAAAATCTTTTTATTCCGTAAAAATGGCTACATTTGTTTGGAATCGTCACAATTTTTTCCCTACCGTGCAGTTCATGACTAGGTGAGCACTGATAAAAATACTGCCAAAAAACTCGGGCATCCCTCTTTTGGTATCCAAACAAATTTACATAATTTATTAATTACATTATAATTGGATCGACTGGGATTGCCTAGGCATTTTTATCATTAATATAGTCAGATACTTTATAATATGCCCTGCTACACAATTTGGCTTTAATAGTAGTTTTAAATTTGTTTATTGACAATTCTCTTATATTGCTGGGAAGTTTGTTATCGAACCGTATACATTGCCCCATAAAAGAATTACTTATTTTGTTGAGACGGCTTGGATGTAACACAATATTATGCTTATATCTAGTATTTATGTTATGAGTATCACTCTTTTTACAAAATGAGTCTATGTTTTTAAGGACATACAAAAGATTTTCATAGATATATTGCGATGCGACTGTTAGATTATTTATTTCTTTGAATTTTTCTCTAAGGCTCTCTCGGGGACCAAGTTTGTAGATAGCTCTTATGGTTCTCTTTTGCAATAAAAAGATGGTGTTAATGTCCGCGGAGTTACCCCAAAGAAGAATTCCGTATGACATAATACTATGAAAGTAGCTGAAATAAACTATTCTAGCCGTATCAACATCAGTGAGCCGTCTAATAGTTTTCACTGCATAGGCTGCAGAACTTAGTTTTCCTGATAATTTTTCATTTTTTCAATTATTCTCATTGCCTCTTCATCGTACTGGGTTGGGGTGTTTATGATTTGATGTTGTTGATGGCTTTAACCTGTATGTGAACGCGCTGATGAGGAGCTCAATAGTGCTCATGTTTGATGCAACATTGATGATGTGTGTAACATGAATGTAAGCTATGCGGATGACATGGTGCTTTCTAATGTCTAAATAATTTGTTCAGCATATGTGAACAGTATGCTTTCTTTCATCCACCAGATAAAATATAAGGTGCAGTGGAGAGCGAATGTTTTCCATCCCGACAACAAATATATACGAATAGTTCCTGTTTTTTTATTATTATTTGTTTTATTAATTCAATGGATTTATGTACTGGGTCACTGTTACTTCCGACATTAATGATAATACAAACATCGAAAGAGAGCGTCAGGTCATAGCTAATATGTCAGGATACGAAAATGTTTGAATATCTTTGTAAAATGTTTGAATGTCTGCGGGTATAAAATATTTTTTCGTGATTTTACTGCGTTAAATGGTGTTATGTATTGACAAGTTCTATCACGCTCTTAATATTAGGGGTTAAAGTATGAAATTGCCGATTTGTACTGAAAATTTAAAACTTGTTTTTTCTAAAATTTAACATATTTATTTAATCAAAATATTTAGCCTCATTATCTATACATTACGGCCATCTAATCGGAAGTTTATTTATGTCTTTGCGATAGAACTCTGGAGATCTAGATCTGACAAACTGTGTGAAAGCATTTTAAATATAGCATTTAAGTACTGCCTCCTGGGAAGAAAATTTTTTTACCACATAGAAAATTGTCCAAATCACGAAAAAAATGGTAGTCCAGTTGGAGGAAGGTCTGGCGAGTACAGAGGATGACATATGGTTTCTAACTGCAGCTCCTGTAGAGTTACAACGGTTTCTCATTAAATGTGAGGTCTTGCTTTATCGTGGAGCAATAATGGTGAAGATCGATCGAGAATTCACGAGTCGGGACTGTTTCACTGCCAGTTTCGCCATCATTGTTCGAAGTTCGGCACAGTAAACATCTGCTTGCCAGTCTGACTCAGGTCTGGTCAAGCGTGAATAACGCCATGAAGAAACCACCAGACAGTTATCATTACTTTTTTATTGGTAAGCTTTGCTTTAGGTCACTATTGCGGCGTTTGACCTAGGGTCAGCCATTGCATATTTCGCTTACGGTTATCGTAAGGAATCCACTTTTTGTCACATGTCACAATTCGATCAAATATTCCTTCATTTCTGTACCGATTCAACAAGGCAACACAAGTTTCAACACACGTTTCTTTCTGAAGATCAGTCAAATCATGAGACACCCATTTTTCATATTTTTTTATCTTTTTGATTTGATGCAAATGAGTCACTATTGTTGGTAAGGTAACGTTAAACCATGCCGCAAATTCCTGGGTAGTTTGACTTGGATCGGCTTCCACCATCTCCTTCAATTCAGCGTTATTCGCCTGTATGGGCAGTCTTCCACGTGGTTCGTTCTTAAAGTCGATGTTTCCATTACGAAAGCGTTTAAACCAAAAACGCACGGTGCGTTCATTATCAATCTCCTCTCCAAACGCAGCATTGATATTGCAAGCCGTTTGTGCCGTATTAGCTCCGCGTCGGAACTCGTATTCAAAAATTACTCGGAATTTATTAAATATTCATCGTCTTTCTCGTCTAACCTGAATAAAAAAAAATTGAAATTCGAAAATCATATTGTGCACATTTCTTTAAAAATTAACCTCATAGGTATCACGTGAAAAACGTTTCACTCGTAAATCTCACACCACGAAGGTCTAATGTCAATTCAAAATATCTATTACTATAAAACGGCAATTTCATACTTTTAACCCCTATTAAGTTGTCACTCGTTTTGTGGCCTACTGTACGTATAACATTTAATTATCAATCATTTTTCGTTCTAGCTATTCGAAAAACGATCACTTTCTTTGTATATGCGTGAGAAATGTACGTATTTTTTCACCAAAAGGCAATGTAAATACAAGTGGTATATAATGGTATATAAATTACGATACCCGACGGGGTAACAAAAATTACGTCCACTATATTAATGTTATGCAGATGTTGAAATAGTCTTTGACCGTCTGAAGAATCTAATGACATCTCACACTTCAAAATCGGTTAAGCAGGTTAAGCTATTTAGGCTAAAGGAGACCACAATGGAACAGACTGTATGCTCGAAATACATTACCCTCCTTTTTAATGAATTGCAACAACATATCAATAACGTGAATCAAATTATAGGTAATTAAATGTGGAGTGTATCGGTTGCAATATTATTTTTTATCTGGAGTTCTCAGTGTTCTACACTCCTTGATCTATGATCCTTCACTCAAAAGCCGCCGTAAATATATTATTTTTTCTCTTGTAATATTTTTGTCCATCGTTTTACCAATAAATACGAATTGAAAATAGTCATCTTCGTCTTGATTAGCTTCGGTAGGTAGACCATATACTTTTCACGAGATTTTATTCATTTTTTGAACAGTGTTGTCAGATTCACGAACAGTACTTTGTACCGGCGTAACTGACACCTTTATCAGTAACCCGTGGTTTGATCTACCAAAATTGATTTTATTTTGGTATGTTATTGATATCCTAAGTTCTCAGAATTACAAAAAAAAAAAATGTTTATTTAATCCCATATTGTTTTATTTATCTACAGCCATCAGAAGCGTCAGACACACAAATACAACTGCCCGGATTGGAACAACCACCAGAAACAGAACTAGAGGAGCCAGCATCGAAACGCACCCTTAGTGAATGAGTGCACATTTACGACTCGCGGACGCTAACCCTGCACAGACCGAGTATTGTAGACAAAAATGTCGCAACATCGTAGCAATTATTTTGCACAAATCCGTGGATATGGCATGAAATATTATTTTTTTAATCACTAAAAGAGAGGTGTATTTGCAAATTAAAACAGTGGAGTAAATTGTATTGTACAACTCACTGTTCGGCAGTTTTTATTCCTACCAGGCGTTTAACAATTATACGGTCGGCTTGACTTGGCTTGCTACAGTGGCCAGTAATTGTATTGTACAGATAGGATTGAATTGAGTGAATAGAGGGACATAGAGTGAATTGTCAAGAATAAAATATTTACTTTCAACCACCAGTGATTTAGGTATATAAGCTGTATCAAGATCTGCATCGAAATTGTCATAGGTAGTATTGGAAGGCGATACATATAAAAAATGACTTACAAATGTTCTATGTGTAGCAATTACATAATTGTTGTCTGTCACTGACACACAGTTATTGACATTTTATTTGTCGAGAAACTGTAAAGTTTGTGTAGTATCTTCATACATTTCCACAGATCTTTAGCACATACGTAACTAGCCGTAGCCCTTCCATTTGCTTTCATTTTAAAGCGTGTCGTTTTGTTGTAATGAATATTTTGTGTCATAGATTATGAGTGTGGGGAAATGTTTCTGTAATAGACTTATCGTGATATGTGTCTCACCGCACTATACATCTTTCACCCACTAAACGTTCTTCTTATATAAAGTAAATACAGTGCATATCCATCTCCTTTGCAACATGTACAAATATTCTGGATCATTTATAAATTTTTCAAATCATCGTTCTGGTGTGCCGATGAATTATTATCCGCGATACAAGCTGTCGACAATACTACTGCTTCTCAGTCAGGTCTTAATAATTTGGTGGAATATATAGTGCATCTACACTATTTCGGTATTATATTATGACAGATTTGATTTTTTTAAGACATGTTCATGCTTCAAAAATCGAATTAATTTCTTACATGCATATTATGAAATAATTGTGCGACTAATTGCAGCGACTATTTTGTCTACAATGTGCGGTCTAAAGACAGATCTTCGGAACTACCACCGTTCCCAGTCAGGTATTTCATACGCTTATAACTTTGAAGACTGGTTACTATACAAACCACGACACTGTCATTATTATAAAGTTCACAATCGTTTGGCAAGGGGTTATAATAATTTTAAATTGTTTTCACATTAATATCTCAATTTTATTGTGTGAATTCACTGGATGTTCCTTTCGGCTGTTCTTGAATACGTTATATTAATACGTGTTCAGGCTTTATCACTAATGATTCATAGCTTATATAATGGTCTCTTGAGTTTTTATATTATCTTTATGAAGAAATAAATGACGTAGCATGGTAGTCAGATCAGGTCAAAATACACGTAAAATTCTAATTATTCAAGTATGTCCGTATCGAAAGGTGCCCCGATGGCGAACCGAGCGTGCATACCAATTTTTTCTAAATGTTAGTAATTATTACTGATGGTTACTAATTTTCCGTTAACACAACAAGTTAACCCATGATTGGTTAACATAACTAGCTCAGTTGAGACTGAAAGTGAATAGACAGTGCAACAATGAGTGCACGTCTTCGAGCGCATTCTACGGCAACCGCCTGCGCCAATGTGTAGACTTTACAACCGATTTTGTTCACTGCGCTTGGACAATGAAAGATAATGAAATTTTATTGTGATTGAAATTTTAATAATGACGAAAAAATTTATGTAATTATTATTTTAACCATCTTTTATAACTATTACGGGAATGATAAGTAATTTCTTGTTTTTTTTTTAATTTTCGTCGTCTTTATATAATATTTTGCGACTTTCCTTTAATATGTCATTAAGAATGTCGCATTTTACTTATTTACTTTACGGTCTTAATAAAAACTCTACAAAGTTATGGTAAAAAAAATGATTATAGAACAGAAAATATAGTTATGAAGGATGATTAAAATTTAAACAATTATAAAATTAAAAATGTACATGATTATAATAATAATTAAAATCGTGTTGTATGTTTAACTATGAACTTTTAAATGGGACATGACCATGCAAATATTTTATAAAATCATAAATAAAACAATTTTTTGTATTGTATGGATATAATGCGACTCCTTCAATGAATAGTAGTGTAATTCAGTTTTTCGTAATATCCCAATTAACCCGTCAAGCTCCGAGCGGTTTGATCAAAACTTGCGCGTTATGGCAACAGGTATATAATGGAGCTTTAAGACACTGTGTCGAAATAGCCAACAAATTGTTCATATTTTAGTGTAGGTAGTGCAGACAGCAAGCTATACGTATAGACAAAGTTATGATATTTCAGCAGACGGTCTTGGCGGGACGAAAACAAATAAAACACATTGTTTTATGAGATCGAGTCGTAGCTAGGCGCGTTAGCAACAATACTCGTAATTTACGAATAATTAGATAGGATGACGTTTACATAAAAGATATAATAGTGGTCATTATCGCCTAACATTCTTCTCCAGCCAATATAAAGAAACAATGCGGAATGAGCATAATATTTATACTATTTGCGTTCTTTTTCAATTGATTCGACTTGACCTAAAAGAAACTGTTCTGTAACACACAGCGAAATCTATTTGCAATATTATAAATTATCTAATAATATAGCATGCATCACTTGATTAGGCCAAAATAGTGAAGGCATAATTTGTCAAGGAAATTAAAATAGTAAATCGCAACATTTCCGAAAAAATAACCTTTTACAAATGCTACGAACTTTACAAACAAACAAAGATTGTATTGTTAGTCATACTAAATTGGTCGTTATATTAACGATTATATGAAACCTTAGCCAATTTATATTTGACTAAGTTTTCATATACCCTATCACGTTTTGCTGTTATCTATATAACAGTATTGTTCAATAATTATTTGGGATCCTTTATAAAAAAAACTCGCCACACTGTTATTCGTTGTAGGGGTCGTTATTCAAGTATGGTGTTGAGATTTTATATTATGGAGACTTAAAGGTAGCTGCAGAAGTGAATTTAATAATGCCCATACTAAATACTTTGACTAAAATATGTTTCGAGGAAGACGGGTTTTCATACTTTTATATTACCTATGTGGAATCCATTGTACGAACTAGATTTTAATCTTAAAATATGTTTCTGTTAAGAATTACGAACAAAATGTATGAATATAGGGCGCCATCTCTGTATGTTTCATTGCAATACGAGAGCGCTTTACGAACGTTAAATTTTGACCTAATTGGTGATAGCCATTTATTTGGGCGGTGGTCCAAATTAGAACTGATGATTTCACAGCCGCAAAATGTTATGCATGGTAAGTGGCGCCGCCGTCATGTCATAGATAACTTGGTAAGACCGGTTCACCAACTATCTCACTTGGGGAGGCGGCTGTTTTGTCATATATGGGTAACCACTTCCCCGTTATTTTTATACTTAAATAGCTATACCATATGTTCCATCTCTTCTGCAGCCTACGGCTTTTAAGGAACATACAACTTGATAAATCGAGTATGAATGAGAGATGAGTCTGTATCATAGTTCTTTAATGATAAGTTTTAATGTAATTGTTTGCGCGTTGTTTAGTTTTAATTTAATAGTTCCGCTGGTCGATTTATTTCGCGCTGCGTGCTATATGCACGTTTTCATGTGGATGGAGACAAAAGTGTGGCAAATCAAAGTCTGCAAACGCATAAAGAAGGTTACGATACAAGTTCTCTGGGAATGTGCTATAAATGTATTGATTGGCAATTTTCCTTTATACCGTAAGCCTTCAGAACCCGTTATATACCTTTTCCCATACATTTCGCGGTCATATATGACCACACGGGTTTCGAAAATTAAATAAATGCTTTAAGGTTCGAAAACTATCAATAACGGTTTATGAAGATTTCGCGCAAAGTTTTCGCTTGACCGAAACGTATATTATTGTTTTATGATAACCAAGAAAAAATTGGTTTATCTGAAAGTGACAAATTCGCGGTGTATTTGCTGCGAGGCATAGAGTTTGCGGATAACAAGACTGAAGATACATTGGGCGTGCAAATCATCTGTCCGATTGTACAGTGTCTTTACGGACTCTGATGATATCTACATTAAGGGGCTAAATTCTACAACGAAATAAGTGTTCTTCGATTTGATCTATTTATTGTCTTCTTTTGGCTGAATGGGTTAATTTGTCGGAAATACAAACTTTGACGAAGATTTCCATGCGCACTATGTCTTTACCCGTATCGTATGTTAAAGAAAACTGAAAATCAAATAAGTTCAGGTAGTTAATTATTGATGAAAGGCTACGGAAGTACATTATTTCGAAATATCATCCAGTAATGCACTGGTGTTTGACTTTTAAATTTTAGTCGAGTCTTTTCCTAAGTCAAGTACGCAGGAATGAATGCATTATGAAAGGAAACTATGAAAAAAAAAATGTTTTTTATATATATAACATGTTGCATTACATTTAATGTATTTCA
This sequence comes from Pyralis farinalis, assembly GCA_947507595.1. Lineage (NCBI taxonomy): Eukaryota > Metazoa > Arthropoda > Insecta > Lepidoptera > Pyralidae > Pyralis > Pyralis farinalis. The sequence goes on along the minus strand of OX382282.1, from coordinate 9,363,808 downwards.
TTGACGTTGGCTGTCTGTTTATTTCTTAATGTAAATGGAAAGCAGTTATTATAGTTTGTCACTGTAGTGCGTATAGTGCAAAACAGACGAGCCTAATAAAAATATACTGCCCGCCCGCCCACGCGTCACTTTGACTCAGTCTGGTTATTATGACTATTTCTAGTGCCACTGTCTGAAAATTTCAAACCAATTGGTCATAAACTTTCGACTTCTGATTTTGAACAATTTAATATTTACATTTTATTTAATAATAATAAGAAAATGAATGTTAATATTTATAAATCCTCAGTGGTCGTTCTAAAATAGACTTTGATTTGTCCCACATTTAAAACATTCTTATGTTGCTAACGCCACACGAAGACAGCGTGTCATTAATGTTTATGTAACAGTTATTCGGTCGTTTTTCAAATTGTCGGATCTTACGTTATTCACGTATTTGAAAAATATATTGTAATCGCAAATTTCAATACAATGTATTCGAAGAAAGTTTAATAAAAATAATTTTGTGGAATGATACAATAATTTATTTTGTAATTTGTAGCAGTTAACGGTTATCAATTAGCAGTTTGTCGCCGTTATGGCAACGTTATTTCCAAGAATGTTTTTCAGAGCCGGCGATTAAATTGTGTTTTATGTTAAATTGAGTTAAGTGTACCAAAAAGTGAAGCTCTGTGGTCGCGACTCGCGATTGTGCGGTACGTCGCAGTGATGATTCTCTGTAGTTATGTATTAAAATAAATAACTATACTAGTAGTTTTTTTTATTACCTTGCCTCGGTATCTGCTACAACGTAGCGACACGTTAATTAATAATAATAAATAAATATTGTCGGACACACAGCGCCACCTAGCCCCAAAGTAAGCGAAGCTTGTGTTATGGGTACTAGACAACTGATAAACATACGTGAATACATTTTTTTTTGTACATACATACTTATTATTCATAGAAAATACCCAGACCAAGACAAACAGATATGTTCATGCACACAAATGTTTGTACTGTGTGAATCGAACCCACGAACGTTGGTGTCAAAGTAGCGTAACAGCGCGTTTCACCACTGCGCCACCGAGCTCGTCATACGTTGCTGGTATTTGCTCCTATTTTATTATATGTCGTAGGGTGTAGGAGCCGATTAAGGCTAAGACTCGCCTACCACAACTAAATTGGTGGTGTCAGGAGATGAGGTGTATAAGGACAGAGTCATGTGGCTAAGAAAAGACATGCTCCGCTGATTCGGATTTGTAGGAAGAATGACGAAACAGATGTCTATATACAACGTGAAAGTAGGATGATGTAGGAGCCGAGGAAGGCCAAAACTCCTACCATGACGACGTTGGTCGTATGTTAAGATCCCTAGAACACGGCAAGAGCAATGAATGTTAAAGAAGTAAGTGAGGTGTATAAGGATCGAGTAATGTGGCGCTCGGTTCTCTCTGCCTGCGGGGTAGGAGTGCTAAGAGACTTGGTGTGAACGTGTAGACGTTCGTAGCATTATTTTTCTAACGACTCGCATATACAGCGTCTGAGGATGCCTCGTGGAGAGACAACACGCGTCGCAGTGTGGAACAGGGTAGCAACGGTGGCATTTTTATGCGATTTCTGCTCGAGATTACGGGCGATCGCAAAGATGACTGCAGCAGCCGAGGTAGAGATGACTAGAGCATTTATGGCACCGAAGGCATGCATCTACTAACGACAGTGTGTGTGGTGCCGGCCGATGTAAGTTCCCATGAATTATTTGACTACAGAAGCACACAAACTTGTTAATATCAAATTGATATTGCATCTAATAATCCACGTCTTGAATAGAGATTGGATAAAAGCGTGAATTTGTTTCCAATGCTCAATACTACTGATTCGGATCTGACAATTATGTGTGTGGGGCGGAGAGCAGAGAGCGTAGGAGACTCTAGCAAGGTGATCAGCGGCTAGTCTGCGTGCAAAGCGTGGGTTTGAGTAGTTTTGCAAGTCAAAAAACCAAGAAGTCTATAATTAGTCTGTTTCAAAGACAATAGATAAAGGAAAGAAAGAGCGCCACCTGATTTAACCTAAACCTATCAGGAAGGTAAGACAAAGTAATGCACAAACTTGCATGTATTTATTCTTTACAATGACAAAAATAATATGCAAGCGTAGATTTGCACTGTAACACGGATCTTGTAACACGATCAAAGGAATCAAATGAAGATGAGTACTGGCGGACCGGTTCGGGTCCAGTGATAAGTGTTGATGATTTGAATAATGATCAAATTATCTATGATGTTAGAATGAAAGTTGCACTAAAGGAAAATGTCTATTATCCCTTCGAAACCCGGGTGGGTGTATACGACCGCGAAATGTATGGGAAAACGTATATAACGGGTTCTGACTGCTCAAGAAAGAGCATGATTTGTTTGTTGGAGTTGAAAAAAAAAATGATGAACAAACTGTGAATTTCTATTTTAGAGATGTGTTGATTTATAGAGGAGTCAATCGATTATTTTCTTATCTTATATATTAGAGTATTGTTATTCGAAATAGAGCCAAGGTTGGTACCATATAAAAATGTTTGACTACGGTACACGGAATGCCAAAGAGTTTCTTCTGGAGCTACTCTTTCGCGATATAGAGTACTATATCGAAAGTAATTATCTGTAAAGGAAATTGCTTAGGTATGATTCATAGAAATAAAAATTGCACTGCAACATTTTAGGTATAATAAAGACAAAATATGAATGTTGACTTTGCATTTAGAAATAGTTTTATCTGAATAATTTAGAACAGTAATGGCTTATAGTGTCTCAGCCTCTGAAGATGTGGATATCAGTTAAGTCTTCCATACAGGCATGCAATGTCATTAATTAAAAGAGAGGGTGTTTTAATTCTTCTTCTTCGCGAACCTCCTTCGTGGCCTCCGAAGTGACAGCGTACGCCGCGACCGGTATTAACGCTCAGATGACGAGTGCTTTGATTATTCTTTTATAAATAAAACTGCGATTAAATTTTTCAGTTTTAATGTTAACAACTAGGTAAGTACATTTTATCATTCATTCATGTTTTGATTAGATTGAACCATTTGTTTTGGCATTACATCATTTTTCTAATTATTTTTCTTGCCGACCTTTAACCGCAATAATTTAAACAAATACGTTTGATTGACTTCATTGAAGTCTACATACTTACTCTACATACTTACTACTTATGAATAAAGTTTAGAAAGTAAACTCTTGAATAAAAAGGGACATTATTCATGATAATCTCCCTTTTTATTCAAGAGTTCTTGAATAATAAAAACAGATGTTTTTTTTGACGAGCTTGTAGCGTAGTGGTTAATAACGCTGCTTTAACACCAGGTCTCGTGGGTTCGATTCCCACACATATGAAATATTTGTATGCATGAACATGTCTGTTTGTCTTGGGAAGCCCGTCTGGGGAGGTACCTCGTACACACAGAAAACCCCTGTCAAATAACAACTCCATGGAGTGTTGTGTTAGTAGCAGAGTTGTGTTCGCGCTAGCGATGCTTAACGTATTGCAAGCGTTCATAGGCTACGGTAACGGTAACTTTACATCAGGCGAATTCACAAATCAATAAACCAATTGACGGTGTATATTGGCACACATCACCCATAAAACGTAGTCTTATCGCAGCGATTCGACTCCTCACTCCTCAATAAGGCGATAAGTGCCCCGATGTTGATTCGTGAACTAGCCAATAAGAGCTGCGCGTTCTACTTTACCCCCTAAACCCGTATAGGTGTGAGTTTATTTACTACGCAAAGACCGTCTCATCGGTTTTCCATATGTTATTTCCTTCATGGATGGGTAATAGATTCTTTATTGCACATTGTTACAGATTATCGTTACATAAATAGTGTACAAAGATGAGCTTATCTCTGCCAGAGATTTCTTCCAGCCAACCTCATAGATAGTTAAAGAAATCGTCAATGTACGGGTGACAAAGTAACAGCTACCGGTGAAAAAACAGTGTTGCTGATTCTCAGCAAATTTATTTGTTAACAACGTGTACGTATGCTTGCATACCTCCCGAAGTTGTATAAAAAAAAATATATTTATGACTTCATATTTTACCTACGTGGATGAACTGGCTGGGCTAGGTGAAAGGAGAGTGAATGATAAATACAATATCAATAATAAAAAGATATATTGTTTCAAGGATACACATGCTGGAGCGGTGTACTATATTACATCAATCTTCTCAAATATGCCTCTGCGTGTTGGATCTAAATATTCTCGCGCAAGTCTATCAAGTGCAAGAAGATTCATGATTTTAGTAAAACTATTTTTTATTTGGTGTCAATCATTGATCTTCTTTGTTCTGCCAGCTAAATAAGCGTTAGATCAGCTTAGCAGCTGAGCTCAGTGTATGAAAAAATAATTCAGTCACGTGGGGCTCGGTTTTCAGTGCCGAGAAAAAAAAACCTGCCCACAAGAGGTTTGTCGAGAAAATATATTTATAAATAAAGTTGTGAACTGTGCGTTAGGCCTCGAGTCTTGAGTATTCCGTACCGCGTACTCACATACATAGGTGAGTAAAAATCTGCTCCCGGCGCGGCTGGGAGTTCATCCTTATACATTGGAACCGCAATGGTCGCATACTGTGCGGTTCCAGAGTAGTTTTCCACCGAAAACTATTAAGTTGTGGAATGAGCTCCCTGCCAAGGGACTACAGTATGGGGTTCTTCAAAAAAAGACGCGAAGAGGTTCTTACAGGGTCGGCAACGCAAGAATGACGCCGCTGATATTGCAAATGTCCATAGGCTACGGTAGCCGCTTACCATCAGGCAGGCCGTACGCTTGTTTGCTACCTTAGTGGTATAAAAAAATATACGTATTTACATAGAATAGTTGTAGCTTTGCTAAACTGACGTAGGTCTGGCGGGACTTACCTCTTGGACCATGAGCTTGGATTTTAAGTTCTATGAACCCCTTAACTTTGTAATGTTACCATATATTTAGCTTTAATGTCAATACATGACATATATAAGTATGTTATGATACATAAGATTTTATTTCCGATTTATTCGATCGTTGTATGAGAAAATTCACGAGTGGGTTTGTTTAGATAATTCGAGAAGGAATTGAAAGATATGCATTTACGAAAAAAAATTGCAGTTCTCAAAAATACTTCTAATAATTTATCATTAGGTTTTAACTTAAGAAAGAATTCCTTAATTTAAGAAAATATTTATTATTGTCGGACAAATTACACTATCTAGCCCCAAAGTGTGCGAAGCTATGAGTACTAGATAACTGATAAACATATGTATATATATATATTTGTTAATACATACTTATCATAAATAGCAAACAACCAGATCAAGAGAAACAGACGTGTTCATGCACGTACACTAATGTTTGTCTTGTTTGGGAATCGAACCCACGAGCGTTGGTGTCAAAGTAGCGTTGCTAACCACTACGACATCGAGCTCGTCAAAATAGTCATATGTATGATTATGTAGCACTCACCATTATTTATTCAATATATTAATATTTATTCTTTAATATTAAAATACCATGTTACATGAGTAAGTATTTTTCAACCAGATAAATGGGAAACCCACCGTGGTTACCTTTGACATGCATATTCTCCGCCGTCATCAATTAACCGATTTTTTCTATGACGTAATCACACCCACGCGTCCGCTACACGCCCACTGGTGGGACGATAACGCAGCACACATCAAAAAGTTCTCCCACTGAACTGTTCAATAAACTTTGGCTATAAATCCTTTTTGGTCCATATTATCTGTAAATAATGCTGCTATTGAACTACGAACGGCTTATCTACACAACTTTCTCGCGTCAAACCTTATTTATACCGTAGACCTACGTAACTATTGTTCAAAAAGTCATTTTTCAGAATTGCAATTTTTTTCGTAAAGCTCTCAAGTCCTCGAATTAACCCCAAATATATGACTTACTCTTAAATTAAGTTTCTGATCCATAACGTTATAAATTAACTTGTACCGCATTAGTTGTGACAATCTGACAGACGGACGGGACGGAGGTGAGGCCATAAGTGGTCCTTTATGCCAATTTTGGCACGAAAATCAAAATGCTATACAAAAACGGGTTCAGTATCTTTTTTCTTCCAGAAGTTCTGTATCTGTTCTAGGCTTTTCCCTTTGGTCTCTGGCACCCACAGTACTGTGTATATGACTCCGTATAGAGTGACAGCTGCAAAAGTATAGAAGACTACGTATTCTCCAAATTTGTCAGCCACTGGCGAGTAGAACAGGACTGTCATTGAGCTGCAGAAGAAGGAGAATGCCATTGAAGCGCCTGCCATACGGGCTCGCATCTGAAATAATGTTAACGTAGTTTAGTCATTGCTAACAGTTACGGGTTGTCAGTGGAGTTACCCGCGGGCTAGGCGGAACCGTGCACAGGGGCCCCAAGCTTAAGCGGTCTTTGGACACTGACCAGCAAATCTCAAATTGAACTACGAAAAAATTGCCACTTTCGGAAAGTAATCGATTGCAACATAAACGAATTGACCACCTGACTTGAGACTTAGTAGTGTAGGCGACCTCAATATACATGGGGCACACTAAAAGTTTTGCACTTCTAGCTAATCGGAACTATTTGAATTTCGAATGTTATATTTTTTGAAACGTTGCAACCTACTTAGTAATAAAAAAAAACAATTGGCGGGAAATCATTTGTCAATTGTTTTTTATCACACATCAAAGTTCTACGTACGCAACGAAAATGGAATTGAGTCGAAAAGATTTTAGAGCGATGATTTTTTATGATTTCAAAAGTTCTCTCTCTCCGCAAGACTGTGCTGCTCGTCTTCAAAATGCTTTTGGGAGAGAAGCACCTTCTTTGAGCACCGTAAGGCGATGGTTTGCTGAATTTGAGAGAGGTCGAGTTTCTTTACATGACGAATTTCGTGAAGGGCGGTCTTCAACTGCCGTCAACGTAAATAATGTGGCTACTGTTAAGCGGCTAATTGAAGAAAACCCGCGGATTACCTATGAGACAATTCGAGAACTATTGGGGATTGGTATGAGCCAAATTCAGAAAATTTTACACGAAGAATTGAAAGTTCGGAAACTTTGTTGTCGTTGGATGCCTCATGAACTGACAGCGGAGCAGAAGCGGGATCGCGTGGAATGGTGCTCACAGATGCTACTGAAGTACGACCACGGACATTCTAATGCTGTTTATGACATTGTCACAGGAGACGAAACGTGGATTTATTGTTTTGAACCCGAAAAAAAACAGCAATCTTGTAAATGGGTGTTTGAAAATGAGAACAGGCCAACAAAAGTGAGGCAGGCGAGAAACGTTGGTAAAAAAATGATCGCGTTTTTTTTCTCAGCTACGGGTCCAATCTGCACAATTCCACTTGAAGATCAAAAGAGTGTTAATGCCGAGTGGTATTCTACCATTTGTTTACCCAGGGTGTTAGAAAAAGTTCGCGAAAGACGACCAAAAAGCCGCGTTCTCCTACATCATGACAACGCTTCTTCACACACGGCCAACAAAACAAAGTCATTTTTAACTTCCGAAAAAGTACAACTCGTTACCCATCCTGCGCATAGCCCCGACCTAGCACCCTGTGATTTCTGTATTTTTCCCAAAATCAAAGATTTGATGAGAGGTTTCACTTTTACCAACTCCCAAGAGGCAGTGATAGCGTTCAATCAGCACGTAGAAAACATGCCTTCAGATCTGTGGTCCTCCTGTTTTAAAAAATGGTTCGATCGCATGAAAAAATGTTTAAAATGTAAAGGAGAGTATTTTGAAAAGCAATAAACATAATATTTTGGTTATAATATGTTGTTTTTTTAAGCAAAACTTATAGTGTGACCTACGTATACCTACCACGATTGTCTGTTACAGTTTGTATCTAAAATTTGGCCATTCTATCGGTAATCACAATTATTAGAAAGAAGAAAGAAAACGTTTATTTGGATGTAACACAAACACTATACACATATAAACATTGCACAATAGATACAACAAAAGTGCTGTGTGGCAGCCCAAATAGGTCCCATCTCAGCATACTGCCGTGTCAACACATGACCCGGCGCTGATTTTCAGATAAGACCTGTTTGTGACACCACGGACAGACGAACAAGCACAAAACAGATCAAATTAATCAAAACAAACATTTTTTTAATTACAATGTCTGATTTTATTTTATTAAATCAAGTATTCCAAAATTACCTGTGGAGAATCAATAAGACTATTTTGCACAGTATTTCAATTCATAGGTCACGGTTAAAGTAGAACGCGTAGCTCTTATTGGTAGTTCACAGATCGACATCGCGTCACGTATCCGCTTATTGGTTAAAATATCCTCCAATTGGTCAGTAGGCGCGAAACGATGAGATATTTAGACGCTAAAATGCTAACGCCTTTAAAGATAAGATAAAAATTCTTTATTTGCCATTGGGTCCCCGCGGGCACTTAAACACGTCTTACATTTTTTGAAATATAATCTTATTGTATCTTATTAATTTTCTCTTATTTTTTTTTATTTTATTATATTACTTTATTCCTTTTTTTAATCTACTATCATTTCGGAAATGACCATTGGCGAAGAAGAAATGCCGAAAGAAACTTAGCAATATAGGTCTCTTTTAAAATTGTCAATTAGATATTACAAAATTTTTTTTACATAAGCATATTGGTACAATAATGATATGAAATGGTAAAACTAAAAATTATTAATGACAGGTAGTCTGTGCTGAATTATTTCCAGACATCTTTGTCAGTTACATATTCATCAATTCTATAATAAGCCCTTCTACAGAGAGTATTTTATTAGTTTGTGGTATTTAATAAACAAAGTGCTAGTCTCACCTGGAATGTAAATACTTCAGCCATGATGACCATAGGCACTGGTGCCAGGCCAGCACCATACGCCAGGATGCATACACATACAGCCGTCACAGGCAACCACCTGACTCCCTCGCTGCCGACCAGGAAACACGTAGCGAGTGCCGTCATGCAGAGCGACACCACTAGAGAACTGCAGGCCAGGGGGATCTGAAACATTTTTTTTGGTATTCAAAGGTAAGAAGTCAAGTCTAAGCAAATTTATTGATGAGCTCAATGGTTAGTAACGCTACTTTCACACCAACGCTCGTGATCGTGAGTTCGATTCCCACACAGGACAAACATTTGTGTGCATGTACGTCTGTTTGTCTGTGTGTTTCGGTGTTTTTAGTAGGTCGCATCGAAACAACTTATCTGGAATAGTCTATACCTCGCAGAAAACCGCAGCCAAATAACAACTCCCTCGAGGATTGTTGTGTTTCCGCGAGTGAGTGAGGTCGCCAGTGGACTTCTATGGAGGTGCTGTTTTGGCAGCTGATGGGCATCACGCTAGTGATACTTAATGTGTTGCAAAAGGCCATAGGTCCATAGTAACCGCGTTACACCAAGTGAGATATAAGCTCATATGTATGCTCGTATTCTATAAAAAACCAGTTGAGAATGTGCAAGCTTGCATTGCCAGAGGAACACCTGGCTCGTCAATTAAATAACAATTCAATTTTTTTTTAAATTGTCGGTCATTTTGACCATGTTCCTTAAGAGATAGGAACGGTGTTGCTGAACATTCCTATTCTACTTTTTTATGCTGAATTCAAATCTGAAGTCAAAATTCGAAAAAAGCGACAGACAAACGCACAGACAAACATATATAATTCATATAGGAACGGTGTTCCTAAAAATGCTGTGAACTACAGGTACAACAACATGGCAAAGTGAAACAAAACTGTGTTCCGCCTCGTGGACATACAATACACTAAAGCATGCATAGATGACGACAAATCGTTTTCCTTGATATCTATTCCATCGGTTAAAGCGTTACATTTCTTAAATTAATTTTATCAACTAGAAAATCTTACAGAAAAGTTTAGAGATTACTAACATTTAACTACGAGTATCACTAGATCATAGCGTTTATTTAATTCTTCATTTCAACTGTTGCACGTATGGACTAGGGCTTTGTTGTAGATTCGAGAAGCATTTCAGAAAAAAACATTACTCAAAACGGCTGTTTAGAAAGGGATCGTACATATTATTATGTTTGTGGCGTTGACGCGTTCGGAAATAAAATAGCTCTTGGTTGCACTTGACAAATATAACACATCCAACAGCGCAACAGGATTTTGTCTGTAGAATTACCTCTAAATAATATGCCTGAGCCTGTGCCTATACCTCCGCTTTGAAGAAATATGGCCATAGTTAATAGTGCTGATACATTGTCAATTTTCCTCAAATTATACACATACAGTGCATAAGATTTCTTACAGTTTTGTGCAATCAATTGATTACTGTTCACCATAGGTACTCGTAACGAAAATTCTTTATAATTATTAACTAGCAACCTATTATATTATTATTATATATATATATATTATACTATTATTAGTGTCTTTATATACTTAAAAAAACACATTCAAACGCGCACGATTATGTTTTGAATATTATGATACACTGTCACATTGTTACTCTGTTACTCGTATATACGCTAATTGTGAACTGGTTTTAGAATATATATTTTTAAGTTATCCTAGAGCGCGATTGATACCATATCAATATGGTGAAGTTACAACTTGCCTGAAGTTACCTACCTACCTACTTATTGTAAAAAAATATATTTCGATATCGGATCTTCAATTCCATTTTATAATTGTATATATTTGTTTTGGTATAGGGAGTAATATTGTCCCTGCGAACATAATGTTAAATAGTTTTGCTTTATTTTATAGCATACCAAGCTCTTCAAGCGACAGCTAATCTCCTTCTGGTATATTTTATGTTGTCTGTCGGTCTGTCTATCTACCCTTCTGCCGTTTTGTTTTTCTCGATTGTCCGCTTCGATTGCTAGCTGGTCTCTTAGGCGCGTTTCTTACTCTCAGCGGCTAGCATCGAAGGCGGGAAGACAGTCGGGAGGCAAGGCGAGTTTGAACGGCTTTAATTTGCTTGGGCAGACAAAGTTTGAAATATATCTTAATCGTTAAAGCGTTACATTTCTTAAATTAATTTTATCAACTAGAAAATCTTACAGAAAAGTTTAGAGATTACTAACATTTGACTATCACTAGATCATAGCGTTTATTTAATTCTTGATTTCAACTGTTGCACGTATGGACGGTAGGGCTTTGTTGTAGATTCGAGAAGCATTTCAGAAAAAAACATTACTCAAAACGGCTGTTTAGGAAGGCATCGTACATATATTATGTTTGTGACGTTCACCCGTTCGGAAATAAAATAGCTCTTGGTTGCACTTGACAAATATAACACATCCAACAGCGCAACAGGATTTTGTCTGTAGAATTACCTCTAAATAATATGCCTGAGCCTGTGCCTATACCTCCGCTTTGAAGAAATGTGGCCATAGTTAATAGTGCTGATACATTGTCAATTTTCCTCAAATTATACACATACAGTGCATAAGATTTCTTACAGTTTTGTGCAATCAATTGATTACTGTTCACCATAGGTACTCGTAACGAAAATTCTTTATAATTATTAACTAGCAACCTATTATAATGCATGTCGAGTACCATAATGTACTATAACTAGTGTTGTTATATACTTAAAAAAACACATTCAAACGCGCACGATTATGTTTTGAATATTATGATACACTGTCACATTGTTACTCTGTTACTCGTATATACGCTAATTGTAAACTGGTTTTAGAATATATATTTTTAAGTTGTCCTAGAGCGCGATTGATACCATATCAATATGGTGAAGTTACAACTTGCCTGAAGTTACCTACCTACCTACTTATTGTAAAAAAATATATTTCGATATCGGATCTTCAATTCCATTTTATAATTGTATATATTTGTTTTGGTATAGGGAGTAATATTGTCCCTGCGAACATAATGTTAAATAGTTTTGCTTTATTTTATAGCATACCAAGCTCTTCAAGCGACAGCTAACCTCCTTCTGGTATATTTTATGTTGTCTGTCGGTCTGTCTATCTACCCTTCTGCCGTTTTGTTTTTCTCGATTGTCCGCTTCGATTGCTAGCTGGTCTCTTAGGCGCGTTTCTTACTCTCAGCGGCTAGCATCGAAGGCGGGAAGACAGTCGGGAGGCAAGGCGAGTTTGAACGGCTTTAATTTGCTTGGGCAGACAAAGTTTGAAATATATCTGAGTATGATTCACCGGTTTTAGTCACGGGTGTTACAGGGTTATTTTTTGCTCCTAATTTGAGTGCTAGCAAATAGCGTTCTGTTACGGCAAGCTTCGTTTTCGTTGTCGCTGACTTTATGGCCATCATAGACACTAGAGATGTAACCCGCTGAGTCATATCCATTATTGCCGATCTATCACACGAATTCGAGAGGTCAGCCCGTTAATAATTTCGTTAATTTTTGCCAAACATTGTGACGATTCGCGGACGAACTCGATATTGTCAACGTTCGAGTCCACAACTTCAAGCAAGCTATTACGACTTAAATTGGCCATATTTTCAAAACTAGACGACCGCTGTAGTCGTTTTTCTTTAGGTGAAAATTTATCGTGTGATATGTCGCCTAGCGGTCTTTTGACATTACTTATAGTTGCGGGCGGCGAGCGAGGCGTCAAGGTACCTACCTACTACGGTTTCGAGCATACTTTGCTACGCTGCTCAACAGCGGATTATCAGAGGCAAATGTTTTCAAGTCGCCCGAAGGCCACGGCTTAGATTAACCACTGTCATCTATCCACAACAGCAGAGACCGACGGCTTAACGTGATCTTCGACACGGAGATGCTCGAGATTAATAAACCGACCCATATGACAGACAGGTTACGGTCGAAGTTTGCTTAACGGTTGCTTAATCTGCGTGTTCAATTAGAGTAGATTAAAATACACATTTTACACTAATCGATAATAAACTCAACATTTCGTACAGGAAAGGTTGGATTCAGTGCCAAAGATGGCGGTGAGTTATCCCGGAAGTTCTTAATAGGCACCGCCATAAAACGCATGCCACAAAGTCAGTAGACCGATTCTACTAAAAAACTGCAATTACACTGCAGCGCGGCGTGTGTCAAAATGCGTACATTTTGACGTTTCGTTAAACGTTGCTGCTGTCAGATCGCTTAGCGAAATGTCAAAATGTACGCATTTCGACACACGTCGCGCTGCAGTGCAATGGCAGCTTTTTCGTCCAGCCCACTGGTCTTATATTATAACCTACCTTTCTCCCAAACTTCTCAATAGAGATGGTAGTAAAGAAGGAACCGGCCAGCTGCAGCGAACCGACGAAGAGTGCCAATGTGTTAGGACTCCAGTCGGTGCCAGCCCGCCGGAACACGTCAGCTGCGTAGTTCATGAGGGCAAAGCACCCTGATAGGGTCTGCATGGCCATTAGCATCAGGGTTACACGGAGTGCTGAGAATGTAGGTCTGTCGCGAACTGGAAACAGACAAGTAGATACCATTTTCAAATAAGCGTACTTACCTACGACTTGCTAAAGTTATGCGATCTTTGGTTCACAGATGCAAATTTCACGATAAATTGCTGGGCCCATACTACTGAAAAACTTTGCTAAAAGAACATATAAAAAAATCGACCTCCCGTGCAAACCATGGGGCGATTTAATTAAATTTAATGGAAACAGGTTTATTTCGTATCATGGTTTTTTGGCAAAGTACTTAGTTCAGTTTTATTTATGATAGGTAGGTACTGCTATGCACTTATTGATAATTATATGGATTAGAACCCCGAAAACTGACTTCAAATACATCGAAAATTTGCGATAAATACTACCCAGTAAAAAATAATTTTCAAAATCGGTTTACAAGTGGAGAATAATGTAAGTAATTTTAGGGTCGGCAACGCATGAGTGACACCCCTGGTGTTGCAAATGTCCGTAGGCTGCGGTCCATATATACGGTACCATCAGGCGGGCCGTATGCTTCTTTGCCACCTTGGTGGTATAAAAAAAATACATTACCGCTTCCACATTGGCGAAGATATGATTGCTTTACAATTGACAAAGATTCTACCTTAGTTTTAATTATCTTCGTCATAGATAGATCGGTTCAGAATTGGCGAAGATATGCTAGCTGCACAATTGACGAAGATATTTCGAAAAACAGTCAAATTGAAATCCTCATATTTCTAAAATCAGCTTAAAAAGAATAAAAGATAAATTTCTAAATTTTTTCATATCATTGAAAAAAAAACCACTTACGTCAGTAGAAGCACATGCGATTTTACACCACAGAAATAACATAACATTGTTATTTGTACATGTAAATATTACAGACTTTGAGCATTGCAGAAAAACATACCTAGGAAATATACCCAATATTTGATTACATGTTGTCATTGTTTGAAAACATATTGCTGGAAATATAAGTACCTACCTACCAGAGTGTAGTGTGGCTGAAATTAGACTTTAAAACATTTGTGTATATCGATGTTGATTAGGTTGTACCAGTACCGAACTGTAATAATACTTACTGTATCTTCATGATATGAAGAAAAGATGCAGGGATATGAAATGTTATTGTATCTTTGAAATGCTTTGCCTAAAAACGTACCTGTTTGTAGACAGTGCATTTTTAATAAGATCAAGAGTTTGATGAGTGTGCAAGAGGCGAGAAGTATATTTTGGATCGGTGCACCTGGCGTAGTATAGTCTATGTCTACCCCAATAGAAGACATGCGGACAAGACGGATATGTATGTATATACATATTTTAACAACATTTCCCATTGTGTTGCCTACAAAATATGTGGTTTATTAGAGATATTAAGGGACAAATTAACTAATTCATAAATAAATAGGCAAACACAAAACGGATAGTTAAGTACCTTTTTCTACACTATTTGTCAATCGCTTCCCTTTTTTTGCTCAGTAGGATGGGATCTTAAAAAAATTGCAAATCCATATATTTGACTAAAACTTTCGATAATGATTATGGTTGAATGTTGATAATTGGGGCGAACCCTAATTACAAACAATTCATTAACTAATATTTTTCTTTTCTCCAAAAGACCTGCTTTTAAATCGAGATAAAATAATAATAAATATCTTCGAACATATTACACAGCGCCATCTAGACAAATGATACAGCGCCAACTAGTCTCAAATTGAGCGAAGTTTGTGCTATGAGTATTAAACAACTGACAAACATATATATTTTTTGAAACTACATATATGTATATAGAATGACGTATAAGAAATACCTAGCCAAGAGGTTTCTCTTGGTTTGACATGTTCATTGATTATCTTGTATGGGAATCTTACCCACAATCGACCGGGATGGTCATGGTTATTTCTTTTCATATTTACATGCCGACGAGCGCAAAATGACTAAGAGAAGTCAATTTTTAAATATGGTATTTAAAAATCTAGTGGACGTATTCAAAATATGAACTAGGGATCTATTGAACTGCGGATCCGGTCCTTTGTTGATTAAAGAAACATACCAAAAACGTGGCTAAGTCCAACGAGTTTATAGGTCAATGGAGAATACAGTTTGTTGTCAACTAGGATAGTTTTTAGGGTTCCGTACCCAAAGGGTAAAACGGAACCCTATTACTGAGGCTCCGCTGTCCGTCCGTCCGTCCGTCCGTCCGTCTGTCACCAGGCTGTATCTCATGAACGGTGATAGTTAGACAGTTGAAATTTTCACAGATGATGTATTTCTATTGCCGCTATAACAACAAATACTAAAAAATAGAATAAAATAAATATTTAAGGGGGCTCCCATACAACAAACGTGACTTTTTTGCTTATTTTTGCTCGATTTTGATAACGGCAACAGGTAGACGCTTGAAATATTCACAGGATCATTAGTTATATATTCACTTTAAGAATAAATAATTAAATCAAAATAAAATAAATATTTAAGGGGGGCTCCCATACAACAAACGTGATTTTTTTGCCGTTTTTATAGATAATGGTACGGAACCCTTCGTGCGCGAGTCCGACTCGCACTTGGCCGATTTTTTTTTAAGAGCGCTTCGCGTGCTGTAATACAGTTGTATGTATGCATGTATATCTTCACGCCAGGTCCCTTGCGGAGTAGGCAGAGAGAACCGAGCGCCATAAGACGCGGTCCTTACACACTTCACACGCTTCTTTCACATTCATAGCCCTTTTCATTTTCTCTAATACAGTTCTTTGAGTAAAATTAAATCGTTCGAGCGGACATCGCTGTATTTGCGTACCGTTGTTGCAGATTGTTCTAACATTACATACACTTTGCGTACATTGAACACCAGTCGAGAAAAAACCGGCCAAGTGCGAGTCGGACTCGCGCATTAAGGGTTCCGTATTATTATCTTTATAGCGGCAACAGAAATACATCATCTGTGAAAATTTCAACTGTCTAACTATCACGGTTCATGAGATACAGCCTGGTGACAGACGGACGGACAGAAGAGTCTCAGTAATAGGGTCCTTTTTACCCTTTGGGTACGGAACCCTAAATAAAGATATTTTAGTTTCAATGTCACAGTTTGCAAGTTATGAATTATTTCCAGTATTTGTTATTTAAATTTAGTATTTTAAAGCCATGTCTTGACTAACTGACAGGTCAACGCTTAGCTTAGATCGCTGAACCCAGAATTTGGAATTAGGCGGATGTGTTAATTTTAGTATTGTAGAGGTGAAATAAGCGAGGATTTTTCAAAGTTTATGATGCATGAAGGTCGAGCTACTATTCAACATGCGTACAAACTACGGCAAAAAAAAAACTTTTGAAGGCACACAGCTTTACAACAAAATACCATCTGACATAAAAAATGCAAAATTATTTAATGCATTCTATTTAAAACTCGCTCAACATGTTGTTGACAAAATGGATAATAAAAAAAAGTCAGTGTGCATTAAGTGGTAATAAAACCAATGTCTAAGAACGTCGAATTATTTTATTATAAGATTAGATGATAATAATACTCTCGTGGAAATAACTTATTTTCTCGTTGAGAATAATATTGTGTTTAAAGAATTTTAAACAAACTCTGTTGCTATGTTTGTAACAGAATAAACAGTGCTTAGATCAATAATTGAAATAAAACGTCGTGGTAATAGATATATATATGTTTCAGTAAATATTTTATACTGAAAAGGATGATATGAGGATAAAAAGTGCAAAACAAATTTATACTATTACATAGAAGTGCAAATTTTGAACGCACGTTGGTTGAATAGGAGAAGGGGAGGAAGAAGCAGAGAAAAAGCTAGAACTATTAAATATTGATAAAATAATAAATGACAGCGATAAATGAGGAAGATGTCATTAAAACGAAATTAAGAAGTAAGAAGGACATCGCGCGATAAAGATAGGAAAATAAATTAGCTTATTTTCCTACCTTCATCTAGTTGACCCATCCAGCGGTGGAATGGCAAGTGATAGCTATAGGCTCCAAATTTTGCTTAGCTTGAGATTAGATGATGCTGCGTAATATGCCTGATAATATTTAATTATTTATATACAACAAGAACTTTGGTCTATAATCTGAGAGGAAGGAAGACCGGAAAGGATGCCTATTGTCATAACCTCCCTTCTATCCAAGGTGCTGCAGCGTGTGATAAACATATGACTCCTGGAATACCTAGAAGATCACGACTTCATCAGCGATCAATACCGTTTCCCATACGGTCGTTCGACTGGTGATCTTTTAGTGTATCTTACACACCGCTGGGCTTCGGTGATTGAGAGTCAAGGTGAGGCATTGACAGTCAGCTTAGATATGGCGAAGGCGTTCGATCAGATCTAGTAGTAGTGAGGATACGTACAAATTGGTTGCCAGCTTCTTATCCAGCAGATACCTACAAAAAGCCGTAGTAGACGGTAGTTGCTAATTAATGCTGGTGTCTCATAGGGCTCTGTATTGTCCCCGACGCTAGGTTCTACTGCTGTTGGCGACTGGCTGGTTGACGTCTAGCAGTTCGATTTTATAATACTTTTTTTGTAGAGTTGGTTTATTTTTCGGCTTGTTGTCAGCTGTCAGTGTTACAATTTGGTTTTGCTATAAATAATTATATTAAATATTAAGTGTTTTATCGTTCTTGTGCCTTTCTTTACTTCGAATACAGTCCTGCTCGCTAACATTTGGTCCTTACGAGACCGTTTTTTAACCGACCTATATAAAAGAGTGTGTGCACAAGGATGGTAAATACACGCAATACCAAAACCAAGTTGACCACGGCAACCGTAGTTTCGAGGGCTGAGGATGCGCTGCATACTGAGCGCCCGGTGCGCTCGCCCCGTAGCACTCCCTCAGTTCCGATCGCCGACGATTGTATCGACGGTGGCGTGATGCTCCCGACGAGCTCCCACTCGCATCCTGCGGGTAGCATCCCGCCACAAACGGCGAATCACGGTGAAAATGCGGATAGCGTATCGGTTCAGGCAACGCGTAAAAGTTGTTTTGTTCGCAGTGGTGATTCTAGGTGCGGGTTCACGCAGTCACACTCGTCCCGTTCGTCTGTAACTGTGCTCGCACAGAAGCTAGCTGCCGAGGCGGATTATCGTCGCCGCCAGTTGGAGAGAGCATGCGAGCTCGCGTGCCTCGAAGCGGCTGTCGATGAAACGGAACACCAAGCTAGGCTTGCAATATTGGAAGCCAACTCAGATAAGTCACGTAGTTTTTCTGATAGTGGTTCCGGCGAGTCATTGAAACAAGTTACATCGTGGGTTAACGAGCAAAATGCAACCAATGGTGATATCGTTGTCGACAACACACTTCCGCTGCCACACCCGGTTAGACAGGCAGCGATCATCGGCAAGCCCCCTCTACCCCAAGGAGGTTGTAGCTCGGACCCTATGACTCAATTAGCGAACGCTATAACGGCACTATCAGAGCGACCTAAGAGGCCTGATTTAGTCACTTTCTCGGGTGACATTACTCAATGGTTTGCTTTTAAAACTAGCTACGACCGTACTAAATCGTTATTTTCGCAGGCGGAGAATATGACTCGCCTAAATGCTGCTATACGCGGCCCCGCACAGGAAGCCATCGCGTCCCTTCTGTGGATTTCGGAAGACCCGGAGGAAGTGGTACGCGCTTTAGAACAGAGTTTCGCGCGCCCAGAACTAGTGGTAGCGCGCGAAATCGCCAGCCTGCGGACCCTTAAGATTAGTAATGCTGAGCATTTAAATGTACTAGCTAACAAGCTGCGTAACATTATCGCTACTATTAAAATGCATCGGCAGCAAGAATATTTGTATTCTCCAGAGCTGTTTCGCTCTGTACTGTGTAAGCTAAGCGAACATACTAGAGCTCGTTTCACCGATTTCGCAGCTGAACGTGAGCACTTTCAACAAGGCGAATGTAAGTTAGAGTTACTTTCAAGATTCTTGTTGGTTGAAGCAGATCGTCAGTTGAAATATAATTTTGTAGTTGACATTATAGTACAGCAGCCTGTCACTAATAAGGTACTTAATGTCAAATCGACGTCATCAAAAGAGTACGTCCATGCTGCGGTAAATAGTACTAGCCACAGCGACGTAGCACAGTGCTCTTACTGCAAGCAAGATAAGCACAACATCAAAACTTGCAAAGCTTTTTTGCTTTTGCCAGTAGATGATAGATGGCATTGGTCACGTAAAGTTAAGGCCTGCTATAGATGTCTCAAATTAAATCCGCACAAATGGAACAATTGTAGGGCTAAGCGTTGTGGTATCAACGGCTGTCTGAGACGGCATCATTTCCTACTTCATGGCGAGCAAAGCTCCTCACAAACAAAAAGTCCTAATAAGGACTCGCATTGTATCAATACTGTGGTCCCCGTTACAGCTGCTCAAGAGGTATCTTTATTGGATGTTAAATCTGCACCTGACACTCGTATTAATGTTTCGACTATGTCTGACGTTGCTATTAATATGTTAGGACCTGGTCAATCACCGCTGCCATTTCGAGCCCTTTTGAAGATGCTACCAGTGGTCGTAAGCGGCCCAGCCGGCGAGTATGCTACGTACGCACTTCTCGATGACGGCAGTACGGCAACGCTCATCGACAGCCACGTGGCAACTCTGATTGGTGTCGAGTCTAAGCATACTGAGCGTTTACGCATAGACGGGGTAGGAGGCATGTTAAAAGTTACGGAAGTAAGTTACGTAGATTTTTACATACGTGGTAGGAACTTAACCGAATACAATATGGTACAAAATGCACGTGCAATTGTTTCGCTCAATTTGTGTTCACAGAGCACAAACAGTATAAATATCGCTGATTATAAGCATCTATATGATTTATCACAGGATCTTTCCTATGAAGATGCAAAACCGACCGTACTAATTGGTGCAGGCGATTGGCAATTGTCAATCAGTCGTGAGACACGTGTTGGCAAACGGAACGAACCCGTCGCCTCGCACTTTACTCGGTTGGGTATTGCACGGCGCCGTCTCGAGCAAATCCAAACCCGTAAATTTTGTAAATCACGTGTCATATTCCCAGTCAGAGATTAACTCATCGCGTAAGTTAGATGACTTAGATACATTACTCAAAGAGCAATACGAATTGGACTCTATCGGCATTTCTAAGTGTATTCATCGCCAAAACGCAGATGAACAGCGTGCGTTACAACTGCTAGAGGTCTCGGCTCGCAAACTCGATAACGGTAGGTTTGAGATTTGCCTTCCATGGAAGGAAACAATCCCACAGGTCATACCTGACAGCTATCCTCAGGCGTTGTCACGTCTTAAATCATTAGCAAAGCAAATGGCAAATAATGAGGTGTTCGCAACAGCATACCGTAACTTTATTAATGACATTATAGGAAAGGGTTACGCCGAAGAATGTCTTCCGAATACTTATTATAAGGAGCATTCCCAACGTCAAATGTCTCAAAACTCGGTACCTAGTAATGGCGTAAGGTGGTACTTGCCACATTTCGGTGTTTTCCACCCACAAAAGCGCAAGCTGCGAGTAGTTCACGACGCGGCAGCTTGTACAAAGGGTGTAAGTTTAAATAGTATGCTTTTACAGGGACCCGATCTTTTGCAGCCTCTTCTAGGCATTCTTTTTCGCTTTAGAGAAGGAAAATTCGCCCTTACGGCTGATATAAGGGAGATGTTCCCGCAAGTAAAAATCCGGGAAACAGACAGAGACGCGCAGCGCTTTTTGTGGCGCGATGGCAACCCGCATAGCCCTGTCAAAGAGTAGAGGATGTCATCAATGATATTCGGAGCTGTTTCAAGTCCATGCTCGGCACTATTTATTAAAAACAAAAACGCTCAAGAGATGGAGTCCCGTTTTCCTGAGGCTGCGCATGCAATTGTCTATGATCAATACATGGATGACTATTTTGGAAGTCTGTCCAATCTAGAGGATGCAAAGCGTCTGGCTCACGAAATCGTTACAATTCACAAAGCCTGTGGTTTTGAAATGTGTTCCTGGATCTCAAACAACAATGAAACACTAGCTTTTGTTCCTAAAAACTTGTGGGCAGACCAGAACTCGTCGACTGATGTTGATCTTCCGCCTAATAGGGATGTGGGTGTTTTGGGTATCAAATGGAATCCCTTTCAGGATACTTTAGGTTTTCGCACAGGACTACTAGACACAGAAATCGAATTTACAAAGCGATGGCTATTGTCTAGCGTTATGCGAATTTACGATCCACTGGGTTTAATAATGCCTATCATAATTCAGGGTCGTATACTCATACAACAACTGTGGAGAGAGGGACTCGATTGGGACGTGCCAATTTCGTCTAAATACATATCGGTTTGGAGAAGATGGTTTGAGCAGCTGAAGGTTGCATCAAACATTCGTATACCTCGTTGGCATGTAGGTAATTTGGAGTCCAGCCTGAATGATGTTCAGCTTCATATTCTGGCAGATGCTGGTGAAAATGCGTTTGCCTGTGTTGCATACTGGCGGCTTACATTCAATGACGGCCTAGCAAAGTTTTCATTAATAGGCAGTAAGGCAAGAGTCACTCCAGTAAAACCAGTTTCCATACCACGCCTTGAACTCCAAGCAGCCGTCATCGCCGCACGTTTTGCTCAAACTGTTCTGCACTGTCACCGTTTAAAACCGGCCACGGTTGTTTACTGGACTGACTCTACCACTGTTCTTAAGTGGATTCGCAGCGATGCACGTGCTTACAAAGCATTTGTGGCACACAGATTGGGAGAAATTTTGGAATCCACGAATCCGTCTAGTTGGAGATGGCTCCCCAGTGCCCTCAACAATGCTGACGACGCGACTAAATTAAAGTCTCTCAATCTCGATACGTCTCATAGATGGTTTGTAGGCCCTTCTTTCCTTCTGTCTCATCCTTCAGAGTGGCCAGTTGAGCCCGTGAACGATGATAAAGAGGTCATGCCAGCTTCTGAATTAAAAAATGTGCTTCGCGCGTTCTCCAAAGCGTAAAAATATTTCGGTCTCTATCTCGGCCACAAGATCCAAATTCGGAATTAAATAACAACACCACCTCCCTCTCATCCATAGTGGCTACAGATCTTATCGAAACTGAGAAGATTCTTTTGCAGCGCGTACAAGTGGACAGCTTTAGAGAAGAGTTAAGGTGTTTGCAGTCCTCCGAGCCTTTGCCTAGAAGTAGCCGTTTGACAGCGATCAATCCCATACTCGACCATGAAGCTTTTATCAGGCTAGATTCGCGCATTAAGTGCACACCTGGTATTAATGAAAGTATCATATCACCACTTATTTTAGATGGCAGACACCCGATCGTGCAATTGATGGTACAATATTATCACGTACAAGCTGGCCATGCTTTCAATGAAACCGTGCTTAATGAATTAAGGCAACGATTTTGGATACTCCGTGCGAGAGACACAATACGAAGTATTGCCCGAAAGTGTTTACACTGTAGAAGATTTAAAGCTCACTGCGAAATGCCACCGACAGGCGATCTTCCAACTGAACGTTTGGACCATCATAAACGACCTTTCACAAATGTAGGCTTGGATTATTTCGGACCAATTGAGGTATCCATAGGCCGAAGAAAAGAAAAGTGTTACGTGGCCTTATACACTTGTCTCGTCACCAGGGCCGTACATTTGGAAGTCGTATCTTCACTAACCGCTAGCTCGGCCATTATGAGTCTGAGACGCCTGATCGCTCGCCGAGGATCTCCAGCTATGATCATTTCAGACAACGGGAAGAATTTTGTTGGCGCTAGTCGTGAACTTGCCGTATTTTATGATCCAGCCGTAGAAAACTTCGCCACCAATAACAAAATTTCCTGGCGCTTCATTCCACCCGCCTCGCCGTTTATGGGCGGTGCGTGGGAACGGCTGGTACGCAGCGTCAAAACCGCGCTCAAAACCACATTGAAAAACAGAGCGCCGAGAGAAGAAATTCTAACGACAGTCCTCCTAGAGGCAGAGGCGATAGTCAATTCTAGGCCTTTGACGTACGTATCCAGTGCTCCAGATGCTCCAGAAGCCATCACACCATTCCACTTTTTGTTGGGCACATCTTCAGTTGCACCATGGACATCCCAGTTGAACGACACCGATTTGGTCAGACGTAGCGATTGGAAGCATGCACTTCGATTAGCTGACCACTTCTGGGCAAGGTGGCTGAGAGAATACCTACCCATTCTTCGACAACGAAGACCTACAGCCAATACGAAGAATGTCAAAGAGGGGGACGTGGTGTTGATCAGTGATCCAACACTCCCGAGAGGTTTATGGCCGCTAGGGTGGATCACTAACATATATCCAGGGGCGGACGGACTGGTTCGTGTGGTAGACGTCCTTACCAAAGGAGGAATTTTGCGTCGACCAGTCCGGAAGCTTATCCAACTGCTACCCGACGCTTAGCCAGTGGCCACCAAGTTCTCGTTAACACTGGGGGGTCAGGATGTTGGCGACTGGCTGGTTGACGTCTAGCAGTTCGATTTTATAATACTTTTTTTGTAGAGTTGGTTTTGTTTTTCGGCTTGTTGTCAGCTGTCAGTGTTACAATTTGGTTTTGCTATAAATAATTATATTAAATATTAAGTGTTTTATCGTTCTTGTGCCTTTCTTTACTTCAAATACAGTTCTGCTCGCTAACAACTGCATATCAATGATATGTTGTCAATTGATAGCATTTATTGTTAAGCAAATGACGGCACTGGGGACACATGTGGATGTACCTAGCGCGCCTTTACAGCGATATTTAGAAATGGAAAAATTCGTCGCCATTACTCATCTTCTTGGTAGGTCAGTTGAAGAGCACTCGACTAGGAATTGAATCATAGGTTCGAAACCCACTAAGGCGATGTAGGTAAATTTTTCACTTCTAAAATGTTTACAGAATAACAAAATTTTATGGTAATCTACCACTCAGTGAGTGAAAAGTTGTCCTACCTCTTTATCTTTACCAGCAATAAAGTTTATCCTAAGCGCACAGTCTTAGGTAGATTGTGCGCTTATCTATACACATTAAACGTTTTAAATTGTTATTGTAGCAATTGGTATAAGCCTTTTATTATATTGATGAAGAGATTTTCATACAATTTCATGTAACCAGATTACCTTACGTAATTTGAATATTCGCAGCGGCACAACGGTAATAGTAGGTTAATTAGCGCACTTAAACCCTTTTTGATATAGTCATAACATAGTGGTTTCGTGGAAGAAGTCACCAGCTAGCTCTAAAAGAGAAAAGCTTAGTAGATAAGACTGTAAACTACGATACGCCTTTGTTTGTGAGTGCCACGAATTTCGACATTGAACTTAATCCACTGAAACGTACCGACTATAAAGGCTGTTAATGCTGTTAAAGCCAAAATTCACCCAAACTCCATTAGGACACAAAAAAAGTTATCGCGAGTAATGAAGATTCCCTCTAGGACTCTATCGCGTATCATAAAACAAAACCTGAAGCTCAGTACTTATCGTCGATATACAAGACATGCCCTAAATCAATATCTACAGTTGAAGAGAGTGGATCGATCAAAACACCTTATGTGTCTTATCAAGGAGTCACAAAGCGTCATTTTTGTGAAAAAGGAGTAAAGACTTCAGCCAAAGTGTATCAAGAGACTGTCTTGGATCGTGTTGTAAAACCTCTCAGCAATACACTTTTTAAAAATGTACCGTGGACTTTCCAGCATGACTCTGCATTTGGTAACAAGACACGAACTACCCAAACCTGGCTCGAAACCAACGTTCCGGAGCTAGATATATATATCTATATATGGCTGCTGTAGTGGTATTGAAGAAAAAAAAAACTCGTAAAATTTACGTTACTTGCTCCGCACAAAATTCGATTATGAAATTATGCTAATACTCGTAGAAACACTCTCTTTCTCTTTACTAAATCTGACTCAAACGTGACCGAAACTATATTCATAACTGACCCGAATCTTTAGAGTAGATATTTTATTTTTATTTTATTTAATTCGGAAAACAAACAGTTTTTATAAATCAAATTATTAATCTAAAACTAGATATCTATAAACCATTTATTTTCGCATATAGAATTCTATAAATGCTTACATACGGACCCTTACGCACTAACTCATTAACTAAAGTTACACAGCACGCAATAAGTGGGACAACCACTATATACGTATATATAATACACCTGGTTGTGATAAAGTTCCCTTATCTGAGTTGACTTACTTCGAATTCCATAAATTTAGTGAATCCTGTTTTGTTTTAAAACCTGTCGAAGAAACCGAAGTCGCTAAGTACATACAATTGATTACTACCAACTGCGCTGGAGTTGATGGTATCACAAGGGATATGATCCTCCTTACGCTCCCAAGAACTTTGCCCGTCATTACAGCCATTGTTAATGCGTCTATGCTAACTGGAGATGTAGCTAGTGTGTGGGGTTCAGCGTTAGTCACACCATTGCCTAAAGTAGACAACCCTAACGAATTAACAGATATGAGACCAATAAACATTTTACCGTATCTTTCTAAGATATTAGAAAAGGCTGTCCATAAACAATTATGTGAGTACATAGAAGCTCAAATATATTACCTCCCTTTCAGTCAGGCTTCCGCAAGGGCATGGCACGGTAACAGTTCTGATGAATGTTGTGGACGATATTCTTTTTGAGCAAGATGCTAACAATTTCACATGTCTGGCGCTACTCGATTTTTCTCGCGCTTTTTACTGTATCAATATTCCATTGCTTTTGACCAAGCTATCTTACTATGGTGTACATCCGAATTCTTTAAAATGGTTCGAGAGTTATCTTGGAAACCGTACACAGTCTGTTAAGTTATTGAGAGAGGATGGCACCATGTTGATTTCTGACCCCGAAGCCTTTGAGCCGTGGTGTTCCGTAGGACTCGATACTTGGGCCATTACTATTCATTATCTATAGCGCCGACGTAATTAATTCCATCAAGCATTGTCGATATCACCTTTACGCTGACGATGTTCAACTGTATCTTTCATCACATCCTCACAATGTTGATAGTGTCATATTAAGAATAAATGAGGACCTGCAAAATGTGGCTAACTAGGCTAGTCGTAAGCCCAGTTAGCCACATCTTTTTAAGTAAGTTTAGTCAGATCATGTTTTTATCGTCTAAAGGTGCTGTATCGCATTCGCGGTTTTCTCAGTGAAAAAGTGCGGATTATACTGTGTGAATCGATAATTCTCTCAAAGCTAAACTACGGAGACATTGTTTACGTGCGCGTTTACAGTCAAAGAGTCGTCGTCTAATTCAGAGGGTTCAAAATACATGTGTACGCTTCTGCTATACAATATCGCCAAGAAGTCACATAACGCCGTACCTGAACAAAGCTGCTGTACTGAACACGACCTCACGTAGACATCTACATCTTGCAAGTCTTATGTTTGACATCATAAAGTTCAAAAAACCTGAATACTTGTTCTCTAAGTTGAAACAATCACCTTTTTATACTCGTTATGGCACCAGGTCATCACGATCTGTACTGATGACTTACTCTTATAAAACTGTAGCTTTCACTGGTAGTTTCCGCTACCTAGCAACCAAATGTTGGAGTAATATCCCACCCCCTTTGAGTCATTTAAAATCAAAAGTTTCATTCAAGAAACAATTTAAGGCCTTCGTTCTAAATAAACAAACTCTGGGTATTTCACAAGGTTGCTCGGTAACGGGACAGGCCCACCACTCATACCCACCACTGTGTCTCCTGTGTAGCCAGAATTAACAGCGGTGACTAACAAAAAGACAATGAACAGTGAAGTTCACTGCCGTCCCGGGGGTTAAACTACAGCTGACTAGGAACTCACAACGAATTTAATCAGAAGAAATTTGTATGAGTAGGAAGTTTTGGAATTGACTTCCCCTCTTGGCAAAGTGAGAGACAGCAATATGACAAATAAAATAAGGTATTTAAAAACCTCAAAGAGATGACTAGTCAAGTGAAGCCAACCTAAACTGTGAGTTATTACCAGTGATCGGATAATCGGGCGCTAATATACCTAAACTTCATTTTTATTCCCACAAAAGAATAATACGGACATGCCTTTCAGAACCCCGGATCCCGGAGTCGTTTGAAATTCCTGAGATTGCTAAAAATGTTACCTGCATACAAAATATAGTTAGAACTTGTTGTTAAAATGATATATTTACATTGAATAATGCTTACATACCCTCTCATACTTTCAAGACGGCTGTTCCTTGTTAAACTCTTATTGTATTTTTTTTTTCATATTTAAAAAGCCGATTCTAATGAAACTTTTAATTTACAATAAAAGTTTTTATGAAAACTGGTTTCGTAACAGGCCAGCAACCTAAACTACTTATGGAATTGAAATAATTGTAATTTTATGTGTAGCACCATTTATTTTCGTACAAAAAGCAAATTATAATTATAAAATCTTTCACAAAAAATATGATTACTTATTAATCCTGGATTACTTATTAATTCAGGAAGGAATATCCATATTATTCTTTGAAGGAAAGAAGTTTAGGTATATAAGCGCCCGATTATCCGATCACTGGTTATTACCTAACACATCGATTCCAATAATATAGATTGCAGAACTGCCTAAACGCCTGGTAATTCTCCGCTGTTGCCACCAAATCAGAATAGTATACTACTCCGGAAGGTTGCTCGGTAGCAGATTTTGCAAAATAGAAAGTATTTTTGTTTTAATTATATATAAATATACTATACATAATTTTACACACGTATAATTTCAGTAACCGTTATACTTGTGAGCTGGGTCTGCTACTACTGATGTCTACTACGCCTACACTAGTATTTTTATATAAACTTACACATCTGGTTTGCCTCACTTTTTTGCTTCATTTGACGAGCTCGGTGGCGCAGTGGTGAAACGCGTTGTTTCACTACTTTGAAACCAACGCTCGTGGGTTCGATTCCCACACAGTACAAACATTTGTGTGCATGAACATGTCTGTTTGTATTGGTCTGGGTATTTTCTATGTATAATAAGTATGTATTTAGAAAAAAAAATGTATTTACGTATGTTTATCAGTTGTTTAGTACCCATAACACAAGCTTCGCTTACTTTGGGGCTAGATGGCGCTGTGTAATTTGTCCGACAATATTTATTTATTTATTTATTATTCATACACCCCATTTCGTTTGCGTGTTCTAGCACTTCGACGAGCTTAGAGACGAAGTGGTTAGTAATGCTACTTTCACACCGCGACTTGTGGATTCGATTTCCACACAGAAAAACTTAGAAATTGAAGCCACACTTAATATATTGCGAGTGTTCACAGGCTATATAGACTTTACATCCGGCGGGTCGTATGTACGTATACGTACCTATGTGTTTTTTTATACTACGTCGGGAGGCACACAAGCATACATCCCACCTGATGTAAAGCGGGTACCGTAGACTATTAACGCTTGCAATATATTAAGTATCAAACAACTCCTTGGGAGCTTACTGGTGACCTCACTCAAACCCAGGAACACAACCACCCTCTAGGGAGTTGTTATTTGGCTGCGGTTTTCTGTGAGGTGAGGGTGGTACTTCCCCGGACGCGGCTGCTTTGATGTGCCCTACCTCTCTTATGTGTCCCGTCGTTGTATATAAAATATATAGCGTGAAACAAAAACTAAACAGAGTTACAATGCTAAAATGGAAGAATCTTAGAGCAGAGGAAGGCCAAGACTTGTCTATCACGACCATACTGGTCGGGTCTCACCGAGTACGTTTAAATTTATAAATCTTATGTTGCAGGAGGTAACCGGTTATCATCAGGCAGACCTTGTATATTACCTTAGTGGTATAAAATGTATAAAAAGTACATACCCACGCTCATTACAGTGACTGATGGCATCTCTTTGAATCTTTTTTGTTCATCTTTCAGTTTCTCCAGCTCTTGCGTTATGACTTTGTTGTGTCGAGTCACGCCTCTCAACCACGCCACTGTGTGGATAGCTTTCTGAAAACAATGTAGTCTCATATTTAGATCCGTAACACATGGCCCGCCGAAGCTCTGGAGAAACACAGGTTTCCCAGACGGACTGCTTTGAAGCGTTCTACCTCTCTGAGTAGTCCATAGTCCTGAACCTGGTGTTCCATAGTCTCTGCCTATCCCAATGGGAGACAGGAGTGGATGATATGTATGTTATATATAACACGATAGATGATAGGAAGCTACTAAAAGGTTCCCCCGAATAGAAAAAGCGTAAAATCCACGGCACCCGGTGCTCACACATCTCACTCACTTCTTTAATATTCATAGCTCTCCTCATTTACGCTCGCCGATTTCTAAGGCTCCTGATATTCTGATAAAACACGATCAGTTTGGTCATGGTAGTTAAATCTTAGCTTTCCTCGGCTCCTACATCCTTCTACTTTTGCGTTGTATATTTGTTTCGTTATTCCTGCATTAGATAGATAGATAGATAAAATATAGCAGAGAGCACTTAAGTCATATTTAGCACATAACATATACAAGCTTCCATTATGCACTGGAAGTGGTATTCATCTTTAAAAATGGCCTGCTCAACCGATGCCACGATACATCCAAAGTGGTCTAGATGAGAACCAGTTAAAAGCTAAAACCCACAGGGGCTGGAAAAGCGGGGAAGCGATAACGATCCGGGACAGGATTTTGTGTAACATTTGCGTTTGTATGCAAGTTGACACACAAACAGCGATCGCACGGCGGCGGTTCGTGCCCGCTTTTTAACCCCCGACGGAAAAGAGGGGTGTTATAAGTTTGACGTGTGTATCTGTCTGTGGCATCGTAGCTTCGAAATAGATGAACCGATTTTGATTTTGTTTTTTTTTTGTTTAAAAGGGGACTTAATCGAGAGTGTTTTATAATAATGGTAATAAATTTTGTTACTTTTTATAGGTTATTTTTGCGTCGGGGGTTTTTTTAATTTTTGTGTGACAGTTTGCATATAACCACGAATGTTACCTTTCCCTCTCCTGTAGGTTTTGGCTTTTAATGTTATGCTAAAAGGTTATCAATTATAGGAAAACGTTGTTTAACTGTTGTTTGGGACAGTGAGCTCGAATCTGAGATATTTAGGCGCTAAAACCCTAAGTTTTGGTGAGAGAAGGGTGCCTTTATGCTACGTCAAGTTGTTCATTGGTTTTTTTTATACTACGTCGGGAGACATCCAAACATACGGCCCACCTGATGTAAAGCGGGTACCGTAGCCTATTAACGCTTGCGATATATTAAGTATAACTCGCGCGATGCCTCCTCCGCTGCTTACACAACAACTCCTTGGAAGCTTACTGGTGACCTCACTCACACGCAGGAACACAACAACCCCCTAGGTAGTTGTTATTTGGCTGCGGTTTTCTGTGAGGTGGAGGTACTTTCCCAGACGGGCTGCTTTGATGCGCCCTACCTCTCTTAAGATTTTTAGGTTTGTAATCGTAGCCTACGTTCTCAATTATTTTGATCAGTTCAATCAGAAACAATGTTGTTCATTTCTGCTTTCGTAGCGGGTAATATATATATACTTCGTTTAACTTACTCTGATTAATTATTAATTTAGTCATTAGTTAATCTTGGAATCAGATTGCATAGAAAATACTACTTCATATGTTTGTAAATAAAGTTAATTATATCTCATGATATGAGTAATGAGACACTGCTTGCTTATCATAAGTCTGTCTTTTAAGAGTCATAAAATAAAATAATAAAATGTGATTGTATAATAACCTAATTGACTACATAATAAAAAAAACTAAATGGATATAAAGACATTAAAATAATGTAATTAATTATTAATAATTGTATGCTGATCTCGCATAGTGCCTATTTGGGTATAAAGATATCAAAATATTTGTTTGTAATGAATGACAAACAAATATTTTTTATCTTTATACCCAATTAAAATTTTATAAACAAAACCTGTCTGTAAGGACAATGGTCCTTACAGACATAGCCCACATGTATTATCGTATTAGCCCACATGTATTTAAATTTTATAAACCAAAACCTGTCTGTAATGACAATGGTCCTTACAGACAGGTTTTGTATTTTTAGGGTTTAAAGGATGCCCTGTTATTAAGACTACCACGGTCTGTCCGTCTGTTACGGGGCTGTAACTTTTGAACCGTAATAGATAGTTACTTGAATATTTCACAAAGTGTTACTTTTTCCAACAAATAATGAAAAAAAAATAAAGAAAACCCGTATTTATTTTGCAGTTATGTTCGCGCCAAGCAAAAACTACTAAACGGATTTTGATGAAATTTTACACAGTGATAGATTTTGTTTTTATTTATTTCCAATATTCTTATAACTATATTATAAAGATAAATAACCGCACTTGGAATCCTTGCAGGATTTGTCTAGTGCTGGTGAGTCGATAATACACGTGGGCTATGTCGGTTACCTTAGTTCTACTGCGGATTTCCTCATTTCTGATTCTATCATGCAGAGAAACCCCGAGCATAGCTGTTTCCATAGCACGCTGAGCGACCTTGAGCTTCCCCATACGGCCAGCAGTATATTTAGTCTACTTTTTAACAATTGCCTAGGAATTCATTCACACTCATCACATACTACGCGACAATGTTTTTTTTTATTTTTTTAATGCTTGCACCCCTGCCATGGGCAAGGCTCTTAATATTACAATCTAATTTGCTACCAAAACACATTCATACATCATATTCCCTTTCATTCCGTAGTTCTTTCATTCATTCATCGTCTATCGATTTTGCCCATTTTTGAACGCCGGTAAAACCATTATGACTATTTTCAAATTTCCCTCCCTATACTGCGTCAATCCATCCACGGGCGAACAGGGAGCTTCACAGCTCCACCTAGCCACCGCGACGTAGTATGAGGTTCCAGAGAACTTGTGTAGTGAATCCTGCCGAGATTTTCCTAGAGATTGCAGTAAAAGACCTCAAAAAGAATTTTGGACGCGGTCGACACTGCACGACGGACGTCCTTGGTGTTGCAAGTTTCTATAGGCTACGGTAACTGCTTATCATCAGGCCGGCCACACGTTTGCCATCGTAGTGGTATAGATGTGACTAGCCCGGCGGCGGAGCGGTTAGAAATTTATACTACGAATAGGTACTTTGACACCAAGACTCGTGGGTTCGATACCGACACGGAATTAACATTTGTATGTATGAACATGTTTGTTTGTCTTGGTCTAGGTGTTTTAAGAGAAGCAGGGCGCACCAAAGCAGCCCGGCTGGGGAAGTACCTTCACCTCACAGAAAACCGCAGTTAAATAACGCTCCCTGGCGGGTTCTTGTGTATCCTGTAAGTAGGGTTGCCAGTAAATCCTAATAGTTTCTGTGTGAGCAACTGGAATGGTAACCCCCGACCAATCTTGAGATGTTTCCAGTGTTACATTTATTGGTTACGGTAACTGCATTACATCAGGTGCGTATCCTTTTATGCTTCCTGATGTTGTATAAAAAAAGGAGTGTGCTTTAGACCACACGACTGAAGTCAAACTTACAGACAATAGGCCTGCACTGTGTCTTAGATATACGAAACGTAACTGGCTATGAGAGAAAGAAAATCTTGCCCCTACAGTAATATACGAAACGTAACTCTCTCTCTTTTTACCTTCACTAACTTATACTCCCTCTAAATTTCCGTTTGCCTCGCCCGATCACACTTTTCGTAACGCTCTCATCACGCATTCACCAGCTTACTCCCCAAGTCAAGAAGTTTTACTTCAAAAACAATAGAAAAACCTACATTACGCGGGTGGAGCCGCGACCATCAACTATGTATACCAAAGTTGCTATCTGTATGTTTGTTACCGCGGGTGAAGTCAGACAGAATTTTAATTGTGTAATATATCAGCATTAAGATTCTCAGTACATATACATGGTGTTAAAGAATTATCATGTTCATACTAAACAGGGAGGTAAACCTTGCACACATAAACACACATATATATATATATATATATAAATATAAATATTATAGAACAAATTACACAGTGCCATCTAGCCCCAAAGTAAGCGAAGCTTGTGTTATGGGTACTAGACAACTGATAAACATACGTAAATACATTTTTTTTGTAAATACATACTTATTATACATGGAAAATACCCAGACCAAGACAAAAGACATGTTCATGCACACAAATGGTTGTACTGTGTGGGAATCGAACCCACGAGCGTTGGTGTCAAAGTAGCGTAACAGCGCGTTTCACCACTGCGCCACCGAGCTCGTCAAATATATATGACTGATATATATATATATATATCATCAGTACATAAAATCCGGTGCATCTTCTTATGTGACACTTTTCCGCTTTTCCCGCCCCTGTTGGGTTTTGTCTTAGTTATACAAAGTAACAAAAGAGAGCAGCGATAGCCTGGCGGATAGAGGACCGACCTAGTGACCAACAGGTCTCCGGTTCGAATCCAGACATGCACCACTAAATTCGTGCTTTTGTATATATATGTACACATTTGTAATTACCACTACCTTGGCGGTGAAGGAACACGTTGTGAGCAAACCCGCACGCTCAACAAATTATATTTCTGAGACGTGTGACCTTACTTCAGAACGATCAGGTTTTCCCTCTGGGTTGCGGAGGTCTGATGGCAGTCGCTCCATGTAAAATCAGTATTTTTCCCAAATCCTTAGGCTTAGGTAGCGGACCCCGCCAATCCTAGTGGATTAGGAAACGGGATAATGTTAAGTAGAAGATACAAAGTAACAAAAAGAAAATCAACACTCACCTTTTCCCTTCCAATTTTCAACAAGTAATTTGGTGATTCCGGCATGAAACAAAACAGGATCATGTGGCATACAGTGACGGACAGATATACAGCCTGATTCGCTTTATATGATATAGACATGCCGACAGCGTACACAAAGATCACTCCCAGCTTGCAGACGGTCATCGTTAGTGCTCCTAATGCTCCTGGTAATAGAAGGTGCATATATATATATCGGATTCTATCTTGCTACAACTAAGACGAGCTCGGTGGCGCAGTAGTGCTTGTGGGTTTGATTCCTCCACATGACAATAATTTGTGTGCATGTATATGTCAGTTTGTCTCGGTCTGGGTGTTTTAAGAGAGGTAGGGCGCATCTAAGTATTAGAAGGACCTCTACCTCACAAAAATCTATAGCCAAATAACACCCCCTGAATTCCGTGGAGGGTTGTTGTGTTCTTGCTAGTGAGGGAGGTCACAAGCAAGTAATACAGTAACTCCTCGGTAGTTACCCAGCGATTAAACGAGAAAAATGAATCTAATAGCAAAGTAATTTCGTTGTTTTCTTCAAGGTACCAACCCAGTCAAGCAGCTCAATAAACATTGCTTTGCCTCTTCTCTCTTTATCAAGATTTATTTTTATTTTATTTGCTAGCTGACTGGGTGCACCGAGTGCTAATGAAGTTGACTGTAGTTTTTATGAATATATAGGTACACTTACATACAAAAATTGTTTTGCGTCACCCCGTTCCCTGGGATGATCGCTTCAGATGAAGCCTTTGACGTCTTCCCGGCTAAAGGCCGTCCCAGGGGGTGTTTTAGTAAGTAGGAATCTGACATGACACCCCCAAATTGTTGCTTTACCACAGAAAAGAGATAAGCAGTAGGATAACTTCAAAGAAACTTTCGAAATTGCCGCACTTCTAGAGATGCGCGTCGCTACATCAAAGTCTACGTCTAAGCATAGTTCCCTTTGAAATCAGGTACATAATCATTGCGACTGGTCTTTCGATTTGTTGAGGTTTTCTGTTCGCTATAGTGTATCGCTCATTGTGCGCGATTGTTTTTTTTTTATGTATACAACGTCGTGATGCAAGCATATACCCTACTTGAAGTTGGTACCGCAGCCTATCAACGCTTACAATACGAGAATATCGCTCGCGCGTTGCCACGCCTGATTCTAACCCAGTACCTGCTTAGGAGCCTACTGGTAGCCCCACTGATTAGCAGAAAAACAACAACCCTTCAGGGAGTTGCTATTTGGGTGGAACTACTTTCTTGGGCCGCTTTGATTTGATGTACGACAACCTTAGCGCTTTACCTGAGCTTCTTCTTCTACTTCGCGTTATCCCGTTTCCTAATCTATTAGGATTGGCGGGGTCCGCTATTTAAGCCTAAGGATTTGGCGAAGATACTAATTTTTACATAGAGCAACTGCCGTCAGACCTACACAACCCAGAGGGAAAACCAGATCCTTCTTCGGTTAGGTCACACGTGTTTCGAAATATAATTTCGTGGATGTGTGGGTTTCCTCACGATGTTTCCTTCACCGCCGAGCATATGATAAATACTCGTATGTGCTTAAATCCGAAAACACATTGCGCTTTACCTTGAGCGTTGGGCATTAGGTCAAAAAAGACTTATGTGCGATAGTTAACCTACTGCCCACATTTCTTTACTGTTAAAGCTGTTAACCCACCTCTCATCGTGTCCTGAGATATCTCTTTGACATACACCGGCACCACGACGAAACATCCGCCCGCAGCAAGGCCAGCTATTATTCTGGCGGCGATGAGGGCTGAGGGTGTTATTATTGTAAGCTTGAGGATCCAAGAAATCTGAAAAAGAAACCTTTAATTGACTTTTTTCTAACTAAAAAGCAATACCTACTTGCTTTGGGAAATTGGTGTTTATTTTTTAAATAGATTGGAGTTGCAGTTGACGAGCTCGGTGACGCAGGGGTTAGTAAAGGTACTTTGACACCAACGCTCGAAGGTTCGATTCCCACACAATGCAAACATTTGTGTGCATGAACATGTCTGTTGTCTTGGTCTGTGTGTTTTTAAAAGAGATAAGGAGCACCAAAGCAGCCCGTCTGCGGAAGTTTCTCCTCCGTGCGGGGTAGGCAGAGAAAAGTGATCATAGCAAAATCGGAGGATACAGTTTTTGTACGATACAAAAGCTCCATACCTATCGTTTACATCCAAAATTTAATTACACCACTTGATAGCTAAAGATACAAAGAATTCTTTACGTTGATTAAGGACTGTGACACGGAAAGGGAAAACTTCTGTTTACCTGTTACGAACATATATATGTACATATATCTATACATATAAATAAAATTGAAGTGTCTGTCTGTGATTTCAAAATAAAGCCTTTATCTTAAGCTCATATTATTATTTTCACGTTACCAAAGCCTAAATACGCATTTTTAACTTTTTTGTCTGTCTGTCTGTATGTTTGTCCGGGCTAATCTTCGAAATGGCTGAACCGATTTTAACGGGACTTTCACTGGTAGGTAGAGGACTGTTCAGAGCAGAATTTAGGGTACTTTTTATCCCGTAAATATTTAGGGTTCCTGCGTAAAAAATGAAAAACTGTTAAAATTAAGGGGAAATATCTTCCCCTTCGGGGGACTTTGCAATTTTATTTTTATTATTTTCATAGAATACGTATTTTTTGTGACATAAAATAACTACGCATTTTTTATGTAATATAAATAAAATACATATACGTTGCCTCCTGTAAAGGTCAATAGATGGCGCTGTATGAAAATTGAATCGCTATATGGTTGCATCTACGACCCTGAACTTTGTTTTTTTTTTAAACAGAAACAATTTCATGTCTACAGAGAAATAAAGGCTACTAAAAGCCCAAATCTCATGCGTGCGAAGCCGCGGGCTTCTGCTAGTACATATATAAAACTCACGACCGTGTGCACTATACAGTCACACCCCGTTTTTTTTTTGTAATCAGAATGACGTTAAAGTACCTACAGGAAACTTATTAAATGCAAGTTAGGATAAAATGACTTACACTAGAAAGTAAAGAAACACCAATCACGCAGAGTTTTCTTCCAAATCTATCTGATGCGTAACTAAAGAAAGGAATGCCACAAATAGCTGCTAGTGGCAGCGCTGCTGCCATCCAAGAGATCTCATTGCCTGTGAAGGGCTCCTGCGCCGGCGAGTTCGGAGACTTCAGGAGTGGTCCCATTGGGGACAGCCAGCCGATTTGGATGCCGTATGTAAATGTTGGTATGGTTGCTGAAAATAATATTGTAAATAAATCGTGGTGACCCATGCGCATCTCATTACGATCAGTTCCGTCTTTATTTCTCACAAACAGAGATATGAAGTCTCTGTTTGTGAGAAATAACGACATAACAAAGACAGTTCTGTCTTTATTTCTCACAAACAGAGACTTCATGTCACTGTCTAGTGACCCATGCGCATCTCATTACGATCAGTTCTGTCTTTATTTCTCACAAACAGAGACTTCATGTGTCTGTCAAGTGACCCATGCGCATCTCATTACGATCAGTTCTGTCTTTATTTCTCACAAACAGAGACTTCATGTGTCTGTCAAGTGACCCATGCGCATCTCATTACGATCAGTACTGTCTTTATTTCTCACAAACATAGACATAAAGTCTCTGTTTGTGAGAAATAACGACATAACAAAGACAGAACTGATCGTAATGAGATGCACATGGGTCTTCATGTTAGATTGACAGATCGATATCCTACGTGATTCTATAGTTTATGCAGGCTAAAATTATAAATGCTAAAGTCTATCTGCTAAGTGTCGGTCAGCTACCTTTTTACGACAAAGTTGCTGACTGCACTACAGCCGATCTATGCTGTAGTGCAAATATTGTAATAAATTAGTAATATTTTAGTACAAGTTTTTTTTAATATACATTTTTTTTGCCTCATCTACATATATTTTTTTATACAGGAGGCATACAAGCATACGGCCCACGTGATTTACATCAGGTGCATGGATTGGTGGATTTGCAATATATTAAGTATCACTCGCCACTATGCCACCTCTGCTGTTTACACAGCAACTCCTTAGGAGCTACTGACCTCATTCACACGTAGGAACTCAAAAACACTCTAGGGAGTTGTTATTTGGCTGCGATTTTCTGCGAGGTGGAGGTACTTCCCCAGACGGACTGCTTTGATGCGTCCTACATAATTTCGAGTGTTTTTAATTTTTTCTGCATGCAGGTACTATTACTTTTGATGTTGTTTGACATTCGTAACGTTTTCATGGCAGACGCAAGAAGAGTAAAAATAGTGCTGTAAGTGTCTAATATGTCTTGTCGCTGTGTGTATAATAATTCAATATGTGTTATGAATAAAATGTCACAATATGCACTACACTAAATTAAGTGTAACAAGCTTAAGAAGGTGCACAAAGCTAAGTGGCGCCCTCATTTTGTTTTTATTAATAACGCTGAATTTAAGACCAAATCCAAAAAAAGCGCTCTATAGGGCACTGAAGAACCATATTTAGGTTTTTTTGAAACATATCTTGTATTTATTATCTATGACAAGTAACCAAAATTTTAATCATTGCTTATTGTGGCCACTTATAGCAATAATCAAAAGTATGACTAATTCTACATAAATAATAAAAACAGAATATGTCTCAAAAAACATAAATATGGTTCTTCAGTGCCCTATAGAGCGTTTTTTTTGGAATTGGTCTTAAATACAGCGTTATTAATAAAAACAAAATGAGGGCGCCACTTAGCTTTGTGCACCCTCTTAATCACATATTGTTATGTGACTGTTCCATTGGCATTAGAAGGATACGACAGTCGGATAAACGGAAGGATAAAGTGAAGGTACTGTTCTTCGATTTTGGTCGAGCAGTGATAGCCCAGTGGATAAGGTACTGGTCTATTGACCAACTGGTCTCCTGTTCGAATCCTGGACATGTACCACTAAATTCGTGTTTTCGGATTTATGTACATATTTGTATCTGTCACTTACTCCAAGGTGAAGGAAAACATCGTGAGTAAATCCGCACGTCCAAGAAATTACTACAGCATGTGGTTCTTCAAGAAAGGCGTGAAGAGGTTTTTAGAGGGTCGGCAACGCATGAGTGTGACGCCCCTGCTATTACTAATGGCCGTGGGTGTAGGTCCGTGACTGTATACCATCACAACAGGCAGGCCACATGCTTGTTTTCCACCTTAGTGGTATAAAATATTTCAGAAGCCGTGTGACCTGAGGTCTAGTTTCCCTATGGGTTACGGAGGTTTGACGGCAGTTGCTCTATGTAAAAAATACAGTATCTTCGCACAAATCGTTAGGCTTAGGTAGCAGACCCCGCCAATCCCAATGGATTAGAAAACGGGATAAAGCTAAAGAGAAGACAGTTTTTCGATTTTGGTCACGAAATTTTACACAAGTTTTGATGTTTTCATATATTATGGCTCTGCTGAATATCATAACCGTGACCTCCGCGTGACGTACTATTTACTGCGGTAGACGTCACTAAGTTAAATATATAACTTAAAGCCACTTTGTGGTTTAAGTGCCTTACCATAGCCGACCGCATCTGTGCATGGTACATACGCTGGTCAGCATATGATCCTCTGACAAAAGATGAATCTATCAACACTAATATCGGGAATGAGAAGGTATCTCTGCAGTTACCTTTTCACGTCTAAACCGTTGGACGACATGTAGGAGGAGATATACCAGTTTCATTGCGATAACGGGATTCCAATAGAAGCATTTTATAGGAAACCGCAGCCAAATAGCCAAAAGCTACACTTGTAGCATGTTATTCTAACGATTAACGTTTACAGCGCCTGAGGATGCCTCGTGGAGAGGCGAAACACGTGTCGCTGCGACAAAGTCAGTCGTGGCAGCGACGGTGGTGGGGGCAAGCGGTTTGTGTTCCAGATGGCGGACGACTGCAGCAGCCGAGGCAGAGACTACCGGAGCAGCCATGGCAGCGTCGGCATGTTGCATCTACTGCCTGCCGGCGCTAGGCCGCATGAATTAATTGCTGACTGAAGCACACAAAGCAGGTTAGATTAAATTGCATGTAAACAGCAATACTCTGGAGAACTGGTCCATAGTTCAGGTCGCGACACGAATGTCCCTTTTGGCTCGTGATTTTAGCCGTGCTTCCCAGTATGTTTGTTTCGCAACCCTTTGCTTATCACAAGGGTTGGGCTAGGCTCCTGTTCGTTTTGCGGCGGCGCCCTATCCGAATTGCGAGATCGGCTTGTATTTTATAACGATCCAGTGACGGCGGAGCGGCAATCTCTACATGGGCATATATCAGCGACCCCAAAACCCCCCGAGTCCACCGTTTCATTCAACTCTGATGGATATTTTCAAAAAATACTGGATGAACACATGGGGGTTAATTAGAGAAGGGAGAAGAGGAATTTGGAAAATCTGACGACGGGATCGTGGTCAGCGACCCTGAAAACCCCCGAGTTGACATTTTCAGACCTATTCGGCAGTATTATTCAATTATTTTCTCAATTTTTATTTATTGGGGGGGATAAGTTGTGGATAAAAATAATTTGGGGTCCTTTTACATTCAAAATTTAAATAAATCACTTGATAGCTAAAGAAAAGAATTCGTTACGTTGAGCCACCATTTTGAGACATTTTTTTTAATGAAACTAGGTTGCAAGCATGCGGCCCGCATTAGATGGTAAGCGGTCGCCGCAGCCTATTGACGCTCGGAACACCACGGGGATGTTACTCGCGCGCTGTCAACCTTGTGACCTAAGGATGTTTCGTCACAGACCCAGTAATCTCTCTGTCATATCTCACCCTTCAAACCGGAGCACAGCTATATAAATATAGCTGCTTGGCGGTAGAAATAGGTGAGACAGAGTTACCCCACGCAGACGACTATTGTTCAGTCTCCCTCTGGTGAACATTTCGCTGCATCATATTTAGATTTCGGTATTGAACATCGCATTGTAGAATTGAGGAACCAAAGCCAATAGAGTTTTCTTAGCGGTGAACGCGTAACATTGTGTTTTTATGGGGTTGAATTGGACCAAGTAGGTTATA
Source organism: Pyralis farinalis (assembly GCA_947507595.1). NCBI lineage: Eukaryota > Metazoa > Arthropoda > Insecta > Lepidoptera > Pyralidae > Pyralis > Pyralis farinalis. Next base: position 9,322,730 of record OX382282.1, on the reverse strand, counting down.
CCTAGAGCATTTACTAATCATAATCATAATCATAAATATTTATTTGCCAGAAATGTAGGTACAAATAACGGATGATACATGTATAGATAGGCCCTAGTACATTTCGCCTTCAATAAGACATGCAAAAATTTAAAATATAGTGATGAAAGAAAAAGAATATTAGTAATGTCATTCAAATCCTGTCATACGAGTTTCTTAAACTAAATCAATACAATTAGTCAACACATTATTAAATTTCAACAAATACAATTAATCAACACATTATTAAATTACAATATTCATGTCATTCAAAAAATCATTAATGGAATAATAACATTTGTCAATCAAAATTAATTTTAATTTATTTTTAAATAAATTCACAGGCAATATTTTTAACTTATCTGGTAGTTTATTATATACTACAGGTCCCATTCCAATTACGCTCTTACGTAACAGTGCTGTATTATGATCAACATTTCGAAGTTTGTGCAAATATTGTGATCGTAACTGAGTTTCTCTGTTTCTTAACTGTGACCTTTTTAGAAACAAGTGTTGATTTATTTTGACAAAACTACACATTTCCAGTATATACAGTGAAGGCAAGGTCAATATGTTTAGGGACTTGAACATTGGCTCGCAGCTTTCTGTGGTTTTTAGACCACACATTGATCTCACACATCTTTTTTGAGATTTGAAAATACTTTCTCTTTCACTCGAGTTACCCCAAAAAATTACGCCATACCTCAACACCGGTGACACAATACCATGGTAAGCAACTAATAGTGCCTCAGGTTTTACTTTTTGTGATATATTGTACAAGACATAGGCGGCTGAGTGTAGGCGTTTGCAAATATGTTCTGCTTGGAATTTCCAAGTGAGCTGACTATCAATCATCAATCCTAAAAATTTTGTTACTTGTACATTTTTTATAATTTGTCCATTATGTTGTACTTTAATGTCAGGGGCGCGTATTCTTTGTTGAAATTGAATAATATGAGTTTTTTTCAAATTAATTTTCATATTGTTAATTTCTAGCCAGTATAAAATATTAGTCAATGTTGTATTTATGTCATTTTCATAGTCATTAATGTTATTACATTTTACTATCGCGGTGCTATCATCAGCAAATAGTATCATTTGTTGCTGTATGTTCCTTGGTAAGTCGTTAATGTATATAAGGAACAATAAAGGCCCAAGAACGCTACCTTGGGGTACCCCATATGTTACTTCTTTAGCCTTCGATAAGTATGTTTGCTCAAATTTAGTTCTTGAACACACTCTAGATATTTCCACATGTTGTGTACGTCCACTGAGATATGATTCTAAAAGTTTTTGTACATTTCCCCTTAAACCATATGTATTAAGTTTCTGTAAAAGCCTTTTGTGGTCTACATAATCGAAAGCTTTAGTCATGTCTGTAAAAATTGCACATACAGGAATTCTTTTATCTATATTCGTCAATATATTGCAAAGTAAGTCAAAAATAGCCATGTCAATTGTTTTATTATTCCTAAATCCTTTTTGTTCGTCACATAAAATATTAAATCTACTTAGGTATACATAAATTGCATCATAAATAAACCGTTCAAATATTTTGCTGAATACTGAACTCAGAGCAATTGGTCTATAATTTGTCATTTCCTCTTTATCGCCCTTTTTATGGAGCGGTTTTATAATTAGAGGTTTAAGTTGATCGGGATATATTCCTTGTCTAATGCATAATGAATTATACTAATTATACTAATTAATTATTATAATAATTATACTAATTAATTTTTTATTACTTTTCACCTGATCGTGGTATGTGCTTAATCGTGAGAATACATAATATTCTCATATATATATTATAGAATTCTTTAAAACCATTGATTTCATGTTTTAAAATCTATCTGTTTCAAGTTTGATGTAACGCATGGTAACGCAACACAAGTATATACTTACTGAAATCATAACGTATGTACTGCTATAATAATAGTGTTCGGCCCTACTTTTTATATTGGCGATTTATCTCGCTTTCAATCGATACTGCAATTAATAAAAGGCATGTAAAGTATGATTTTGATTTGAGGAGTGATAGCCCAATGGATAAGGAACCGGCCTATTGACCAACTGGTCTTCGGTTCGAGTCCCGGCGGGGGCTTGTACTACTTGTAATTGTTGTGCTTGTAAATTCGTGTTATCAGATTTATGTACATATTTATCATTTGCCCAGTGGTGAAACAATAACATCGTGAGGAAACCCACACGTCCAAGATATTATATTTCGAAATACGTCTGAACTGATCTGATGAACTATCCTAAGAATGATCTGGTTGTCCCTCTGGGTTGTAGAGGTCTGACGGCAGTCGCTTCGCGGAAAAATCAGTGTCTTCGCCAAATCTTTAGGCTTTGGCAGCTGACCCCGGCAATCTTAATGGATTAGGAAACGGGACAACGCGAAGAAGAAGAAGATGTAAAGTATGATTCTGATAATAAAGTACCTAAGTAGTAGTAAGGTACCTTAAAAATGTACACTGTGGGCCATGTGGTGAAACTCAAAGTCGCCCAGTGCGCTATTGAAAGAGCTATGCTCGGAATTTCTCTTAGAAACTAGGATATCTGCAGTAGAATTAATGTAACCAACATAGAACAAAGGATAAGCAAACTGAACTGGCAATCGGTTCTATGAACTTGTGGCTAGCCCAGCCACAAGTTCATAGAACCGACAACCGCTGGGGAAGAAAGGTTCTCGAATGCGTCCCCGTACTGGTACACGCAGTGTGGGACGACTCCCCACTAGATGGAGCGACTGCCTCAAGAGGCTTGTAAGGTGTCGATGGATGCAGGTGGCACCTGATTGAGACGAGTGGCACTCTAGAGGGGAGCCCTAGTTCAGCAGTGGACAAATACGGGCTGAGATAATGATGACCTTAAAAATGTAGACACAGTAGAAAATCTCATGTCATGTGGTGCTCGGTTCTTTCTGTCTAACTCGCAAGGGGCATGGCGTGAAGATGTTATGAAGAAGTCTTCTTCTTAGCGGTATCCCGTTTCCTAATTCATTAGGATTGGTGGGATCCGCTACCCTAAGCTTAAGGATTTCAATTCTGTATAACAGGAGCAGAAACAAATAAATCACTTGACGTCGCATGAAGGCTCACTCATCAAAACGATTCGAATCTACCGACCAATGGGAGACTATTGTAACCAATAAACCGACAAATGACGCGATGTTGGTCTGTGAACTAGCCAATAAGAGCATTTTACTTTACACCTAATGTGCAGGAGTAACAGTGGAACGCAGTATGAAACATTTTTACATGATGAATCTCTGCTGCTTTTCAGAATACGTATATACTCATAATTCTTCACGGACTTCAAATCAGAATGTAGGTGTATTAGTGAGAAGAGTAATTTGTGGAATGTTGTATAGTGTTTTGTTTTGTGAGAAAACTCTAATCTGCACATTCTGCACTTCGCTATGTAACCTTATCGACATAAACCGAGCAGCGTAAGATTTAAGTAACCTTTTATTTACGTCTTAGTTGTTACGTTTTTTTATGCAACGTCGGAAGGCATACAAGCATACGGCCCACCTGATATAAAGCGGTTACCGTAGACTATAAAAGCTTGCAACACATTAAGTATCACTCGCGCGATGCCACCTCTGTTGCTAACATAGCAAATCCTTAAGACTGGTGACTTCACTCACATGCAGGAACACAACTACCCTCTAGGGAGTTGTTATTTGGCTGCGGTTTTCTAGAGGTGGAGGTACTTCCACAGACGGGCTGCTTTGATGCGCCCTACCTCTCTTAAGTTCCCAATATAAATTACTTTTTATTGAAATAGGAAATCAATAAATAAATAATAAATAAATAAATATTGTCGGACAAATTACACAGCGCCATCCAGCCCCAAAGTAAGCGAAGCTTGTGTTATGGGTACCTACTAGACAACTGATATACATACGTAAATACATTTTTTTTTGTAAATACATACTTATTATACATAGAAAATACCCAGACCAAGACAAACAGACATGTTCATGCACACAAATGCTTGTACTGTGTGGGAATCGAACCCACGAGCGTTGGTGTCAAAGTAGCGTAACAGTGCGTTTCACCACTCCGCCACCGAGCTCGTCAAATCAATCAATATCAATAAAAATCAATCAATAAAAATCCTTTAATCTGAACTGTTAGTAGGTATACCTATTAACAAAAAGAAAATAGGAATACGAATATGTTCCTTAATGTGAATAGCTAAACTTAATAATAGGGGTTTAAAGTATGAAATTTCCGTTTTATAGTAATATATACTTTGAATTGACAAAAGTTTCACTCCTAAATCTCGCACCATGAAGATTAAACCTTCATGGTGCGAGATTTAGGAGTGAAACTTTTTTCACGTGATACCTATGAGGTTTTTCTTTTAAAAATGTGCAACTGAACTGATTTTCGAATTTCAATTGCTTTTTTATTCCGCTTAGACGAGATGAAAAAATCCGAGTATTTTTGGAAGACGAGTTCCGATGCGAAACTAACGCGGCAGAAACGGCTCGCAATATCAATGCTGCGTTTGGAGAGGAGACTGCTAATGAACGCACCGTGCGTTTTTGGTTTTAACGCTTTCGTAATGGAAACTGCGACTTGAAAAACGAACCACGTGGAAGACCCCACAGGGGAATAACGCTCAATTGATGGAGATGGTGGAAGCCGATCCGAGGAAAACTACCCAGGAATTAGCGGCATGGTTTAACGTTACCTTACCTACAATATTGCCTCATTTGCATGAAATCAATAATATAAAAAAATATATAAAATGGCACCCAACCTCATTTGATTTGACAGATCTGCAGAAAGAAACTTGTGTTGCCTTGTTGAACCGGTACAGAAATGAAGGAATATTGGATCGAATTGTGACATATGACGAAAAGTGGATTCTTTACGATAACTTTAAGCGAAAATTACATCTTGACATCCCTTGCGAGATAGGTAGGGATGATTATTATTATAACTTAATAATTAAAGTGAGGGAATATATAATTAAGGGGAGTACCTCCACCTCACAGAAAACCGCAGCCAAATAACAACTCCCTAGAGGGTTGTTGTGTAAGCAGCAGAGGAGGCATCGCGCGAGTGATAATTAATATATAGCAAGCGTTAATAGGCTACGGTACCCGCTTTACACCAGGTGGGCCGTATGCTTGAATGCATCCCGATGTTGTATAAAAAAAAAAAAATTTATGTTATAATTACCACTGTCTTTATTCTATGTTTATTTTTAATATAACATACAGTAAATATTTGACAAAACTTTAAACAATCGTAGTTTAGGCCTTTATTTTGTTTTTATAGTACTCGGTTATATTTAATTCCACTAATATTATTGTAGATTATCGTGTTTTTATTACTTTGTCCCAATTTTTTTTATATTGTTTTTAGCCTAGCCTTTTCTCTTTGTTCATATCATAAAATGCAATTATTTTTATTTTAATACCTAAAATGTGACAAATCTAACCCCTTATAATTAATGGTAGAAAATTAATAGCTTTATAAATATTTAATTAATGTTAACCGTAATCAATAATTGGCTCTGTTTAATGACAATTATTCTGGTATTTGGATTAAGTAGCTTTGAAATCATAAAAATACCTAATAATAATGAAAACATTAACTTAAAATTATCGTAAATAATATGAATTTTCGGACACAAGTACTGATATTTGATATCATATCACGTCAAGGAAAATAAAAATTACAAGTTACTAATGCTGTTATACTAAGCTATTATATATTAAAAAAATAATAAACACTTACCCATAAATGCAGTTAATATTTGTTTCCGAACATTGCCCTCATCGTAACTTTTTTCCATTTTGAGAAAATAACTAAAATTCTCACAATAAACATACACAATAATCGTAAATAACGAAAGAGGTTATATTTCACCGCCTTAATATAAACATTTTTCTTTTCTTATTTTTAGATTAAGAATTAGAATTGAAATTGATTCTATGTCATCTTTTGATAAGCTGAATAGTTCGACGGTTGTTTTGGCGGTAAATTAATTAAAGAAATCGTCTACACAACACGTCGTATGCGATCATAGATGTGAAACTACTCGTCGGCATTGAATGGAGTCATACGTCATACATGTACATAACTTCATTCCGAACAGTTACGTATTACTACAAAGATAACTTTCAAATCGTGTACAAAGTACAAACACTCTTAATACAATGCAGTAAAGTAGAAAATCGACTTTAAAACTGATTACACAATGATATCGTACTATTTCAGTTCCGAGTTTCGGCCTACCAAGATAATTTTAGCGTTTATAATAGATTGCTTGGAAATTTTGAACCTTATTGCGTGGCATGTACTTTTAAAGTTATGTTTTTATAGTGGAACATGTAACTTTGTATTGATCATTGTTTTAAATGGCAGGTTTTCCTGCAGTCACTGCTGTTTTCGTAGAAAACTGATTAATATTTGAGACAGCTCCAATTGTTACTATAGACGAGTGAAATATGTCCCTAAAATGAAGAATAATAAATTTGTGCATCCGAAAAATACTCGGAATTGAAAAACGGTTTTCAAATTTGGGGTTATGTATTGAAAAGTTTTATATAAATTATAAGTGCTTATTTGAAAAAAATATCCCAAATCAAAATTATAATCTATACATATAAATAAAATTGAAGTGTCTGTCTGTGATTTCAAAATAAAGCCTTTATCTTAAGCTCATATTATTATTTTCACGTTACCAAAGCCTAAATACGCATTTTTAACTTTTTTGTCTGTCTGTCTGTCGTTTGTTTGTCCGGGCTAATCTTCGAAATGGCTGAACCGATTTTGACGGGACTTTCACTGGTAGGTAGAGGACTGTTCAGAGAAGAATATAGGGTACTTTTTATCCCGTAAATATTTAGGGTTCCTGCGTAAAAAATGAAAAACTGTTAAAATTAGGGGGAAATATCTTCCCTTCGGGGGACTTTGCAGTTTTGTTTTATTATTTTCACAGAATACGTATTTTTTGTGACATAAAATAACTACGCATTTTTATGTAATAAAAATAAAATAATTATAGGTTTCCTCCCGTAAAGGTCAATAGATGGCGCTATATGAAAATTGAATCGCTCTATGATCGCATCTACGCCCCTGAACTTTGTTTTTTTTTTAAACAGAAAGAATTTGAGGTCTATGGAGAAATAAAGGCTACTAAAAGCCCAAATTTCATGCGTGCGAAGCCGCGGGATTCAGCTAGTAAGCAATATATCACATATAACTCGATGTTTATTCCAACTATATGGTTATTACAAGTACCTAAGTGACAAGAGCGCGCGCTCTGTTTTTGTTGAGAAAATAGCTAAAGCAATATTTTCCTAGAAAATCAGTCAAGTTGAGTTGAACTCGTGCTCAGAGAGTTCCATATATCCTTTGCATTCCTCACATTTTTTAATTTGTTTTAACTAATGCGTAAGAAAAAACTAAGAAAATGAAAAAGTATTTTCGTACCTTACATACGTTAATTAACATTTTTAAATATGCTACACGTTATCAGCGACGTATCAAAAGGTAGACACGTTGTATACCAACATTATTGTATTTTAAAATGGCGCAATTAGTTGTAATATATGCAACCTTTTTGATTGTCTCTCAAATAGGTAGTAAAAATTAATTTGTAAATTCAAATATTTAAAATTAATGATGATGAATAGACGAACGTGGAAGAAACAGAACAGTCTGGAGGAAGATTTGATCGGGAACGCACGGTGTACCGCGTCTGAGACCACCAGCCCCTGCTGTGTTGGCTACGCGGTGAACTCGTCGACATATTTTTCTCTTTAACCGATCCCGTGAACCTCCAGATATTTACTTAACCATAAATTATTTGAATAACTCTAGCCCCTGCTGTGGACTACAGCGGCCGGCATCCTATACCGCTGCGGTGTTGGACCGCAAGGCGATCCCCACCAATTCCTGCCAAGTTCTCTGAGAAGTGTATCACTAGTTCATTTCCACTTAACACCACACCGCAGCTAAATAACAATTTCGGGAGGATTGTTGTGTTCCTGTGTGTGAGTAAGGTCGCCAGTTACTTGAGAAGTCTTTGTGCAGGCAACGGAAGGACCGGCGGCTATCGTAACGCCACGTACGGTGTGGACGCGGAAGGCTGGCGTGGTGGTCAGGGAGACCCGGTGAAACGGCTGAGCGCTGGCTGCCCGTGGGTCAGTAGAGTTCCCGAACACGCGGATTACATAATCGCCGCCCCGGGAGGCTGAACCGCCGCCAGTCCGCGAAAAATCCCTGTCATAGTGGTCGTGCAGGAAAACCGTAGTGGACTCGGTTCCCGGTTCCCGGACCCGGTCGATTACAGGCCTATTGCCGTAACCTACCTTCTCTCCAAGGTGATGAAGCGTGTGATAAACACACTATTTCTGCATACCTTGAAGATTAGGATTTTATCAGCGACCGTCGATACGGCTTTCGCCATGGTCGTTCGACTGGTGATCTTCTAGTGTACCTTACACACCGCTGGGCTTCGGTGATTGAGAGTCAAGGTGAGGCATTGGCTGTTAGTCTAGATATGGCAAAGGCGTTCGATCGGGTCTGGCATCGGAGTCTTCTATCGATGTTCGGGCAATCATCGTACGAGCTGCCCGAGGGTTTGTACAAATGGGTTGCCATCTTCTTATCCAGCAGCTGCATAAAAGCCGTGGTAGAAAGTAGTTGCTCTGATAACATGGATGTCAATGGTGGCGTCCCACAGGGCTCTTTATTGTCTCCGTCTATTTCTGCTGCCCATCAATGACATGTTTTCAATCGACAGCATTCATTGTTATGCGGACGACAGCACCGGGTACAGTTATTTTACAGGCCGTGGTAGCAACGATGGAGGAAAGCCGCCTGACTTGTGTCTGAAATTGAATGTACTGTGAGTAAAGTATCTGACTGGGGGCGATTGGACTTGGTTCAATTCAACCTTACCAAGACACAAGTCTGCGCGTTCACTGCTAGGAAAACCCCGTTGCTGTTGTCGCCCAATTCCAGAACTCATTTTCATACACTGGAACTGCTATGGTCGCGTACTGTGTAGTTCCAGAGAAGTTTTCTTCCAAGAACTATTAAGTTGTGGAATGAGCTCCCTACTGAGGTTTTCCCAAGAGACTACAGCATGGGGGTCTTCAAGAAAGGCGTGAAGAGGTTCATACAGTGTCGGCAATGCAAGAGTTACAAGATGCAAATGTCCATAGGCTACGGTAACTGCTTACCATTAGGCAGGCTGTACGCTTGTTTGCACACTTAGTGGTATAAAAAAATGTAGGAAATAACCAATGGAGAACCGATGAAACAAAATTGCTTAGCAAATCTACTCTCGCTGCGGGTTGGGGGTAAAAATCAAACGCGCAGTTCTTATTGGCTAGTTTACGGATCAACGTCGCGTCACCTATCGGCCTATTGGATAAAGTATCCTCCTATTGGTGAGCAGGCTCGAATCGCCGAGATATTTAGACGTTTAAACACTACGTTTTTGTGAGCGCGGGATGCCTTCAGGGCGACGAGCTTGGTGGCTCAGTTGTGAATGACGCGACTTTGACACCAACGCTCGTAGGTTCGATTCCCACGCAAGCCAAACATTTGTGTGCATGAACATGTCTGTTTGTCTTGGTCTTGATGTTTTAAGAGAGGTAGGGAGCATCAAAGCAGCCCTCCCTAGAGGGTTGTTGTGTTCCTGCGTGTGAGTGAGGTCTCCAGTAAGCTCCCAAGGAGTTGCTGTGTAAACAGCTGAGGAGGCATCGCACGAGTGATACTTATCTCAAGTGTTAATAGGCTACGGTACCGCTTTACATCAGGCGGGCCGTATGCTTGTATCCCTCCCGACGTAGTATAAAAAAAAAACATTTATTGGGGTAGGCAGGGACTATGGAACGCTAGGTGGCCCGATTCATTCACTCTTGCTTGATACACTTCTTTCGTAACTCTTTTGTCATTCATTCTTTCTAAATGACCAAACCATCTCAGCACACGCTTTTCAATTCTTGTCACTATATCATCTTTCACTCCAGATAGTTCTCGCATGGTACTATTTTTTACTCTATTTTTTAGTTTATTATCTGAATTTTCAACACGTTACCTAATTAGTAACAAATCAGACGTAGTCGCGGCTATTAGCTAATGTAAGTATTATAAATGCAAATGCACTAATGCTGCAGTAAAATATTAGAAAGTCACTTTCTTCGTCACTTGACTAATAAATGTTATGTCTAAAATCTAATAATGTTGTATAGCAAAGGAGTCCGTCTGGGGAAGTACCTTCACTTCATAGAAAAACCGCAGCCAAGTAACAACTCCCTAGAGGGTTGTTACTGTTACTGTTCCTGCGTGTGAGTAAGGTCTCCAGTAAGGTCCTAAGGAGGTGCTGTATTATCAGCAGAGTTGGTATCTCGCGAGTAATGTATTGCTAGCGTTTATAGGCTACGGTAACCGCTTTATATCAGGTGGGTCGTATGTATATATATGTATGGCTCCCGACGTAGTATAAAAGAAAATATCATAAATACAATAATAAAGTAAATACACCCTAAAATATGACGAACGGCAGAGGGGTTGGTAACGCTGCTTTGTCTCCAAGGGTTCGATTTCCACACAGGATAAACATTTGTGCGTATGAACATGTCTGTTTATCTGGCTCTTGGTGTTTTTAAGAGAGGTAGTGCGCATTAAAACAGCTCAACTGGAAACCTCCACCCCACGGAAAACCTCACTCAAATAACAACTCCATGGAGGGTCGTTGTGCTCCTTATGTATAAGCTCCTAAGGAGTAGTTGTGTTAGCAGGAGAGGTGCTCCGCTGTCTCCTGACGTTGTAAATTAAAAATAAAATATCGGTGGGATACGCAACCACGAGACCACTGCAACCACGAAAATAATTTACATAAAAATGGCATACTTAAAGCTTGAATGAAGTCTCTATACCTAAGTATCAATAAAATTTAAATTAATTGTTGCCCTAGCTGGCTTAGGTGTTTCCCAGTTTGAATTCAAGTACATTTTTTTTATACCACTAAGGTGGCAATCAAGCATACGGCCTGCCTGATGTTGAACAATCACCGTAGCCTATGGACATTTGCAACACCAGGGGCGTCACTCATGCGTTGCCAACCCTCTAAAAACCTCTTCACGCATTTCTTGAAGAACTCCATGCTGTAGTTCCTTGGAAAAACCTCGGCTGGGAGCTCATTCCACAGCTTGAGTGTTCTCGGAAGAAAACTTCTCTGGAACCGCACCGTACGCGACCATAGCGGTTCAAGCGTGTGAGGGTGAACTCCCCGCCGTCGGCGAGCGGTGCGATTATAAAAAGTAGCCGTCGGCATCATTTCGAACAACTCTTCAGAACACAACCCGTTGTACAATCGGTAGATCACACAAAGGGAGGCAAAATCTCTCCTTAAACTTAAGGGTTCAATACCGTGTGTAAGCTTAGGATTGTCGAAATAAATTAATTAATAAATTCGTATTTTCGGATTTCTCTATATTTTCTTAATTATCACTTGCTCGCCGGTGAAGGAAAACATCGTGAGGAAACTCACGCGTCCAAGAAATCATATTTCGAATTACGATGAACCTAGGAAAACATCTGGTTTCCCTCTGGATTGCGGAGGTCTGACAGCAGTCGCTTCACGTAAAAATCAATATCTTGGCCAAATCCTTAGGCTTAGGTAGTGGACCCCGCCAATCCTAACGGAAACGGGAGAACGCTAAGAAGAAGAAAGGGGTGACGTATTTGGATACAAGCAGGCCATACGTTTGTTAGTAGTGGTAGTAGTACGAGTAGTAGGAAAGAAACTCAAACGAATCTGCGTATAATAGCTAGTACCTAAGTAATACCAATAGCGGGGTATTATAATAAATATAGACGAGCTCGCTAGCGCAGTGGTTAGTGACGCTACTTTGACACCAACGCTCGTGGGTTCGACTACCGCACTGGACAAATATTTGTGTGCATGAACATGTCTGCTTGTCTTGGTCTGGGTGTTGTCTATGCATCACAAGTATGTATTTAGAAAAAATATATATAAATCAACGGATGTTTATCAGTTGTCTAGTACCCATAACACAAGCTTCGCTTACTTTAGGGGTAGATGGCGCTGTGTAATTTATCCGACAATATTTATTTATTATTTATTTATATTTATACAACTAACAAAGTGAACTCGTACATCCATAAATCTCTAGTCGTGTTCGTTGAACGCCCCCAACCCAGTGTCAAGCACTTCTTCTTCTAACACCTGCACCTCAGTCTTTTTCGGTGTGACGTTGATTTCTTGCATAGCTTCTATTAGGTCGTCGGTTGTTTTGTACGATGCTATTACAGTCTTCACGAAGTCTCTGAATACAAAAAAGAAATTGGTTGTCTGCAAAGTCGGTTTACGGACGATAATTTTACGTGATAACGTCATAAGAAAACATTCAACAGTTGACAAAACAGTTCACGTGTAGGTTGTGTGCTGCCGCTCTCTCTTCTACTCGGACGCATCGGCCGATGGAGTGGAAGAGAGATAGATACGTCACAAGCCGAACGCTTAGGCCGATCGTGCCTCTCTATCGGTTGTTTCGCGCTCTCGCTTGCACGCTTGGCTCAGACGGAACGTGACAATTTTTCATGCATGCAGTCAGCATTCATCGATTTATAAGACGTTATTATGTAAAAAAACGTATTAAATTATGCACACCGCTTTCTTGTACAAAATAAACAATGAAGATCTGATGAAACGATTTTGCTTTGTAACTTAACTCTCCGCTACGGGTCGAGCGGTAAAGTCGAATGTGCCGCTCTTATTGGCTAGTTCACAGATCAACATCGCGGCGCTTATTGGCTAAAATATCGTCCCATTGGTTAGTAGGCTCGAATCGCTGAGATGAGCTGAGATTAGCATCAAGCTAAGTGGCGCCCTCATTTTGTTTTTATAACGCTGAATTTAAGAGCAATTCCATAAAATGCTCAATACAGGCACTGAAGAATCATATTTTTGTTTTCTAGAAACATATCTTGTATTATTTATTATGTATGTACAAGTAACGAAAATTTTTATTATTGCTTATTGTGGCCACTTATAGCAATATATAAAAATTATGACCAATTGTACGTAAATAATAAAAACAGAATACGTCGCAAAAAGCGGTTACTATAACATATAAAGGAGCACAATAACTCTCTAGGGAGTTGTTATTTGGCTGGGGTTTCCTGTGAGGCGGAGGTACTTCCCCAAACTGGCTGCTTTGATGCGCTTACCTATCTTATACTATATTCAATCAATTCAAATTTCGTGTAATAAAAGTAAATTAGCTTTCTTTTCCTACGTGTATTTATCTATCTATAACTTCAAGCTAAATTCCTTCCGGAGTAGGCAGATAGAACCGCGCGCCACGTGCCTCGATCCTTACACATCTCACTTGCCCCTCTCGCCGGTTTCTAAGGTTCCTGACATCACCTTCTGATAGAATACGACCAATTTGTATTTATACCCTATATACTCTTTCTTTTAAGTACAATCGGGTTTAAAATGAGATATTACCTGAAATAGAATGCCTTAATGAAGACCGCGGGCTGGTACTCGTGCCCGCATCTCTCTGGACCGAAACTCATGATGCCCATCAGCCGGTTGTGCTGCACGGCCGGGGCGCCTGCGTCAAACTGGTGGCAATTCCACAGGACTTAGTAATGAAGCTGCGTATAGACAGGAGTTTACAAAAGGAGTTGTGTAGGGGAGGTAAATAAATAAATATTGTCGGACAAATTACACAGCGCCATCTAGCCCCAAAGTAAGCGAAGCTTGTGTTATGGGTACTAGACAACTGATAAACATACGTAAATACATTTATTTTTGTAAATACATACTTATTATAAAAAATACCCAGACCAAGACAAACAGACATGTTCATGCACACAAATGTTTGTACTGTGTGGGAATCGAACCCACGAGCGTTTGTGTCAAAGTCGCGTCATTCACGACTGAGCTACCGATTTCTTCACTCACTAATCGCATGATTACCGCACAATAGTGCCCTTGTGTTGATGTAGAACTACGTATTTCTCGCTGACATAGGGTTAAACTTATTTCAGTTTGATTTAATTGGCAGAGCTGCGATAGCCAGCGGAGCCACATTACCCTCAAAATTGCCGTTTGGGGTAGACTGATGTCATCCAGCTAGCGTTTAGACGGTAATAGTGAGAAACTCCAAAATCGACACACTAATAGCTAACATATTGTAGTTTTGTATCCTTTAATTTGAAATTTAAATGTTCGTTGGTGAGGAAAAACGGTCCAAAATCGTTCCAATTACAAAAAAAACATATGGGAAAACGTATGGCCGGCCACTCTACAGTGCAGAGTCTGCACTGCACTCCCATCAACAGAAAAAGTAACAGCATTCGTCGCTAGATGTCGTACAGGGTTCCATATATTTTTAAAAAATTAAAAATAAAATATTTAAATATTTTGTAAATTTAAAAAATATTAGCTCTGCCTACACAGCTTGCTGTTATTTACTAGTTATATTATTATATCACTTACACTCACTCTACTCTTTATTTTTATCTGTTGATGTTGTATTCAAACTGGATGTTTAAAAAGAGGTAGGGCGCATGAAAGCTGCCCGTCTGGAGAAGTACCTCCACCTCAGAAGTATTTATACATAAATATATTTTATCTGCACTAATATAAAACACGTGCTGTAGATTGATAATTATTGAATAACTACCTTGAATATAATCACGAACAAAACTTGAGAGACCCCATCAGAGTTTAAAAAACAACTTTGTGATGTCGGTTTCCCATGTCGGCGTCGTAAAAAATCACTCTTATTTTTCCCTAACGCGTCAAAAGAAGTATAACTTCAAGGAAGTTTTTAATTTTTTCGTACAATAATCCCCTTTGGTTTTTTTATACTACGTCGGGAGGCATACAGGCACGGCCTACCTCACAAAAAGCGGTTACCGTAGCCTATAAACGCTTGCAATATGTATATGCAGTGGTTCGCGGGCGGACCAATCTACAAAATAAAGCCCCGCTGACATACGCTCTGATCACCCTCTATAAAATAGCAGAGAAAATTTACATATTCACGAGTTTTCTGAGTGAATTTACAAAGGTAGTATTATTTGTTATACGCAGACTTGAAAGGGTGTTACTCTATTGCTTACAATTTTTAACGGAAGTATCGCGTGTTTTATTTATTTTGTTGAACCTGACGTTTCGAACGCTTTGCAGCGTCCGTGGTCGCAGGAAGACTAAGGTGATATTTGTCTTACATTAGTTATTCTTTAAGATGTTATTTGGCTGCGGTTTTCTGTGGCGTGGAGATACTAACCCAGACGGGCTGCTTCGATGCGCCCTACCTCTTTTAAAAAGCCCCAGTCAGGCACATGTCCATGAATACAAATGTTGGTTCTGTACGGAAATCGAACCCACGAGCGTTGGTGACTAAGTAGTGTAACAGCGCGTTTTACCACTGCACTACCGAGCTCGTCATAATTTTAGGAAAGCTGTTGTTTTAAGAAGAGCTCTTTTTTGTACTACATCGAGAGGCGTACTAGCATACGGCCCTCCTGATGTAAAGCGGGTACCGTAGCCTATTAACGCTTGCGATATAAAAAGTATCACACGCGCGATGCCTCCTCTGCTGCTTACACAGCAACTCCTTGGGAGCTTACTGGTGACCTCACTCACACGCAGGAACACAACAACCTTCTAGGGAGTTGTTATTTGGCTGCGGTTTCCTGTAAGGGTGGAGGTACTTCGCCCAGACGGGCTTTGATGCACCCTACCTCTCTTAAAAAAGCTCGGATTACATGTTGGTGGTGCAATAATGATGATACTTACTAAACAAGCATCCCTGGTCCCGTTCCTCAAAGAGGCGCAAAAGAAGTCTTTTGTGAAATGGAGACCATTAACCAGCTGATAGGCGTCGATGCAGTAATGCTGGGTTCGAACTTTCAAACGTGCCGTCATCAGATTAGGAGTATGATCCCTGAAGGCCGTGTCTGTCCCCTGGGAAAATTATATGAGTATAAGAATAAAACGATCTTATTATTTATATACAACGTCAGGAGGCATACAAGCATACGGCTCACCTGATGTGAAACGGTTATAGTAGAACGCTTGTAATAATACATCAAGTATCATTCGCGCGATGCCACCTCTGCTGCTAACACTGTAATTCCTTAGGAGCTTACTACTTATTCACACGCAGGAACACAACAACCCTCTACGTTGTTATTATTTGGCTGCGGTTTTCTGTGAGGTGGAGGTACTTGAACAGACGGGCTGCTTTGATGCGTCTTACCTCTCTTAAAAACACCTAGGCCAAGACAAACGGACATGTTCATGCACCACACGGGCGTTGGTGTCTAGTCGCGTCATTCACCACTGCGCCACCGAGCTCGTCGATGTGTCCGGTGGCGGAGTAAACAATGCTACTTTAACATCAAGGGTTCGATTCCCAGACACAACAACTACTTACGACGTAGTATAAAAAATGTACCTAAGTCGGAAAATACGAACTTAATGATTCTTGCTCACACCAGGATTCGAAACTGGGATCAGTCGGTTATTAAGCCGGCTCATTATCCACTATGCCATTACTGTGAAGTCTTCAGTTTTATTATATGTAAAAAATAATCTACTTACCCTCGTAGCCCCCCAACCAGACACAACCACGAAACTCTGAGCGTATGGTTCCTCAGTTCCCTCGTAGATCTTGATCAGGTTCACGTATTTGGAGAACTCCAAATTTTCCGAGAGTTTGAGCAGGGCCACATCAGCATGGGGGACCGGCTCTTCCTCAAACTTGGGGTGTCTCACAGCTCCAACGGCATCTACTAAAGTACCACCTTCGTGCGGTCTTGAGCTGCCTACGCGGATTTTCACATATTTCCCCAGTGACTTCAGTGGAGAAACGTGGAGAACGCTGTGAAATATTGCTTTTATGGAAATAGTTTCAATGAAATTATTAGAACCGTATAGAGAACGCTGCTAAATATTGCTTTTATTGAAATAGTCTTAATGAAATTATTAGAACCATTTGGAGAACGCTGCGAAATATTGCTTTTGTTGAAATAGTCTTAATGAAATTATTAGAATCGTATAGAGAACCCTGCGAAATATTGCTTTTGTTGAAATAGTATTAATGAACTTATTAGAACAGTATAGAGAACGCTGCGAAATATTGCTTTTGTTGAAATAGTCTTAATGAAATTTTTGGAACCGTATAGAGAACGCTGCGAAATATTGCTTTTATTGAAATAGTCTTAATGAAATTATTAGAACCGTATAGAGAATGCTGAGAAATATTTCTTTTTTTCATTTATTGCTTTTATTCGTCAGGAGGCATACAAGCATATAGCCTACCTGATGTAAAGCAGTTACCGTAGCCTATGAGTGCTTGTAATACATTAAGTGTCACTCGCGTGATGCCGCTTCTGCTGCTAACACAGCAACTTCTTACTTACTGGTCATCTCACTCACAAGCAGAAACACAACAATGCTCCAGAGAGTTGTTACTTGACTGTGGTTTTCTGTGAGGCGGAGGTACTTCTCTACATGTGTTGCTTTCGCCCTACCCCTCTTAAAATACCCAGACCAAGACAAACAGACATCTTCATACACACAAATGTTTGTCCTGTGTGGGAATCGAACCCACGGGCGTCGGTGACAAAGTCGCGTTATTAACCGTTGCGCCACCGAACTCGTCAATAATATACAAGAGCCACTTCAGGCTGAAAATGGGTTTCTAAAATTTTTCATACTTACTAATTTAGACAGTGGGCTGCAGTGACCACCCAGTTTTCATCAACTATAGTGCCCGCGCACCACAACCTTCCATTTATGATGACAGCTGCCATGTACGGATGGTGCAAGGTATCCGAAGTGTTCCCCCCACGTATCCGGAGGTGACGCTGGTCGAAGTTCATTGCGTAATCATTGCGGATCCTTAGAGAACCCCGATGGTGTCGTCTCCTGGTGTCTCCGAGTTGAGGACTCTTGTTGACGTCCATGTCGATGTCAACTTTGAACAGGTTATTTTCAGTTGGTTCTGGAGATTCTAGACACAAGTAATATGTGGTCAAAGACAACCTAACCTGCACGTGAGGTACCTTGTTAAATAATAAACGAGGATCTGTGCATCGAAGCAAACTTGAGAAGTCCGGCCGGCGCTCCACCGATATCGCACCAATGTGAGCGTTTATAATTCTGCACGTTACGTTATCGTCGACGTCGACGTTTATACCGTGGACGTCGACGCCCATGGTAATAAGTGCACAGTTTACCGTGCATTTACCGCTTTATTAATATTAATTTGCACTCCGTGGAGGTTCAATGCTCCTATTTGTGCACAATGTTGAAGAATATGGACGTCATAGTCAATAAGTGACTTTGGCTACCTCCTGCATTTACTGTACTTATGATGGAAAAAGAGTGAAAATTGAGAAAATTCCAAGCGGGGATCGAGTTAATATTGATGTGTCAGTCTACGTGTCCGCGCAGACTGACACATCAATATTAACTCGATGACTTGTGAACACTAAATAGCTGCTATGAAATCGTCACACCATAAGAAGAGGTACCGTGGAAGTACACGTTATAACGTTACCATCGACGGAAATTTTAAAGCGTCTTATTATATTTTCAATTATTATTATTAGACTTCACTGTCTTGCCGTTGTATCGTGAACATCCACGGTAATATTTACACTGTAAAATGATTTGAACGCACGATACCGAACCAACACCGTGTCGACCCAACCAGGCAGTTGCATTATATGTATAGGTGTAAGTAAGTACGTAAGTTTGGCTGCCTTCTGAAGTAAGTCTTCAGACAACCGCAGTCAAATAACAACTCCCTAGAGGGTTGTTGTGTTCCTGCGTGTGAGTGAGGTCACCAGTAAGCTCCCAAGGAGTTGCTGTGTAAGCAGCAGAGGAGGCATCGCGCGAGTGATACTTAATATATCGCAAGCGTTAATAGGCTACGGTATCCACTTTACATCAGGTGGGCCGTATGCTTGTATACCTCCCGATGTAGTATAAAAAAAAAAACAAGCCTAGCAAGTCTCGTTATCTGTTTTACCTCTTATGAGTAATATTTGCGTGACAGGTATTGAAATTATTGAAACCAATATGTCCATAACTGCGTAATTCGCACATTTTACAGTCAACGTTAAAGAGTAAAGTCAACAGATGCAACAGTGGGTCGTCGTAGGACAACCCACCAGCTACAGAAGTAGGTAGGTTGTGCGTGGTGCGTGCAACGTTACACAGAGTTAATCTAAATATTGGACTTTAATTGGCTACATTTTTTACTTAAGGTGGTATTATCATCTTCTTTTTATTATACAAAGTCGGGAAACATACAAGCATACGGCCCACCTGACGTAAAGTGATTACCGTTGTCTATTGACGCTCGTAATCATAAATTAAAACTACAACATCAACTTCTTAGAAGCTTATTAATTTTTTATTTATTTAATCTTTATTTACCACATATACAGGGTATAAAGGCGGACTTAATGCTAATAGCATTCTCCACCAGACAACCTTACTGGTAATTTCACACCCTCGCAAGAGTTTTCTGTGGAAGGTACTGTAGAAGGGCGAGTTTAATTCGCCTTGCCTCTCTTAAAAACATTCAGACCAAGACAGACATGTTCATGCGCACACTTATTATATTATATATCATGTTTGGGAAGAGAACCCACTGGCCTTGGTGTTAAAGTATTGTTACCAACCCCGCCACCGACCTCGTCATCAATATAGGACACTGGTATTTGATTAACGAGCAGTGCTCGATAGCCTGGTGAATAAAGAACCGGCATATTGACCAACAGGTCCCCGGTTGTACAGCGATGTACCTCTAAATTTTTGTTTTCGGATCAAAGACTTGTAAGTATACTACTAGACAGGCTGAGCGGAACTCGGATTTTGCGCATCAAGTTACGGTCAATTCTCCGCAACTCCTTTAGTCGGTTGCGAGCAAGCGAGACAAGCACTCCTATGTTTCGTAATTAACCGAGAACGTTGCGGTCGACAAATATATTTCTTTTTTTGTTTTAAATGCCACGAAATAACAATTAATCATTATTATATTTACGTGAATACTTTGTTCAAGTGATTCAACTGTTATTTTTGGTAAGTAACTACTTTTTTTTGTATTTTAC
Source organism: Pyralis farinalis (assembly GCA_947507595.1). Classification (NCBI taxonomy): domain Eukaryota; kingdom Metazoa; phylum Arthropoda; class Insecta; order Lepidoptera; family Pyralidae; genus Pyralis; species Pyralis farinalis. The sequence goes on along the minus strand of OX382282.1, from coordinate 9,302,550 downwards.
TATGAAACTGTACCTAACATGAATAATAGCCAGTAAGTAGCGCTACCGACGATCACATCATAGATCTATGTAACAGGTGCTCAAACAGATATGGAAATAGGTAGAAACTTAATTTTATTTGCAAATAGATAATTTTGTGATTTTGTATTTTAGGTACCCATTGAATCGCAATATATTCACAATAATGCCGAATTGCATGCTTAGATACTGCAAAAAATATTCTCAAAGAATAAAAAAGTTTTCTGAAGGAATAACTTTTCATAAGTAAGTTTTAATATTTTACTGTATGTTATATGTAATTAAAATGATTATTTTAAATTATATTTATATTATTTAAAAGAGTCCAATTATTTTTCCTCATAATTACACAATTGTTACTATCGTAGATTTCTCTGGATTATGTATTATTAGTGTATATATTATTATGTACAATATACTTTAATTTACCATTATATTAAAATGGTATTAGTAACAGTCGAAGTCAAATTGGTAATAGGTAAAGTTCAATCGATTGTCGCGTCTGCGTGAGCAGCCTGTTCACTGCATCGGCAACCCTCTCCCGCTACCCCGCACCTCAGCCGGCGCGCTCCCGAGCTTCGACACAATATTTATGTTACTCAGCCTGTCTAGTAGTATACATAGAAGTCTTTGTTTTGGATTTATAATTGTAATTATCACTAGCTCGACGGTGAAGGAAAATATCGTTAGATATTTTGAAAGACGTGTGATGTAACCCATTGCAAGATGAAAGTGTAAGGAGAATGTATGTACATCTGGTAAGCGAAAGACTTGCAAATGCAAGTCTTTCCGGCACAGATGTGGATGATTGCTGGAAAGTTCTGAAAGAAAGTATGGTGGATAGTGCAAAAGAAGCATGTGGATGCGCAAAGAGGCATAAAACATTGAAAGGGGATGCCTGGTGGGATGCGGAGGTTGAATCCTCCGTAGCAAGAAAGAGGAAAGCGTGGCTGGATTATGTATCATCTTTGCCCTTAAATGAAAGTATGAGAGAGAAGAAGAAAGAAATGTACCGTCAATGCAAGAATGAAACCAAGGCTTTAGTGAAAGAGAAGCGTGAAAGACAAATTATGAATGAGGAAGAGAGACTGACGAGAAACTTCGAGGCAAATACCAAACTCTTTTGGAGAGAGGTAAAGAAGTCTCGGGGTGGTTCGTCGGCATCCAGTATGAACAAGATTAAGTCTAAAGCTGGTATCATTCTTGCAAACACTCAGGAAGTGTTAGAACGGTGGAGTGAATATTTTGAAGAAATGTACGAATATGCCTCGGACGCTGACAATGAGAGTGAGTCTGATGCTCACTCCGCGTTGACGGCGTCCGATGAAGGTATAACTATGGATGAGATAGAATGGTCGATACGAAGTTTGAAAAATGGAAAGTCTGCGGGAATTGATATGATTACAGCTGAGATGATCAAACTAGGTGGCACTTACGTCCGGGACGCCTTCTGGTACTTATGCAACCTTTGCTGGAGAACTGGAAGGGTCCCAATGGACTGGGGACGCGCAGTCATCGTACCCTTGTATAAAGGCAAGGGATCACGCATGGACTGCGCCAACTATAGGGCCATCAGTTTGATCAGCTTAGCAGCAAAAGTATATGGAAAGATAATTGAATGGAGAATGAGGGTGAAATCTGACGAAATGCTGTGGGAGGCACAAGGAGGATTCCGAAATGGAAGGGGATGTACGGATCAAGTTTTCTCGCTCCGCAATATCGTAGAGAAGCATCTGGCCACAGACCAGAAGGTTTTCTGCGGTTTTGTGGATCTTGAGAAGGCATTTGATAGGGTTGTGCGAAAGGAACTGTGGTGCATATTGCCAAGATATGGGATTGACGGCTCACTGCTGCGTGCTGTGCAGTCCACCTACAAGGATTGCTCAGCATGTGTGCGAATAGATGGCAACATGTCACCCTGGTTTGATGTCAAAATTGGTGTCAAACAGGGTTGCATGTTGTCTGCTAGGCTGTTTATTCTGTATCTCGATAGTTGTCTACAGAGAATAAGATCGACGAATGTAGGATTACGCATGGGTGACCTAGTGGTGAACTGTCTGCTGTATGCAGATGATGCTGTCCTGTTAGCAGAAACACCATCTGAGCTGCAAACACTAGTCACAATGATGAAAGACGAATGTATGAAGGAAGGCTTACTATTGAATGCGAAGAAAACAAAGATTATGGTATTTGAAAGAGAAGAAACCAGAACCAATGTAAGAATTACGGTAGATGATGAAGTGTTGGAACAAGTGAATGAGTTTGTATATCTTGGATGCGCTTTCAGCAGGGATGGAAGGTACACCGCAGATGTGGAAAGGCGAGTGAGTGCTGGGAATAGTGTGAATGGAGCGTTGGGAAAACTTCTTGACAGTAAAAACCTGAGCCAGAAGGCGCAGCTGGCTATACACAATGCAGTGCTGGTCCCAACGCTTACTTATGGAAGCGAGAGCTGGGTATGGCAGAGAGAGCATGAAAGTAGGATAAACGCGGTTGAAATGCGAGCGTTGCGCAAAATGTGTGGTGTAACGCTTGCAGACCGTATCCGCAATGATGAGGTTAGAAGCAGAGTTGGTCTGAAAGAGAGCGTCGGTGTTAAAATAAGAAGAGGCATGCTCCGTTGGTTCGGACATGTAGAAAGAATGCAGGATGAAAGAATGACGAAGCAGATATACAATGCAAAAGTGGAAGGATGTAGGAGCCGAGGAAGGCCAAGACTTACCTATCATGATCAGATTGGTCGTGTTCTATCAGAAGGTGATGTCAGGAGCCCTAGAAACCGGCGAGCGTGCATGAAAAGAGCAATGAATGTGAAAGAAGCGAGTGAGGTATGTAAGGATCGAGTCGCGTGGCGCTCGGTTCTCTCTGCTTACCCCGTAAGGGATTTGGCGTGAAGTTATAGATAGATAGATGTAACCCAAAAAAGGACTGGTTTACTCTCTAGGTTGTAGAGGTCTGGCGGCAGTCGCTGCACGTAAAAATCAGTATTGGCTTAGGCAGCGGACCTTATCCTAATGAATAAGGACATGGGATAACGCTAAGACGAAACAGACTGGTGTTTGATTAATGCGCATTAGTAGAGATGGTGTCTTTTGGTGTTGCAGTGATGTCATTATAAAAATCTCCCAAAATTATTTCTACTAAATTACTTACCGCGTATATTTTTGCCATCATCGTTTTCCAAGTATTTTGATTCAGTGAGAACTAGTACACTACACATAAAAAGTTTTATTATGTCCATGCTTTGTATTATTGTGTAAAGTGTATTTATCGCTTACAATACGCAAATGTAATAAAATATTTTATGACAAATGTAATAGAAAATATATTTTGCTAAAAAGTTTATTAGCACTCAGTCGGGAATTAAAATTTGATTTGTTTTTTGACAACGTCATAAGTCATACAAGCATGCTTCCTGAAATAAAGTGGTTATTGTAGCCTATGTTTTGCAATATATAAAGTTGTTTACGCATTACGACACCTGCTGCTCACACAGCAACTCCTACAGAGCTCACCGGTGACCTCACTCACTCGCAGGAACGAAACAATCTTAGAAGTTATTGTCTATATATATAGTTTATGATTTTCTTTAAAGTGAAGATACTTCTCTAGCCGGGCTGCTTTGATGTGCTCTACCTCTCTTAGGTCTCCATCTCTCTTTGAGTCGCTCTATCTATAGAGAAAAGAAAACTTAACGTATCCTTCAAAGTATGGAGAAACTCGAGACGACTGTATCCTTCCTTAAACAAGCGGTGGTCGATGATGCTTAACTTGTTTTGTTCGAAAAACGGACACATATTCACAACACTCGATTTCAAAATATTCATCTCGTCAAATAAAAGTTACTTTGTGCCCAGGTTTAAAAATGAAACGTAAGAGTAATTTAAGAATTCGCACTAGGATTGTAAATAACGGACATTTTACCTTTTTATACCATTAAAATTACAAGAAAAACCTATAGTAATCAGTCGTTGTACCACATAAACGCTTGGAATAGAAGGACATTCTTCGCCCTTCGAAATTCCTTTGTTCCTGTGGAAATCATCTTCACCACTTTATTGAGGAATCTCTTATTGTTATACCTGAGGAGTGATTTCATTACACAACTTAAGGATTTATCAAGAAAAACAAAATTTCAAAATGATCTCAGAACAAATAAAAGAAAAATAGTTTGCTTGTACTTAATTTAATAAATATATTATTATAAAAGTGAGGTCCTTATAAATTAGTCTATATTTAATAATTCGTCATTTATATCACATTTTGGAATGATAAGGCACTTACATCACAGTACAGTATCATACTCTATCACAATATAAATAAGTCATGAAATACGTAAACTGAATCACGCCATGTCAAAAATATCTAAGATCTCAGTGCAAGATTTCAGACCTCATAAAATACATAAAAAGTTAATCACAATTCGACTACTGTTCATAAAAAGATTTTTATTGCGTTATTTGAAGTCTAGTGTAATTTCTATATGCATTATCTATAGGACGTCATGACGAAGAAAATAACACTTTATCAAATCCAAATAGCTCACGCCTGGAGATTGCGATAGGTAAAGCACTGGGAAGATTAGTAGGTAGAAGGAATTAATAGTACAAACAAGGTAGGAGTAGGATCTTTGGTTTTTTTTTGAAGATAAATAATGCAGATCTGAAATGTATACTTTAAGTAGTTATAAGAAAAAAATAAAAATACACTAACTTTTGCCGAATAAACGCTTAAGGAGAAAACAAAATGGCTTTTATTTTTAATGTAAACTATCATGTCAGATTATTTTTTAGGGATAAACTACTGCACGTTGATTGTATTGCTAGTTAGGTACATATACTGTCTGTATGAGTTTATATGTAATTTAAACCATTCACTACCACATAAAAAACTGAGATGAGATAAATCCTAGTGTCATTGAAGAACTGTCAGATACAAAACTTTTATTGAAATAATTTGTCAGTAATAAGTTTGAATGTAGGTAGAAAAATGGAAAATATACCTATGAGGTCAAAACCTTACCATTGGCACTAAGTCTATAAAATTAGGACTATTTTGAGCAAAGAACCAACAGTTTCATAACCTGCTGACCTCTTTGCACGTCTCTAGATCTCTGTTCTTCTGTTTCTTTCTACCATCTTCTAGAAGAGCGTAGATCTCTTCTACGCTTCTATTCTTCGTTTCTGGTACCCACATTATAGTGTAGAAAGAACCGAGGAAGCATACCACGGAGAATATTATGAAGACCCAGTGAATTCCTAGTAGTTTTAGTAACGGGTCGTATAGTTTTGTTTGCATGAAGTCACTCAAGGCTGTCACTGAAGTAATGATGGACGTTGCTATGCCTCGATACTGCAAAAAGAGAACCAGTTATTTGAAGTTGAACTGCAAATAATTATATATTACTAGAAACCCGCCCCGGCTTCGCACGGGTGTAATTCCGTAAGAAGCATTTATATTTAATTATTAATTACACCCGTTAAGGGAAAGCAAAGGGAACTTAGCCCATACAGACTCGTTTTATTTCGGAAATTTTCCAATTTTCTGCGCAATTTTCTCAACTTTTCGTTCCATGTTAGAAAACATTTAAAAAAAAAGATGAATGTAATCGGTTAAGTCGTTCTTAAGTTACGGCGTGACCAAAGGAAATAGGGATTCATTTATATATATATATATAGATTATGATTTGATCATTGTATCTATATTTGTATACTTTATTTGAAATTTTCCAGCATTTCGGAAGCGGCCATTGGCCAAGAAAAAATGCCCGTGTAGGTCTTCCTAATTCATAAATTTTACAATAAACTCATGCGTCTACAATCGTTTAAAATATATAATGCTTACATAATGAAAATTCGTTCTTAAGATTTAATCTAACGTGGACACTTATTGCACAACAAAATAGAAGATTATAAATACACAAAATTATTTCCAGGGATACCAACATTAAAAATGAAATCGGAATAAGAATTAGCCATACAGGTAATATCTTTTGCTATACATATGTACGGCTAGAGACATCAAGCTCATTTCAACTTTTTTTTTTCAAAACAAGTTTCCGACACAATTTAATAAATTATTACATTGGGTTACAAACGCTATTTGTATACCGTTGTAATAGGCGTGTTATCTGTTTGTATAAATTCTGTACCTTTGGATGTATAAATTATTTAATGTTTTCCAGCTCCCAAATGGCTCCCTCTGCCTGCTATCTCAGACAGTGCGATTGTTATTATAAAGTTTACGTGTGTTGCGTATTGTTCATTTTAAAACGTTACCCCTTTATAATATTATTAAAGTGTACATGTTTATTCATAACATATATATACGTAAATATATATATATATAAATTAACGAGACATAAGGAGCGTATACAGTTGCTACGTAATGTCTAAACAGCGGACTGCGGCGTTTGCGTCCTAGGATAGTCCTAGGAAATTGAAATTTAGCACATAGAAAGAATGTATAGCACAAGTAAATGTAGAAGTCTTAAAATATTCACTTTTTACACAAGTACCTCAAAAAAGGAGTGTACTGATTTCAAGATTCAAGTACGAGTATGTTTGTAAGTATGATATTCCACGATAACTACTAAATGCCTTAATTAATTCAGATGTATGACATATTATTAGAGTCCTTATGTTACCCCAACACAGACTATGTGACGTTATAATAAAAACAATATGGCGGATCATCTACTCAATATTGTGCAGACTAAAGAAAATAAATCTTTCAAACCTATGGAGTGGGCTATCAAAATAAACGGTTTTAAAAGGTGTTCTTCAAATAATATACATTTTACATGTTAAAAGCCACTTTTTAATTATTATTATATAATATAATATAATCAATTAATAAGTGAATATTCTATTACTTTAAACGTTTCGTGATTCTGTTAATCGACCTGACAGCAGTTACGTTGGAGCAGCGCTGCAGTAAACGACTCGCTATTCTGTTAAAAAACCTGCACTGCACCTACACGTTTCCAGCAATATAATCGTATTCTGATAAATTGTTTTGACATTTTTATAGCGGTGACAGAAGCATATTAGCAGATCTGCTAACGTTAGCCTTATGCAACTTTTGCAAAGTGAAATGAAAGAGAGAAAAATGAAGAGGTGATTTATATTACAAAATATGTGTCTTGTTTCGGGAGATGTTTGTGGAGATATATGATTAAGAAGCTTCCTCTTTTCAATTGGTTGGACTTGATACTTTCATTTGACTTTAGTAGAAAGTTGCAGCGTAATAGCAACGCTACACGCTTACGCGCGACCGCTTCAGTGCAGGAAATTTTAAATGGAATACATTTTGTCACTGCACTACTCCGTGACGTGACTCAGATGACAAGCGTAAACGTGCAGCTGCAGGTTTTAGTAGAAAGGCCTACTGAACCCGCGCCGTCTGTTTCTTCTCGCGCTTGCCCAGTATTTTTAATGTAGCCATAACCTTTTAGTGGTGTGGTATTGTATGGTTGAATAATCATTTTTTGTTCTGAATTGGTCACGGTCATTAGGTACATGGAATTGACTCTATTATTAAAGTATCTAATATTTTGTGTACATAATGTTTGCTTGTTTACTTGTTTCAAACCGGAAACTTATTTGTTATATGCATTAACAAGCAAAGGTATTTACGTATATTTATCAGTTGTCTAGTATCCGTCGTATAAGCTTCGATTGATTGGGGACTAGACTGTGTAATTAGTGCAGAAATATACAAAAAAACAAATCCGTCCAAGCTAGGCGTGTTTACTGTTAACCACAGATATTTCAGCATAGATCTATCTCTCTATCAGCAGACAACAGTTTGGGTACGAATAGCCAAGATTTCTTAATTACGTCGGTGGTACTTGTGTCCAGATTATTGTCTTGTGTCTAGATCAAAACAACCATTAAAAAACGACTAAACAGGCTGTATGGTACTCCTGCATCGAATTGAGCTTATATATGGGATTATTATGTAGTTTATATTAGGTACTAGCATTTATGTAATGTGTATATTTATTAGCGGTTTTGTTACTGATCACATATGTTTATTATTTATCCTCATCTCACTCTTCTCTTTTCCCATCGCCATTCATTGCCCCATTCAGGTACTCAGAAGCAATGGCCGGCTGAAAGGGATTCCTTGAAGGAATAAGCTCGCCTTTGCAAATAATGTAACTTTTATTCTTTATCAATTATGGATAAGCAATAAAGTTATACAAACAAACAAAACAAAGTCCCACGCTGCGTCTGTCTGCCTGCCTGTTCGCCATAAACTCAAAAACTACTGAACGGATGTTTATGTGGTTTTCACCAATAGACGTAGTGATTCTTGAGGAAGGTTTAGGTGTACAAAATCGGTTGAAATATGCCGATAATTGTTGAAAATATTGGAAAAAGTCAAGCCGTCCAGGAGCTTTCATTTGACATTATACGGATATACAGTATTAATATTGAAAGATTTTTCAACTTGAATTTTATGTTATGTAACAAGACTGTATAAAATGGCAGTTCTATATAACAAAGTTTTCTAACATGTCGGCAATTTTTTTTAGTTCTGCTACGTTCAAAATGTAGAGAGGATATCTTGCTTGTTGCAGCGACAACTGTTCTTTTGAATAAGAAAAGGAAAGAACGTACATTTTGGGTTCGCCCTAGTTTATAGTGGTTAGTGTACAAATGTTATATAATATTGCATAACATGTTACATTACTATGTTACTTGGTTTATTGATACATCATCCACACTAATAAAATGTTGAACATCTTTGTTTCATAACATATTTTGTTATGTAGTAAAAAAACTAAACTCAGTTTTAACCCCCGCCGCAAAAAGAGCGGAATTATAAGTTTGACCGGTAAGTGTGTGCGTGTGTCTGTCTGTGCACCGTAGCTCTTAAAAGGGTGAACTGATTTGGATGCCGTACTTTTAATCCTTGTTATACACAGCGGTGAGAATGTACTTACCTGGAATGTAAAGAGTTCAGATGTGATGACATAGGGTACTGGTTGGTATCCAGCTGCGTCTGCGAAGATACATAAGCACATGGCAGCAACTGGCAACCAGGCAGGCAGCCATATCGACTGTGATGTGATGTAGAACCAGCCTCCAAGGCACAGCATAGAGAGGCCTGTAGCGAACGCTGTGCCGGCTAGGAGCCACTGTAAAGCAATGTAGAACACAATTTAAAATATACCTCAATGTATTTGGCACTTTTTTTCGAAATAACGTTGAATTGTGTATATGGATATTGGAAGACTTGGCATCATCCTATCCTCTAAATATACCGATGGCTTCAAACAAGGGACCGATAGTGGCTGGATGTGGACAACGGAAGGTCTATATCCAGCAGTGGGTAGAATAGGGGTGATGATGAACATTAATCTGTTCCAAGCAACGCTGTTATAGACCCAAAATAGTTCCATGTGGGAACTATTTTAGGCCCACGTCTATGTTTATATAGGCAAAGATAGAACATTTCTGTATCTTTTCCCTTTCCACGTTTGTCAACCGATTTTAACACCCGTCAGTGGCGACTAAACAAAAAAGTTTTTGTTTAGTCTCTACTGACAATAAATAAATATTAGAAACAGTAGAAAAAAATATAGGGTACATGTAAATTCGTATTTTCAACATTTTTTTCATAAAGAAAAGGTCGAAATTTGAACGTACTCTATCTATATATAGCGTTACGCTTAATCCCTTGCAGTGTAGGCACAGATAACCGATAGCCGCTCACTCGCTTCTTTAACATTCATAGCTTTTCTCGTGCACGCTAGCCGTTTTCTAGGGCTCCTGATATCACTTTCTGGTAAAACTCGATCGTAATAATTGTTCATAAAAATTATACGTTTCCTACATAGACATTTCATACTTTGACGGGTTGAAAAAAGATTTCTTGATAACCTTTAAAAAAAAGTAAAGATCTCTTACCTTCCGTCCTGTCTTCTCTACAATACAGCTTGCAACTATAGATCCTAACAGCTGTATAGCACCAACAACTATGGTTTGCTTATTCGGGCTTAACTTCAGGTTGATGGACTCCGAAGCCTGCTCGAATATGGAGCCAGCATAGCTCAGGACCACCAGGTAACCACATGTTTCTTGGGACAGCATCACATTGATCGCTATGCGAAATGCTTTGAACGTTGTTTTGTCCTTCACTGCAACAATAATATATATACGATAAATTCATCGTCTTCTTCTGCCTAAGTATTTGGCGAAGATACAGATTTTTACATGGAACGACTGCCGTCAGACCATAAGCCAGAGGGGAAGCCGAACCTTTATTAAGTAACGACGACGACGACGAGCTCGGTGGCTCAGTCGTGAATGACGCGACTTTGACACCGACGCTCGTGGGTTCGATTCCCACACAAGGCAAACATTTGTGTGCATGAACATGTCTGTTTGTCTTGGCCTGGATGTTTTAAGAGAGGTAGGGCGCATCAAAGCAGCCCGTCTGGGGAATTACCTCCACCTCACAGAAAACAAATAACAATTCCCTAGAGGGTTGTGTTCCTGCGTGTGAGTGAGGTCACCAGTAAGCAAGGAGTTGCTGTGTAAGCAACAGAGGAGGTATCGCGCTAGTGATACTGAATATATTGCAAGCATTAATAGGCTACGGTGCCCGCTTTTCATCAGGTGGGCCGTATGCTTGTATGCCTCCCGACGTAGTATAAAAAAAAAGTAAAGTCACACGTCTTTTGAAAATCAATTTCTGGGGCGTAAGGCAACCCTTACGATGTTTTCCTTCACCGTCGAGCAAGCGATAATTACAAATATGTACATACATCCGAAAACACGAACTTACATGCCCCCACAAGGGTTTGAACCGGGAACCAGTAGGTCTATAGACCGGTTTTTATCCACTGAGGTAACACTGCTCCTTATATGTAGTTATATATATGTTTTATACCACGTCGGGAGGCATACAAGCATACGGGCCACGTGATGTAAAATGGTTACCGTGGCCTATAAACGCTGGTAATACAGTTAAGTATCACTTGCGCGATGTCACTTCTGCTGCCAACACAGCAACTCCTTAGGGGCTTACTGGTGACCTCGCTCACTCGCAGGAACACAACAACCCTCCAGGGAGTTGTTTTTTGGCTGCGGTTTTCTGTGAGGTGAAGATACTTCCCCAGACGGGCTGCTTTGATGCGCCCTACCTCTCTTAAATAGTATATTTTGCAGTATATATGAATATTGTATATGAATATATGATCTTCAGTTAGTGTTAAAAAACATAGGTAACTAGTAGAAAACCTAGATGCGAATCGCATTGCTACGTTTTGAACGTGTAAAAGAATCATTGTATTTATTATGTGTAGGAAAGCAAGCATACGGCCCGCCTGATGGAAAGTTATGACAGTAGTGTATGAAGGTAATATAAAGGAGTGACGTTACTGCGTTGGTACCCTTGCTGCTAACACAGAAACCTCTGGGGAACCTTGCTCCTAGTGATGGGACTCGAGTGATTTTTTTTCACTCGAGTCACTCGGTACTGGTAACTTTCTCACTCGAATGCCACTCGAGTGAAGATAAAACTCGAGTGATTTTTATTGACTCGAGTCACTCGGAATATAAAACTCGAGTGACCAAAATTTTAAAACCATTTTTTAATTTTACATAGTAAATGTGTATTCATTTTCGCATTAATGAAAAAGCTACTCAAAAAAATCTAAACAAAATGTAAAAAAATAGAATTTTCCTTCAAACTAAACCTGTCATATATAATCAAGAAATCTCTTATATCAACTATCAGTCAAATTGAAATATTATAATTTAATAACGGTTATTAAATTATAATATTTAAATTTTTGTCAAAAAATGACCACGCAATTGCTTTTTTTACACGTTTACTCATTTTCACCACTTACTAATAACACACAGTCATAATTAACCAAAACATTAAACAGTAACAACTCACACAAACAGATTTCTACGTAATTAGAGAACCTACAGCGGGTAAACTTGTCACAACTTGAATTTCTCACTCGGCTCAGTATAAACCACTCGAGTGGTACGAGTCACTCGAAACTCGAGTTGTCAAAAATTTAACTCGAGTGCGAGTAATATAAAAACTACTCGAGTCACTCGAGTGAAAAGCAACTCGAATCCCATCACTACTTGCTCCCTCTCAGGATCATAACTCTCCAGGGAATTTGTACATAGCTGCGGTATTCTATACTGCGGATACGGGTCTCTCTGGTGATTAGAACATACTCCACCACGCTGCTCAACTGCGGATTGGCTGAAGCCAGTGTTTTCGAGCCGCCCGAAGGCTACTGACTTAGCTAATCGACTGCCATCTAGCGACAACAGTTAGACTGATGGCTTAACGTGCCCTCAGAGCACGGAAATGCTTGAGATAGATAAACTCATCCGTAGACAAGCAGCGGTTGACGTTGCTTGACCTATGTGTTTGGATAGAATGACATGCATAGCGACGCCATCGGGCCTTCGGTCTTCAATATATGTGGAAGCAATTCTTCAGTCGAACTTTTTATAAAAACTCCACTAGAAGTTGTATAAAAGATAAATGATATTTCCAAAAGACGGAAAGAAAAAGAAAAAAATTCGCAGAAATTCTTCGAAGTGACATTTGCAATTTCCAGAACCGGATTTGTTCAACATTTGGTCCTTCAAATCTCATTTATATGTACAGACCGGTTTATGAGTGGCTTAGGGTTGTCAAAATTGAAGTATTGGTTTTACAACGATTTAGTGATAAGCAGTTACCAAGCCAGGTTGCTTGCCAGATCATAGTTTTCGTTCGCGCGTTACCGACCTTGTAAAAATTCTTACATATATTTCTTGTGTAAATCCAATACAACTTTTTGTGAAGACTTTCCAGTGAGTTTATTTGCGACATATGAATTACAAATTATGGACCATAGACAGGCTATGGTCTCTTTCCACATTAGTACCGTTCGACTACAGTGGAAATTCATACTTACAAATGAGAATCAAAGTGGTTGCATACTCCAGATGATTTCTCATCTTGTTAAGTAATATATTTGAATATGATTATTAGTTTAATTGGTAGATGTTCAACCGCTTATTGGAATTAAAATTGGCAGGCAAAATCTCTCCTTAGAATTATGACCTCAACAATGTCAATATTACTTGAACAGTGATAGCCCAGTGGATAAAGAACCGTATTGACCAACTGGTTCCCGGTTCGAATCCTGACATGTACTACTAAATTTGTGTGTTAGATTTATGTACATATTTGTAATCATCACTTGCTCAGCTGTGAAGGAAAACATCGTGAGGAAACCGGCACGTCCCATAATTTATATTCCTAAAGACGTGTGATCTAACCTAAGAAACGTCAAATTTACCCCCTGGGTTATGGAGATCTGACGGCAATCTCTCCATGTAAAAATATCATGTAGTATCTTCGCCAAATCCTTAGGCTTAGATAGCGGACGCCGCCAATCCTAAAGGATTAGGTAACCGAATAACGCTAGGAAGAAGAAGCATGTCATTATTATCATTAAGCTTAGCATCGTCAACATTTGTTACAGCTTAACTCTGAACAGAATTTCAAAGTCTGAAATAATATCTATGTACTTCCGCTCAAATATGACCATAATACTCACTCACTTCACACTAAATATAATAAAAATTAAGCATGAACCTGGGCAAGATAGTTGGTCTGTAAGATTGAGAAGAGTGCTGCTTTATCTATGGTGTTTCTTGCCACCATTATTTTCTAGACAATACAGCTCTAATGATTCGCCTCTGGGTACATACTCCAGAGACGTCTGATTGAAACTATGAAGCACTTGGGATTAAGGTGTTGTTACTCTATGCTCGCCTGCCCGGCTGTAATGTATGGTCGCATTTATAATTTTTCGTAATCTCATTACTAACTATAGGACCGATTTGCATAAATAACTGAGGCGTCATTTGTTTATATTTTCTTACAGCTGAAATGCCGAATTAAAAATGACCAAGGAGCACTCAAATTCCTGGTATAAATAAAACAAAAATTTATGATTAGATTGACACAGTTTAATTTCATTACCATAGATTTTATGCATATTAATATCAGTTTTATGATTTAAAAAAAATAATAAAACGATTTATCATTGATATAAATTACTTTTAGGAATAGTAATATTTGCCAACCCCATTTCAAGTCAGACGCAGTTGATCGCACTCTTCGTCTGTCTATAATTATTTCCTGTTAAAATATCCTTGATTTGTGGTTTGAATTCTAAAGATAACATCTAATTTACCTATTTAAAAGCCACCCTGCGAAACTACCGCTCAAAACAAACGTACTACCTGCGTTATGATACGTAGTTACCCTAACCTATGAGCGCTCACGAAAAAACGCTTAGTAGACACCTCTTACTTTCACACCTTAACATGAAGACGTCTATTTACTGAATAGTGATTCAGAGGTCCGCTACCGAAGCCTAAGGGTTTGGCGAAGATACTGTCTTTTACATGGAGCGACTGCGTACAGGCATCCACAACCCTGAGCGAATACAGACCTATCTTAGGATAAGTTATAACATCATTTGAAATATGATTTTTGGGGCGTGCGGATTGCCCAATGATGTTTTCAAACACCGACGAGCAAGCAATATTTACGTACATAAATCTAAAAACACTAATTTAGTGGTACAGAATTCGAATCAGAGACCAGTCGGTTTATAAGCCATTCACTTATCCGCTAGTCTGTCACTGCTACGTATAAAAGATTACTGACTGACAAACAATCATATATCATCATCACATGTCCCAAGTTAATATTCTAGTTCTATAATTTTAGGACTTAGTAATTTGACATGAATGTTGAGGAGACGAATGTGGATTCTTGCGGGATACCACACGCATCCGTTGCCCGCGCTCAGTCCTTTGCTTTTAAGAATGATCATGGATTAAATTGCTTTTTTTTAGGGTTTCGTACCCAAAGGGTAAAACGGAACCATATTACTGAGACTCCGCTGTCCGTCCGTCTGTCACCAGGCTGTATCTCATGAACCGTGATAGTTACACAGTTGAAATTTTCACAGATGATGTATTTCTGTTGCCGCTATAACAACAAATACTAAACAATAGAATTAAATAAATATTTAAGGGGGCTCCCAATCAAACCCAATACAACAAACGTGATATTTTTGCTCGTTTTTACTTGATATTGATAACGGCAACAGGTAGACGCTTGAAATATTCACAGAATATTTTGTTATATATTCACTTTAAAAATAAATAATTAAATTAAAATAAAACAAATATTTAAGGGGGGCTCCCATACAACAAACGTGACTTTTCTTGCTGTTTTTATAGATAATGGTACGGAACCCTTCGTGCGCGAGTTCGACTCGCACTTGGTCGGTTTTTTAAGTTTAGCGGTAAATAAGTAAGCCGATAAGGTCGCCCCTAAACTTAGCCTACAATAAAACCGAGCAGGCAATATAATATTGGTGTGTTTTTTTTTCTAAACTGAGATAAAATTTCGTCGTAACCACTTAACATCAAAAATGCCTTTTACGAGTATTACCTTATGCTTGAATGCCACCTTAGTGGTACAAAACTATCAGTGTGTATCTTTGTATGTCATCTAAATTATATAAACAGTGAGTCATTTGTAATTTCAGTTCTTGGAGATGTAAAATGGCGGACGTTGACGTAGGTCGAGGTAGGTTATTGCATGTTAATGGTTGTGGGTGACAATGTGGAATATTACACCCACTGTCTTTACAATGCAATTGCATTATCTGAGAAGGTAATTATAAATACCCGCGTTGTACATGGATATAGATGCATAATAGAGACATATCGGCAGTGGGATAATTTTTAAGAGACGTCACAAATCGTCGCCCTCACGCTGATGCGTCAGAACATACCAAAACTGCCACTGATGAAATTAAACAATTTTAATTTCATATGTGGCACTAAAAAGAGAGATGGGACACATTAAATCAGCCCGTCTGGGGAAATACCTCCACCGCACAGAAAACCGCAGTCAAATAACAACTCCCTTAAGGGTTGTTGTGTTCCTGCGTGTGAGTGAGGTCACCAGTAAACTACTAAGTAGTTGCTGTGTAAGCAGGCAGGAGGCATCGCACAAGTGGTACTTAATATATTACAAGCGGTAATAGGCTACGGAAACTGCTTTATATCAGGTGGGCCGTATGCTTGTATACCTCCCGGCTATGTATAAAAAAATAAATAACGGTAAGTACCTGATTCTAAATCGTAGAAACAATAAGTAGCGGTGGTTGTTGGTTGGTTATATTATTACAGCCAGTCGATCTCAGTTCGCGTTCTTGAAAATTGACAACCCTAGCGGTCTAATGCGAGTATTCGTATCTAATACTGCAACCGTTCTCTGTTGTGATAGGTAGTTGATTATAAAAGTATGTTTTGGAGTATGTTTTGCAATATTTTTTTATATGCAACGTGGGGAGGTATACAAGCATACGACTCACCTGATGTAAAGCGGTTACGGTCACCAATGAACGCCTGTAACACATTAAGTATCACTCACGCGGTTACCGGCGACCCACACTCGCTGGAATACAACCATCCTCCAGGGAGTTGTTATTTGACTGCGGTTTTATGTGAGGTGGAGGTAGATACTTACCCAGACGGGTTGCTTTGATGTGTCCTATCTCTCTTTTAAGAGCCACTTATGAAATTAAAATAGTTTAAATCAAAGATAGATTCGAATCTATGTAAGTACGACAATTTCCAACATAATTTAGAATTACTCTACGCTTATATCTTTCGATAGGGAATCGAATATTTCAAATAGCGATTAAAATTATGATTATTATATTATGATATTTAATATATAAAAAATAATTAAAAAAAAACTTTTAAATGTTCCAAAACTATGTCTAAAATATTTAATAATATGGAATCAAACTACAAGCCGTAATTTTTTATTATGTTACTTATTATGTTTTTTTTTATACCACTCAGATGGAAAACAAGCGTACGGCCTGCCTGATGGTAAGCAGTTACCGTAGCCCATGGGCATTTGCAACACCAGGGGTGTCACTCTTGCGTTACCGACCCTGTACGAACCTCTTCATGCCTTTCTTAAAGAACGCCATACGGTAGTCCCTTGGGAAAACCTCGGCAGGGAGCTCATCCCACAACTTAATAGTTCTCTGTAGAAAACTTCTCGTGAACCGCACAGTGCGCGACCATTGCGGTTCCAGTGAGGGAGGATGAACTCCCAGCCGTTGGCGAGCTGTGCGATTATAAAACGAGGCTGTTGGTATAATGTCGAACAACTCCTCAGAACACAACCCATTATACAACGGGTAGAACACGCAAAGGAAGGCAAAATCTCTATTTTTTCTATTAGTCAATCAATTGCAATAATACTAATAACTTTTACGGCTGGTAGTTTGTTGACTTTACTTTGTTTACGAATAATGCGCCATTTCAGCGGAATTTTTTAAATAAATAATCTTTTAACAAAGTTTTGGGTCATTTGAATGTTTATTTATGATAACAGTAATTTATTACCATTTTTATGGCGATAAATATTTATTATAAATTAATTTGAATTACTTTACCACAAACCAATGAACTAATTGACACCACATGAAGGCAAACTCCGCTTAAAAACCGTGTGCTTTAGCGCCTAAGTATCTCAACGATTCGAACCTATTCTGTCCTTGCCTGGCAATATGTTTAAAAGGCACATCAAAAATACTCTATGTAAGAAGGGTTGTTATAGAATCGATGAATATCTAACTGTCAGAGAGACACGTTTGGAAATAATGCAGCACATGTATTAATATATCTTTAATTGTACCACTTGATATCGCGATATGTACACTCATATCATTATATTTATTGTAATATGATTTGGAAAAAAAGATCTATATTGGCAAGTTTCTTTTAGCATTTCTTCTTCGCCAATGGTCATTTGAAATGCTGGTAGATTAAAAAAGAGAAAAACTTAAAAAACTAATAAGATATAACATTAAGTTATTATTATGTTAAGATAAGAAAAGGCATGCTCCGTTGGTTCGGACATGTAGAAAGAATGCGGGACGAAAGAATGACGAAACAGATATACAATGCAAAAGTGGAAGGATGTAGGAGCCGTGGACGGCCGAGACTAACCTACCATGACCAAATTGGTCGTGTTTTATCAGAATGTGATGTCAAAAGCCCCAGGAACCGGCGAGCGTGCATGAAAAGAGCTATGAATGTCACAGAAGCGAGTGAAGTATGCAAGGACCGCGTCTTATGGCGCTCGGTTCTCTCTGCCTACCCCGCAAGGGACTTGGCATGAAGGTATACAATATAATATTGAAAATGCAAGACGTGTCTAAGTGTCCGTGAGGGTCTAAAGGCAAATAAAGAATTTTTATATTTTATCTTACTAACCAATGGAAGAATATTATAACCAATAAGCTGATTTGTGACGCGATGTTGATACGCGAACTAGCCAAAAAGAGCTGTGCATTCTACTTTACCCCCCGACCCGTAGCGGTGAGTTGAGTTACTGCTTAAGAGGGTGCACAAAGCTATAATGCGTTTCAAATAAGTTGATAACTGTCATAATGACATTTTGATACGTGTCGATAACTTCATTGTGTAACGTAAGGTCAGCAAATACATTTTTATATTTCACTGTTGCTGGACACTAATAATAGTACTTAATATATTTCCAATTAAATATTTATGATGATTGTTGAACCATATTCCCTTTTCAAGATAGATAAGGATAGGGTAGGATAAATACATACACAATAAGTTACCATACACGTATGAACCTGCCCGAAATGGAAATTTTGTTGTTAGCTGTACATTTTTGATGAATACGGAATGAAGTTGCCGCGGTCGCGATTATCTTCTCATTTGAAACGCATAGTAAGTGGCGCCCTCATTTTGTTTTTATTAATAACGCTGTATTTAAGACCAATTCCATAAAAACGCTCTATAGTGCACTGAAGAACCATATTTATGTTTCTTGAGACATATTCTGTTTTATTATTTATGTAGAATTAGTCATACTGCTATAAGTGGCCACAATAAGCAATAATTAAAATTTTGGTTACTTGTCATAGATAATAAATACAAGATATGTTTCAATAAAACGTAAATATGGTTCTTCAGTGCACTATAGAGCGTTTTTTTTTTGGAATTGGTCTTAAATTCAGCGTTATTAATAAAAACAAAATGAGGGCGCCACTTAGCTTTGTGCGCCCTCTTAATATCTGCCTCATTCGTTCTCCTTCATTAATCCCGATCGAGTCTACATAGAAAATCCGTAATTCCTCCATTCATGTGTGTCAAGCATTCCATTCATGTTTATAGCGCCAGCGGCGTCTCGTATGGTTGTTACCATTCCGACATGTTAGCACAACAGGAAATTGTTCGAAAGGCGGTTTCTTAGAAGTTGTCATGTAACTACGTTCATTTAACTACATATTTATTATTTCTTATGGCCTCGTGGTTATAAATATAAACCGCCCAAGTGCGAGTCGGACTCGCGCACGAAGGGTTTCCGTACCACTATCTATAAAAACGGCAAATAATCACGTTAGTTGTATGGGAGCCCCCCTTAAATATTAGTTTTTTTTTTAATTTAATTATTTATTCTTAAAGTGAATATATAGCTAAATATTCTGTGAATATTTCAAGCGTCTACCTGTTGCCGTTATCAATATCGAGCAAAATCGAGCAAAAAAATCACATTTGTTGTATGGGAGCCCCCTGAATACATCATCTGTGAAAATTTCAACTGTCTAACTATCACGGTTCGTGAGATACAGCCTGGTGACAGACGGACAGACGGACGGACAGCGGAGCCTCAGTAATAGGGTTCCGTTTTACCCTTTGGGTACGGAACCCTAAAAATATGTTTGGTTGTTAATAATTATAATTTATTTTCAGACAAAAGGTTTTACAAACACAGGTGCACAGATATATATCTCAGCTTAAAATATATATGATCAATGATATTTTAATACAATATCATAGTATATGATATTATAAACTTAACTTTAACCTATTGCTGGAATGTTATGCTACAGTTACTAACCTACTGTGGTCACCTTTCGTTACGAGAAGAAAAAATAAATATGGAAATAATCATATATAAACTTAATTTTGTTTATTTATTTTATTTATATATTTATTTTAATTCCATTGCCTTCTTCTCCATGTCTTTTTTAACAAGATATATTATTGTTATGCAATAAACGAATTGAATTGGATTCTTACCTAGACCCTTCCAGCTGGCTTTCTTCATGGACCTGCTATATTCTTCCTCACGCTCGTACTGCTGCACGACCTCTTCCAAGTTCTTGTCATCCACAGAAGTGTTCCGAAGCCAAGCTAGAGCTGCCCGGGCTTCCTGAAAAATATGCATTGTTTCACAACATTGGAATCGATAGCGGCATGTATGTACTACTTGTATTTTTTTTATACAACAACGGTAACATCATCGTAGTCTACGGCCTATGGACGCTTGCAATATATTAAATACCTCTTGCGCGACGCCATCTCTGCTGCTGAAGTAGCATTTCCTTAGGAGTTTACTGGTGATTTCATTTACTTACAGGAACACAATAACCCTCAATAGGTTGTTATTTGACTGTGGTTTTCTGTGACGTGGAGGTACAACCCAAGATGGGCTGCTTTGCAAACAGGCTACTTAACCTAAGAAAGAGAGGTAGGGCGCATCAAAGCAACCCGTCTGGCGAAGTGCCTCCACCTCACAGAAAACCGTAGCCACATAATTAATCCCTGGAGAATTGTTCAATAGTGTTACCAGTAAGCTCCTAAGAAGTTGCTGAGTAAATCAGTTTTTAGCTAGAATAACATTTATTGAGCAGTGACAAGCCAGCAGAGAACCGGCCTATTGCCCAACTCTCTTGAGGATTGTTGTGTTCCTGCGGGTGAGTGAGGTCACCAGTAAGCTTCTAAGAAGTTGCTGTGTTAGCAGCAGAGATGGCACTCGAGTGGTACTCAATGTATTACAAGCTTTTTTTCACGAGATCGATGGCTCAGTCATGAATGATGCGACTTTGACACCAATGCTCGTGGGTTCGATTCCCATACAAGAGAAACATTTGTGTGTATGAACATGTCTGTTTGTCTTGGTCTAGATGGCACACCAAAGCAGCCCGTCTGGGGAAGTACATCCACCTTACAGAAAACCTCAGACAAATAACAACTCGCTAGAGGGTTGTTGTGTTCCTGCGTGTGAGTGAGGTCACCAGTAAGCTCCAAAGGAGTTGCTGTGTAAGCAGCAGAGGCGCGAGTGATACTTAATATATTACAAGTGTTAATAGGCTACGGTACCTGCTTTACATCAGGTGGGCCGTATGCTTGTATGCCTCCCGACGTAGCATAAAAAAAAGTGTTCATAGGCTATGGTAACCGCTTTACACCAGGTGGGCCGTATGCTTGTAAAGACTAAGTTCGACACTGTTGAACTTACGTATTCCATAAGACTGACACGAGCAAATGACGTCATCGAGATCCTCTTCAGTTCAATGTTATATTTGAGGCGATTTATGACCAAGGAAGGAGAAAGTTTTTTTATCTTGCGGGTATTTCCTTGCAGTTAAACGTTTCTGCCAAACAAGTTTATTCAAGTGAATCACTAATGTATTTTCCTGTTATATTTTTACCTGCATCATAAATTATAATTTAGAATCTTTCTGCGATAATTTGATAACTACAGTTTAGTGTATTACTAATTTCAAATAAACGAGTAGATTATTAATTTGTTAAAACAGGTATCAAATAATATATATTTTTCTGATATTTTGGTGTCTCCTGTTCTCGTGTGTTGCATATGAGTGTGTGCCTGCCCCATTGAGGAGTACGGACATATTTGTTTCTACCGTCAGATTGACAGGCGGTGGACATGCCCTTTCAGTCTATGGGGATATCTGGGGGTTCGGCGAGTACCAACGCAAGCATATTGGGATGTGTGGCAAGTCTATTGTGATAGCGCTTGGACATTCTTTGTATTTCCTCTGGTATAGTGGGCATTTCCAAATACTCGTGCAATTCTTCTGTTCGTGTCGACCATGGTGCATTAGTAATTAGTACGGAAGCCATTGTTTTGGTATCTCTGAAGTATTTCCACGTTAGAGTTACTGGCCAGAGTCCCAAGCCGTAACTTCTTGTTTATCTATGCATTATTGTTTATCTAACAGGAAAACCTTGCGACAAGCTTTTGTATTAAATAAATTGTATAACGTTACCAGCTGTGCCCGCGACTTCATCCGCGCGGAATTTAACAAAAAAGTTATTGTTCAGTTATAATTTTATTTATTTGATTTGATTATAAGTAACTAAATAAGCAGAGTAAAATAGCGGAGAGCAAAATAATAATAGATATCTATGTATTATGTAATTCGACCGTGCAGATATCTTATTTTTTTATTATTTATTTATATTAATAAAAATAAATAGAATTTCTAAAATAAAAGTAGCCTAAGTTACTCTTTATTACATTAGCTATGTGCCAGTGAAAGTCCCGTCTAAATCGGTCCCGTCTTTTCAGAGATTTGCCGGAACAAACAGACAGACAGACAAAACTTGTAAAAATATTCATTTTGGTATATCTACCATGTATACATCCACATGCATTTAGAAAAAAGCGGTTATTTTAATATTACAAACAGACACTCCATGTCTGATGTAAATAATTAAATTTGATTTAATTTGAAGTTTTTTTTTTCCTTGTTTGTAGTTAGAAAAAGATTATTATTTATATATAATTAAATAAGCTATATATTTAAATAAGATTACTTTTTTTAATGTTTCGTCTATTTATTTAAGATCCGGGTTTGATTTTAGAGCATTCCTTCTCCTAGATAGATTAGAAACCAATGCTAATGACGCACATCTCAACAATTACACAAGTCGTAGTATGAAGCCAACCAAGGCGCACTATCCGTTATGCCAGACATTAGAACTCTAGTGCAAAGGCAATGGGTGATCCATTGCCTTTACATTGAACCTATTTAGACATGGACTGTGCCAACGTTTTGAACCATCAGATCGACCTTATCAGCTAAAGTGTAGAAATAAATATTGAGAGAATGAGCGCGAAACTCGATGTAATGCTTTGAGATAATTAAGTATAGTACTCGGGGAGGAATTCCAAATACCAGGGCATTTACGAATATTTTTTTCAGGCTTCGCAATATCGTGAAGAAACATCTATGGACGACAAGATTTTTAGGGTTCCGTACCCAAATGGTAAAACGGAACCATATTACTGAGACTTCGCTGTCCGTCCGTCCGTCTGTCACCAGGCTGTATCTCACGAACCGTGATAGTTAGATAGTTGAAATTTTCACAGATGATGTATTTCTATTGCCGCTATAACAACAAATACAAAAAAATAGAATAACATAAATATTTAAGGGGGCTCCTATACAACAAACGTGTTTTTTTTTGCTCGGTTTTGCTCGATATTGATAACGGCAACAGGTAAACAGTAGATTATATGTTCACTTTAAGAATAAATAATTAAATTAAAACAAAACAAATATTTAAGGGGGACTCCCATACAACAAACGTGATTTTTTTGCTCGTTTTTGCTCGATATTGATAACGGCAACAGGTAAACAGTAGATTATATGTTCACTTTAAGAATAAATAATTAAATTAAAACAAAACAAATATTTAAGGGGGACTCCCATACAACAAACGTGATTTTTTTGCTCGTTTTTGCTCGATATTGATAACGGCAACAGGTAAACAGTAGATTATATGTTCACTTTAAGAATAAATAATTAAATTAAAATAAAACAAATATTTAAGTGGGACTCCCATACAACAAACGTGATTTTTTCGCCGTTTTTATAGATAGTGGTACGGAATCCTTGGTGCGCGAGTCCGACTAGCACTTGGCTGATTTTTTACGTTGTCGTGAATATTGAGAACACATTGATGTAAACAATTTTTAACTGAAGTATCGCGTGTTTTATTTATTTTGTTGAACCTGACGTTTCAAACGCTTTGCAGCGTCCGTGGTCGCAGGAAGACTTGTCTTCCTGTCACCACGGACGCTGCAAAACGCGCGATACTTCCGTTAAAAATTGTTTAATTCAATGTATAACAATCGCGAAAACCTAAGACAATACTATTGAGAACACATTTTATAGATGCAAGTAAGGGTGCCTGGATATGGGATTGAGGTGATTTACTCCATGCTGTGCAGTCCACATATGTGGCATCTGAAGCATGTGTGCGAGTGGACGGCAGCTGGCCGCTCTGATTTGGCATAAATATCGAGGTCGGCTTGAGACAACCTGTCTGCAGATAATTTATATAGATCTATCTATCTATAACTTCACGCCAAATCCCTTGCGGGGTAGGCAGAGATAACCGAGCGCCACGTGACTCGATCCTTACATATCTCACTCGCTTCTTTAACATTCATTGCTCTTCTCATGCACGCTCGCCGGTTTCTAGGGTTCCTGACATCACCTTCTGATAGAACACGACCAATTTAGTCATGGTAGGTCAGTCTTGGCCTTCCCCGGCTCCTACATCCTTCCACTTTTGCATATATCTGCTATATTACGTATATCTGCTTCGTCATTCTTTCATCTTGCATTCTTTCTACATGCCCGAACCATCGGAGCATGCCTCTTCCTATTTTAACACCGACGCTCTTTTTCAGACCAACTCTATTTCTAACATCATCATTGCGAATACGGTCTACAAGCCTTACGCCACAAATTTTGCGCAGCGCTCGCATTTCAACCGCGTTTATTCTACTTTCATGCTCTTTCTGCCATACCCAGCTCTCGCTTCCATAAGTTAGCGTTGGGACCAACACTGCATTGTGTATAGCGAGTTGTGCCTTCTGGCTCAGGTTTTTACTGCCAAGAAGTTTTCCCAACGCTCCGTTCACACTATTCCCAGCACTCACTCGTCTTTCCACATCTGCGGTGTACCTTCCATCCCTGCTGAAAGCGCATCCAAGATATACAAACTCATCCACTTGTTCCAACACTTCATCGTCAATCGTAATCCTTACATTAGTTCTGGATTCTTCTCTTCATTCTTTCTGGACATAGATAAGATAATTTAATCCTACATTGCTAATGTGTGATTTAGTGACTAACAATTGGTTCATGCAGTTGATGCCGTATCACCAGTAGAATCACCATCCGGACAGCAAACTCTACTCTAGACGGGAAAAGATAATTGTATGAAGAAAGGCTTACAACAGAATGCGAAGAAAAGTTAGATAGTATTTGAGACAGAAGAAACCAGAACAAACAATCATAATGTTGATTGTAGTATTAGAACAAGTGGATGAGGTTTTCTATCTTGAAGTAGAGAAACAAGTGAGTGCGGGGAACATTGCGAATGGAGCATTGAGAAATATTCTAGGGAGCCAAAAATTAAGCCCGAAAGCACAGCTCGCTATACACAATTCGGTGCTACCACATGGAAAAACCTGCGTATGGCGGAGAGAGAATTTGAAAGAAGAAAAAACGCGGTTGAGATGCTTGCAGCATTGCGCAAATTTTGCGGCGTAACGCTTGCTGATCGTGTTTATAATAATATAAAGAGAATTGGACTGTTTTTTTTTTTTTTGGACAAATTACACAGCGCCACCCAGCCCCAAAGTAAGCGAAGCTTGTGTTATGGGTACTAGACAACTGATAAACATACGTAAATACATTTTTTTTGTAAATACATACTTATTATACACAGACAACACCCAGACCAAGACAAACAGACATGTTCATGCACACAAATGTTTGTACTGTGTGGGAATCGAACCCACGAGCGTTTTGATTTATTTTAATGTAATTTATAGTTTTACCGTGACACCATTTAGGATTGGTGAGTAACAATAGTTTAATACCTTATCTTTTACATTAGAGTTTATGATTTTTAATATCAAAATTTGTTGGCTTGTTGTCTTGTACTGCACTACATGAATTAAAGATCTTATATTGCAAAATTGAATAAAACGAATTGGACATTAAAATTACTTTTGATTAGTTTAAAAACCGACTAACCTGATTCTTGCTCTGTTTGACTAGGAACACAGGAGTCTCAGGCATCGCCAGAAATCCAAGGAGGTGAAGCACGGGAATAGATGTGCAGATCCACATCACCACTGGGAAGGACAGCATGTCTCCTGCTATATATACTAATAGGTATCCTAGGTTTTGGGATAGGATGAAGAGGGAGCCGAGAGCACCTCGGACATTGTCTGATGCTATCTGGGGACAAAATAAAACCATGTTATATTGTTGAAAAGCTAAATGGTCACTTCGCCCTAGTCAATTGTCTTGGCACCAGCCAAAATCGATGGCTTAACATCTCCTCCGAATTATGGAAAACTTTGAGATCTAGAAATAAATAAAGTTTTCCAAAGACAGATTAAGGTCATTGTTGCTCAACTTGCGTATTCCTCAATATCTGACCAATTTTTTTAATCACTTAGATAGCAAAAAAGATCATGAGATGCCTGATGGCAGGCAGTTATCTCAACCTATCACACTAGCAACATTCATGCATTGTAGACTCTTTAGATACCGCTTCTTCATGCACTTTTTAAAGAAACCCATGCTGCTGTAGCCTCTTAAAATAACATTGGCAGAGAGTTTTTTCCATAATCTAAGACTTTGCAAATGAAAACCTCTTGGAATAGCACAGTATACGATTATTATCTAATGTGCAAGGATTATATATGGGTTATAATAGTAGTAATCTAGAAGCATCCTTTGGCTACCTATGGCGATTGCTTGCATCGAGCGGGCTGTACTCGTTTACTAATCGGCTATTTAATTGGTTGGTATAATAGGTTATTAAAGAATACATACCTCTTTTAAATATAGGGGTGTGACGACATAGCAGCTAGCGCAAGCAAATCCTGCGACTACCCTCGATATGATGAGAGCCCACGGCCTCAATGAGAACATCATGATGGACCAGCTGATCTGAAAAATAAAACTTGTAGTAGAAACGAAGCTTACACACGATGTTGATCCGTGAGTACCGTGTTATGTAGACACATGAAATTTTCACAGATTGTGCATTAGCATGGAGAAAATAACTAATCCAGAAACGACGAAATGATTATGTTTTGTAACTCCAGTCACTGCTACGGGTGGGGTGGTGGGGAATTAGAATGTACATTTATGGGTAAAATGTTCTCCCATTGACCGTAGGTAAGGTTAGGTAGCTCGTATTCTAGTGAGGGGTGCTTTCATGTCGTTATTAAGTCCTTTATTGGTTTATGTGCATTACTATCATCGCTATAGCAACTAATAACAAAAATAAAATAAAGTTAAAATGGAAAAGGGATTGCGAAAAACGTAATCCATCGTTTGCGAATCCAACTTGCGCTTGGCCGGTTTTTACTTTATAGATAGGGCTTCTTAGAAAAGACGTGAGGCGGTTTCTAGGATCGGTAACTCGCGATGATGACAACACTTCTATTATTAGACGATGGTTGAATATTCTAAATAGAAGATAGCTCAGCACATGATCGCCAATCGAGAAGTAACGAGTCCACCTACGCAGGGAAGGTGAATATTTCCATGTAAGGATATTCAGAAATACGCAACTTATTCTTAATATTAAAATGTAATACCGGTGGAATTAGTAAGTAATACACCAGATAATTAATGTTTACCTGCAAATGACGGATGACTAGTGGATATAATCTGAGTGGTTAAACCGCATGGTGTGACACTAATAACACCCGTGTGGTCCAAGTTATAAGAGATAAGAATCATAAGATAAAGCCGACTTCGCGTAGGTGGAAATTATTGGAAATATTTTCTCAGTGGATCCTTATGTAACCTAAGGAAGTGATCCATTCCAGTAGTACGGTTGTTCATCGTTTGTCAGTGAGTCACTTTCTTCTTTTATGTATACGAAGATAGACTGAGAATTTCTTTTCACGCCATCATAAGCAATATTTAGATAACAGTAATTTATTAACCTCAAATAACAGACGATACGACTAAGTTGTCAATCAAGCTTGTAGCTTACCTGATGATGTAACTGTAGGTTAAGTAAATAAATAGAAGGTATAGATAATGGCCTAAGCCTCAAGTTACGGAGCCTAGAAGCTACGTTCATCTAGGTGTTCTTCTACAGTAAGCCGAATTAAAGAGTCCTCTTGACCAATATTTTTATTGATCTTTTATTGTTTGAGGTTAATGTCTTCAAAAAAGGACTGTAGAGGTTTTTAATGCATCAACGCCAGGGGCATCATTCGTGCAATGATGACTCTGAAAAAACCTATTCACGCTGTCTTTTAAGAATCTTATGTTGTCCCTTTGAATAGCTTTTGTGCGTAGTTCTTTTTACAAGTTAAGTGTTCGCGGAAGAACATCACTGAAACGTCCAGTACGCTTTTATTTTTAATGTGAGAATATGATCTACACAATTTTTTATAAAAAGCTTATTTACCAGCATACAGCTGTAAGTATGGGGTCGTTATATATAATCAAAGCGATATGAATAGAGAGGAATTGCTTAAAGTCCGCCACAGACGGAACTATAATATTTGGTAAGATAACATGCTGCCTTACTTTGTATGAATGGAACACGCTGAAACAGACGAAATATAGATGAAATGAAATATGTCTGTGGCGGACTTGTAGCTGCAGAAATCTATAGCTATGTCTATGTCACGTGCGACTGTATGTTATTTTATTTAAATTTAATGTTTGTGTTTTATCTTCCAGAAAATCCCTATTTTTCTATCAGAGCACCTAAGATAATAAGGTTAATTTAAAAATATGTGGAATAGTACTATCGCGTTGCAGAGAACTATGCCAGCACTATTACGGGTTGGCACAGACCAGTGTTTTCAATGATCACAACTAGACTTAATAACTATAATTTAACGACAATCTTGCGTATCTTACGAGGGTATCTTACAAACATAAGAATCGCTGTATTAAAATAAAGTGACACCTGCCTCGTGTAACTTGTACCAAACTCCACCCAACATCCCAACCGCTATTTGCAACTGGTTATGCGTTTGGCCGTAATGCTTCTATGAAATAGTGATAGCCGTTTGCACTTGGTAATATGTTACTGACGAAGATAGTCAAACAATGAAATATATTTTATATTAAACTGATGTAAATCTAAGGACTAACATTTACAATGCCTGAGGATGCCTCGTGGAGAACATGGAAACAGGTGCCGCAGAGACGACCTGGACAGCCAGGACAGCAAAGGCAAATAAATATTTGAATTTGACAGGTGGAGGGTGCATGTGGTGTATGTTTCAGATGGCGGGTATTCGATTGCAGCAGCCGAGGCAGAGACAACTGGAGCAGCCATGGCACCGGCGGCGTGCATCTACTAACGGTGGGTGGGTGCCGGCAATATTTCGCATGAACTAATCGGTAGCGGAAGCAAACAAAGTAGTTCAGAACAAATTGCCTGTAAATTTGACTTCACAAAATGACGAAGATTCGTAAAATAACATAACACCTGAAGCTATTAACTACGAGTATTAAGCTACGGCCCCTGGTTTTAATCCTGGGATGCCACTAAATTCGTGTTTTACAATTTATGTACATATTTGTAATTATCACTTACTCGGTGTTGATGGAGAAACGTGGAGAAAGCCGTACATCCATATACAAGTCTGATTTTCCCTCTGGGTTGTGGAACTTGTGGATGGCGGTCGTTCTTCGCCAAATTCTTAGGATTAGGTGGAATAGGACACGCTCGGAAGAAGATGAAAATAGTACAAGTGATTCTAAATTTTTAAGTGTTGGGGTTTAGATAAGTACAATGTACTCGTGGTTGTTTATGGGACTACTTATAGGCCACATGCCCATGTGGATATATACATATAAACATACAAACTAAATTTTCATTATTAAGTGAAAGATACTACTACAACTACACCAACCCTAATTCATCGTACTGCAGGGATACGAGTCTCCCTTCAACCGAAACGGTTTAGAGCATACTCCACCACGCTGCTCAACTGCGGATTGGCGGAGGTCAGTGTTCTCAAGCCACCCGAAGGCCTGAATTAGCTTAACGACTGGCGCCTATCAACAACAGCCGGGATCAACGGCTTAATGTGCCCTCCGAAACGTAAGAAAAGTTGGATAGGTTAAAATATTTACTCACCAATAAAAATACAGACGTCAGCATCGTTGTGATCTTCCTTCCTACTCTATCAACCAGCTTGCCCATCAGGAACCCGCAGAATATTGGTGCGAAGAACGTTAGAGATGCCATCCAGGAGATCACCTCGTCAGAAATTGGTTCGGGAGCCGGTCCGTCCACCGACTGTAGGAGCGGCGTCATTGGCGATTGCCAACCAAGCAGCATCCCGAAGTTGAGCACTGGGATAGTGACTGAAAAGAAATTGTGATGTTGTTTGTATTGATGATTTAAGTTGATGTGGTATTTCTAAGCTGCGGTAGTTGCTTTACATAGGGTGGGCCTTATGCTATTTATATCCCTAATTTGTATAAAAGACGTAACATATCATGTTAAGTTACTGATAAAAAGTTCACTAGGTTAACCCACTGGCTCACACCATTTAACAATGTGAATTGATTTCATCAAATGCGTCATAATAAAACCAATTATATCAAGTTATTTCAATCAAATAGATAAATAAGAATACTTATCAGACAAGTAGTTAACATAATTTAGATTTGCATAATCGTTCAAGTTGTTTAAACGTAATAATGACATATAAAATGTGTTTTATAGGGTCCATTTATAAAATAATTGCCGTACTAAATTAAACCGGGTCACAAAATCAATCAGTTCCAGTGCGCAAGCTATAAACAATATCTACTCCTTTATCATCTATAATAATCATTATGATTAACTAAAATCTATTTAGCGCAGATTTTTTTGTTATACTTCTTTTATTTGGCGGTGCAAGAAAACATCGTTATATACAAACATTATTGTATTTAAAAATGGAGCAAGTAGTACTATATCTACGTACAGTTATGTATTATGACACTTTGCTCTAATAAAGAGACAAATGATATATATACCTGTCGTTAGAAAGAGATGAATATACATCTTAAAAGATTTACGCTTCGTACGCGACGCGAGAGCGCGCCCAATTGAATGCGAGTTGGGCAATTACCTTACTTTCGTATTGCCATTCTAGAGCGTTTACGACGTATCTATAACTATAATAACACCTTAGTGAGGAAGAGGGAAAACCAGACTTTTCTTAGGTTAGGTTTAATGGATGCGTGTATCATCTGAGGGAACTCGCGCATCCATTAAATTACATTTCGAAAGACGTTGTGACCTAACCTAACAAAGGTCTGATTTTCCCTCTGGGTTGTGGAGTTCTGACGGCAGTCGCTCCATGTCAAAATCAGCATCTTCGCCAAATCCTGATTAGGAAGCGGGATAAAAAGAAATTATACTTCTTTTAGCACGTTAGAGAAAAATTATGTGTATGTGAGTAAATTAGTGGTAAATGTCTCTCAAGTTTTGTTCATGACTATATTCAAGGTAGTTCCAAATCCAAATACTTCTCTACTACACTCTACTACTACTACTACTAAAATCTACGACACGTGTTTTATATCAGTACAGACGAAATGTAAGTATATACGTACATAAGTACACAGACACTGTTATATTTTTTAAAATATTGCCTTGAGGAAATCAAAGAACATACTCGTATTTTGAGTTATATTTGCCTTGTTGGTATTGAAATGCTCATTATGTGTCAATAAACACCAGTTTTAATAAAATCTTTTATATTTTAAAATCAGTCCTGATTTATTTTGATTAATTAAATTACACACGAATTACATTAGAACATGTGACATTGGCGTTTTACATATTCGATTATTTAATATATAAATAATACACATTTAATTTTCTACCTATCCATAACTGCTATCATCTAAATCGGAGTAATAATTGCATGCCCATTATATCCATTTGCATGCATTTTAGTTATTTGATTGTCCGTTTGTTTAAACTTTTATTATTGAGGTAAATATTTCTATTGCTACAGAAACTCCATAAGAATGAACACATTAAGGCTTGTTTATGGTGGTTTGCAATCGCGTTATATAATCGATACACTGTCCTCGTAACAATCGTCATAATATTGACTTATGTTTCTCAAACAAAACAACTATAAACTGTGACATGGTTTCAACATAGGGTACCTATAGTTTATGGAGGTGTGGTTTGGTACAAGTCGAAATAGACGAGTCAAAATTGTTATATTTTAGACACGTACTAACGAGGCGTTTTTTACAGTTCGTTTGTGTAAATGTAATGGTATTTTTTGACGAAACCGGAGCCGCAGTGGTTATTAAAGCACGTGTGTTAGATTTCCACAAGACAAACATGTCTCTTTGTCTTGGTCTGGGTGTTTTTAAGAGGTAGGGCGCATCAAATCACACCACCTCACAGAAAACTGTAGCCAAATAACAACTTCCTGTAGGGCTGTTGTGGTTAATTCAAACTATAGATATATGTTCCCAAAATTTTGTTAGACAACAGTAATATCTACAAAATTTGAATCTGCTATAGTGAAACACAATTAAAAATTTATCTGCGGTTGGTGCCGCCGGAACCTACGTAAGATTTCACAAGCGAAGGTAGCGGTGTGGTTCTTCGGGACCGCAGAGACAGTATTTTTTTTTTATGAGAGCGGTAGACGGGGCGATAGCACAGAATAACTAATAGTACTAAAGATAGCTCATCTAGCGAAGCATTTTCAAAGATTCAAACTCTCTCACGGTAGAAAGATTTTTTGTACCGGGACACACATGTTTACAATAAACAAACGGGATTTACATATTAACAACAGTGAATAACAGTTAAAAAGTAATTATTGCAAGTGTTTGTATTTAAGAGCAGTTTAGAGTAATTTAACATTTACATAAGATATTTTTCTTGACTTCAATTAAACAAGCAAATAAGAAACAAAAACACAGTGACAATTAAACACAGTAAAAATTATATCATTCAGAAAATTTCGTACTATAGTACCTACACCGCATTGTACTGGAGCTTCATCATGCATTATGTCATAGTGATACAAAGAGGCAGTACCACCTGTTTCGCCAAAAATAGCTTAAATACGGGTATGTCTATAACTAGTAAATAACAGCAAGCTGTGTAGGCAGAGCTGATATTTTTTAAATTTAAAAAATATTTAAATATTTTATTGTTAATTTTTTAATTTTTTAAAAATATATGGAACCCTGTACGACATCTAGCGACGAGTGCTGTTACTTTTTCTGTTGATGGGAGTGCAGTGCAGACTCTGCACTGCAGAGTGGCCGGCCATACGTTTTCCCATATGTTTTTTTTTCTAATAGGAACGATTTTGGACCCTTCTTCCTCACCAACGAACATTTAAATTTCAAATTAAAGGATACAAAATTACAATATGTTAGCTATTAGTGTGTCGTGTCGTGTAGTGTCGATTTTGGAGTTTCTCACTATTACCGTCTAAACGCTAGCTGGATGACATCAGTCTACCCCAAACGGCAATTTTGAGGGTAATGTGGCTCCGCTGGCTATCGCAGCTCTGCCAAATATATTTAATATGTTACCTGACAATTGTTGATAAATTGTTTAAAAAATGTTTGTTCAGTCAGCCGTGCGATAATTGTGTTTATAATATTGACGAATTTAAGAGGATGAAATATAATGCAAGATTTTGACTTTCAATATATATTTTAATACTGCTGAAATTTTTAACACAGAATTGTATATAGACACAAATTTATCAATTGATTTAATTTTGTGTTTATTAATTATAATATTCCTACATTTATTTATTGCTATTATTTAGAAACTGCATATAATTTGTATAAAAAATGTTATGTACTGATATTTCACATTGTACACGTAACATTTTTTTTCACATGTGTGCCAATGTTTGATATGACATGCGTGGAGTATTTATTGTAAATAACTTATTATCGTGTACGCTAGTAAAATAAAATTATTCGTATTTGCTGACAGGCTCCAGGTAGAGTCGCTGCGGTCAACCTCTGTCTGCCGTGAGGTGACAAGTGCAGTGACATACCGAGATAACTATTCTTGACATCTCGTAACTATGCACTATATCGAAACGCGCGGAGTTATATTGACGGAAAGCCAGTTAGCACAGATTTGACTGTACTTTGATAGCGACAAGCTCTTGTTGTATACATATACTTATGTACGAACGTAAGAAGTTATACTTCTGTACTTACATTTTGTCTGTACTGATATAAAACACGTGTTGTAGATTCATTAATAAGTATTTTAATAACTACATTGAATATAGTCACAAATAAAATTTAGAAAATATAGCAGTGTGTGTGTAGGTACTCCTTCACACACTGTTGTATTTTTAAAAATATTTCCTTGAGTAAATCAAATAACATATTTTGAGTTATATTTGCCTTGTTGCTATTCAAATGCTCATTATGTGTTAATTAAGACCGGTTTTAATAAAATCTTTTAAGTTGTAAAATCAGTCCTGATTTATTTTGATTAATTAAATTACACACGAATTACATTAGGTACATGTGACATTGGCGTTTTACACATTCGATTATTAAATATATATTAATAATACACATTTAATTTGTTACCTATCTATAACTGCTATCATCTAAATCGGAGTAATAATTGCATGCCCATTATATCCTCTCCAAGTTCCAGGTAGAGTCGTTGCGGTCAACCTCTGTCTGCCGTGAGGTGACAAGTGCAGTGACATACCGAGATAACTATTCTTGACATCTCGTAACTATGCACTATATCGAAATGCGCGGAGTCGAGGAAGTTATGTAGACGGAAAGCCAGTTAGCTCAGATTTGACTGTACTTATAGAGCTTGTCTCTTCCCCGTCCTATTAAAAAAGATAATTTATGTGTGAAACGTAACACGTTGTAGATACTCGATACCAATTAATCATCCTATTATAATACAATAGAATCGGTGAAGGTTATTAGACAGAGAGCCGTATTTGATTCTCGTCTCATTGTTTATTTTACGATGCATTGTTGTTGGCATCTATAGAGTCATCTCCTTTACGACATTTTAAAATGTTGCCATTTCTTAAAACTGGCCTTTTTGTGTTTCTTTTTCTATACAACAGTATGCTATAATATTATTACATACATATGTATGTACGTATTTTTAATGATTTTCACAATCTTTACTCTTAAATCTATTGATATCCAAAGGTGCGAACAATACACCATATTGAACTTGTAGATATACCAAATTGAGACTTGCATAGCAAAAGCTTTGTACCTCGGTGAAAAACACTTGAGCTTGAGCACCCTAAGTATCTTAGCTACCTTAACCTCCTCGAGGTGCGATCGAAACAACATTGTTGGAGCTCCCAAGACCAAGAAACGAACACCTCAATTTTAGAGCCATCAACTTCATATGTTGTGAGAATAGTTATACATTATCTTCACAGCAATCGATAAGTATGCATATAACAATGCTATTGCATCTTTCAATCCAAATGAACTTGCAAGTCAATTGAGATACGACAGCCCTACAGATCGGTTAAATGAGTCTATTACGAGAATAGGTTGGGATATCGACTTCCGTATTCTCATATAGATATTATATCCATCTATCTATCGATAACTTCACGACAAATCCCTTCCGGGGTACGCTTGGTACCCCTTTATGACTAGGTCCTTATACACCTTACTCGCTTCTCTAACATTGATAGCTCTTTTTATGCACGTTCACCGATTTCTAGGCTCTTGATATCACTTTCTGATAAAACACGATCAATTTGGTCACATCTTCAGCCTTGGTTCTCCTCGGCTCCTACATCCTTCTACTTTCGCATTGAATATCTGTTAATTCTTTCTGCCTGCATTCTTTCTACATGTCCAAACCAATGGAGCATGCCTCTTCTTATTTTAACACCGATACTCGTTTCAGACCAGCTCTGTTTCTTCGTCATTGCGAACGCGATCAACAAGCGTTATGCGATGAATTTTATTTGCGCAAAGCTCGTATTTTGACTGCGTTTATCCTTCGTTCATGGTCTTTGTCTTCCAATCCTACTGAAACCGCATCCAAGATATACAATCTCTTCCACGGCTTCCAACACTTCACATCAACCGTAATCCTTACATATATCCTGATGTTATATATGTCAGATATATCTTTATTGAGTGGTAATTCGGTCTGTACTAGTTCGTGTGCTTTCACTATCAGTTAGTTCATGAGAACTAGTACCAGCCGCCCGCCGATTGCTGTATTCATGAGAAAATGACCAATGGAGACCCAATGACACAATATTGCGTAGCAAAAAAAACTCATCGCTACGGGTCGGGAGGTAAAGAAGAACACGCAACTCTAATTTGTTAGTTCACGTATTAACTTCGCGTCACTTATCGGCATATTGGTTAAAATATCCTCCCATTGGTCAACAATTTTTAATCGCTGAGAGATTTAGGCGCTAAAAACTTCGTTTTGGCGAGTGAATAAACTTTCAAAGAATTTATGCACCTAATCATGAACTTATACTGGTGGGGTAAGATTAAAAAGTAAATTTAAGTACCGCATCTGAATCTTTTGATTATAATTTTATAAACAAAAATGGCTTCATGAAGTCGCAGACGTTGTATTAAAAAAAAACAAGCTGCTAAGTAGTTGCTGCATTGACAGTAGAAGTGGTAATGCGCAAGCGATAATTCTTGTATTGCAAGCATTGTTTCGGCAACCGAACTCCGTACTGTTTAAGAAATTTCCTCGTGTAAGAGACAACCATATACAGAAAACATAGTTTGCCAGTGACCTGTAGATATAAAAAATATAAGGCGATTCAGTTATTTACGCCCTCTGTTTACGCCCTCTTCTTTAGAGTGCTTTATGCTTAAGATTTTCCGAAAATCTTAGCATCACATCTCGGACTATTTAGGATTATACGTGTAATATACATTAATTAATAGTTTATTTTAGACGATTGTTTTAACTATAATAATTAATTATTTAATAATTTGATCAGTTTACGCGTCTTTCTAAACATAATTTCTCGGATGTTTCTTGAGACATTACAGTAATTAATTATTGTATCTATCTATCGATCTATAACTTCACGCGAAATCCCTTGCGAGGTAGGCAGAGAGAACCGAGACCCACATGACTCGATCCTTACAAACCTCACTGGCTTCTTTAACAGTCAATGCTTTTCTTATTCACGCTCGCCGGTTTCAAAGGCTCCTGACATCAGCTTCTGATAAAACACGATCAATTGGTCATGGAAGGTAAGTCTGACCTTCCTCGGCTCCTAGATCCTTCAACATTCGCGTTATATATCGGTCTTGTATTTCTTTCTTCCTGCATTCTTTCTACATGTCCGAACCAATGCTCCGTTGGTTCGGACATGTAGAAAGAATGCAGGAAGAAAGAGCATGCCTCTTCTTATCTTTACACCGACACTCTCTTTCTGTCCAGCTCTATTTCTAACATCACCAGTGTGAATACGGTCTACAAGCGTTACGCCACAAACTTTGCGCAACGCTTGCATTTCACCCCCGTTTATTCTACTTTCATGGTCCCTCTGCCATACCCAGCTCTCGCTTCCACAAGTAAGGGTTGTACTGCACCGACCAGTACTGCATTGTGTATAGCGAGCTGTGCCTTCTGGCGCAAGCTTTTACTGCCAAGAAGTTTTCCCAACGCTCAAGACGAGTGCGTGTGTCAGACGTCTTTCCACATCAGCGGTGGACCATTATATAAAGATTCATTCATTCCATGCCTGCTGAAAGCGCATCTAAAATCCAATTATTGTATAATAATAATTTCAATATTGATCACGCCACGTATTCACAAGTCTTTATCTTTGTTTACTACTCGTAGTTTAGAGTATATGGGATGCTGTTCTCAGAGATTTTATCTCCCGCACACTCGTTTGTTGCATGATTGGATCATGTGAGATGTGAACCGATGACTAATAAATTAGTTTCTCTTATCAAATTATGATTAATATGATGGTTTCAATAGCTGGGTAAAATTTACGATTTGCGTGGTATATGAAACATACTCGTAGATGAATCAATGTAGAATTGAACATAGATTTTGTTTAACTTTGGATACTTCAGACAGCCCTAAATGCTCGTAATTCAATAAGCATCGATCGCGCGATGCTACCTCCGCTGATAACGCGGCCCTCTAGGGAGTTGTTATTTGGCTGTGTTTTTCTGTGAGGTGGAGGTATTTCCCAAGACTCTCTTAAAAACACCCAGACCAAAACAGACATGTTCATTCACATAAATGTTTGTCCTGTCTGGGAATCGAACCCACGAGCGTTGGTGTCAAAGTTGAGTCATTCACATTCAGTCAAAGTTATTGTAAGTCAAGTTTTTGTATTCAAGCCGTATATAATTCGAATAGAATACTTAATAGGATATGGTAGGTACTTTACATTAAGCGGGCTACATACTTGCTTGACTTCTGATGTTGTATAGAAACATACTTTTATTGCAAGTAACATTCCATTACATCCCGCACTTGCAGGAGGATCCCAGGAAGGCTGAGACTCACTTACCACGATCAAAGTGATCGTGTGTTATCAGGCTCTAGATGTATAAAGACCACGTCTTATGGTGCTCGGTTCTCTTGTTGCTACCCCGCAAGTGACGTGGCATGAAGATATTCATAAACACTTTGGACTCAACGAGAGAACATTTCATTCAGTGACGATATTGTTATAGGTCAAAACAACTCGCGTGTGAACCGGCTATACAAAGATCCATAGACAAAGTAAAATTGACTTTTGTACTTACAATTTACGAGGTATCTAAGTGGTGTGTATGAAGATCGTTTACTGTTATTGGATGGCGACATCGAGCTGTTTTTATCAAATATCGCTCTCTGCTCTATGCTCGATATTTTTTTAAATATTTTATAATTATATAATCTGTATGAATTTGAGCTATATGTTTTTACAAAAGCAACGCGGGCATTCCTTGCCTCTCGCTCGCAATTGTTCAAGCCAAGGAGCAATTAATTCAAAACGCATTGCTTGCGGCCACTTTTTTACAAGCCACCATAGATTATTTTGCTCAGCACAAATTTAACTTTAATTTAATACACTATTAAAAAAAAACACAATGACCGCAAAATATCAACATTAATGTACCTCTTTACCGCTGGTAGGTAGCCTCAAGGTTGCGGCTGACTAGAAGGTGGCACATTTTTTTTAATTCTTTACATCATTTCCTTTAAAACGCCGTTTTATTCACTTAAAAAACATATAGACAAAATCATACAAATTAATTAATTAATTATTTAATATTATTAAAAATCATTGCGGCTATTTTTTGTAGGCAACCCGGAATTAACACATTATATTACTCGTACCTATAATCATTCATTTCAATGATATTTTATTAAAAAAAAACAGATACCTACACAATTTTGCAGTGGGATCTCGAGTTATGAAGTTTATACGAGTATGTAATTTCGCCGAGATGTGTTTCTACCCTTACGACGATTCGGCGACATGCTGTACGATATTTAGGTGGGCGGGAAAATTGCGCCTATGAGATGGATAGGTTAGGTTAACGAAATGACGATAATAGCTATCGTAATTTTAAACAAAACTGAGTGAATTTTTTTATTAAGAAACGCTGCATAGTACAATACTATTAAGTTGCAAAC
The DNA here is from genome assembly GCA_947507595.1 of Pyralis farinalis. Taxonomy (NCBI): domain Eukaryota; kingdom Metazoa; phylum Arthropoda; class Insecta; order Lepidoptera; family Pyralidae; genus Pyralis; species Pyralis farinalis. Next base: position 9,262,915 of record OX382282.1, on the reverse strand, counting down.
AAAGCTATTTATGGGTTTGGTTTTTGTATTAGGACGTACTTACACAGTGCTATAATAGTATAGATCCCGACTTGTGCTCCCTAAAAAAGCGTTGATATTAAAAAGAAAGCGAACCATCGAACCATCTGCAGGAATGTGAATGCCTGTTAATAAATATTCAAGGGGCGAGGATTATAAGGCAATGTGTAGCAAAATTTATTACCTGGCAACCAGTTTTCCAGCTGGTGTGCGACGTCTGCGACCTCATCTCGTGATATTCTTGGAATTTGTAATTTTATTATTTGTTTAGCTGTTACAATGACTATATACGCTTGTAATAAAACGAGTATCGGTCGCACCGCCGCCGCGCTGTGGAGTTGTTAATTGTCTCTTTAGTATATAGGTCTCTCCTTAGCCGAGCTGCATTTTATATATTACTGTGCTCTACCTCGTTATCGTATATATCTATACTAATATATAGGTAGCTGCAGCCAGCGACTTCTCCCGGGGTACCGTGAGATTAGCACGTCCAAACAGACACCCCTAATATCACATTGGTTAATTTAAGCATTTACCTAATAGTACGGGTTAATACAGTCTTGCAACGTAAAATTATTAATAGAAAATTATCTTTAACTTTTTTATAACAAGTGAGCGTCAAAGTTAGTCAAGTGTGTTGCTACTTTAACAAGATTATATATAACGAAGGAAAAGCGAGGACTTTAATGATCAAAATTTATCAACAAACAACGAGACTTTTTACTGCTACAATCTGCTACATTGTATAGCAATATAGATCAAAGTTTATTCCTTGCACACAACCTGTTCGTGTGAACTTAGTTAACCCCCCGGCTGTCATTCAGACTGTAATTGTATGCGCTGCACAGAAAGGAGGAACTCGTTTGATGCACATGTGAATGAGCGGGTTATACTGTATTTTTTTACAGTATGGGGAAATCCAATACTATAAGAGATGCAACGAAACCGTATTAAGAGCATTGCTTCGTTTGAAAATTTTTTTGGGTACTTGTGAGTTGTTGAAAATAATAATAAAATAAAAATTGGTAGTGTCCATTTCAGAGTCCGGAGTCCGGACTCTGGACAGATAGAGCCTTAGTAAAAGGTACCAATGGAGTGTCTCTTGCCAAGGCCCCGCTATTTGTTCGTATGAATATATCTTTGGAAGAGTAATTGGTAGACAATTGAAATTTGAAACGGATTGGTACAATAATAAAAATTAAATCAAAAATGAAATTTACTTTTTTTGTGTCTTTTCCATGATGACACCATTCGTGTGGGAGATCGATTCGCACCTGATTTTTTTTAATATTATACATAAAGTCAGCTTCATGAAAAGTGTTTTATGCCGAAAATAAGTGTTTTGGCAAAAGTTACTCAAATGTAAATGTTTTTTCAAACTTTTATTATAGCAATTTTAAGTATTCAGGTGTATTAAAAATATATACATAACTAAAAAATATTACACCATGTATGAAAGATCGTCACTTTAAAATAACGCGATCAATTTGGGTGCTTTTTTTGTTAAACTTAACAGTTACAAATAATTAATTGTTAGGACAAGGTTCGTATGAAGGAACATTAAAAAAAAATGGAAATTTGGAAAATCCCCGGGGAATCGAAAATTTGAACGATATATTTGTATGAAAATCTCAATAAAATGTGACGAAAGCGATATTTCAGTGTCATAGGGGGTTGTTTGTTTTTGTTTTCATCCTATGTGCATTAAAATCGTAAAATTTACCGATTCGATGTGTTGCAAAAATGTCAGCTTGTAGTTTATGGAAGAAATACCATCAGAGAGGCATTGAAATATAGAATTGAAATTAAACAATATTTAACGGAAGTATCGCGTGTTTTATTTATTTTGTTGAACCTGACGTTTCGAACGCTTTGCAGCGTCCGTGGTCGCAGGAAGACTAAGTCTTCCTTAGTCTTCCGTGGTCACAGGAAGACTAAGTCTTCCTTAGTCTATATACACGCTATAACCAGATGCGAGCTTTGCGCCAAATCTGTGGCGGTGCAAGAAAGAAAAAAAAAGCTTACAAGAAAGAGAGTTGATCTAAAGTTGAGTGTTGGTGAAGTAGAAAGAATGGGGATGATAAAGGCAAAACAAGTATACAACCCGAGTGTGGAAGAATGTAATCCTAATGAGAAAGCCCAAAACTCACCTACCACGACCCAAATTTCATGTTTTAGAAAAAGGTGATGTCAGGAGTCATATGATTTTTTGGCAGAGCTGCGAAGCCAGCGGAGCCACATTACCCTCAAAATTGTCGTTTGGGGTAGACTGATGTCATCCAGCTAGCGTTTAGACGGTAATAGTGAGAAACTCCAAAATCGACACACTAATAGCTAACATATTGTAGTTTTGTATCCTTTAATTTGAAATTTAAATGTTCGTTGGTGAGGAAGAACGGTCCTAAATCGTTCCAATTAGAAAAAAAACATATGGGAAAACGTATGGCCGGCCACTCTGCAGTGCAGAGTCTGCACTGCACTCCCATCAACAGAAAAAGTAACAGCACTCGTCGCTAGATGTCGTACAGGGTTCCATATATTTTTAAAAAATTAAAAAATTAAAAATAAAATATTTAAATATTTTTTAAATTTAAAAACTATCAGCTCTGCCTACACAGCTTGCTGTTATTTACTAGTATAAGAAACGACCGAAGTGCATTCTCTCTGCCTACCTCGCAAGGGATTGATACATCGCTCGGTGGATCAGTCGTAAAAGACGCGACTTAGACACCAACGCTCGTGGGTTCGATTCCCAAACATGACAAACATTTGTGTGCATGAACATGTCTCCTACTCCCTAGAGGGTTGTTATGTTCCTGCGTGTGAGTGAGGTCACCAGTAAGCTCCTAAGGAGTTGCTCTGTAAGCAGCAGAGGAGGCATCGCGTGAGTGATACTTAATATATTACACGCGTTAATAGGCTACGGTAACTGCTTTACATCAGGTGGGCCGTATGCTTGTATGACTCCCGACGTCGTATAAAAAAAAAGATATATAAATGAAAAACCATACTTGTACAGGTTTAGACGAGGACTGAATGTAGTTTTCCATAAATACATTTAGTGCACCATTCACCCGCGGCAAGAAGCTGTAATTGCGCGTGCATAACGGGCTTCCACAAGTTTCGCAATAAATTCTCGTTAAGCTTCTTGCGTGGAATTTATTGCAGTGAGTAATGTCAGAGATCCGGGGCTCATTGATAAATGAACGTGAATTAATGCCCCGACTCATAAAGTGGCTGGATAAGATACAGTAGGATTCTAATAATAAAAATGATGTTATATGCACTTCTACATGAGCTTGTTACGCAATCAAAACTCTTCGTAATGAGATTTCCTTGACTCATCTAAGAAAGTCTATTGTGCCCTATTAGAATTAGAGATAGAGTTACCATTATAATGTACGTATGTATGTATATGTTCACGCTAAGTCCTTTGCGGGGTAGGCAGAGAGAACCGAGCGCCATAAGACGCGGTCCTTACATACTTCACTCGCTTCTGTGACACTCATAGCTCTTTTCATGCACGCTCGCCGGTTCCTGGGGCTCCTGACATCACCTTCTGATAAAACACGACCAACTTGGTCATGGTAGGTTAGTCTCGGTCGTCCTCGGCTCTTACATCCTTCCACTTTTGCATTGTATATCAGTTTCGTCGTTCTTTCGTCCCGCATTCTTACTACATGTCCGAACCAACGGAGCATGCCCTTTCTTATCTTAACACCGACACTCTCTTTCAGACCAACTCTTTCTCTCACGTCTTCATTACGAACACGGTCAGCAAGCGTTATGCCACAAATTTTGCGCAATGCTCTCATCTCGACCGCATTTATTCTACTTTCATGCTCTCTCTGCCATACCCAGCTCTCACTTCCATAAGTTAGCGTTGGAATTAGCACCGCGTTTTGTACAGCGAGCTGTGCCTTCTGGCTTAGATTTTGGCTGCCTAGAAGTTTTCCATTATAATGTATTTTGTTAACCTAGATATCCTATCCTAACTGTTTCAAGTTTGTACTTGTTTTCACTATCTCAATGAACGATTGCCTGAGATTATGTTAAACAATGACGGTCAAGGGAAAAAACTTGAAATAAACCTCTCAAATACATTACTATACCAAATTTCAAAATAAATGAATATAGTGCACCACATCAAGCATTTAAAGCAGTTTAAAGCCTACAGTTAGTTAGTTGTCAAACAAGATTCAAGAAAGACAGAGAGCCTCAGTCGAAAGGCAAAATTAAAATCATACTTATTAAAAAATATATTAATTTAATAAATTATTAATTATATTATCACTACGTATAAAAATATTAAATTAGCATATTTTAGTAGTGTTTAGTGTACAGATTTGTAGTAGACATCGTATATTTTCAGACATAATGTAAATTGTTTATGAATAAATACTTAAATACAACAAATGTGCACCAGCGCCAGATTTAGAGAACGGAAGAATGTTACAGAGAGGACTATTGTAGCCTATATACCTGATAGTGTGGTAATAGAGAGGGGACGTGCCGTGACATTCTTGTTGATGTCGCCATTCTACATGATGAGTGACTTGACCCTCGAGATACTGCCATGTGGCATGTGGACTCGATGATTATTGTTCCGATAGCCGGGATAGCAAATGGTTTCAAAGCGAATAGCATCAACCGTTATCTTAAAAGGAACTCGCTCGGTAGTTGGATAGAGAAGGAGGTTATTCTAGACCCCTGCATTGTGAGGGGGTTCCTCACGTTGGAACTCTGTCGGTGGTTTGAATCTTCGCTCCATTAGCGTAGGACGCCAATTTCTTTTAATATTGTTTAAAAATGTAGAATAAATTGGAATAAATAAATAAAATGATGTTAGAAATAGAGTTGGTCTGAAAGAGAGCGTCGGTGTTAAAATAAGAAGAGGCATGCTCCGATGGTTCGGGCATGTAGAAAGAATGCAAGATGAAAGAATGACGAAGCAGATATACAATGCAAAAGTGGAAGGATGTAGGAGCCGGGGAAGGCCAAGACTTACCTACCATGACCAAATTGGTCGTGTTCTATCAGAAGGTGATGTCAGGAGCCCTAGAAACCGGCGAGCGTGCATGAGAAGAGCAATGAATGTTAAAGAAGCGAGTGAAATATGTAAGGATCGAGTCACGTGGCGCTCGGTTCTCTCTGCCTACCCCGCAAGGGATTTGGCGTGAAGTTATAGAATAGAAAATAAATAAAATTTTTTTGTAATGGTATACTAAAAAATGAATTTAATGAGACTATAAATTAATAAGTGAATAATGGATCTGCTCATTAGTATATTGTTCCATTGGTATCCCTCGGAACCATTTACGCTAAGTGGTTCACCATTATCTCTCGAGCCAAAGAATTCATTAATGAGCCAAAGTATGTACTTGCACGTGGTGTATATGTGCAAAAAACCCCAACCAATTCTCAGTTTACAAGCTTTATTAATTATTTGAATTTACTTATTAATTTTATTTTTTAACTTTCCCTGTTAGTATGTTTATGTGGGTCAAATATTGAAACCATAATTAAATATTTTTTTTTATACCACTAAGGTGGCAATCAAGCATACGGCCTGCCTGATGTTAAACAGTCCCCGTAGCCTATGGACATTTGCAACACCAGAGGCGTCACTCATGCGTTGCCGACCCTCTAAAAACTTCTTCACGCATTTCTTGAAGAACTCCATGCTGTAGTCCCTTGGAGAAACCTCGGCTGAGAGCTCATTCCACAGCTTGAGTGTTCACGGAAGAAAACTTCTCTGGAACCGCACCGTACGCGACCATTGCGGTTCAAGCGTGTAAGGGTGAACTCCCCGCCGTCGGCGAGCGAAAAAATAAAAAATAAAAAGTGAAATCATTCATCAGCACAATCCTTGCATAAAATTATTATTTTAACAGGATTGTTACTAAAAAAGTTTTTTTTTTTTATGGAGTTGGTATAAAGTTTGCTTGCAGTGGAAAATACAGAAAGCAGAAGTTGCCTTTATGATGAAGGACAAGATATGGGCCAAATAGTTAGATCCTTTCAAATTTCTACGGGATAGTGGGATTCACGTCAACGATGTATTTATTTAGTATTGGTGTAATAGTAAATAAATACATCGTTGTTTCAAGAGCATGAAAACAGCTATGAATGTTAAAGAAGCGAGTGAGGTGTGTAAGGACCGAGTCATGTGGCGCTCGGTTCTTTTTGCCTACCCTGCAAGAGACTTAGCATGAAGATGTATGTAGTATATACATATATCGACGGTACATTCCGTACGATACATAGAGAATGGCTGTGTGTATTTTATGTATGTGTATGTATAAAACTGACGAGCTCGGTGGCGAAGTGATTAACAATGTTACTTTTACACCAATACTTGTGGATTCGATTCCCACACAGGACAAACATTTGTATGCATGAACATATTTGTTTTAATCTCTATGTTTTCAAGAGAGGTGCATTAAAGCATTCTCCTCATAGAAAACCACAGCCAAATAACAACTCTCCGAAGAGTTGTCCTGTTCCTACGAGTGAGTGATGTTACCAGTAAGCTCCTAAAAAGTTGCTATGTTAACAGTGGAAATGGAATCGCGCGATTGGCACTTAATGTTTTACAAGTATACGATAATAGCTTTACATCAGTCGGGCCGTATGCTTGTATGCCTCCCGACGTTGTATAAAAATAAGCGTTTATTAAATATGAATCACAAATCTACACATATTTTTTTTAAATTACTATTTAACTAGTATTGTCTTAGGTTTTCGCGATTGTTACACATTGAATTAAACAATTTTTAACGGAAGTATCGCGTATTTTATTTATTTTGTTGAACCTGACGTTTCGAACGCTTTGCAGCGTCCGAGGTCGCAGGAAGACTAAGGTGGTATTTGTCTTACATTAGTTATTCAATTATTACATCTACCGACATGGATGGATTAATTATATATGTTCCGATTCACACAAAAATCGCTCACAGTGTCAGAACATTTTTTAGATCTTTGGGTTTGGGACTTAATTCAATACTATTTAACTCGTAAAAATTGACTTCTGCTGACATAGACTGTTAAAAAAACATTTAACGACAAAGTCTTGAAAATAACAATAGACGAAAAAACAAGGTATATTAAATTATTTTCCAACATACAGTTCAAGAGGTAACTTCGCTATTACGCAAGGTTTGTTTGCAAGATACGCTATTTGCTTCCGGTAATTTGCGGTTGCAAGTGTTTACTGGGTTTTTTTTATACAACGTCGGGAGGCATCCAAGCACACGGTCCTCCTGATGTAAAGTAGTTACCGTAGCCTATTAACGCTTGCGATATATTAAGTATCACTCGCGCGATGCCTCCTCTGCTGCTTACACAGCAAACTCCTTGGGAGCTTACTGGTGACCTCACTCACACGCAGGAACACAACAACCCTCTAGGGAGTTGTCATTTGGCTGCGGTTTTCTGTGAGGTGTGGATGTCTTAAGAGAGGTAGGGTGCATCGAAGCCCCTCTGGGAAAATATCTCCATCTCACAGAACACCGCAGCCAAATAACAACTCCCTAGAGGGTTGTTGTGATCCTGCGTGTGAGTGAGGTCACCGCGTAAGCTTCTAAAGTATTGCTGTGCTATCAGCAGGGGTGGCATCGCGCGAGTGATACTCAATGTATTGGGATCATAGGCTACGATAACCGCTTTCCATCAGGTGGGCCGTATACCTCCCGACGTTATATATAAAAAAATAAGAGTTATCATTATACAGCTATACGGAAGCCGAAAAGCAATCACTCCGAATAGAGTCTGCGATCAGAAGAAGATAAACTCTGATTAATAACTCCAAAAAGTGTTCGAAATCGTTGCACTGAAATAGATTTAAGAAGGTGAGAGCTAGAGCAAACTGAGATTTTGGTAGAGTTGATGAGCGATTTGCGAACTATTTTTCCCGAAACCCTGCTTTATGTCTCCTCGCTAAAGGTGCCGAGGGACACTTTTGTTAGCCATTCTTCGCCTATGCTGCTGGAGTATTAGGATTGGTATCCAGTTGTTTTACTCAAAGCTGGTGCATGGGCCTTCAGACCCGGTTCAGAACGACGAATGTTAGAATTAGTGACGAACCCAATTTTTGGATTGATGGTCATCAACATCCTCTGAGTATCCCGGTTGAGTTCTAAACTTTTTCTTCGACGATCAAGGTACGCTATCAATGCTTGAAAATGTAGCGAAGATACAGATTTTGACATTGGACTGCCGTCAAGCCAGAGAGGTAACCACCTACAAATAAATAATAACCACACCTTTTACCACCAAAGTTAGATCATACGTCTTTCGAAATATAATTTCTCGGACGTGTGGGTTTCCTCACGATGTTTTTTTTCATCGCCGAACAAGTGATAATTACAAATATGTACTGTTGAAATAGGAAACATAAATTATTGTCTTTGTATGATTCCTCCACTAAACGTCTATGGTTCCATTTTTAAAAAAAAAGGTCTTTCTCTGTCCGACATTAAAACCGATTAAACCGTTGTCAAACTATTTATGAGTATAATTTAATTTCTACATGTACGTACACAAGTCCGAAAACACGAATGTCGGGGTACATCTCCACATACCTAACTTTAACTAATTCCACGTAGAGTCGGCGACGTGTAGCGTGTGTTGTTATACAACCGTCCTCGGAACTTCCGAAACACGATCCCTCCGGCCAGAATTCTTTCTTCATGAAGGTCGGTAGATGACGGCTCGGAGTTGGTATTTCCAATAACAGTTGTGACGGTCTGGCCTAATAATAATGAAGACCTGAGTGCCCTAGTTAACCTTCTGCATTCTTCCTTCTGCTAATCCATTAGAATTGCAGCGACTACCCTCAGAGTTCCACAAAGGGGAAACTAAACCCTTGTTAGGTTGCGTCACACGTCTTTCGAAACGTCTCGCGATGTTTTCCTTCACCGGCGATCAAGTGATAATTACGGTATCCTGCCTTTTCGCCGAAAATTGTTTGGCCGATTACCACTTGCCAACCAACGTTTCGCCTATTTTTCACTTTGACAACTAACGACGACGAATTTTTGTATGACAACTTTTCATTTGGTAGAATTATTGTTAAGCTGATTATTATAATGACACAAAACGTTTAGGTCATTTATCATTTGACAAATCTTTCAAACAAATAAAAAATTTGTAATAAGTATAGCAATAGAAATCTCAGTTGGTTAGGTTAGAGCGGCCGGCGAAGTGCCAGAAGCGAATCGTTGCCATTTTGAAAAGTGTCATTATAAAAAGCAGACCAAACATACAGTTGGCAACTGTGAGGTTGGGAAATAAAACAAGATTATACGAAAAGTTGGCAAATGATTATTCCGCTAAATAAAATTCTTCGAAACGTTAGTTGGCAAGTGACAATCGGCCGAACAATTTTCTGCGAAAAGCAGAGAACCGATAATTACATATTAGTATACATGTACATAAACCGCAAAATTAGAGAGCATTGATAGTCCAGAGCTCGATGGCGTCGTTGCGAGTTTGTTTCTAACCGAACACACAGGTAAAGTAACGTCGACCGCAGCCTGTCTATGGATGGGTCTGTGGTCTATCTCGAGTTTCTTCGTGCTTCGCAGGGCACGTTAAGCTGTCGGTCCCGGCTGTCGTCGATAGATGACAGTCGTTAAGTCAGTGGCCCTCGGGCGGCTTGTAAACACAGGCCTCCGCCAATCCGCATTTGATCAGCGTGGTGGAGTATACTCTAAAGCCCTTCGGTTGAATGGAGACCCGTATCTCTGCAGTGGGATGAGTAAGGGTTGATGTGGTGGATAGTCCAGTGGATAAAGATCCGGCTTATTGACCAACTGGTCCTAGGTTCGAATGCGGGCATGTACTACTGAATTCGTATTTTCGAATTTATGTATACATACTTATTTGTAATTATCACTCACTCGGCGGTATAGAAATATATCGGAAGGAAACAAGCAGGTCCAAGAAATTATCTGCTTTTTTGTAAAAATCCTTAGGCTTAGGTAGCAGACCCCGCCAATCCTAATAGATTAGGGAACGGGATAAATCCAAATACACGTACTTAATGGCACATTTCCACACTAGGATTGGAATCAGCGAGCAGTCGATTATTTATTCACTAGGTTATTACAAGACGCTCATATTTCCAAAAGTTTGAGTACTACTACTACAACTTCACGCCAAATCCCTTGCGGGGTAGGCAGAGAGAACCGAGCGCCACGTGACTCGGTCCTTACATATCTCACTCGCTTCGTTAACATTCATTGCTTTCATGCACGCTCGCCGGTTTCTAGGCCTGCTGGCATCACCTTCTGATAGAACACGACCAATTTGGTCATGGTAGGTGAGTCTTGGCCTTCATCGGCTCCTACATCCTTCCACTTTTGCATTGTATATCTGCTTCGTCCTGCATTCTTTCTACGCTCTCTTTCAGACCAACTCTGTTTCTAACATCATAACAAGTTTGTGTACCTCTTCTATGTACATTGTTTTGTGTTAGCTGGTCACGTGTTTGGTTACACAGCCATTTCACGGCTCGTTGTTATGGCTATAAAGATGTTTATGGCTTTCGAACGACCTGATACACACACAGCTTGTTATGTGCTAATACGCATTAAAAATGATTTTAATCGAGCTCGGTGGCGCAGTGGTGGAACGCGCTGTTACGCTACTTTGACACCAACCCTCGTAGGTTCGATTCCCACACAGTACAAACATTTGTGTGCATGAACATGTCTGTTTGTCTTGGTCTGGGTATTTTCTATGTATAATAAGTATGTATTTACAAAAAAAAAAAATATTTACGTATGTTTATCAGTTGTCTAGTACCCATAACACAAGCTTTGCTTACTTTGGGGCTACATGGCGATGTTTAATTTGTCCGACAATATTTATTTATTTATTAATGTCTTTGACACGAACATTGGCGAGCTCGGTGCCGCAGTGGTTAGTAACGCTACATAGACGTAATCAAAAAGTTTGAATACAGAAAGTGGTTAGTAACGCTACTTTGACACCGACGCTCGTGGGTTCGATTCCCGCACAGGACAAACATTTGTGTGCATGAACATGTCTGTTTGTAGTGGTTTGGGTGTTTTCTGTATATCATACGAAGGCATTTACAATAAAACAAATGTATTTTTGTAAGTTCATTAGTACCCATAACACAAGCGTCGCTTACTTTTGAGCTCAATGGCGTTGAGCAATATGTCAGACAAAATTTATTTATTTATATGGTACTAACTTCAGTCCGCGACTTCGTCCGCGCGTATTACGCATCCCGTGATAACAGCTTTCTCTTCCTTTTTTGTCCTTTTTCCCCGACCTCTAAGGGTCGTACTGAATGCCCAATAGCCTATAATCTTCGTCAAGAATTGGGCTATCAAAAACAAAAAGAATTTTTCGAATCCGACCAGCAGTTTCAGAGATTGAAAACAAACAAACTCTTTCGCTACACATATTAATATATCATATATATAAAAAATCCCGTGTCACGGTGTTTGTGGTCGCACTCCCCCATAACGGCTCGATCGATTTTTATGATTTTTATATATATATATATATATTTGGTAGGTATGAGAATAGATCGTAAAGTATATTTCATTAAAAAAAATAGAAAAAAAAATAGGATATATATTATATGGCAGAACAACGTTTGCCGGGTCAGCTAGAGGTTTATAATTTTGGGGACATATAATCCTAAAAACATTGCTATTAGTAATTGCTAAAAGAAGAATAAAAAAGTTCATAAACTCGTTACTTCTATAGATATTTTTGTTTAACTTTGTGTGTTTATTTAATACTGGCGCCCCCGTGACTTCGTCCGTATGGAAATCAAAGATCACAATTTAATTTATTTTTCCCACGGATTCCTTATTCTTTTTCAAAATAACAGTAGTCAAGTTAGTTCTCATAACATCAGCTATCTCTGCCAGTCCCATCAGAATTTGTCTATCGTAGATTAGTCTAAACAACAGATAGACAAAAAGTAAAAAAAAAATGTTTGCTATGTCTAGCGTGTATATATTCATTTGCATTTAATAAAAAGCTTTTATTTGACATTAAAATTACCTTAACTTTATTTATTTGTACAGACTAGCGACCCGCCCCGGCCGACATCCCGGACGTAATCAAAAAGTTTGAATACAGAAAGTGGTTAGTAACGCTACTTTGACACCGACGCTCGTGGGTTCGATTTTCACACAGGACAAACATTTCTGTGCATAAACTTGTCTGCTTGCCATAGTCTGAATGTTTTGAAGACGGGTAAAGCGCATAAAAACAGTTCGTCTGGGGCAGTACCTCCACCACGCAGAACAGTCAAATAACAATTCCGTGGAGGGAGGAATGAGGTCACTAGTCTTAAAGAGCAGTTGTGTGAAGTGGAGGTGACATCACGCGCGTGATACTTAATGTGTTGCAAGCGTTCATAGGCTATATGATTCATATGATTGTTCCCATCCGAAGTTATGTAGTGAAAAAAATATAAATTACTAATTTACAAATAGGGCAACAGCAACTCCTTGCAAAACTGTTTATTTGAATAAGGATTAATATGACTTATTAACTTGAACAAAAAATGGTTATTGTGACTTAACTATAATAATTACATATACAGCCTCGCGGACTCTTTGTGGGAGGTCCGTATATATAACCATATATGTAGTACATTATTTTATGTACCATCTATAGTTTTCGCAACGCACGCTTTTTTGATACCTTGGGTTGCATTATTGCAAATTTCATATGGATCTGTAATTTTATGTAAAGAAAATATAGTCCATTTTACTCGCTGACAATATACCTTTCTATTTGTGAAACAATTTTTAAAATCGGTTAAGTATTATTAGAGTTTATCCATTACAAACAAACATGTAAAACGTAGATAGCAATACAAGCACACGGCTGACGTGACAATAGTTTTTTTTTATACCACCAAGGTGGTAAACAACAATACGGCCTGCCTGATGGTAAACAGTCACCGTAGCCTATGGACATTTGTAACACCAGGGGTGTCACTCATGCGTTGCCGACCCTCTAAAAACCTCTTCGCGCCTTTCTTGAAGAGCCCCATGCTGTAGTCCCTTGGGAAAACCTCGGCTGGAAGCTCATTCCACAACTTGAGAGTTCTCGGAAGAAAACTTAAATTAACGCTAGCGATAAAGGAAGTAAGTACCTTTCGCGCGTTGCTACCCCTGCAGCTCACATAGCAACTCCTTAGGAACTTACTGGTGACCTCACTCACACGCAGGAACACAACAACCATCCGGAGAGTTGTTAGGTTAGAATGACGCACATGAAATTAGATACGATGAAATTTTTATGTCACTCAGCTTAATGAGAAACAGGTGTACGGTTTGTTTTATTGTAGCAGTCACTGTAGCCTACGGAAACTTCATCAAATCACATCAACCCTTACTCATCCCACTGCAGGGATACGGGTCTCCCTTCAACCGAAGGGGTTTAGAGCATACTCCACCACGCTGCTCAAATGCGGATTGGCGGAAGCCAGTGTGTTCAAGCCGCCGCCCGAGGGCCACTGACATACTTTAATGACTGTCATCTATCGATAATAGCCGGGACCGACGTAAGCCGTGCCCTCCGAGCACGGAGAAACTCGAGATAGATAAAACCGTCCATAGACAGGCTGCGGTCGACGTTGCTTAACCTACGTGTTCGGTTAGAATGACACGCGTAACAACGCCATCGAGCTCAACTGAAATTTGCTATGTTAAAACTTCGTAAGCGTGCTTTTCGAAACAAAAAATATAAGTAAAAGTTTTTTGTAATGTAGTAATCGAAATTTTACATGACAACCTTACTTGTATGTATGTCTTCACGCCAGGTCCCTTACGGGGTAGGCAGAGAGAGCCGAGCGCCATAATACGCGGTACTCACACACTTCACTCGATTCTTTAATATTTATGGTCCTTTCATGGACGATCGCCGATTCCTGGGGCTCTTGACCTCTCCTGACATCACCTTCTGATAAAACGCGACCAATTTGGTCACGGTAGGTTAGTTTTCGTCTTCGGCACCTCATCCTTTAATTTTCGTATTTATTTATTATGTTATTTCTAACTTTATTTGTTATGTCACTTTCAATCAAATTACACAACCAAACACTTGGAACACTTTAATAATTCAACTTCCGTGTTATTTTCCTACATGTTTATATTTCCTAACAAATAGAGGAAGAATGTTTTTGCTACAAATAAATAATAAGTGTTTTTGTGAGTAAGTTAAGATTGGACAGTAATTACAATAGCGCATGACAACCTTCTTTGTTATGTCAGTTTAAAAAATAGTATATAAATAAATAATAAATTAAATATTGTCGGACAAATTACACAGCGCCACCTAGCCCCAAAGTAAGCGAAGCTTGTGTTATGGGCACTAGACAACTAATAAACATACGTAAATACATTTTTTTTTTGTAAATACATACTTATTATACATAGAAAATACCCAGACCAATACAAACAGACATATTCATGCCCACAAATATTTGTACTGTGTGGGAATCGAACCCACGAGCGTTGGTGTCAAAGTAGCGCAACAGCGCGTTCTACCACTGAGCCACCGAGCTCGTCAACATAACAAAACAGTTGGAATAATTTAGCTTCCGTATTATTTTCCTCCACGTTTACATTTCTTAAAATGAGGAAGGAAGAATATATCAAAATATGCTCTATTTTTCTCGTAATTATATACATTGTTCACTTAAATGTAACTTATTATTTGCTGTTTTTATTGTGTTTTTTGTTAGTTTTATTGTGTTATCGCGACGTACTTGTTAAGGCGCATGGTGCTTTCTCTGTTCTTGTTGTAACGATCTGTTAGATAACAACTTATATTGCTTACAGGAAACACCTTCACAAGAAAACGTATCTATTATGTCCAATAATCGTATCACTGGTTTAAGAAGCAGTGACAACCCAGTGGATAAAGAACCAGCCTACATGTACCACTAAATTCATGTTTTCTGATTTATGTACATATTTGTAATTATCACTTGCTCAGTGGGGAAGGAAAACATCGTGAGGAAATCATTTCGATAGACACGTGACCTAATAAGGAAGGTCTGATTTACCCTCTAGGTTGTGGAGGCCTGACGACAGTCGCTCCATGTTAACCAGTATTTTCGTCAAATCCTTAGTCTCACGTAGCGGACCCCGCCAATCCTAATGGATTAACAAACTGAAAAACGCTAAGTACACCATAATATTGGTAATCATAGATAATACCACGAGTCACCGCATTTTGGAGTCGGGATGAAACTTCGAAAACGGGAGAGTCCACACCCTATTCTTGTATTTGGACAATCCCATTTTTTAGTACTGGTATGTATACCATTTAATTCTATTGAGTCGCTTATTTCCATAAAAATAGGTAATGTACAGTTATTCGTGAAGTTTTAGATACAACATGTTCTCCTGTTTCAACCAACGAGCATAAATTACAAGTGTTATGACATTTGGTTATTATTTTTTCAAAAACGTGATAAATCTGATTATAACAATGATTAATTTATATGTAAATATCTAGAATTGTACATGTAAAATGTGCAAGTCAGTTTTCATACAATTAAGTGCTGTCAGGAGCCCCAGAAGAAGAAGTGCTATGAATGTTTTAAAGAAGCAAGTGAGGAGTGTAAGGACTGAGTCATACGGCGCTTGGTACCGTCTGCCTACCCCGCAAGGAATTGGTCGTGAAGTTATACATCGGGTCGTAATAAATTTTAAGACTTTATAGCCATAAAATACTTTATAAATAATTCCTACATATATAATTTATATTTATGGTGGGTTCTCGAGTCCAACAAGTCGTCATGCTTAGTGAATAAACCTGGGTATTTTTGAACAAACACACAGATTTCAAAGATATAAAAGCATACCCATAATATTATTCCGTACCATAACGTGCGGGTTTTAGTTTTGAACTATGTTTTATTTAATATTGATTAGGGTTGATGTTCTCTTCGTGGCATCATTGCACCTGAATTAGATGCGATAATGCCTCGCGTTGTAGGTAATGAAAAAAAATACCAGTCAATAAAAGTACTTTGTAGACCGCCATATTTACATCTTAGGAAACTTGAATAGTCATACAAAGTCCACCGACGTTTCGATGGTTAAATTCTATCCAAACACATACGTATGTGTATATGTTATGAATGAATATAAGGTATATTAATATTATAAGTAATAAATCCTTCAAAACCAACCTACTCGTACAATAGTAACTATAAGAGAATGTAACGTAAATTTCAATTGGCCTACCCTTACAACTGATGCGACATTCCCACATTCTCATTCAAGACAACCCTCATTCTCCGTACATGACAAAGAACGCAGAATAAAAGAATTAAGAAAAAGGTATTACTCAAAGAATCCAAATTCTTCTAAGTTAGCATTAGAAGGATTTGGATGTCAGGAGCGTGGGGAGCGTGCATGAGAAAAACTATAAATTAATTAATCAAGTGAGGTGTGTAAGAATAGAGTCATTCGCCGCTCGGTCCTTCTGCCTTCCCCGCAGGGGGCTTGGTGTGAAGATATATTACCTATAGCATAGCAGAAGGATTTGGTCTTCGACCAAGATTCTATTCATCAGAGGGTAATACCAGGATCCTTAAGAATCATTGAACAATTAATGTTTAAAATTGATTAAAATTTGTAACGACCAAGACATGTGCTGTTTGGTTCCCATTTTCTACCTCGCAAGGGACTTATTATGAATACATAAATAGATTTACCCATTAAAGCCATGAAGAACTGGGTCAGGAGCCCCCCGTGATTGATTCGCGAGAACCATTGCACTGGTGTCACGTACATCTTGGTATCAGGTACTCCAGCCGTCCTCGACGCTGTGTCAATGAATCATCTCCAATGGTCTTTGCGCCTGTACAGAATTAAAATGAGTTAGTCATACAGAAGAAATCAAATTTGGTGGTTACATAATAGGTGTGTAAATTTCCGTATTGTGATTATGACAATATAATTGCTTTAGTAGAATATTATATGTTTTGAATTGCGTTAGAATAGAATTGGAACAAAAAAAAGAGAGCGTATATCAAAGGGTACACGAGCAAGACGTGAAACTTTTGTAGGTTATCGTTACTTTTTGTTTTGTTACATAATAAGAAACTAACAATAATATATACTTTTTGATTGGCAGTAATATATACGGCGACAATCAAAATATTTAGTCCATTTTCCATTTGACATTCAGCAATACACAAGTCGCCAAAAGTAGTTGATATTGTCTATCGTAAGGCCAGGCCTAGCGTGACCGTTACAAAATCGTGACGCCAGTACGTCTATTCCCTCTCATGGGGCACCTAAAGAAGATTTACTTAAAAAGTGATAATTTCATATCATGCCCGTATAAAACTATACAATTTGTTTTCGTAGTAGAGCGAGCTCAGCTATTAATGGGTCTTTTTTATTTCTTGTGTTGTCATCTGACCTTTTTGTTATGGTACAAACAACTTTCATTGGCGTACGTAATATGACATTGCCCTTTGGTAATGGTGTTTCACAAAGTTGCATAAACTTTACTAATGTCTATAAATATATAACGAAAGAGATTATGCAACAAGAAAGTGCGAGGATGTAGGAGCCGAGGAAGGCCAGTACTCACTTATCACGACTAATTTCTTGTGTTTATCAATTGGCGATGTTTCATCAAAAGCCCTAGGAATCGACAAATGTGCCTAAAAATAAGTATGTATGTCAAAGAAGCAAGAGAGGTGTCTAAGGACCGCGTCTTGTGGTTGAGTTCGATTCTCTCTGCCTACACGGCAAGCGACCTGGCGTGAATATGTAGATACATAGATATATTATTATGTCTAGATAGCACGAAATTCTTCAGCGCGTTCAATCGTTCAAATAATATAATCGATCATTAGATAAATAAATAAATAAATATTGTCGGACAAATTACACAGCGCCACCTAGCCCCAAAGTAAGCGAAGCTTGTGTTATGGGTACTAGACAACTGATAAACATACGTAAATACATTTTTTTTTTGTAAATACATACTTATTATACATAGAAAATACCCAGACCAATACAAACAGACGTGTTCATGCACACAAATGTTTGTACTGTGTGGGAATCGAACCCACGAGCGTTGGTGTCAAAGTAGCGTAACAGCGCGTTCCACCACTGAGTCACCGAGCTCGTCTTTTTAATTAGATGCATGTGTGTGGAAAAATAATTGGAAGGAAAATTGATGGAATGTACAAGCAGGGATTCAAAATAGAAATCACCATCATGGTCAATCATGTGTATCTGAGGCTGGACTATAAAGTTTTATGTGGTTTTTGCGGATCTTTAGATAGCATAGACGAGGTTGTACGGAATTATCTCTGGAAATATCACTCGGATACAGGATGGGTACCCTACTGCATGCTGTCCAGTTATGAGAACCTTGGTCATGTGCAATTACAGCATGTGTGTCTGTGCGGGCAGGCAGCATGTCGACCTGATTTAACGTCAAAATAGGTCTCGAGCAGGGTTGCTGTCGGTTCAGCTGTTTCCTCTGCATCTTGATAATTGTTAAAAGAGAATGAGATATAGATACTACTAAGAATGTGGAATTGCGCGTGCGTGGTGACCTAATGATGCATTATCTACTTTATGCCGTGTTAGCAGATTTACCATGTGACCTGCAAACACTAGATGCATTGATGAAAGACGATTGTAAGGAGAAAGCTAACAAGTTGCGAAGAAAACAAAGATTTTTTTTATACAACGTCGGGAGGCATACAAGCATACGGTCCACCTGATGTAAAGCAGTTATCGTAGCCTATTAACGCTTGTAACATATATCACTCGCGGGATGCCTCCTCTGCTGCTTACACAGCCAAATAACAACCCTCTAGGGTGTTGTTATTTGGCTGCGGTTTTCCGTGGGGGTACTTCACAGAGGGGCTGCTTTGATGCGCCCTACCTCTTTTGAAACATAACGCACACAAATGTTTGTCTTGTGTGGGAATCGAACCCACGAGCGTTGGTGTCAAAGTCGCGTCATATAGTTTTTATACAGCGCCTGTTAGTAGTACATAATCACAACACCTGATGTGATACGATTAACAATCACCTAGTAACGCAATTAGGGCATGTGCCCGCCACCTTTCTGATGTCTATACTTACATTGAGGAACACGGCAATCTTACAAGAAATTGTATTATTTTTCCAGTGATACCTTCTTATGGGAGGGTAAACCACTTCGTTACGTAACGCGTTACGGCGCCAGTCTGTCTGGCTTCCCTTTCTCTCACGCATACGGCAGCTTTAATTATATGTAGAGTAAGTTATCACTTCTGGCGGACGTCAAGAGACGCACACGTTTTTTTTTTTTTATTATTGTTTATTATTTTTTTATTATGTAATAGCTTCCATTAACAGCTGTAGAGCGAGGCATGTCATGCGAACGATTCATGAATACTCTAAACAGCTGTCAGACAAAGCTATGACAAATAAGTAGGGTTCGTTCAATGCCGTAGAATGGTGAATATATTAATAAATTATCGTCCGACCTTATGTTATAGTGGGATAAATTATTGTTTACTTCCGATCCTTGAATAACCAGCGTTTATAGGATGAAATTACACGGCAGTTTAGTGAGCGGTTTCTCCATTTTGATTTGATTACTACCGGTCTAATTTCAATAATATAAATTTGTTAGCTTTACAAATATGTAAAGTAACAGATATCTTTCATATCCTTTATGACTCAGTCGTGCATGACTTACCATTTATTTTAAATTACCCATTAAATTAGAAACACTTTTGTAGTTCAAATAAATTAGGTAACTAATTTATAATTGAACTAGGCAAGGTAACATTTTTCCTATTAGCTGCAAGAACTTCCCATTTTAAGATGTGAAAAATATTCATATCTAAGACATATCAAAAAAATGAATTTAAAAATTGTAGGGTCAAGGTCAAGCTGGCCTTCAAGTGCCAAATCTCATCCATTCGTTACAACACTACGTTATCATCCATCCTCGCATTCACTCTGGTGTCTTCTCTTTCAAATATCATTCGACGAGCTCGGTGGCTCAGTCGTGAAAGACGCGACTTTGCCACCAACGCTCGTGGGTTCGATTCCCACACAAGACAAACATTTGCGTGCATGAACATGTCTGTTTGTCTTGGTCTGGACATTTTAAGAGAGGTAGGGCGCATCAAAGTAGGGGAAGGAGTTGCTGTTAGCAGCAGAGGAGGTATCGCGCGAGTGAAATTACAAACGTTAATAAGCTACGGTAACCGCTTTACATCAGGTGGACCGTATGCTTGCATGCCATCCGTTTTTTGTATAAAAATAAATATGATAACGATATTTATACAACTTTATGAATCATACTCGGGTTTGCTATAATTTATTATATTTTTTAAATTAAATTACATTAAGTACTTATATGAACATAAACTTAAATGTTGATTTATGCTTTATGTATCGACGTTAAATAAATAATGCGACATATTCTTGTTTTATGTCTTACTTTTATTTATAATCACTGACATTAGCGATAATCAATTAATTATACTCGTGTTATTAATATTTAACAAGAAATATTAATATAATATAAGAGAACGTCGGTGTTAAAAATGAGAAGAGGCATTGGTTCGGACATGTAGAAAGATTGCAGGATGAAAGAATGACGATGCAGATCACACGCCAAATCCCTTGCTGGGTAGGCAGAGAGTACCGAGCGCCACATAACTCGGTCCTTACATACACACTGAAGAAGCTTTACATTCATAGCTCTTCTCATACACGCTCGCCGGTTTCTAAGGCTCCTTACACCACCTTCTGATAAAATACGATAAATTTGGTAACAATAGGTATTTCTTGGTCTTCCTCGGCCGTATTTCCTTCTATTTTCCCGTTGTATATTTGTTTCGTATTTTTTTTCCTGCGTTCTTTCTACATGTCCGAACCAACGCAGCATGCTAGCCAACAGAGTTGGTTTGTCTTTTTCAAACCATACAAAACTAATGTCATCATTGCAGGCACGATCTTTGTAGATGTGACATAACGCTTGTGCGTTATCCTACTTTTATGCTATCTCTGCCACACCCAACTCCTTTTTTTCCCAACGCTCCCTTCATGCTGTTCCCAGCAGCCACTCCTCTTTCCACATCAGCGGTGTACCATTCGCCCCTGCTGAAAGCGCATTCAAGATATAATAATCTCGTGTATATATATATATATATATATATATATATATATATATATATATATATATATATATATATACTCATATGTTACATAAACTAACGTCCTAAAATAAACATTAGACAGAATGCACTGCATGTAATGAGATAAGGATTGTTCATTAATTAGACGTCTGCCATGAACCGGCTCAGTGTCTAGTGTGCCGTGATAGTTCAAATGGCCCATGATTGTGCTGAACGTGCGTAAACATCGTGATCGTCGCATCGGATGTTGATGAAACGGCTTGATGTCGAACGAAGAAATGTTATATAACATATTGAGCTCTATCTCTAAAACAAATAGATACTTGACTGGACCAAAACAAAATGTAAACGAACCACAAACAAAGGTAATAAATCTTATTTTAAGTCACGCTTCTTATCGCGAAATAAACTATCATCAAACATAATATGTTTATTGAAGAGTTTAAGTTACTTGCATGTAAATAAATATTATAATGTTACATAGCATAGCTATTTACAATTCCGGTAATTTTCGTCTTTTTTCTTTTTTATGACAATTTCATAATTCTTCTTTTTATAAAAGACTACCTTATACACGCGTAGATTTTGGAATTTTACTTATTTCTTATTTTTTAGTACAGTCGGCATTCAATAGTTAGTAAAAGTATCAAATATCCTTAATTGTGTAGTAATGAAGATATATCACGATCTGTTCGGTTTTCATTAACTATTTGACACTGGCTGTATACACTCAAAGCACCTCTTTATACTCAACATTGCCTATTTTAAAAACATAAACGTTTCAAGCCACTAACTTGAAAAAATATCTGCATGGGTTGAAATTAAAAAAATCCTTTCTTATTTCTCATATGCATTACAAAAGGAACCTCTTGATGAGTCAGTGAATTAGACAGGAACACCATTTCTATTAATATAGATTAGCGTCTCGTTTAAACACAATTTCAACCCCCTTTTCACCTCACCTCACCTCGCTAATTGTGGAATTTTTGAAAACGTTGAATTCACTTTTTTTGATTCTAATAGAGAGTATCTGTTTCAAGTCACTAACTTTAAAAAAGTTTTCTGCTCTATATAAACTGTCAACCACCTTTTCAGCCCCCTAAAGTTGGAATTTTGAAAAACGCTGAAATAACTTTTTTGACATCTTAATTGAGAGTATAATTACAAAGGCTAAAGCAGCTCACTTTAAAAAAATCAATTTAATTACTTAACAATTCAACTTTTAGTTCAAGAAATACTTTTAACCCCCATTAAGGCGTGGAATTTTGGAAAACGCTGAAATAACTGTTTTTGGATTCTAACCGAGAGTATCTGTACAAAGTTTCAAGTCATTAACTTGAAAAAATATTTCTGCTCCATACAAACTGTCGATCCCTTTTTCACCCCCTTACGGGTTGAATTTCAAAAAATCCCTACTTATCTCTCGTGAGAGTTACAAAAGTAACGTCTTTGCAAAATTTCAGCTTTGTAGGTTCAAGGGTTTGGCCTCGGCGTTGATGAGTCAGTGAATTAGTCAGGAACTCCATTTTTATATTATAGATGATGTGAAGTTAGAAGTGTGAATGAATTATTGTAGTTTCCAATGAAGACGAACTGTTAATACATAACATGTATGAAAAATTTACTTTTGTATTTATATATCTGACATTTTTACTTTTCACACAAATGTTGACGTGAGCGTTTTCTAGCCGAATAAATTTATTATTTCTTCATTTTTTTGTTAAATTTATTGTTTTTGTGAAGATTTTTTAGTTGAGTTACGTTTTCAAGTTCTGTAATTATTGAGTTTTTGTTATCAGAACGTTGTTCTGGGCGAAAATGAGTGAATCTGGACCGAGCAGTACTTTCACACTTCCTCGCCAAACAGAAACGTTCAACGAACGAGACTTATTACTTTGTATGTAAGTAACTTACCGCGATTTGTTTTTATATTTTCCCGATATTTCGGCGACGTTGCAGACGTCACGGTCACGGGATGACTTTTATTAACATATTAAGGCATGTAGAAGATAGTCTCTTCTTCAGTGTAACCGATACGAAAGTTTTTTTTTTTGTTTGTCTGGTCGTAGCAACCTGGCTATTTGCTAGACTGTGTCCGACCTGACAGTTTTGATATTGGGGCAAGGGTCCTCGCTAATGGATACGGGCGGATACGAAAGTTTGAAGACCTATGTTGTTTACATTCACGACATAGTGAATGTACTGTAGAACGTAATTAAAGATAAAAAAAATATTATTTGCCATTAGGCCCTTACGGGCACTTAGACACGCCTTACATTTTTTAAATTAGATCATATTGCATCTTATTAATTTTTCATAGTTTTAATCTCTCTTTTTGAATCTACCAGCATTTCGAAAATGACCATTGGCGAAGAAGAAATGCCAAAAGAAACTTGCCAATATGGGTCGTTTTTATCATCAATATATGTATATTACAATAAATATATGTGAGTGTACATATAGTGATATCAAGTGGTACAATTAAAGATATAGTAATACATGTGCTGCATTATTTCCAAACATCTCTGTCTCTCTGTCAGTTACATATTCATCGATTCTTTAATAACCCTTCTATTGTGGGTAGGGGTAGGCCTAAGAAATGTTAGCTTGACGTCGTGAAAGATGACATGCGTGCAAATGGTCTCTCATTTAGGGATGCGCGAAGTAGAGAAATAAAACTCTGACCCAGGGCTCCAAAGCAAAAGCGTAAGACGCAACGGGGAATAACGCTCAGATGATGATAATATAAGGTATTATTTTTATACTACGTCGGGAGGCGTACAAGCATAGGGCCCACCTGATGTACAGCGGGTACCATAGCCTTGCGATATATTAAGTATCACTCGCGCGATTCCTCCTCTGCTTACGCAGGAACATAACAACCCTCAAGGTAGTTGTTATTTGGCTGTGGTTTTCTGTGAGATGGAGGTACTTCCCCGGGCGAGGCTTTGATGCAACTAACGACTAAATAATTATGGAAGGTATATATATCGATCCCGACATTATAACATTTGTTTTTAAGTTTTCAGGCATTCCTTTCGCTTTCATCACAAGTCCAAGAACTGTGAACCAACTGTGTTAATATTGTTTAACATCTGCAGACTGCTGTTTTGACGTTATGCTCAATATGGTTAGCAAGTATATTAATGCTGGATTTCCTTAGAAGTTACAGTATGAGGTCCGTCAAAAAGGAGTGAAAAGGTTTTTAATGTGCCGTCAACACATGTGACTCATCTGGTGGTGCAAGTATCTATTGACTGCTGTAACTGCATACCATCAAGCAGTAACTATGCTTGCTGCCGTCATAGTGATGTAAAACAATAGTACGACGTGGAAAACGTCTAAAGATACCTTTTAAAAAGGTACTTTTTCAATGTTAGTTTTTACAAAATCATATTGAAATGGTCTTCCACGCTTTTACATGCTCGTCATTGAACTAAATGAAATGGCTGAAGAAAGCGTTTTGATTACGGGATAAAAGACGATCCACTAAATCCCAGCAGTGGAATGAATATATTATAGCGACTGTGTACCGCAATTTGTGGATATTTAAGCACTATTAAATCGCTCTTAGGCAAGCGTAGGTAATTATGACAAAAAAGCCTAAATGCGTTAGTTAACACACTTTATTTATATATCTCCAGTGTGCCATGGCATTGCCAACGTAAATAAAGATATCGCGCCAAAACCGCATAAATCTGGTTAGTACGCGCTAGTTTTGCCTGAAGCTAAATTAAGATTATTAATTTATTGTTAACGATTGTTTTCATTAACAATTAATATACATATTTATTTAGTAGTGTATATTAAACACACATTCATTAATTTAAGGAAGGCATGGCCGTGGAGCATATTAAGCATCTTGATTGTATCGATGACCTACGATATCTGTATATATAGTCTGTATATAAGTTCTGTTACAAATTAATATGCTTTTATTTTTTTATGAAGTAATGTAATCTCAATAAAACTTATATGTACATATTTATGGAAGTCTCAGCAAAAAATAAAAAAAATGATTCTCTTAGAAATGGTTACTAAATGCTTGCTCCAGCTCAACGTCGGCGTGACGTTTCGAGCTGGCGATGTTCTCTAAAACTGACCATAATTTGTAGTCTAAGGGGTTCAGATCTGGGCTAGACGAGGGCCAGTCTGCAGTCTCAAAGTCCGGAAAGTTGGTTTCGAGCCAGGCTTGGATAGTTCGTGACCAGGTCCAGCTGGAAAGTTCACGGTACATTTTAAATAAGTGTATTGTTGAGAGGTTTCACAACATGATCCAAGACAGTCTCTTTAGACACTTTAGCTGAAGTCTTCACTCCTTTTTCACAAAAATGAAGCTTTGTGACTCCTTGATAAGATACCCCCACCAAACCATTACTAACGTAGGATGATGACCACGTTGTACCGTTCCGACCACTTGGGCAGCTTCTTTAGGACTGTGTGCGTACACTTTGTCATTTTGCTTGTTGTAGTGCTCTTCAATCATGAAAATATTTTCATCAGTAAAGAGGGTATTTCTATGCCTTTCACCTGCGTATCGGGACAGAAGGCGTTTTAATCGGTCCACTCTCTTCAACTATAGGAATTGATTTAGGACATGTCCTGTATATCGACACTAAGTGCCGAGCTTCCTTCTTCTTCATTTCTGACGATAAGATTTTTTTTCCTAATGAGAATTCGCCGAATTCTGACTTAAACAGCATTAACAGACTTTGTAGTTCGCACAGCACGCGGTCGCCCTGGTCGTGTATGGTCTTCAACAGAGGAAGTTTTGGTACATCTGTAGATAGTATGATATACGAACATACGGCTGATACCAAGCTTGTGAAGTGTCTTGAATGTAACCGACGGCTCCATACCCACTTTGTGCAAGGCAATAACTGCAATCCTATTTTCTTTAACACCCCATTCCATATTGTAATTTGATAACAATAACGAAAAAATATGTAAAACGGCGGGAAATCCAAAGAAGTTTTTACCATAATAAATGCGTTCCAAATTTAAAATAATTAAAAAGTTGAAAAAAGAAAAAGTTTCTGTCTAACAGTATTTATGGCCAGACTAGTTATATGTACACTTGTATGTAATAAACGATGTGTATATAATATGACGAGCTCGATGGCCCAGTAACGATTGACGCGACTTTGACACCGACGCTAGTGGGTTCAAATTCCACACAGGACAAACATTTGTGTGCATGAACATGTCTGTATTCTTGTCTGGATGTTTTAGGAGAGGTAGGGCGCATCAAAGCAGCCCGTTGGGGAAATACCACGACCTCACAGAAAACTGCAGCCAAATAACAACTCTGTAAAGGGTGGTTGTGTTCCTCCGTGTGAGTGAGGTTACCAGTAAGCTCCTAAAGAGTTGCTGTGTTAGCAGCAGAGGAGGCATCGGCGAGTGATACTTAATGTATTTACAAGTGCTCATAGTATCGAAACCGCTTTACATCAGGTGGACCGTATGCTTGTATGGCTTCCGACGTCGAATAAAAAAAAAATCTCCACCTCACAGAAAACCATAGCCAAATGACAGCCCCCTAGAGGGTTGTTATGTTCCTGCGAGTGTGTGAGCTTACTAGTAAACTGCTAACCAATTACCGTATTAGCAGCGGAGGTAGTCATAGTAGAGATACTCCTAATATTACAAGAATTTACAAGCTACTGTAAGCAATTTTAATCAGGCATACTATTTTAAAAACATATAATTTTAGTTTAAGGACGTCTTGTGCCGAGTTGTTAAATTTAGCATTTAAAATTTGAAATCTCCTTTTTGCTAGAAAAACGTGTTCTCGGAAATTTTAAACTTTATGAAAGAAAATTTAAGTACCAGGCCACTCAGAAAGTATTATGAGAGACTGGCCAGTTATAATCTATTTTGAAAATATGATTATTTATAAGTAAAAATAGTATGCTCCAATTTCAAAATTCCACATTTTTTGCAAGCTAATTTAAATTATCGTGTCTCATTGAAAAATGGATCCACGCCGGGAACATTTTTGCGCTATGATTTTTTACGATTTAAATTGTCGCCTGAAACCGGACGAATCGTACGATAGTCTTCAAATGGCATTCATGGATGAAGGCCCTTCCAAGGCAACTGTGTATCGTTGGTATAACGAATTCAAGCGCGATCAACTAACTTTGGGGGATGAAGAAATCAGTGATCGCTCTTTGACGGCTGTTACTGACTGACGGATTGTTAATTTCATTACCAAAATAAAAGATATTCATATACTTTACCATTTTTAAAAAATGTTGCAAAAGCATCTTTGCAGGTTTTGTAAAGATAAAGTAGAGAAGTAAGAGGTAAAGTCAGTGATGTTTTTTATACAGCCTATCTGTCGACTTAGAGAAAACTTTTTTTCTTTACCATTTGCTCCTGTAGTAGATTTAATAATTTTATTGCGGCCCAATCACACGCCATTAGCTGTTTGCGAGTTATTGGGTACTTATTCATAGGGCATAAAGTTAATTAATT
Organism: Pyralis farinalis; assembly: GCA_947507595.1. Lineage (NCBI taxonomy): Eukaryota > Metazoa > Arthropoda > Insecta > Lepidoptera > Pyralidae > Pyralis > Pyralis farinalis. Next base: position 9,235,224 of record OX382282.1, on the reverse strand, counting down.
GTGGGAGGTGCTCCTTAATATTTATTGATTTATTTATTTATTCACACATTCACAAAGTTTTTAATATCTAGTACAACAAAAAGCGATAAAACGATTGTGAGATATGTCACAAACCGTCTTAATCTGTATAAACCATGTAGTTATTTTTTGAGTTATGTAGGAGCATTAACATGAAGGAGAATTAACGTTCTTGAAGATTATAGAAATCTATTATTGTTTATATTGATAGATTGTGTTCAGCCACAAAAGTTGCGTAGAGGATATCACCTTTTTAGGGTCCCGTACCCAAAGGGTAAAACGGAACCCTATTACTGAGACTTCGCTGTCCGTCCGTCCGTCCGTCCGTCCGTCTGTCACCAGGCTGTATCTCACGAACCGTGATAGTTAGACAGTTGAAATTTTCACAGATTATGTATTTCTGTTGCCGCTATAACAACAAATACTAAAAAATAGAATAACATAAATATTTATGGGGGCTCCCATACAACAAACGTGATTTTTTTGCCGTTTTATAGATACGGTACGGAACCCTTCGTGCGCGAGTCCGACTCGCACTTGACCGATTTTTTTTTTACACAAACTGTTCCCTTTATTTTTGTACGTAAAACATGTCATGGATTTTTGAGAGGAACAGGGAGAACTATTTCTGATGTTTGGTTGTTTTCATATGCTTTACATACATATATAGATATCATCACGCATGTCTTCCCTTAGGGTAGGCAGACACTTTGGAACGCCAGGTACACCGATATAAACATACCTCTCTCGCTTTTTACACACATCACCTTCTTCATGCATGCTCTTCGGTTTTAGACTTTTTTTCTGTACATCACCAATTTGATCAATATGTGTATGAGCATACCCTTTACAATTTTTGTATTTATTCTTTTCTATTTTACAATATGTACCTATAGCTATATCATTTTTGCCTCCAGTGCTTATTGCAAGATCAGCCAAGCATAGTTTAAAAAAAAGCAAATTCGCATCATTTTTAGGGTTCCGTACCCAAAGGTTAAAACGGAACCCTATTACTGAGGCTCCGCTGTCCGTCCGTCCGTCCGTCCGTCCGTCTGTCACCAGGCTGTATCTCTTGAACCGTGATAGTTAGACAGTTGAAATTTTCACAGATGATGTATTTCTGTTGCCGCTATAACAACAAATACTAAAAAATAGAATAAAATAAATATTTAAGGGGGCTCCCATACAACAAACGTGATTTTTTTTGCTTATTTTTGCTCGATATTGATAACGGCAACAGGTAGACGCTTGAAATATTCATAGAATTTTCAGTTATATATTCACTTTAAGAATAAATAATTAAATTAAAATAAAACAAATATTTAAGGGGGGCTCCCATACAACAAACGTGATTTTTTTTTTGCTGTTTTTATAGATAATGGTGCGGAACCCTTCGTGCGCGAGTCCGACTCGCACTTGGCCGATTTTTTACTTTGTGCAAGCCACGACTTGAAACCCGTTTCTTCAAATCAACTGACACGCTGCATGACTCATTGCGTTTTAGTTGCCATGTTGATTCTGTACAATTCTTCTTATTAGCGTTATCCCGCTTCCTAATCCACTGGGATCGGCGGTGTTCGCTACTTAAACCTAAGGATTCACAACCTAGGGAGAAAACCAGACCTTTCTTAGGTTGGGTCACACGTCTTTCGAAATATAATTTCTTGGACGTGGGAGTTTTCTCACGATGTTTTCCTTCACCGCTCAGTTATAGTACTACAGTTATATAACTATAAATATGTACATAAAAAGAAAAGACGAATTTAGTGGTATATGCCAAAATTCGAATAGGTGACGATTTGGTCAATAGCCCGGTTCTGAAAACATTGGATAATCATTATGTTGTAATCAAAATTTACCCACAATATCCATCAACCAAACAACAAACTAATGTACAAGACTGAATAATATCGAAGAGGAGACCGTAAACATAACAAAATTAATCTCCCTTTCCTTTAAAATATCAAGGAATTATTACACACAGTACACGTGGTAATTGTATAAATAATGGATAATTTCGTATAAATGGCAACACTGGTCTATTATCCTCTTATGCCTATCAATTTAAGCGCATATGCTCACTCTGCGATCACAGATGTATATTCATGCCAAGGAAGAAACATAAAGGTAAACATAACCTACGAGTATGTAAGCCACATAAGCAATTTCATTGGTTGCTTAATTTTACTGGTAGCTGCGGAGGTAGTGGACTAGTGGGTAGTATAAGACAATAAATATGACGCGATTATAGCAGGCAAAGGTAACTAGGTCATACAGTTTTTGATAGTTTTAAGAGTGGTTTCATTTTGTCTTTATGATGCAATAACATAAAAATGTATAATAGGCAATTAGTAAAATTATTTTAGCAAACTGAATACTATGATACAACATGTATAAAATAATACATTTAAAAAAGTGTTTCAGATACCAGAGGAAAATATGTATTATGTATCTGAATCTCAACTGCTTGTATCTTTAAAATAAGTTATATCTTTAGTTGTCTGCATGTAATTGTACAGGATAAAAAAAAATGTTTTGTACTACTCACACAAACAAATTAATCACTTGACTGCGCATGTAGGTGTACGTCACTCACCAAAATGTAGTGTTTTGACGCCTAAATAACTCACCGATTCGAGCCTACTAACTATGGAAGTATGTTTTAACCAATATGCCGTTAAGTGCCGCGGCCGCGCGGTGTTAATCCGTGAACTAACTAATAACAGCTGCTGAATTTTACCGACCGACTCTTTTTTTTTTACAACGTCGGGAGGCATACAAGCATGCGGTCCACCTGATGTAAAGCAGTTACCGTAGCCTATTAACGCTTGTAACATATATTACTCGCGCGATGCCTCCTCTGCTGCTTACACAGCAACTCCTTAAGAGCTTACAGTAACACAACAACCCTGTAGGGAGTTGTTATTTAGCTGTGGTTTTCTGTGACGTGGAGGTACTTCCCCAGGCTTTTTGCTTTGATGCGCCCTACCCCTCTTAAAATATCCAGACCAAGACAAACAGACATGTTCATGTACACAAAATGTTTGTATTGTGTGTCAAAGTCGCGTCTTTCACGACTGAGCCACCGAGCTCGTCGACTCGTAGCGGTGAATTTATTTACTACAGAAAATCGTGTTATCGGTTCCCCATAAGTTATTTCCTACATGACTGTTTATATCCAGAATTAAGTAGATACGGGCTCGATGGTGATGCAAATGATATAACTATTTGATATAATACGATAATCAACTGTACAAGTAACTGTAATCAGCTGTACCCAGGAGTTTGACCGTCATCTATAGATAATAGCCAGGGTCGGCACCTTACAGTGCCCTCCGAAACACGCTACTTGAGATAAATAAACCCTTTTGTAGATAAGCTAGGTATGTTTGACGTTACTTGATTTGCGTTTTTTTTTGTACAACGTCGGATGGCATACATTCATCCCATGATGTAGTGGTTACAGTAGCCTATGCACGATTGCAATACATGGAGTATTGCCCTCGCGTCGCCACCGCCGCTGCTATCGTAGCAAGATTCTCGTATACATGACATTCTTAAACAACTTGCTGAAGAACTTATTTTTTATACAACGTCGGGTCGGGAGGCATATACAAGCATACGCCCCCCTGGTTTAAAGTGATTACCGTAGCCTATGAACACATGCAATGATCGCGAAAACTGTCATTTGGCTTACTGTTTACTGTGTACTTCCCAGTTGGACTGCTTCGCCCTACCTTTCTTTCACCTGAGACTCATTTGTTAATAAGCAAGGGGTACCACGTGCACGTGTTGTTGGCTTTGATTCTAAATACACCTAAAATCAACCTGCACACCTAAAAAGAGTTCAATCCAATTACACACGCCTAAAAGTTTAATTCTTTACCTAGAACAAAATTCATATTAAAGCCACTTCGACTATAGTACAATCATTCTGTTATCTATGAGTACAATGATATAAAATAACGACTGAGCACACAAACGGGTGAAGAACATTAACTATGATGGTTAATGCTTGCGCATGTACGAGTATACAAAAGTATGAGCGTTTGAGCATACGAGAGGGAGACTTTGTACAAAAGTCGTCTGCATGGGTACAACTGTCTCACCTATTTCTACCGCCAAGCAGCTATATATAGCTGTGTTCCGATTTGAAGGCTGAGCTATGGCAGAAAATTTATAAGATTGGCAGCGCGCGAGTTACATCCCCGTGGTGTTGCGAGCGTCAATGGGCTACGGTATCCTTCTACATTCGCGTTGTATATCTGTTTCATAATTCCTTCCTATTGCATTCTTTCTACATGTCCGAAACAACGGATCATTTCTTTTCTTATCTAAACATCGACATTTTTAATGTTCTCTCTCAGCTATAGGTTGTCTGGAAGAGATCGCTTAGCGATAACACCGCCTGTTGTGCTTTAGTTCATAAGTATAATATACTTTGTAAATTTTATGTTGGTGCAATAAAGTCTATTTATTATTATTATTTTCTATCTCTTTCTTACATCATCAGCGAACGTCGCGCCGGCCGTTAGCAGGCGTTACGTCACAAATTTTGCGCAGCGCTCGCATCTCGTTCGCAATTTTCTCTACTTTCTTGCTTTCTCTGTTATACCTAGCTTCCACTTCCATTGGTTAGAGTTAGGATTAGTACCGCACTGTGTACAGCGAGCTGTGCCCTCTGGCTTAGATTTAGACTGCCTAGAAGTTTACCCAACGCTCCATTCTGTGTCTCTTAATCCATGTAAATTATTCATAAGTATCTCCACCTCACAGAGAACCGCAGTCGTTGTGATCCTGCGGATGACTAAGAATACCAGTAAACGCTTAAGAAATTGTTGCATTGGCAGTAGGAATGGAAACACGCAAGCGATTCGCTTTTATTGGCTATGTTAACCACTGGTGATAAAGATAACTAAATCTGGTGATATAATAAACACAACTCACAAAAGATCTTTGTTACTTATGGAGTAAGTTCCGCTTGTAAAAATGTAAGCTTCACCGTTTCATAAGATAATTCGCAACTAGTGACAAACTAAAAGGAGTTTGCAAGACTAATGCGTCAAAAAAGAAATATTCAACCTTTAAAATCGGCTGAATACATATGTAACCCAAAATTGACATACATAACAAGTCATAAGCGTAAAGTGACTGATAAAACCCTTCTCTGAAGTAAGATTTCGCAATATTTCATGAACCAGGAAGTGATAAACTTCACGTAATAATGCGATAAAGTGACCGATTGTCCGCCCCTGCGCCTGTTTTTTTTAATACTAGTTCAGCATAGTGAACTCCTCTTTACCTGATGGTAAGCGAAAGAGGAGCCCAGATCGCAACTGCAACTGACAAAATACTACACAGTATTCTGTCAGTTGACGCTGCCATGCTGACCCGCAAGATGCTTCTTCACGCTTCGTTTGAAGGATCCCATATTGTCGGAAGGATGGAACACATGTGCAGGCAAGGCGTTCCACTTTTTAATTGTACGACAAAGATAGGAGTTGCCGAACTTTGCGCCTGTTTGATCCGCCTCGTTCCGCCCAGTGTTTGGCATGACGTAGGACCCTACGTTTTCCTGAGAAATATACCACGCCCCGTAAATACCCGCCCGCATGATCAGAGCGAAAATAAGTGGATAGAATAAACGAACGCTATGGATATCCACCTTTCTTTATACCACTAAGGTGGTAAACAAGCGTACGGCCTGCCTGATGGTAAGCAGTTACCGTAGCCTATGGACATTTGCAACGCCAAAATATGCCTCCCCCTTCAAATATGTACACAAATCCGAAGACAATAATTGTTGAGAAATTCATGTTTACAGAATTAGCTACCCTATTGTTAGATGCAGGATGATGACTACGTCGTATCTTTCCGACCACTTGAGCGGCTTCTTTAGAACTATGTGAGTACACTTTGTCATTTTGCTTGTTATAGTGCTCTTCAATCATGAAAATATTTTCATCAGTATATATGGTATTTCTGTGCCTTTCGGGCACGAATCGGGACAGAAGGCGTTTTAATCGGTCCACTCTCTTCAACTGTAGGGATTGATGTAGGGCATGTCCTGTATATCGACTATAAGCGTTACACTTCAGGTCTTGTTTTATTATACGCGACAGAGTCCTAGGTTGAATCTTCATTTCTCGCGATATTGTTTTCTAATGGGGTTTCGGCGAATTCGCTCAGCCTTTGTAGTTCTAACAGCACGCGGTCTCCCCGATCTTTTATGGTCTTCAGGCGAATCTGCATATTGCGTACTAGTGTCACACTTTTCAACAGGCAATGTGCGAAAGGTTGTCGGCCAATGTCTCTTGATCCTTAATACCTGCGAGTATTCGGCCGAAGTCGAAGCCAGTATTCGCTAAAAGGTTCGGCCTAAGCCCAAGTCAAGATTCAACCATATTCAATAATCAAACTTATGTGAGTGATGAAAATATGTCTAAATGAATTTTGTAATTACATAAGAGTTGCATTATGTTAGAATTTTGAGTGTTGATATAAAATTGCACCTTTTATTATAATAAAAAATAGATTCAGTATTGAAGACGTGAATTTAACAATGCTTAAATGGACAAAAATAACTATCACAAACAATCCTGATAGCTCACATGGAAAGGCACTCGACTGGCCATCGAGTGGCCGTGGATTTGAACCTCCTCTAGACGGTGGAGTTTCTCTATAGTAAAAATATTTAGGAATATTAAATAACTTCATAATCCACAGTGAGACATAGATTCTGGCCGTTCGGCTTGTTATGGAGAAAGCTATCATGATGTTTTTTTAACGGTCTATCCGTTATAGAAACCTCATTTAGCTTTCTATCATCCGGAATTAATAAAAAATCACGGTAGAGAAACAAAATTATTCACATAGCCCCCAACGTCATGAAGGTCAACGGCCAAAACTACCGAGACTGTGATAAGGAAGGAAAATCCAATAGCGAAGACCTAAAGAAATACGAAGCGTTGGTAGTCACCTCTCTAGATTTCCTGATGACGTAAAACGAGCTGTTAACATGACATGGATAGCGGAGGATCTTATAATGGAAGCATTAGAGAAGGGCTATCCAGCAGTGGTTAGATTCGGGGTGATGATGAACTTCTTCCTAACCTGGTGGTCGCGAAAGTAGGTGCTTTATTCTATAGTACAAAGCTTCAGTTCAAAATCTAGCGATCCCTAGGGGGGTAGGGAGAGAACCGCGAGCCACATGATTCAGTATTTATGCATCTCGACATGACGAGCTCGGGGGCGCAGTGGTAAGGAACTACTACTTTGATACCAACGCTCTGTTATATCCTAAGCTATAAGGACAGAGAGTGGACCGATTAAAACGCCTTCTGTCCCGATACGCAAGTGAAAGGCAGAGAAATACCCTCTTTTCTGATGTATTTTCATGATTGAAGAGCACTACAACAAGCAAAGTGTACTCACATAGTTCTAAAGAAGCCGCTCAAGTAGTCGGAAAGGTACGACGTAGTCATCATCCTGCATCTAACATAAAATGGGTAGCTAATTCTGTAAATACGAATTTCTCAACAATTATTGTCTTCGGATTTTTTGTGCAGGGGAATTTGGTGTTGCAAATGTCCATAGACTACGGTAACTGCTTACCATCATGAAGGCCGTACGCTTGTTGGCCACCTTAGAGGTATAAAAAAGGTGGATATCCATAGCGTTCGTTTATTTTATCCGCTTATTTTCGCTCTGATCCTGCGTGCGGTTATTTACGGGGCGCGTTATATTTCTGAGGAAAACGTAGGGTCCTACGTCACGCCGAATACTGGGCGGAACGAGGCGGATCAAACAGGCCCAGCGGCGGACAGTTGGTCATTTTATCGCATTATTACGTGAAGTTTATCACTTCCTAGTTCATGAAATATTGCGAAATCTTACTCCAGACATTCGCAACCCACAGACTTTCGCAACCCACAGGGAAAACCAGAGTACTAGGTTAGGTCACACGTCGTTCAAAATATAATTTCTTGGACATGCGAGTATCCTCATGACGTTTTCCTTCACTGCCGAGCAAGTAAACTAGCGTTCCGTTGTTTGTATGTAAGTTAGTCACTTCTTATATTATAAAAAATACCGTTTATAGGTACTAATTGTCAATGATTAGTCAGGTTTTTTACACGTTTTGAACAAGGGACTTATTAACTCACGTTTGGGTTATGTTGACTATACAAAATTCCCTGTATGACAACCTTACAGTCCTTACGTGGTATAGTTAGGTACCTTGTGTTGCGGTTTCGACGTAGAATTTGTTTTACTTCATAGGTTAATATAATTAACAAATATATATTACCTATTGACGTTAATTAGCTTTGCCTGTATAATGCAGATAATAGAAAATACACCATAAAAGACTTCTTATAAATAATGACACATATCATGTACCACCGTTTTTCAGTCAGCGTGTTTAAAAAGTGCAAAAAAGACGACCGAGAAGCCACATCCTCTTGCGCTATGATAACGCTTTTTCGCGGACGGCATTCACACCAAATTTATTTAAGACTTATATAAAAAGCTCATGATTATTCTGCATATAATTCGGATTTCACATCCTGTGATTTGTGAAGAGGCCCAGCCGTGGTGACTTTCAATCAACACGGTCGGTGGGAAAAACTGGGATTGGTAGTCACGTGTTTTAAAAATACGTTAACCAAATGCTATGTTTAAAATGCAAAGGAAAATATTTTGATAAATAATTAATATGTACATAATTTTGATGCGTTATGTACGAGTATATGTATATATAAATTATACAAATATGGCGTCCGCCGAGTACTGAATATATTTATAGCCGAACTATTATCATTTGACGAGGAGATATTGTATTGTACCGTTTTGTAAACATGATTACCGTGCAGACATTGTGGCGTCAGTTAGAATTAATCTCAAATATGTTGTTTACTTAGTTCAATTTGATAAAGAATGTCCATCTTGTTACATTATCTGTTTAATTTGTCAAGGAAATTAAAACAGAGAAGTAATTTAAAAGAGGTAAGTGGAATTAAATTGTCAACATTTCTTAAGATGGCAGCAAGCAAACATATAGGATATATGATAGTGTAAACACTTAGTAAAGTAAGTTTATACAGATTTAAAGCAGTCAACGAAGAATTGCCTTTACATACACGAAAATTAAATAACACTGTACTAATACTACTCTACCTATATACTATACTGTACTGCACTGTACTGTCCTGTCCTGTCCTGTACTGTACTGTACTGTACTGTACGGTACGGTACGGTACGGTACGGTACTGTACTGTACTGCACTGCACTGCACTGCACTGTACTGTACTGTACTGTACCGTACCGTACCATATCTTCACGCTAAGTCCCTTGCGGAGTTGGCAGGAAGAACCGATAGGACTCGGTTCTTCACAAACACGTTCGCCACTATCTCGGGTTCTTAATAACACAGAAATTAAAATATACCTACTACAGCGTAAATATCCTTTTTTTACGAAGCGAACTACTTGGACTCTATGTCGTTTCAGGACCAAGACTTCGCACACCATGATAAGAAACTCTCGAGAAGACGATGACTCGGTATAGAGAGAAAACGAAGGCTTGATGTGTCATGAGGAAGAGGTATCAATCGTCTTCTTTCTAGCGTTATCTCGATTTGCTAAGGATTGGCGGGGTCCGTTACCTATGCCTAAGGATTTGGCGAAGACACTGATTGTTATACAAAGCAATTGCTGTCAGGCTCCATTATCCAGAAGGTATATGAGACATTTGTTAGGTTAGGACGCGATGTTTTCCATCACACCATCACCACCACATGAACCTTACTCATCCCACTGTAGGGATACGGGTTTCCCTTCAACCGAAGGGGTTTAGAGCATACTCCACCACGCTGCTCAAATACGGATTGGCGGAGGCCAGTGTTTTCAAGCCGCGCGAAGGCCACTGACTTAGCTTAACGACTGTCATCTATCGACAACAGCCGGGACCGACGGCTTAACGTGCCCTCCGAAGCGCGGAGAAACTCGAGATAGATAAACCCATCCATAGACAGACTGCGGTCGCAAGCAACGCTTAATCATAATTATTATCACTTGCTCGGCGGTGAAGGAAAACATTGTGAGGAAAGAAAGTGTGACCTAACGTAGGAAATGACTGGTTTTCCTTCTGGATTGGGGAGATCTGACGGCAGTCGCTCCATATTAAAACTGTCGCCAAATCCTTACATTTAGGTAGCTGAATCCGCCAATCCTAAGGAATTAGGAAACGGGATAATGCTAGGAAGAAGAAAAAGGTTATACTACCATCGTGATCACAACCCCAGTGGCATCACTCGTGCGTTGGCCATCTTGTACACACCTCATGCTGTAGTTCCTTGGGAACTTTAGTTCAAGGAAGAAAACTTCTCTGGAAGCTAATCCATTAGATTAGGAAACGGAATAGGAAACAAAAAGTTACATTAAATAACAGAAGTGGTATTTTTTTTATACTACGTCGGGAGGCATACAAGCATACGGTCCACCTGATGTAAAGCGGGTACCGTAGCCTATTAACGCTTGCGATGTATTAAGTTTCACTCCCGCGATGCCTCCTCTACTGCTTACATAGCAACTCCTTGGGAGCTTACTGGTGACTTCACTCACACGCAGGAACACAACAACCCTATGGTATCTGCTGGTTTTGACGAGCTTGGTGGCGGAGTGGTGAAAGGCGCTGTTACGCTACTTAGACACCAATGCTCGTGGGATCGATTCCCACACAGGACAAACATTTGTGTGCATGAACATGTCTGTTTGCCTTGGTATGCGTGGTTAAGAGAGGTAGGGCGCATCAAAGCAGCTCGTCTGCGGAAATACCTCCAGCGCACAGAAAACCGCAGCCAAATAACAATTCCCTAGAGGGTTGTTGCGTTCCTGCGTGAGTGAGGTCACCAGGTAACTCTTAAGGATTTCCTGTGTTAGCAGCAGAGGTGGTACAGCGCGAGTGGTACTAATGTATTACAAGTGTTCATATGCTACGGTAACCGCTTTACATCAGGAAGGCCGCATTCTTGTACGTCTCCCGATGTAGTATAAAATAATAAAAAAAAACCTATGCTCAGGCAAAAAAATAACACTTAATTTGTAGGAAATTGAATACAAAAGGAAATTGTTGTAACCATCGTACATGAAAAATATTTTATCTACACACGTTAATTAAACTACTTGTGTATTTATCAGTAAATACCAATGGTAGACGTGACGTATCTATTTATAAACAGACTTAAATTACCATTGATCAATGCTGGTTATAAAATAATAACGGGTCTATGATAACTGTTTTGTAATACTTTTGTCCCATATTTTAAATAATATTGGTGACGTAAAGTGATTACTAAACTCTTTGTTAAGGTTGTTAGGCAGAGATCCCATTGTCAGATAAATGACTTCGTATGAGTAAATGTTAAGGTCACTTCCTAAAACTACGCTGTAAATGCAAAAGCGGAATTAGTCTTTTTGGCTTGTGATTGGAAATTACTCGAGCTATGTCTCACAATGGAGGATCTTAATATGCGACGAATTATGCAGTATAAAATCATTTAGGGTGCCTTGAATCGAAAGAAGTAGACGAGCTCGGTGGCTCAGTCGTGAATGATGCGCCTTTGACACCAACGCTTGGTCTGGATGTTTTAAGAGAGGTAGGCGCATCAAAGCAGCCAGTCTGGGGAAGTACCTCCACTTCACAAAAAACCGCAGCTAAATAACATTTCCCTAGAGGGTTGTTGTATTCCTGTGTGTGAGTGAGGTCACCAGTAAGTTCCTAAGGAGTTGCTGTGTGTAAGCAGCAGAGGGGGCATCGCGCGAGTAATACTTAATATATTATAAGCGTTAATAGGCTACGGTAACTACTTTACATGAGGTGTATGTGAATGTCTCCCGACGTAGTATAAAAAAAAATAGTACCTAAGTAGATGAATGTTACAAGTTTGTTCATGTTGGACGCTGTCCCGAAATGGTAACAGTCGCACGCTGCTCGTATGAGTTAATGACTTATTAACATTATCAAAATACATGTTGCATTATCGAAATAATTTTTAAACTGGGCTATTATTTTAAAAAATTACTAAAAAAACACGTTATAATTCGTAAAGGAACACATTACGGAAATTTATAAAAAAAAATCTCATAAACACATTGAAGTATTTTTAAGATATCAAAAAATTCGGTTTTTTGGCACTTTCAAGCGCCTGAGACTATACAATATTTTGATGATGAAATACCTTGTCTTTGTTGTAAATACCTGAAGGATAAGTAAAATGTTATGTTATATCTCCTGATCATCACCTGAATAGATGACGCAAACGAACACGAACTTCGTATTAAGAAAAAATAGGGTAGAGACGAGGTTGAAATGTTGTTATGAGAACCTAGAGTATAACAACTTCAAACTAATGAGTTAACTTATGAGTCACCAAGCAAAAAGTTAATCGTTACCTGCCGTCGGATTAAACGGGTTTTAAATTATCCCCAGCAAAAAGTTAATTCTATTATATCATTAACTAAGGGCCGCGCATCTTTTTCCTTGAAAGGGTTGTCATTAAAAGTTAATGTTATCTACGTATTATGCTATAATACGGTCAGTCATACAAAGCTACAAGGAATTTTAAAATATTGCGTGATATTAAAATAACTATATTATCTATAACTTCACGCCAAATCCCTTGCAGGGTAGGAGAGAGAACCGAGCGCTACATGACTCGATCCTTACACACCTCAATCGCATCTTTATCATTCATAGTAGTAGAAGTTAAGCAATGTTGAGTGCTGCCTGTCTATGGATGGGATAGACAAGGGGTAAAACAGGTCAGTCTCGGCTGTTTTCTATAGATGACACTCGTTTAGCTAAATCAAAGAGAGATATAGCGCTGCAAAGTTATACGGCTGGGGAAGTACCGCGCCCTCACAGAAAATCGTAGCCAAATAAGTACTCCCTGGAGGATTTGGTAAGTAAGTCAGGTAACAGTGACCTTCTGGGGAGTTGTTGTATTCGAAGTGGTGGTGACGCGTGAGCCACACTTCCCGTAACGAAAGCGTTTACGACTTTACATCAGCTGGGCCGTATGCTTCTACGCCTTCGTACGTGGTGCAAAAAATGGAATGGACACGAAAAACGTTAGTATGGTTGCTAATCCTTGGACCAGCAGCGTAGCGTAGGCGCGCGCCTACTCAACACAGTTTTGTGCCTGCTCAACGCAGCTGTATGAATACTCAATGCAGCTGTGTGCCTGCTCAACGTAGTGCTCGCGTCAGGAAGATGCTGTATGAAGAAGAGTGCGTTCTTGTATCTGAGAGACAAAATAGATTTCTATAAAGAAATACTGCTCTCGACTTTTTCACTAAAAATAAAATTATCTAAATTTAAAAGAAACATCATCGACATTTTTTTAAATAGAGGCCATCATCGAAAATAAATATGACCATGCTCATTATTTTCATCTCACAACCATTTAATAGGGCCGATGTATATCTCCAAATTCTAACAGTGACATAAAATACGAAGGTCATTTGAAAAGTTCTTAGCCTAACATACTTAATGAAACCATACGATTTTGAGTTTATTTTTATTTTTCAACATACTCTCCTCCGAGCTCAAAACACTTTTTCCATCGACCCGGTAAGGCTTCGATACTCGTTTTAAAAAAATCTTCGTCTAACTCCTCAAAATAAGCGTCCACGGCGGCTATGACCTCTTCATTTGTAAAAAAATGTTACCACCTAAAAAATTTTTCAGCTTTGGGAACAGATAAAAGTCGGACGGTGGTAAATCCTGTGAATATGGGGGATGAGGTAACAATTCGAAGCCACATTGATGGATTTCTGCCATGGATTGCACAGAGGTGTGAACGCGCGCATTGTCCTGATGAAACAAGACTTTTCTTCTCAATAAACCTGGACGTTTTTCTTTGATTTCTTCTCTCAAACGACGCAACAGGTTGCAATAGTAATCGGAGTTTATTGTTTCACCCTTTTTTAAATAATCCACGAGAATTATACCCTTTGCATCCCAAAAAACGGATGCCATGACTTTGCCCGCCGATAAAACCACCTTTGCCTTCTTTGGGGTGGGCGATCCTGCTCTTTTCCATTGTTTCGACTGTTCTTTTATCTCGGGTGTATTATGGTGAACCCAGGTTTCATCCATGGTTATAAATCTTTCAACAAATTCTATTGGGTCAGCTTCATATAACTCTAAACAGTCGCGAGAAGTTGTGAGTCGGTTGCGTTTTTGTTCCACTGAAAGCAGTCGCGGTACCCACCGCGCAGACACCTTAGAGAATCCAAGTTCAGTAGTAATTATATGATGTATTCGCTCAGATGAGATGCCTACAGTCTTAGCTATCTCCTGGACAGTCAATCTTCGATCAGATAAAATTAAATCACAGATTTTTTCTTTGTTAGATCAGTGGAAGCAGTCGAAGGGCGGCCACTACGGGGCTCATCTTGAATGGTCTCACAACCACATTTAAACTCTGCCACCCAGTTTTTAACAGTCGCATACGAAGGAGCGGACTCACCCAAAGTAGCAGACATGTCTTCATGTATAGCTTTTGGAGTTAAACCTTTCAAATTCAGGTATTTTATCACTGCACGATGTTCAATTTTATCCATTTTCAAAAATAGCTCTGACTTGACTTACGGTATCACGTGTAAACGAACAATGAGTTACTGTGAATAAACTAAACTGTGCATACTTGTTGCTAAATAATGTAACTACAAAATGAGGGTAGTTATAAAAAAAACCAATGACTTTAACCATGTTAGGCTAAGAACTTTTCAAATGACCCTCGTACAATCAAATGTATTGATTTTTAGACTGCATTTTTCAGATAACATTTCAAGCGATAAATTGCGCCCTGGAGATTGTACTTGAAGACAAAAACGCTGTCTCTGCGCCACGTTTTAAACATGGCATATGTTTTTGAGATAACTTTTCAAAACCCCATTGATAATTTAACGCCCCCCTTCTTTTTTTAATAATGTCGAAAGGCATGCAGGCACACGACCCACCTGATTTAAAACAGTTATTTTAGCATGAGAACTCTTGTAACCCATTAAGAATCACTCGTGCGATTCCACCTCTGCTGCTAATACAGCAACTTCTTAGGAGCTGACAGGTGACCTCACTCACACGCGGGTACACCAAAGGCATCCAAGGAGTTATTATTTAGTTGCGGTTTTCTGTGAGGTGGTACCTCCACCTCCAGACGGACTGTTTTGATGCGTCCTATTTGGAAGACTTTTGGAGCTTACTCTTAAAGAAACGATTTTGAGTTACAAGGCCCGGTATGGAAATTTTATGAGGAGTAAAATCAAATGATGGCGTTAACAAAAAATGATGTTGTTACGCTCTTACGCTTAAAAAGAGACAAACATATACCTACACCTGTAGGATTTAACGTACGAGAAAATGAGATAGAAGTATCTGCAGATTTAACAGAGATTTTTTTTATACAACGTCGGATTGCATACAAGCATACGGCCCACCTGATGTAAAGCGATTACCGTAGCCTATGAACGCTTATAATACATAATGTATCATACGTGCTACGCTTTCTCTGCTACTAACACAGCAACTCCTTAGGAGCTTACAGGTGACCTCACTCACAAGCAGGAACACAATAACCCTCTAGGGAGTTGTTATTTGGCTGCGATTTTCTGTGAGGTAGAGTTACTTTCCCAGACGAGCTGCTTTGATGCGCCCTACCTCTCTTAAAACATCTAGACCAATACAAACAGACATGTTCATGCACACGAATGTTTGTCTTGTGTGGGAATCGAACCCACGGGCATTGGTGTCAAAGTCGCGTCATTCACGACTGCGCCACCGAGCTCGCCAAAATTACAATGAGATTATATAGTGTTTATAAGAGGGGCCGAGCGTTGTAGGGCGGAAATGGAATTTGTGAGCCTTGTTGTTAAAGTACACATCATTAACTTATCGTTATATTCATTTATTTCAAAACACATGTATTTACAGTTAATAACCAACACGTATTAATAATTTTGATAACGTTCAATACATTTCATAAAACAACCATGTTACGTGTGTTAGTACGCGTGTGTGCGTACCTATTACGTAGCTTGGTATATTTTACGTATATTTTTATGTATGTATGTATGTATATCTTCACGCCAAGTCCCTTGCGGGGTAGGCAGAGAGAACCGAGCGCCATAAGACGCGGTCCTTGCATACTTCACTCGCTTCTGTGACATTCATAGCTCTTTTCATGCACGCTCGCCGGTTCCTGGGGCTTCTGACATCACCTTCTGATAAAACACGACCATTTTGGTCATGGTAGGTTAGTCTCGAACTTCCTCGGCTCCTACATCCTTCCACTTTTGTATTGTAGGTATATCTGTTTCGTCATTCTTTCGTCCCGCATTCTTTCTACATGTCCGAACCAACGGAGCATGCCCTTTCTTATCTTAACACCGACACTTTCTTTTAGACCAACTCTTTCTCTCACGTCTTCATTACGAACGCGGTCAGCAAGCGTTATGCCACAAATTTTGCGCAATGCTCGCATCTCGACCGCATTTATATATATTTTTGTATATTTTTATGTACTATTAAACAAATCATCGAGTGAAAAGACATACGAAAATGTGGAAGAAATTGATTCGAGTGGTATAATGAAGCGAGCACTGCAAAAAATTTGTGGTATAACGCTTGCTGACCGAGTTCGAAATGATGACGTACGAAAGAGAGTTGGTTTGAAAGAGAGTGTCGGTGTTAAGATAAGAAAGGGCATGCTCCGTTGGTTCGGACATGTAGAAAGAATGCAAGATGAAAGAATGACGAAACAGATATACAATGCGAAAGGATGTAGGAGCCGAGGAAGACCAAGACTGCCATGACCAAATTGGTCGTGTTTTATCAGAAGGTGATGTGAGGAGCCCTAGCGAGCGTGCATGAAAAGAAAGAAGCGAGTGAAGTGTGTAAGGACCGCGTCTTATGGCGCTCGGTTCTCTCTGCCTGCCCCGCAAGGGACCTGGCGTAAAGATATACATACATACACACTATTAAACAAATCGTCACGTGATTAAAGTTAAAAAAACATTGTAAAATGTGGAAGAAATTGATTCCAATGGTGATGAAGAATAATCCGAAAAACACGTGAATGCGGTTAATTCATAAACCTATATAATTCACATTTATGAATAACTAGCTGCTGCCCGCGGCTCCGCCCGCGTGGAGTCAAATAACGTAGCCTATGTGTTAATCCAGATCATAATCTATCTACGTGCCAAATTTCATTTAAATCCGTTCAGCCGTTTAAGCGTGAAAGAGCAACAAACATCCATACATACAAACTTTCGCATTTATAATATTAGTAGGATATAAAATTTTATTCTTATTATTTTAGAAAACTTTTGGGAAAACTTCTTGGCAGTAAAAACCTGTGCCAGAAGGCACAACTCGCTATACAAAATGCAGTGTTGGTCCCAACGCTAACTTATGGAAGTGAGAGCTGGGTATGGCAGAAAGAGCATGAAAGTAGAATAAACGCGGTCGAAATGCGAACGCTGCGCAAAATTTGTGGCGTAAGGCTTGTAGACCGTATTCGCAATGATGATGTTAGAAACAGAGTTCGTCTGAAAGAGAGCGTCGGTGTTAAAATAAGAAGAGGCATGCTCCGTTGGTTCGGACATGTAGAAAGAATGCAAGATGAAAGAATGACGAAGCAGATGTACAATACAAAAGTGGAAGGATGTGGGAGCCGAGGAAGGCCAAACTTACCTACCATGACCAAATTGGTCGTGTTCTATCAGAAGGTGATGTCAGGAGCCCTAGAAACCGGCGAGCGTGCATGAGAAGAGCAATTAATGTTAAAGAAGCGAGTGAGATATGTAAGGATCGAGTCACGTGGCGCTCGGTTTTCTCTGCCTACCCCGCAAGGGATTTGGCGTGAAGTTATAGATAGATAGATAGATTATTTTACAAGATGCGTTCATTTACTCTCTTTTTCTATTCTAATAATTATCGTTCGTAAGGAGTAAACTCCAGTCGTGCGTTGGCGCTGACACACACACACACACATACTTTTTCAGTCTGTATTATAAGGAACACATAAACAGTCATGTTTTTATTATAACACAGCCTATGTTACCCGTAATAACACTGTGAATACCAACGATATCTCACACATCTGCATTTAGAAGTTATGCTGGAATAAAACATTGACAAACAAACATACTTACACGAACCTTGTAAACAATACACTTCTTTTTGGGGCAGTCGTGTAAAAAGACAGAGAATTTATTACTATAGAATTAGAAAATTTATTACCAAACTTTAAATTACTAGGGTTAATGTAAAATATTCTTTGTTTACAAAAACACGTAATTTTTAGAACAATTTGTTTTTATAAGTGCAATTAGTGCTCTACGCACGAGTGACACCCCTGGTGTTGCATCTGTTCTCGGCTACGATAACTACTTACCGTCAGGCAGGCCGTATACTTGATTGCCACCTCCGTTGTTATATATTAAAAAACTTCCAGAAGTTTTTAAAGTTTATTAGTATTCGAAATTATTATTATTCATTAGAAAATATGATTAGTCTAAAGCAGTGATTGCTCAGTGGAAAAAGAACCGGCCTATTGATTGAGTGGTACCCGGTTCGAATCCTATCGTAGGCATGTACCACTAAATTCATATTTTCCACTCGCTCGTGACCTAACCTCAGAAACGTCTGGTTTTCCCTCTGTGTCGTGGAGATCTGACGACAGTGAAGTCGCTCCATGTGGAAATCAATATCTTCGCCAAACCCTTAGGCTTTGGTAGCTGATCTCGCCAATCCTAAAGGATTAGGAAACGAGATACCGCTAGGAAGAACAATATTAGTAATCTTAGTCTTTTTTATTTTTTTTATACTTCGTCGGGAGGCATGCAAGCATACGGCCCACCTGATGTAAAGCAATGTAAAGCCTACGCTTGCGATATATTAAGTATTACTCACGCGATGCCTCCTCTGCTGCTTACACAGCAACTCCTTGTCAAATAACAACTCCCTAGTTGTTATTTGACTGCGGTTTTTTCGTGAGGTGGAGGTGGGCTGCTTTGATGCGCCCTGCATCTCTTAAAACATCCAGACCAAGACAAACAGACATGTTCATGCAAACAAATGTTTGCCTTGTGTGGGGATCGAACCCACGAGCGTTGGTGTCAAAGTAACGTAACAGTGAGTTTCACCACCGAGCTCGTCAAATGTTATTTTTAAGCTACAGGAGAGGAATTTGTACCAGACAAAAAATGTGAATGAGGTCGCCAGTAAGCTCCTAAGGAGTTGGTGTGTTAGCAGCAGAGGTGGCATCGCGCGACTGATATTATTAATGAATTGCAAGCGTTTATAGGCTTTACATCAGGTAGGCCGTATGCTTGTATGCCTCCCGACGTTGTATAAAAAACATTTAAAGTTGCATTCCAAGATATTTCCTACACTGTGATACTTTTTATCGATCAAGTCTAATTTTATTACATTTAGTTTTTTTTTTTTTCTTTTTTTTTTTTGACCTGACTATGTAGTTAGCCCCGAGTGGGCTGTCACTACGTCACCGGACTATTACATTTAGTAATCCGTCGTGCAATTATAGTCGGCTGTGAAATGTAGGTAAGATACGAGCAAGTTGTGTAGATTGTCCTGCACGAGAAAACATATTGCAGTTTGATATCCGGATGTGTTAACATATAGGTCCTAGAAGAAGACATTAATTAATGACCTATCTAATTGATTAGATTATGTACAATATGATAATTACTTAATTTTAATATTTATTAAGTCTTTTTGGAGGCTTCTGAATCACGATGCTTAAATTTTCAAGAACAAATTATTCCCTGGTTAATTTAGTATGAGTATTAATTAATTAGTCAAGAGAACTATTTAATTTTTATTATATTGATAGTCAAGTATATAATTAATATTATTAAAGACTAAATAAGTAAATTTAATATAGTCTTTATGTTTAATGTATTATTACCAATCAAATATTTTCAATTATCTTCTAAATATACTTAGTTTTGTCGACACGGCAACAATATTACTAACAAATTATTAAAAATTGAATGGTTGTTAATAATATTTGTACATATAATCGTAAAAACGTATAAGCGAAGATTTATTCAAATACGGGTATTATTAACATCCGAAAAATATAAATAATTTGTTATAGTAATATTAAGTATGTGTTTTAACATTGTTTTCGAATGGATGTTTACATGACAAAAGTGATCCATAACACTTATATAAATGAATGAAAATCTTTATTTACTGAATAAGGGTACAGATAAGATGTTCATATATGTATAAAACAGTGAAAACCATACATATTCTGCCGAATATATCAGTATGTAAATTACAATTTGATTTAAAATATAAATTTAACTCTATAACAGAACATATTTTTCAGGCAATGGATTGAAAATTTTAATGGCCATATTTTAAGCATTATTTTGAAAAAATCTTAAATTTTGAGTGGGAACTTGGGAGTTTATTCCCATGTCTTGTTCTACTGCCGGGCATGTCACGATTTTTAGGAAATAAATAAAGATATTTTGCAACTAAGACGCAGGTTTCATAAATATAAAAACATGGGAATGGTAATATATTTAGTTTTTTTAAATAGAGGTTTGTATGTATCCGTATAATTAGCGCCACAAATTGTTCTAACACAACGTTTACGTTAATTTTCTTATCTGCTAATAAACCAACAATGAAATAAAACAATATATAAAAGTGTCTACAATAAATAAGTACTCACAAAAAGTTTCACTAAGCTCATACAAGTTCGCAACACATGTCACAAATAAATGCAAGTTTCAAATTAAAAACAACTAAGCAATCATTAACTTTCACTTTCTTCACCGGTTATTTCGCGCACAAAAACACATTTGTATTGTATCACTGACCTATTATAATTAATAACGAGAGAAAAAGTTGTGTTGCTAAAGGCAACAGTTTAGTTTAAAAAGAATACGTTCTCGATATCAGACTTAATATTATGGCGGCGACATGCGTGCGTACAGGTCGCTTGCCGTACATTCACTAAACGAATTTCTTGACAAGGCGCAATTTAACCAAACAAAATATAAACAAACAAAAGGATAACGTTTAATTTATAATTATGTATGACGGACGTACCTACTTCATTAAGTTACACTTCTCTCCTTTTGAGAATGCTTTATTATGGCGTTTATGTTCCAATTTCAAATGGGTTTTATTTGACATTTTATACTTTATGTTAATTGTAATTTAAATTTCAACTGGGTTTACATTATATGAGGACCATCTGACGAGTGTTATTTTATTTTTAGTCTTCGTTGCTTGCTGTTACTTACATTACTTGTAATAATTTTATTTTAACTGGGTTTTAACGTTATGATAATTGTGTGGTTAGTGTTATTATTTTAATTCCTTGTATATAAATTTCAACCTGGTTTTAACTGTATGAGATCTATGGGGCTTAAATTACTATATTAATTCCTTATATTTAAACTATGTGTATAGTATTATTATTTCAATTCCTTATATCTAAATTAACTGGGTTTTAACATTATCAGGTTCATATAGCCAGTATTATTGTATTTTTAGTCCCCATATTTATGATTTTTACTAAGTTTTTAGCTTTAGGATCGTGTTGGTTAGTTTTATTCTGTATAATTGTAATTTCATATAGATTTTGCTGTCGGGATAATTCGCAGCAAGGGAAGATATGGTAAAGTAAACATTTTTTTAAATAACCTGTATAAATGTTTACTTTAACAAATCTTCCCTTACTTAATTATCCCTACATAGGAAATGTTCCTACATTATTATTCCTAGATAGGAAATGTATGGATAAGAATAATTTCCACAATACTTAGGTAATTTATTTGGTCAACTACCGAATCAATCATAATACGAATAGTCGTATTCGCTTTTCTAGATACAAAACTACTTAAACAAGGAGTTCGATGACGTCGTTGTGCGTCTAAACCTCGAATACGTAAGGTTATCAACGTCAGCAGCCTGTTGGCGGATGGATTTAAATATCTAGAACTATTCCGTCCTTGATGGAGTCGATAAATGATAGCCGTCGACGTATTTAACGACAATCATTTATTTATTTATCACCGTCAATCCGCAATTGAACAGCGCGATGTGAGAAGTATGCTCTACTATAGTGTTCCACAAACGATTGCTTCAAATTTTCACTCGCTCGCTTTCTTATTAAACATCAATTCATATTATATTAATTTTGATAATAAACAAATATTGTAAAACACTTGATTTTCCTATGGTGTACATTAAAATTTTATTGATTTGGTAGGTGCACCTTGACACCAAACACAAAAAGTCTGCAGAGAGCCGCTTTAAAGCACTGTTACGCAAAGTATAAAAGTAAAAAGAAAGTGCATATGACAGTAACAAAATATACAATAATAAAAAGTTCCGCGGCATACTGTACCGGAGAAGCATACTATAAAAAGTGAATTTTTTGTCTGAATAATATTAAATTCGTCTATCTATATCTATAACTTCACGACAAATCCCTTGGGAGGTAAGCAGAGACATCCGAGCGCCACGTGATTCGAAGCTTACATGTGAAATTAATATAATAAAATAAAAAATATTGTAATTATATTGATATGAATATGTTTAGATTCTATTTTTGATTATTTATGTTTCAAATTGAGGTAATTAGTATGACATATATAATCTATATTTATTTACGTAATTATAATAGACCTTCTAAATGTACGACACAAAAATTTTGATTAAATTTATCGGAAAGAAATAAATTTTTAAATTAAAATTTATTTCTTTCCGATAAATTTAATCAAAATTTTGTTAATGAACTGCCTACTAAAATTTAGCATTTTAGAACTTTTTTATATACAACGTCGGGATGCATACAAGCATACGGCCTACTTGATGTAAAGCGGTTACCGTAGCCTAGAAACGCTTGCTATACTTCACCACTTCTGCTTCCAACACAGCAACTCCTTAGGAGCTTACTGGTGACCTTACTCACATGCAGGAACACAACAACTCTCTAGGGAGTTGTTATTTGCGCGGTTTTCTGCGAGTTGGAGGTACTTCCCCAGAAGGACTGCTTTAATGCGCCCTACCTCTCTTAAAAACACCCAGACCAATACAACAGGCATATTCATGCACACAAATGTTTGTCCAGTTAGTTGCTGAGTGTTTTTTGAAGGGCGGTTTTTTTTTATTTAAAAATAATTTATTGCATAACTATCTATATTTTTTATTTCAATGTTATAAATATTTTTAAATAAAGAAAAAACCTTATTACTTGTTTTGAATAAAACATATTTACATAATTTCTGTTTTTGTAGTTAATTTCAACAACACTCAATCATTCGTGATTAAGGATGGAATCGTGAATTCCATCCTAAATCGCTAACTATCTCAGATTTATGACTAAATAGATTACATGACATAAAATTAAAGAAATCTACAATTAATTGAATGAAACAATCATTTACTGACACAATACCTAGCCAATGGGAGGATATTTTAACCAATAAGCCGATAAGCAACACCATGTTGATCAGTGAACTAGCCAATGAGTGCTGCGCGTTCTACTTTACGCCCCGACCCATAGCGGTGAGTTTATTTACTACGCGAAATCGTGTCATTAGGTCTCCATAGGTTATTTCCTTCATGATATGTAACGAATACTAAATGCCACTGATTTAGGGTAATAACTATCATCTTCAACAACTACCTCAATACACAGTTTAACAGATTATCTTCCGCTCAAAATAGTTCGAAGTCACAAACAAAAACTACTTGGCGGCGCATAAAGGTACCCTTTATTCACTATTCTTCTTCTTCTTAGCATGATCCCGTTTCCTAATCCATTAGGATTGGCTAAGTCCGCTACCTAAGAAGGTCAGATCTTTCCTAGGTTAGTCTTTTCAAAACATACTTTCTTAAACACGCGGGTTCCCTCAGGATGTTTTCCTTCTCCACCGACAAAGTGATAATTAGAAATATGTAACACGAATTTAGTGGTACATGCTAGGATTCAAACCAGGGTCCAGTTTGTCAATAGACCGGTGCTTTATCCACTGGTTTACCTAACACTGCTCTTTGCTCACTATTACGCTGTGGTAAAACTTAGTATGAAACACCTGAATATGTCATCGATGTAAGCCTATGTAAATGTAAGGATATTTATGTATGTATGCATGTATATCTTTACGCCAGTAGGCCGATTCTACTAAAAAACTGCACTGCAGCGCGGCGTGTGTCAAAAGGCGTACATTTTGACACCGCGCTGCAGCTCAGTTGCAGTTTTTTAGTAGAATCGGCCTACAGATCCCTTGCGGTATAGGCAGAGAGAACCGATGTAAGGATTTTTTAACTAATAAACCGAAATGACAAGATGTTGACAAGGACTTAAACTGGTATTCGCAGGTTCATATGGTTTGCAATAAACTTAACCACTAAGCGTATGCACTATACATGCTAGGCAAAGTCGTTAATATATCAACAGTTCTAACATCCTATCATGCGTTTGTAGCATTCACACTCAGTTGGATTGTTCACTGATGCCGATGAATACGGTATCAGTTCTTAGGGTGCAAAAGAAATGCGTAAGAGCAGTATTCAAGCTTCAACAAAGACAGCTGTAAACCGTATTGTACGTAACTAAAAATATTAACGGCACACTGTTTGTATATACACACATCAAAAGTGTCTAGGGATCAACATATATTTTTGCAATAACTTTTCTCCGGATTGATATTAATTAAAATTTTCTTTAAGGATTCATCAAATAAAGTGTTTTCGTTTGTCTACAGTAACGATAAACCAAGTCACCTTTGCATTAATAAAGAAATTTGCCATTTTCATAATAAAGGGATTTTTGACATTTGAACCACTAACATTAAAGTTCGAAAAAAAGACTGAAATAACAGTTTTCTTTAAAATTTTATTGGGTAACTTAAACAATTAATAATCCGTGTTTCTACCGCGAACACTAACGATGATAGAAGCTGGTTCCCGGCAACGTACTGTGGCTTTAGCTCTGAATACAAGTCAGAGTGTTATCAGTCGACTTTGGACACGTTACCGAAGCACTGGTACCGTGGCTGAGCGCCATGGAGGACGGTATCGCTGCACCACACGGAGACAAGACCGATACATTCAAATCACAACTCGAAGAGCTCCAACAATAACCGCCATGATGTTAGCCGTGACGCTTCATCACTCTTCAGGGAACTTAATTAGCGACCAAACAGTCAGAAACCGCTTGCATGAAGTGAACCTTCATTCCCGAAGACCGCTAAGGGTACCACCTATAGCAATGCACAATCGTAGGATTCGATATCAATGGGCTCTTGAACACAGAAATTGGGCAGAAGAACAATGGCGTTTCGTGTGCTTTTCTGATGAGTCTCGTTTTGGTATGAGACCAGATACAAGACGTATACGACACTGGAGAACCCCTGGACGCCAACAGCGATTAAAATCCTGCCAGGAAGTCCATCCTTACAGTGGTGGAACCATCATGGTATGGGCGGGTATTTGGATCGGCGGAAAAACTGAGTTGATTTGGATCAGAGGCAACCTCAACGCTCAAATTTATGCTGAGACGATTGTATCAGACGTCATCGTTCCTCCACAAGTGCAAATCGGTCCCTTATTTCAGTTAATGCATGATAATGCACGACCGCACACCGCAAGAGTTGTAAGACAGACTCTCGCCGCAGCTAACATCAATGTCATGCCCTGGCCTGCTCAGTCGCCAGACTTGAACCCGATTGAGCATGCATGGGATATGCTACAGAGAAGAGCTCTGCCGAATATGGAGGGTATCCAGTCGCAAGAAGACCTTTTTAGGGTTCCGTACCCACAGGGTAAAACGGAACCCTATTACTGAGGCTCCGCTGTCCGTCCGTCCGTCCGTCCGTCCGTCCGTCCGTCCGTCCGTCCGTCCGTCTGTCACCAGGCTGTATCTTATGAACCGTGATAGTTAGACAGTTGAAATTTTCACAGATGATGTATTTCTGTTGCCGCTATAACAACAAATACTAAAAAATAGAATAAAATAAATATTTAAGGGGGCTCCCATACGACAAACGTGATTTTTTTGCCTTTTTTATAGATAATGGTACGGAACCCTTCGTGCGCGAGTCCGACTCGCACTTGGCCGATTTTTTTGTTGTTGCAACGAACATGGGCGGCCATTCCACAGCGTGATTTGGATGAACTCATTTTGAGTATGCCAAACCGATGTTCTTGTGTTGTTAGTGTTCGCGGTAGAAACACGGGTTATTAATTGTTTAAGTTACCCAATAAAATTTTAAAGATAACTGTTATTTCAGTCTTTTTTTCGAACTTTAATGTTAGTGGTTCAAATGTCAAAAATCCCTTTATTATGAAAATAGCAAATTTCTTTATTAATGCAAAGGTGACTTGGTTTATCGTTACTGTAGACAAACGAAAACACTTTATTTGATGAATCCTTAAAGAAAATTTTAATTAATATCAATCAGGAGAAAAGTTATTGCAAAAATATATGTTGATCCCTAGACACTTTTGATGTGTGTATTTGAACTAGCTTATGCCCGCGGCTTCGCACACGTAGATTTTGGAATTTCAGCAGTTTTACTTATGTTTATTTTACTTCTTAGTTTTTAGTACAGTCGGCATTAAATAGTTAGTAAAAGTATCAAATATCCTTATTTGTGTAGTAATGAAGATATGTCACGGCCTGTTCGGTTTTCATTAACTTTTTGATACTGGCTGTATACACTCAAAGCACCTCTTTATTCTCAACATTGCCTATTTTAAAAACATAAAAGTTTCAAGCCACTAAAAAAAAATATCTGCCTGGGTTGAAATTCAAAAAAATCTTCCTTATCTCTCATATGCATTACAAAAGGAACCTATTGGTCATTGAGTCAGTGAATTAGACAGGAACTCCATTTCTATTAATATAGATTAGCGTCTCGTTCAAACACAATTTCAACCCCCTTTTCACCTCACCTCACCTCGCTAAGGGTGGAATTTTTGAAAACGTTGAAAACATTTTTTTTTGGATTCTAATAGAGAGTACCTATCTATACAAAGTTTCAAGTCACTAACTTCAAAAAGTTTTCTGCTCCATACAAACTGTCAACCCCCCTTTCAGCCCCTAAATGTGGAATTATTAAAAACGCTGAAATTACTTATTTGACGTCTTGATTGAGAGTATATTTACAGTCTAAAGCAGCTCACTTTAAAAAATAACAATTTCTTAATAATTCAACTTTTAGTTCAAGAAATACTTTTGACCTCCATTACACCTGGGGTGGAATTTTAAGGGATGATTTTTGAGAAAAATATTTTACTCGTGTTTCATGCCTTTCAATAAAGAACCTTCATGCTGAATTTCATTCGAATAACTTCAAAAGCGGCAAAGTTTTATACTAACTGTGCGCCCCCGTTTAACCCCCTAAGGGATGAATTTTGAAAAAAATATTTTACTCATGTTTCATGCCTATCAGTAAAGAACCTTCGTGCTGGATTTCATTCGAATAACTTCAAAAACGCCAAAGTTTCATACTAAATTTGCACACTCGTTTTACCCCCTTAGGGGATGAATTTCCAAAAATCCTTTCTTAGTGCTCCCCTACGTTATAAAAGGAACCCCTGTGCAAAATTTCAAGTTTCTAACCCTTATAGTTTAGGCCCTGCGTTGATATGTCAGTCAGTCAGCTTCTCCTTTTATATATATAGATATAGATGATTGTTGAGAAAAATATTTTACTCGTGTTTCATGCCTTTCAATAAAGAACCTTCATGCTGAATTTCATTCGAATAACTTCAAAAACGCCAAAGTTTCGTACTAAATTTGCACCCCCGTTTTACCCCCTTAGGGGATGAATTTCCAAAAATCCTTTCTTAGTGCTCCCCTACGTTATAAAAGGAACCCCTGTGCAAAATTTCAAGTTTCTAACCCTTATAGTTTAGGCCCTGCGTTGATATGTCAGTCAGTCAGCTTCTCCTTTTATATATATAGATATAGATGATTGTTGAGAAAAATATTTTACTCGTGTTTCATGCCTTTCAATAAAGAACCTTCATGCTGAAATTCATTCGAATAACTTCAAAAACGCCAAAGTTTCATACTAACTTTGCGCCCCCGTTTAACCCCCTAAGGGATGAATTTTGAAAAAAATATTTTACTCATGTTTCATGCCTATCAGTAAAGAACCTTCATGCTGAATTTCATTCGAATAACTTCAAAACCGCCAAAGTTTCATACTAAATTTGCACCCCCGTTTTACCCCCTTAGGGGATAAATTTCCAAAAATCCTTTCTTAGTGCTCCCCTACGTTATAAAAGGAACCCCTGTGCAAAATTTCAAGTTTCTAACCCTTATAGTTTAGGCCCTGCGTTGATATGTCAGTCAGTCAGCTTCTCCTTTTATATATATAGATATAGATGATTGTTGAGAAAAATATTTTACTCGTGTTTCATGCCTTTCAATAAAGAACCTTCATGCTGAATTTCATTCGAATAACTTCAAAATCGGCAAAGTTTCATACTAACTTTGCGCCCCCGTTTAACCCCCTAAGGGATGAATTTTGAAAAAAATATTTTACTCATGTTTCATGCCTATCAGTAAAGAACCTTCATGCTGAATTTCATTCGAATAACTTCAAAACCGCCAAAGTTTCATACTAAATTTGCACCCCCGTTTTACCCCCTTAGGGGATGAATTTCCAAAAATCCTTTCTTAGTGCTCCCCTACGTTATAAAAGGAACCCCTGTGCAAAATTTCAAGTTTCTAACCCTTATAGTTTAGGCCCTGCGTTGATATGTCAGTCAGTCAGCTTCTCCTTTTATATATATAGATGTGCTTTGTTTGTAAGAAATAATATCCACTCGTATCAAAGATTGAATATCACGAGACGCCAACATAAAGTGGCGTTTCCTACTAGCATATCTGCTCACTTTTATGAAAGCAGATCTGCTCACTTTTATGAAAGCAGATCTGCTCACTTTTATTGACGAGCTCGGTGGCTCAGTAGCGAATGACGCGACTTTGACATAAACGGGTTCGATTCCCACACAAGACAAACATTTGTGTGCATGAACATGTCTGTTTGTCTTGGTCTGATTTCAGAGAGGTAGGGCGCATCAAAGCAGCCCGTCTGGGGAAGTACCTCCACCTCACTGAAAACCGGAGCCAAATAATAACTCCCTAGAGGGTTGTTGTGCTCCTGCGTGTGAGCTCACCAGTAAGCTCCCAAGGAGTTCCCGTGTAAGCAGCAGAGGAGGCATCGCGCGAGTGATACTTAATATATCGCAAGCGATAATTGGCTACGGTACTCGCTTTACATCAGGTGGGCCGTATGCTTGTATGCCTCCCGACGTAGTATAAAAAAAAAGTGTTTAATGGATATGGCACCAAAACTATACAATCACCTGCCATTACAAGGCAGAACTTATTATAATGAAATATTTGAAATATGCATATGTTCAGACGAAGGGTTTTTGACTTATTTTTTACATATTATTGTTGAATATCTACAAGGCATTTTTATTAGTGAATATAATCGTGATATGAAATGCTGCTGTTCTAAATATGACATAATGTATTTGAATTATTTGCTATTTTAAAAGTTGTTTTCTTAGAAATTGTGATAAAGTTCAACTTTTATCAGTGAACAAGCCAATTAGAGTTGCGCGTTCTACTTCAGCCCCCGACCCTTAGCGGGGAGTTGAGTTTCAGAGCAAAATCTTTCTATCGGTTCTCCGCCGAATGTTTCATTCATGTTCGATCAAAATTAACCTATTCATGGATAGGCTGCGGTTAACATTGTTTAACGTGCGTATTCAAATGAACCGACACCCGCACCAATTTTCTCAATTATTTTATACGACGTCGGGAAGCATACATACATACGCCCCACCTGATGTAGAGTAATTAGCCTATGAACGCTTGGAATACATTAAGCATCACTCGCGCCACCTGTGCTGCTAACACAGCAACTCCTTAGAAGCTTACTGGTGACCTCACTCACTCGCAGGAACATAACAACCCTTCATGAAGTTGTTATTTGGCTGCGGTTTTCAGTGAGGTGGAGGTACTTCCTCAGACGGGCTTCATTGATGCGCTCTACCTCTCTTAATAAAACACTCTTAAATATTTAAAAATGAAGTAATGTCACTGGTGATCTCATCGATGACTCAAGGAGATAGTTTGATGGGAATATTTTTAATTCTGTAATAATGGCAACACTGAAGTATAGATAACGTAATACCGTGTTGTCTTGTTACGTGTTTTGAGTTGATGAGTCATTTAACAGCGTTTACGTACCTATATAGCCTTCAGAACCCGTTATATACCTTTTCCCATACATTTCGCGGTCATATATGACCACACAGGTTTCGAAGGGTTAAGTCTTAGCGATTATATGGAAGAAGTTTACAAATAAAGCATGAACCAATATTGGAAACTATAGACTCCAGCTCCATAGATAATACCGTAACCAAATAAAAATGTCCTAGAGTGTTGTCGTAAAAAAATGTGTAACGATACCAAATGCAAGAACAAATCTGTCCTTCATCCTTTAATATTCCTTTTATGGGTTCGTTTCCCATACAGGACAAACATGTGTGTGCATGAAAAGCAACCCGTCAGGGGAAGTACCTCCACTTCATAGAAACCCGCAGACTAATAACAACTCCATGGAGGTTTGTTGTGTTCCTGCGTATGAGTGTGGTCACCAGTAAGTTCCTTAGAAGTTACCGTGTTACACTTGAGCGAGTCACACACTACTCAGATACGATAATAATCTGCGTATAAAAATGTAATTATCTGAAAGTACCGCACACTACGCAGATACTATAATATACGAAATTATACATTCCCTCACAATCCTTCCAACTAACTAGACATGTTTTTTGATGCGTATACATTATACACATACATACATACAATACAATACAAATAATCACAGATAGTCGGGCGAAGGAGGGGAATATAGAAGCTGACTTAGTCAGTCAGTCAGACGGACTACCGTCTCATCGCAGAACGTCTTGTATTGATCTGGAGGTAAAATCCTATGCCATATTAGTATCTGCAGATAACATTTGAAGATATATTTATGCCGATGTAGCACACACTAACAGTAGTGGGTGGGTGCCGGCCAGCGCTAGGCCGCATAAACTAATTGGTGGCGGAAGCACACAAAGCAGGTTAGATCAAATTGCATGTAAATTTGACTTTCGCAAAATAACGCCGAATCTATTAAATAGATATATTTGTATAAGCAGATAATTTTGTCACCATCTTTCAATATACAAAATTATATCGGTGCTCGCAGATATTTTGCGATAAAATATAAATTATCTTCGCAGCGTTCTGTCTAGTTCAATGAATTATATAGAGAGCGATATTGAAAGATATGCGCTCAGCTTCCTGCTTCCTTTAATGTATTGCAAGCGTTCATAAGCTACGATAATCGCTTTACAGGTGGGGTTTATGCCTCCCGACGTACAATAAAAAATATGTATTTATTTTAATAAATTGTTTTGTTTTCTATTTATTTACTCTATAAGTATTAGCGGCCGCGTCAGACGTTGTTCTGTTTGAAAGTAAAATAAAAAAGTCAAGTACCCGATGGCAGTGCCAAGTTTAATTATGAATTTAAACCATTCGGGTACCCACCCACTCAAACACACACACACACAAAGTTTCATAAAAATCGATTAAATCGTGTGGAAGGACTTCAGCAACGTACATACAGAAGAATTATACTCGTATATACCTATTTATTTTGTTTTAATATACATACAAAAAATGGAAAACATTTGATTTTTTGTATGTTAGTTTGTAATTGATAAAAAATCGGCCAAGTGCTAGTCGGACTCGCGCACGAAGGATTCCGTACCACTATCTATAAAAATCGGCCAAGTGCGAGTGGGACTCGCGCACCAAGGGTTTCGTACCATTATCTATAAAAAATGTAAAAAGAAATCACGTTTGTTGTATGGGAGCCCCCTTAAATATTTATTTTATTATATTTTTTAGTACTTGTTGTTATAGCGGCAACAGAAATACATCATCTGTGAAAATTTCAACTGTCTAACTATCACGGTTCGTGAGATACAGCCTGGTGACAGACGGACGGACGGACGGACGGACGGACGGACGGACGGACAGCGAAGTCTCAGTAATAGGGTTCCGTTTTACCCTTTGGGTACGGAACCCTAAAAACGGCAAAAAAAACACGTTTGTTGTATGGGAGCCCCCCTTAAATATTTGTTTTATTTTAATTTAAATATTTATTCATAAAGTGAATATATAACTAAATATTCTGTGAATATTTCAAGCGTCTACCTGTTGCCGTTATCAATATCGAGCAAAAACGAGCAAAAAAATCACGTTTAATGTATGGGAGCCCCCTTAAATATTTATGTTATTCTATTTTTTAGTATTTGTTGTTATAGCGGCAATAGAAATACATCATCTGTGAAAATTTCAACTGTCTAACTATCACGGTTCGTGAGATACAGTCTGGTGACAGACGGACGGACGGACAGCGAAGTCTCAGTAATAGGGTTCCATTTTACACTTTGGGTACGGAACCCTAAAAAGTATTCAACCAATTTTAAAAATTGATGTAAATATAAATATATATGTATATATGAATGAACGTTACTTTATCAGCAATCATACAAAAACTACGAAAATTGCAATAATGCAACCCAAGGTATCAAAAATTTGGCTACAAAAGTTATTATACGGCGTGCGCAGCGAAAGCTATTGATGATACATCAAAAATAATGTACTGCAGGGTTGTAGTGCTCATCTTCTTCTTAGTGTTATCCCGTTCTTCTAATCCATTAGGATTGGCGGGGTCCGCTACCTAACCCTAAGGATTTGACGAAGATACTGATTTTCACATGGAGCTACTGCCGTCAGACCTCCGTAACTCAGATTATTCTTACTTAAGGTCCTAAGGCATTAGAAATATAATTTCTTGGAAGTGTGGGTTTCCTCACAATGTTTTCCTTCACCGTCGAGCAAGTGATAATTACAAATATGTACATCATTCCGAAAACACGAGTTTTAGTAGTACGTGGTTGTAGTGCTCATCATTACTCATAAAAATCGGCCAAGTGCGAGTGGGACTCGCGCACGAAGGGTTCCGTACCATTATCTATAAAAAAGGCAAAAAAATCACGTTTGTTGTATGGGAGCCCCCTTAAATATTTATTTTATTCTATTTTTTAGTATTTGTTGTTATAGCGGCAACAGAAATACATCATCTGGGAAAATTTCGGACGGACGGACGGACGGACAGCGGAGCCTCAGTAATAGGGTTCCGTTTTACCCTTTGGGTACGGAACCCTAAAAAAGGCCGAAACGCTTTATGACTTATATAGTTAAATCACTAAAGCTTTTTCGAACCGATTTCAAAAAAGGAGGAGGTTCTCAATTCGTATTTGGTACGCGATCATTCCGCCAATTAAGATTTGATTTTGTTGATTCTTTTTATGTTTAGTAGGTCATACTTCAGAGGTGGTTCCATATACATTTTATCGAAATTGATCCAACACTTTTTGAGAAAATCAACTAGAATATATACATAGATAATATTTTGGTTTGTGGTTCCCTTCAGCAAAAGTTTTTGATGAGGACTTTTAGTGCCTGTTATTTTTATTTACACCACTAAAAACAAAAATAAATTATTTTTAAATAAAAAAAAGTTATCATGAAACACCCTGAAACTAAAAGGCGAAAAATAATTGGTCACAATTACTTACGATTTTTGGAGTCGGTGCCAGCCGCATAATATTAATAAACTAAAAAAATAAACGTAAGTAATAGTAACCAATTATTTTTTGGTTTTTAGTTCCTGGGCGTTTTTAGAAAGGCGTTTTTTTTTTATTTAAGAATAATTTATTGTTCAAACTAGTCAATCAAAACACGGGTAGCATAAGAAATGAGGATATTCCTATATTCCCTATCATGATATTAATTCTTATCCATTTAAATAGTTCCATAATCAAGAATGATATGGAAATCGATACAAATAAATAAAATTGAAGTGTCTGTTTGTACTTCAAAATAACAGCTTATTAAATGCATATGAGTGTAATGAATGCGAAGTAAATCAATATAATTTAGAAGACAAATAAGGACTAGTATTTGAAAAAGAAGAAACCAGAAAGAGTACGAGGAATACGGTTGCTGATGTAATGTTGGACAAGAGAATGATATTGTGTATCTTCAAAATGCTATACAAAGATGGAAGGTATACCGTTGATGTGGAGAGGTGAATGTGACTCAGGATTATATGCAGTAGGTCACAGAGCGCATAGACTTCCTGAAGCAGAAAGTTTATGCATGGGCAAACCGTAGGTATATATATATTCTTTATTGCACACAAATAAAACAAAATAATAAGTGTCACATATAGTGTACAAAGGCGAGCTTATCTCTCCAAGAGATTTCTTCCAGCCAACCGTAATCAACGTATCCGACGGTACAGGGAACGGATCAACAGATTTCATCGGAATCGTATCTTCCAATGTGATCAAAGGAAGATACCAAAATTGGGAGAGGCCCAGTTGTTGTGTGATTGATAGGCAGCAGCCGAATGCTGACGCCATGTTCCTGACTTCACCTTCGTGCATTCTCATCCCTGTAAATTTACGTGTCCTTTTTTTAGGGTTCCGTACCCAAAGGGTAAAACGGAACCCTATTACTGAGGCTCCGCTGTCCGTCCGTCCGTCCGTCCGTCCGTCCGTCCGTCTGTCACCAGGCTGTATCTCATGAACCGTGATAGTTAGACAGTTGAAATTTTCACAGATGATGTATTTCTGTTGCCGCTATAACAACAAATACTAAAAAATAGAATAAAATAAATATTTAAGGGGGCTCCCATACACCAAACGTGATTTTTTCGCCGTTTTTATAGATAATGGTACGGAACCCTTCGTGCGCGAGTCCGACTCGCACTTGGCCGATTTTTAAAGAGTCTTGTGTCGTTGGCATAATATGAAAATATACAATCGGTAGTTGTATAATATAAGTCTTAGTCTTTGTCCTGAACTATTACGGCTTGCTCTTGACGGTTTCACATATAAAAAAATGTTTATATAAAATGTTACAACTACTTAATGTATTAAAATTACAGTATGAAGACTTATCTCTAGTTATAGCTATGTACTTAGTTGAGGGCATAATCGTAACATAAGTACTATTTTCTGTACGAAGTATGGCTGGAAATGAGATACTGTGATATAAATTATATTCTTTGGGTGACACAAGTGGAATTTTAAGAACGAAGACAATTTTGTTATCATTATAATAACTAGATGTTTCAGATATATTTAGTAGTAGGTAAATATTTTCTAAAGACAAGGCTATAGGAAACTGTTGGAAACTAGGTAGAAATCGATAATTTTTTACCAATTCATCAAATAGCTGTGCCGGGGTGATAATTGAGGTATATAAAATATTTGTTTTGCTGAACATAAATGCATTTACAATGTCTTCTAACTTAAACGATAACGTCAATAACCTACTCTCTAAAACATTAAACAGTTCACTTAGCTTAGACCTTATCCATAAATTATCCGCAACACTGGTTAAATTCTGCATACTACTTGACAAATTATCTATTGCATTATTTAATAGCTGTTTGTTTACATAACTTTTATTTATGGTTTCTTTAAATGATGACAGTGTTGAGGTTGTTATTAAAATATTTTCTTTGACCAATTTCGACAACTTATTTTGGTCGTCTTCTACAACTTGAATGGCTTTGCTATATCTAATAGCATCGTCCTCGTTCATTGTACCAAAAAGATGTTTAAACACGGTGCCCACTCCACCAAACCATGCAGACCTTCGTGAACGGGTTTCTATTAGATGAGAAACCGAATCAAAATCGCGTAGCATGTCATTATATCGAATTGACAAAGGTTGAATCATATTATGACACTCAACATCATTTAATATGTTACTCTGTTCACATAAAGACCGGGCGGTGCCTATCACACCGTTCAGACTCTCAATGTTCGGTTTGATAAATGATATGTCTTTCGGAATTACTACGCTAAGGTGACTGTCTATTATTTTTAGGGATCCAATGGAGTCAAAATAAATTCCTGGACTAGTTGTTGTAGGTTGGACGAATTGATTTTGTGCCGCTGTCATTGAGCTGCAATGAAACCACACGAAGTCTAAATTATTATATTACTAATTATACCTAGTTTATTAGTACTTAACATTTTGCTATCGTTTCGATATACTTTTAGAACTTATATTATTACACGAGTTTTATTTGATAGTTAAACTAATAAGTTACATATTACGTTACGTCGCGGCGTCGCGCGAGCTTGACCTCATCAAAATGATGAATGACATGACGTCTGTTTATTAACAGCGTAAGAGTATTTCTTCCATTTATCTTTAGGATTTTATAAGGGCCTTTCCAGATTGGTGAAAGGGCCTTACGCAGTCGGAGGTGGTTTTTTAGGAAGACGTAGTCACCAGTTTGATATTTAACTGGACGCGAATGTGAATCATAATATATTTTAGACGATTCTTTGGATTTTGTTATATTTTCCCGGGCTTTCTCACTGGTAAATTTGAGGCGGTGTTGTAACATCTTAACGTAGTCGGGATAGGTAGCATCAGGAGCTGGCTCATATACAGAATTTGGTATATGAGGTTTATGGCCAAATATTAATTCAAATGGTGAGTAGTTCGTTGTAGTATGTATAGAAGTATTATATGCTAATATTGCTGTATAAACGTATCTTGGCCAATTGTCTTGGTTTTCACAGACGTAAGACTTTAGGTATTCCTTTAATGTAGAATGGCTGCGCTCTAATGCGCCTTGAGTTTGTGGATGGTAGGAAGAGGACCAAAGCTGCTTTATTTGCAGGAAGTTACATGTTTGTTTGAAAAGTTCGGAAGTGAAGTTTGTACCTTGATCTGTGAGGATAGTTTTAGGGATACCGAACAGAGATATGAAGTGAACCAAACACTCACTCGTTTCTTCGGCGGTGGTGTTTCTGACAGGGTAAGCAATTGAATATTTTGTAAGGTCATCTTGAAGGGTAAGAATATATTTTAATTTCGCAGGGCCGGATTCAGGTAGAGGACCAACTATGTCTAGCGAGAGTCTTTCGAATGGAGTG
Organism: Pyralis farinalis; assembly: GCA_947507595.1. NCBI lineage: Eukaryota > Metazoa > Arthropoda > Insecta > Lepidoptera > Pyralidae > Pyralis > Pyralis farinalis. The sequence continues at coordinate 9,198,018 of OX382282.1, read as the reverse complement.
GTTGAGGTGGTGGTGATCTGCATTGGTGCTCTGTTAATCTTACGTAAAGTTTTGTTGGTTTGACAGGACGTGCAGTCCTTTACGTACTTCTCAATGTCACTACGCATATTCTTCCAATAATATTGTTCGCGGACTTTGTTGTACATTTTATTAGAACCAAGATGTCCTGCTACGGGTATGTCGTGGTTTTCTTTGAGGATTTTTTGAATTTCGCTTGGACTTGGGTAATATATTTTGTTTCGGTAAATGTGGATTTCTATTTTCGTTTTGTGAAATAAGTATGCTAACATGTTATATATTTTGATATAAGAGGGCTTAAGGGCGAAGGGATTTCGAAAATCAGATATACTTATTTTACCTATAGGTTCGGCGCTGGAAATCAAGTAATTTCTAAGAGATTTCAAAGATTCGAATATATCGTTATAACTACAGTTATCAAAATGGTGTACCTTTGGGAATAGGAAATAATACAATTTTCAATTGTTTGCGATGTTTTGGAATGAAAGTAGAGTCTTTTCCGATTGGATGAACGATTGAGACTCAGAATAGTTAGACAGGACTTCTTCAACATATGGCATAGATTCGTCGAGGTCAAGAGATGAAGGAATCACGATGATTTTATGTGGGCTCTTAAGTAGACTATCGTTGTGCTCAATGATAGCTGTATCGTAGGATGCTGTCGCAGAATTCTTTAGAAACTTAGAGTACGAGTCGTTCAGCTCGTCAGGTTCAGGATTAAGTTCAAGGTCTTGTATTGGAGGAAGTGTTTCTTGGGAAATTGAAGGTAACTGAGGTTCGTTTTGGGGTTCCGTACTTGCAGGTATTGGATTTAGATTATTACCTGGTGGTTGAAGTTCGGCGGAGCTTGGTGATGGTAAGTTGAAAGGGCTAAAATCAATACCTTGGTTATCAAATGGGCTAAAGTCAAGGTCAGCTAGTTCAATTAAGTCATTCTCAGGGTTATCAGGATTATCTGGGATTATAGGATAAAGATGGTTTGTAGGATTTATACTTTCTTTGGGCATGATTGCATATCGAGAAAGTGCATCTGCTGCTGAATTTAGTTTTCCTTTTCGGTATACGATTTCATACTCGTATTCCTCGAGTTGGAGTCGCCAACGCTGAAGTTTACTGCTAGGGTCAGTGTGATTAAACAGCTACTTTAAAGGTCGATGATCTGTGACAATCACAAATTTTCGTCCGAATAAATATGGTCGGAAAGTTTTACAACCGAACACTATTGCCAAAAGTTCCTTTTCAGTTGTACTGTAATTAGTTTCATTTTTATTTAGAGTTCTGGATGCATAAGCAATAGGGTGATCTTTTCCGATGGGACCTTGAGAAAGAATAGCGGAGATAGCGTAGTTGGATGCGTCACAGGAAAGCGTAAAAGGCTTTGTGAAGTCAGGATAAGCGAGGACAGGTGCGGTAATGAGTTTATTTTTTAGGCTTTCAAAAGCAAGTTGTTGTTCATTAGACTATGAGAATGGAGTATCTTTTTTCAAGAGAGATGTGAGAGACTTAGATAGTTTCGAAAATTCTGGAATGAAACGCCGGTAATAAGATATTAGGCCAAGGAATGATTTAATGTCTTTAGGACATTTTGGAAGTGGGAATTCTTGAACAGACTTTACTTTATTTGGATCTGGTTTTACACCATTTTCGGTTATTACGTGACCCAAATAACCGACTTCTTTCCTTAGGAACTCACACTTGTCAGGTTGCAATTTGAGTCTGAAAAGACGAAGTTTCTCGAATATTTTGGATAAGTTTTGGATGTGAGACTCGAGATTATGAGAATAAATGACGATGTCATCAAGATAGACGAAGCAACGTTCTCCTTGGAGACCGGTGAGGACATTATTCATCAATCTTTGAAAAGTCGATGGAGCATTCTTTAAGCCAAAAGGCATTCTCTTGAATTCGAAGTGCCCCTGTGGAACGCTGAAGGCTGTTTTAGGGCAGTCTAGAGAGGACATCTTAATCTGATGAAAACCGGATGCTAAGTCAAGAGTTGAGAAATATTTTGATTTACCTAACTGGTCAAGAATTTCTGTGATGTTAGGAATTGGGTAGGTTTCGCCAATTGTGATATCGTTCAGTTTGCGATAGTCTATGACTATTCGCCATTTTCTTTGACCTGTAGCATCGACTTTTTTTGGAACTATCCATATAGGAGAAGACCAGGGTGATATGGAAGGTTGGATGATATCTTGGTCTAACATATTTTCGATTTGGCGCTGGACTTCTTGCTTATGGATTTCAGGAAATCGATAGGATTTGACATTTATTGGTTGGTCAGATGTAGTACGTATTTCATGTTGAAGAGCGTCGGTAAATGTGAGTTGTTCACTAGGTAAGTGAAAGACATCGGAATATTTTGCGCAGACCTCATGCAAAACTTTTGTTTCTTCTGAATTTAAATGGGAATCACGAAGAAGAGATAGTACCTTTTGAGTTCTATTTAAGCATGATTGATTAGATTGAACCCTTTGGGTTTCATTTAAGTGAACTGGATGTAGAGTAAGTTTTAGATTGGAATTTAATGGGACTGAATCCTCTGAGATATTCAAGACGGTAAGATTGATCCTATTATTATTTTTTACTTTAACTAGACAGTTTGCTATTAATAAATTCTCACTGATGTGCTGATCAAGAATAAGCCCTTCTTTCAGCTCTGGGTTTTCAACTGAGCACTCTATTGTTATTTCTGAACGTGCGGGGATATTGTAGATCGGGTCAGTGAAATGAAGTTTTAAATTATTTTGAAATATGTTGAGACAATTACGATTATAGTCGACGGTGCAATTATAATGGGTAAGTAAGTCATTTCCAATTATGCCATCATAATTGAGGTTAATTTTGTCTACAACGTGGAATTTAAAGGGAATGGATTCTCTGCCAATAAGAAGGTTCATGTCATAATTTCCGAGAGTTTGTACTGCATCTTTATTATTGTCTATACCCTTTATTTTAATAGTGTTCTTATTTAGTTTGAGTTTCAGGGATGATTGTACAGAAGATTTTTTGACGAGGCGATGGCGAGGCGATGAGCCTGTATCGACGAGTAAAGTTAAAGGTTTATCGGAAATGGAAGTTCTTATTACTACGTGAGGTAAGGATTTCTTGTTAGGGTCACTCGTTATCTCGTATATTTTCTGGTCTTTCAATATCGGTGTTGAAATTTCGTCAGTCAGTTGCTTATTATGTTGAATTGGGCTTTTTGACGGGGGTACTAATCTTTTCATATTAGTTTGATTGATTGACGTAGGAGAGTAGTTATTAGGAGCAGAAGGACTGACCTTAGATGTCGAATCGTGGACTCTTATTTGGGGCTGGATACCCGTGTGGTCATTGGATTTAGAAGAATGGACTCTTGCTTGGGGCTGGATACCCGTGTGGTCCTTGGATTTAGAAGAATGGACTCTTGCTTGGGGCTGGATACCCGTGTGGTCCTTGGATTTAGAAGATTGGACTCTTGCTTGGGGCTGGATACCCGTGTGGTCCTTGGATTTAGAAGAATGGACTCTTGCTTGGGGCTGGATACCCGTATGGTCCTGGGATTTAGAAGAATGGACGCTTACTTGGGGCTGGATACCCGTGTGGTCCTTGGATTTAGAAGAATGGACGCTTACTTGGGGCTGGATACCCGTGTGGTCCTTGGATTTAGAATTGGTGTCATTATAGTGTGAAAGTTGTGAGAAGTGTGAAGTGAGGAGTTTGGGTCTCGCGAGACACCTTCGTGAGACCATTATTCGTTTAAATGTTCGTTATTAGAAATGGGTTTCTCGTCACAGTAATTGGTTTCGTAGTTTTCATTGTAGTTATTAAAGTTGGTGTCGCAATATGAAGAAAAAGATTGTGGTTCGTGGTCGTTTACAAAATGGACACGAGCTGGCTGAGGCCGTGGAAATCTTTGATTATAATTATTATGATGGTGTGTTGGATGCTGAACCTGAGGAGATTGCTGCGTTTGAAAGAAAGGTTGTGTTGTATTAGAGCGACGGTTATTGTATTCGCGTTTTCTACATATATCTATTGTATGTCCTTGGTTCTTACAATATCGGCAGAAAGAAACATTCGGGTTAGACGACTGGAGTCTAGCGTTCACATTATGTATTGCCGGTCGAAAAGTGTGTTCTGGTTTTTGTGTATGACGCGGTGACATTGAGGAGTGACTAGGCAAATTGCGTTTATACAGCATTAGTTGAATTTTCTCCTCTGATATAGCTAGGTTAATCGCATCATTTAAATTGTTAGGTGTTTTACCACGAACTAAATTCGAGATATTAGGTTTAAGACCAAGTAAAAACGTGTGAAGAGCTAAGTCTTCCATCGCAGCGATACGGCCAGGCAATTCTGTTTTCTTTCTATTTGATAATGTGACCTCCATAAGCAATTTTGACAGACAAGTTTCTAATCGTAATGCATATTGATTCACGGGTTCGCTTGATAACTGACGACATTCTTGAAGATCGGTCAATAAATGTGCATAATGCTTTTTTTCACCGAATTGAGTATGGAGAAATTTGCTAAGTTGATGCCAAGTGTCGTACTCTTTAATGGCTACAGCTGATTCAGCTTTTCCTTCTAATTGAGAAAGTATGTATTTGAATAAAATTGGTTTTTGGGATTCGGAAGCTAAGCTAATCGCGTTGTCACAATTTGTCATAAAAGAATTTAATTTTTCGCGAGCGCCATCATACGGCTTTATAAATTTGAATAATACACCAATCTGAATAGATTCTCCTTTTTCGGATTTAACTGAACCATCTTTATTTGCCATATTAAAACCACGAAATAAATTGCGTAAATAAAATAAAATAATGAACAGTAATACGTTTCGGTGTAATGGGCGGCCGATGAAGTAACTTAATACGCACCGTTGTGTGGTGCAGATAAGCGCAGGTGCAATGATCGAGGAATTTACTTCTTAGAAATTAATGAACAATAGATTAGTATAAACAATGAATGAACTTTACAATGAATCGAAACATTAATTGCAATTAGTTGATGTCTGCAATAAAGTACACACATCAAAAGTGTCTAGGGATCAACATATATTTTTGCAATAACTTTTCTCCTGATTGATATTAATTAAAATTTTCTTTAAGGATTCATCAAATAAAGTGTTTTCGTTTGTCTACAGTAACGATAAACCAAGTCACCTTTGCATTAATAAAGAAATTTGCCATTTTCATAATAAAGGGATTTTTGACATTTGAACCACTAACATTAAAGTTCGAAAAAAAGACTGAAATAACAGTTTTCTTTAAAATTTTATTGGGTAACTTAAACAATTAATAATCCGTGTTTCTACCGCGAACACTAACAACACAAGAACATCGGTTTGGCATACTCAAAATGAGTTCATCCAAATCACGCTGTGGAATGGCCGCCCATGTTCGTTGCAACAACAAAAAAAGGTCTTCTTGCGACTGGATACCCTCCATATTCGGCAGAGCTCTTCTCTGTAGCATATCCCATGCATGCTCAATCGGGTTCAAGTCTGGCGACTGAGCAGGCCAGGGCATGACATTGATGTTAGCTGCGGCGAGAGTCTGTCTTACAACTCTTGCGGTGTGCGGTCGTGCATTATCATGCATTAACTGAAATAAGGGACCGATTTGCACTTGTAGAGGAACGATGACGTCTGATACAATCGTCTCAGCATAAATTTGAGCGTTGAGGTTGCCTCTGATCCAAATCAACTCAGTTCTTCCGCCGATCCAAATACCCGCCCATACCATGATGGTTCCACCACTATAAGGATGGACTTCCTGGCAGGATTTTAATCGCTGTTGGCGTCCAGGGGTTCTCCAGTGTCGTATACGTCTTGTATCCGGTCTCATACCAAAACGAGACTCATCAGAAAAGCACACGAAACGCCATTGTTCTTCTGCCCAATTTCTGTGTTCAAGAGCCCATTGATATCGAATCCTACGATTGTGCATTGCTATAGGTGGTACCCTTAGCGGTCTTCGGGAATGAAGGTTCACTTCATGCAAGCGGTTTCTGACTGTTTGGTCGCTAATTAAGTTCCCTGAAGAGTGATGAAGCGTCACGGCTAACATCATGGCGGTTATTGTTGGAGCTCTTCGAGTTGTGATTTGAATGTATCGGTCTTGTCTCCGTGTGGTGCAGCGATACCGTCCTCCATGGCGCTCAGCCACGGTACCAGTGCTTCGGTAACGTGTCCAAAGTCGACTGATAACACTCTGACTTGTATTCAGAGCTAAAGCCACAGTACGTTGCCGGGAACCAGCTTCTATCATCGTTAGTGTTCGCGGTAGAAACACGGATTATTAATTGTTTAAGTTACCCAATAAAATTTTAAAGAAAACTGTTATTTCAGTCTTTTTTTCGAACTTTAATGTTAGTGGTTCAAATGTCAAAAATCCCTTTATTATGAAAATGGCAAATTTCTTTATTAATGCAAAGATGACTTGGTTTATCGTTACTGTAGACAAACGAAAACACTTTATTTGATGAATCCTTAAAGAAAATTTTAATTAATATCAATCAGGAGAAAAGTTATTGCAAAAATATATGTTGATCCCTATACACTTTTGATGTGTGTATTTACTTTTTATGTTTAATATTTTCACGAACACTTCTTTTATATATTTATTTTTATTTTGACACTTTTGTTATGGCCTTGCACTTGCACTATCACTGTAGTTTAAGTATAGTTTGGTAACTTACAGAATTGTGAAGAGGTAGAAACACGGAGACATTTTCAGGATCTTTCAGCTTGACTAACACACAAAGATGAGTTATGTGTTTAACACGATGTTTTTCAGGAACGACGACGTATGGATTGGGCGAGTATGTGGTGACGACTAGAACAATATTAATTTGCTTTTTCAGAGATATATACACTTCTTCAGGAATTTTCAGGCTTTTCAGGAACTTGATGACGACGAATGTAGAAAAATAGAAGTTCTTGGACTGGCACTGAGTTCAATTTTGGATAGAGACGAATAGTTCAGTAACACTTGCACTAGATTTTCACAGTTTTTCACAGTTTTCGTAACTCACGAGACGGAGACGGACCGAGGATACCTTTTTGTATCCCTTACGCGCTGCCACCAAATTTGTTATACGGATTTTGAATTCAGAGTTTTTAAAAAAAATGTTTTTATGATATCACTTTTTATTTGAAATTCACAGGTTTTACTTATAATAAAAGGAACATATTAATGATTTGTGGCAAGTGTTACCGCTTTGAATTTTGGGATTGAACTGAACTGTAACTATATGGATGTCATAATGCTGACGAGGTTAATCTAGCATACTCAGGTATATTGTATACAGGGTGTATATATAACAGTACGAAGGATTTTAGCACGGCCTGTATAACAGTAACCCCGGTTCTATCGCCGGAATAGTATGCTCCCATCATTTGACAATATATCATCGATATGCAGCAGAAATAGCGTCGGAGACAGCACAGACCCTTGCGAAATACCAGCACTGATTGAACAACGGCTTTTATATATCTGCTGGATAAGAAGTTGGCAATCAATTTGTGCAAACCCCTTGGCAATCCGAACGATGGCAACAACTTTCTCTACAAGAATAAGAGAGAATACCTGCACGGTCTTTATAATAAGCGACCGGTGCTGTCTGCATAGCAATGAATGCCATTAATTCATAACATATCATTGATATATAGCAGATATAGCTTTGGTGACAGTACAGAGCCTTGCGGGACGCCAGTGTTAATGCTATGGGAACAGCTATCAACAACAGTCAAGCATCTGCTGGACAAGAAGCTGGATTGTTTTTACAGATTTTTTTAATTTGCACGAAGCCTCGGACAGCTCATAACATAGCAACTTAGATAGAAGAATTACTCATTATTATTAAGTTATCGTTAAGTGACATGTACATTTGTTCCGCTATTGTAAGGATAATGTACACAAACAGATATATGTTTAAGATTTTATTGCAAAATAAACAGATGTAACAAATTAGTAGCCATAGTTCGGTCTCTTTGATACTCGCCATAATAAACATACTAAAACTATTTTTACGATTGGAATTTTGTAATGTTTTACTTAAAACAGTTAAATTTTATGAATAATCATGTTTTATGTTATTGTCACAATGTGTTTTAAATGTTAATTAGTTGCTTTGTCATTTGGAATGTTGAACTTGGGTAACTTTTAGTGAGTTAGTTTTAGTGAGTCATTTAGTTTAGAGCATAAATTATTTGATAATGCGCTATATCATCTTTGGGTGGTATATAATTGTTTTTCGTATATAAATGTGTCTCACAGCACAACGTGGAAATGTTTTCAGGTTATTTATTAAATTACTTGCCTATTTTGTATCATGTACAAACAGTCATATTATATTCCGTAAAACGTGTGACGTAACCTATAAAAAACCTCTCTGGGTTGTAGGGGTCTTACGGCAGTCGCTTTATATCAAAATCAGCGTCTTCGTCAAACCCTTAAACTTAGGTAGTGAACCCCGCCAATCTTAATGGTTTAGGATACGTTATCTCGTAAAGCTAAGAAAAAATCTGTGCGGAGGAGGTACTGCCCCACATCTGTGTCAAATCCACGAGCGTTGGCGCCAAGGTAGCCTTATTAACCACTGCGCCACCGAGCTCCTCAAATAGATAGATCCCTGTACGATTTGGTGACACTACGTAAGCAAATTATTCAATAAAATTTACCGTAATTACGTTAAGCTACATCATAACATCGAATTCAAGCCCAAGTTGTATTTATATTAAATCTGCAACAATAGTAACGATAATTTCGGAGACGTGCCACCACCTGCCGGAAGTAGCAATCAGATATGATAGTTGTGGTCCTTCTTCTGTTTTATTTATTAGCTCAGTGCCATAAATCCATCCAGATCTCAATAAAACAGCCCAATAATTGCCAGACATTTACAATAATCCTAATATCTGCCGAACCTGCTAATTTGTATATTGTGCCGTTAACATCTCCCGAAGCGGGTTGGGTGTACTACATTACTCTCTGTGCGTTGGATGCAGTCCTATCAAATCCCTATCAAAAGTTTGTCAATAAACCAGGATTAATATCCGTGAGATAAGACCCTTAAAGATTATAGCAATTCATAACATAGAATAATCTGGTTAAACATTATTTTTTCGTACAACGTCGGGCATACAAGCATACTGCCCACCTGATGTGGAGCGATTACCTTAGCCTATGAACGATTGTAATACATTAAGTATCACTCGCGTGATACCACCTCTGCTGCTAATACAGCAACTCCTTAGGAGCTTGCTAGTGATCTTATTCACAGGCAGGAACACAACAACACTCTGTCTGGCAGTTGTTATATATCTGCGGTTTTCTGTGAGGTGGAGGTTGCATTGGTGCGCCCGTCTGGGGAAGTGTTATTCACTCATGCAATGCTGACCCTCTAAAAATCTCTTTACGCCTTTCTTGAAGAACCCATGCTGTAGTCGATTGGGAAAATCTCGGATGGGAGTCCATTTCACAACTTAAGAGTTCTCTGAAGAAAACTTCTCTGGGACCGCACAATATGCGTAAACATTGCGGTTACAGTGTGTAAGTATGAACTTTCCGCTCCGGTTGTAAAAAGAAGCTGTAGCATTATATCGAGCAATTCTTCAGTACAATCAGTAGAACACACAGAGGGAGGCAAAATCTCTCCTTAAACTTAAGGGCTCAATACCGTACGTAACCATAAGATCGCCGACAATTCACACAGCTCTGAACTGAATCATATGGCCCTAGTTGTTATGCAGGTGCTCCCGCCCAAAGGTGTATACCACCACAATACTCCATATGCGGTCTGACTGAGACTTGTATAACTTAAGTCTTTACCTCGTGCTGAAGTACTTGCTCTATCGAGTACACCTAGTTTCTTGAACGCCAGTTTGAAATTCTCCTCCAGGCGACTTTGGTATTGAACATCGCTAAAGATCTCAGCATTCAATCTCAATTCTAATGCTTTTGGCGATGGTAAAAAGTGTAGTCTGAAATTGGAGAACAATAGCGAATGGAGTTTTCTTTACGGTGAACGCGCAGACTTGTTACTTTGTGAGGTAGAATTGGACCAATTTCAGTCGCCTCCTGTCAGATGCTCTAGTCAGAGTAACCTCAATTTCAGATACAAGTTTTTCACGGCTTTTCTCCACAGGGGAACGAGAGATATTAGTGCGAAAATGCCTTTTCTGGTCTTTACACGGACATTTTCTTTCAGACCGAGTCTCTTTCGAACATTATTATTGCAAACATGTTCAGCAAGCGTTACCCTACAAATATTGCGCAATGCTCGCATCTTGACAGTATTTTTCTTTTACTTTCATGCTCTCTCTACCATACCTCTACCCAACTTTCACTTCTATAGGTTAGCGTTGGGAATGTTGAGATTAGCAACGCGTTGTGTACAGCGAGCTGTGCATTCTGACTTAAGTTACTGTTTTAAGTTCAGGTAATGAGCTGATTAGAGGACTGACGAGGGCTGATCGGCGCACGTAACCTCATTCGTTCAGTCGTCTCAGTCGTTTATTGGCATATGTAGTCTATATTATTTTTTAGTTTTGCTAATGTGGAAGGCCCATTAATAAATAAGCTAGAGAAAATAGAGCGTGACACATTTTTTTTACAAAAATTTAGCTGGAAATGGTGACAATGCATAAACAGACACATATTTAGAAATTATTGAAGTTTACTCCTTAAAACGATTTTGAGTGATAAGGCCCGGTCAGAAATTTTATGAGGAGTAAAATTAAGTGAAAGCGTTAACAAAAAATGATACCGTTACACTCGTCCGCCTAAAAAGAGAAACATGTACATCTGTAGGATTTAACGTGCGAGAGAATGAGAAATCGTGCAAGTAATAACAAATATGTACACAAATTGGAAAACACGAAGTATTTGTTTCTTTGTTCATCACTGTCATTGTTTTTTTCAAAATTAGTTTATAATAATTATATGCATAAATAAATATTACGTAAAGACATCGGCTAGTTCTAGATCATTTTCTGAAAGCAGAGGAGTACCTATTACAAAATATGAATCTTGTTATTGTAGGTACGGGACATACCGCGATTTGTTTTTATATTTCTCTGATATTTCCATACCAATTTCCAACAGGACAGGTGTAGGCGCCGAGTAATAAGCGATGCAGAAGGAGGGTAGACAGGTATGTCTACCCTTAACGGACTGATATCTACTCGCCTCCAGTCATCCCGGGACCATCACATGACGTCTGTCACGTCGCCGAAATATCGAGGAAATATAAAAACAAATCGGTAAATCAATCATAATGTAAAGAACTGTAAAAGTTTAAAATCATATAAACACGAATGTTATTGAATTGTTATTGTATTTTTTTAATATGGGATTTAGAGGTAAGTGTGTAGCGAAATTTGTACAGCTGTCATTAAGAACAAATAATACCAGTTCTACTTAGTTGTGCATAAAGATATGGTAACGTAATATGTACTGGCGTTATGCCTATCATGGACTATCTATACCATACAAGAACATCATTTCTAGCTGGATGCGACGTAATTATAGATCTAACGAATTGTATTTACTTGAAAGTTGACTCTATGATATGTATTACGCAAGAATTTGCATAGATTTTTTTTCAGTCATTTCAAGTATTCCGTACAGCAACTCCATATTCTATCTGAGGGCTAATAAGGCTGTTATACAAATGTAAATGAGTGGAAGGTTGTTTACAATTTACAGGGCTTCTCATAACAATACTGTACGCTTTTCTAATAATGTTATCGATATGTTTATCAGAAATCAGCATCAAGTGTCACCAATGCAAATTCCAAACACAATCCATAATAGATGGTACGGTTTTGTCAAATAAACCATGTTGTGAATATTGGAACATAATAATACTCATTTTCCTTGTAAAAATGATTCACTTACATTTACTCAGATGCATGCTCAGTAGGTATATTATTTTCGCTGTATGAGCTGACACGATTTAAATCCTCCTGAATAAATGTTACAGGGGTGTTGTTAATGTATAAAATTTTAAGATCATCTGCTATAGTAAGATTTAATGTTATTGAATAAGTCATTGAGTGTTATTGAATAAATAAAACGAAGAGCAAGGGTCCGAAGAAGGATCCCTGTGGGACTCCTCTAACTACATCAGATTCGTATCCGTTAATTACAATTCTCTTAGTTCTATCGGAAACGTAAGACTTGAACGATCGTCAGAAGTTCACCCCTATACCATTGAACGCTATTGATCTACTCTGTAGAAAGCTTTACGAATGTCAGTATAGATACTGTTTGTTTGGTATTATCGAGAGAGTCAAATAAATAGGTTGTATTTATCAAGTAATAGTCGTAGAATAACATTCTACAAAACCATGTTCTTGAGGGATAAAATCATAATCATAACGAACACTTGGACAAACGTAATTGTGTGCTAGACTTTCGAAAAGTTACGACAGAGCTGGCAAGATTGAGATTGGACGATTATTCTCAACATTTCTTAAACATACATCTTTATGAATCGATACAACTTGTACAGATATTAACATAGTTGTACAGATTTCTTCACGCAAACATTTAAGAGTAGATGTACGGGATTATACTCGTATATTGAATTCGCAGCGGCTTTAATACAATTTCTAACATTTGCAATTGTTTAAGCACTTGACTTGGACCAAGTCATTCTTATTGCAGATGTCTGTACAAATATCGTCGATATCAAACTCTTCGTGAGGATTTGAAAACACAGAAAAGCAATCCCAAAAACATGCTTTTTCGAGATTGTTACTTATTTTATCTTTATAAAATATATTATCCGGGTCAATGGTCGATCATTTCAAATTCGATATTTTTGAGTCTGATGCAAGCGTTCATAGGCTACGGTAACCACTTTACATCAAGTGGGCCGTGTGATTGTATGCCTCCCGATGTAGTATAAAAAAAAGTTAATTTATGATTAACGATATGCCTCTTGCCATGAAAGTTTTCATTTCATAGTCTACGACAACCGTGTTAGTTCAGGTGTGCGGTATGGTTGTCTCTCCGTGTTGTAAAAACATAACAATGCACTTACGTGATGGCTTAAAGGCTATTATACAATTAATGATTATTTGAATGATAAATTGACATGAAATGAATTGATTTGACATAGAATAAAAATAAGCTTATCTAAATATTAGGACCTAATTTTTAGTTATCTTAAATGACCTCTGTATTTAATTATTTACACGCCTATGTACATTCGGCAGAACATGTATGGCTTCCACTATTGTATTGTAAGAACATCATTTATATATATATAAATATGTAAATAAAGTCATTCATTCATTACATTTAACTTAAAATTAAAAATTACCGCAAACCTCTTCTGTAGAAAAACAACTTTGCTGTTTGAAATCGATAGGCGAATTAATAAAAAATATATCTAAGAAAACTCAATTATTCGAGATAAAAAAAATTAACCAAGTATATATATATATATTTATAATATAATGTCACTGCACACAGAAACATGATCACAGTTTCGATTTCTCCTAAATAGTCATAACATGGGATCGTGGGTGACGACTATCACTATCTCTTAGGGGTTAAAGTATGAAATTGTCGATTTGTACTGAAAAAGAAAACTCGTTTTTTTCTAAGATGTAACATTTACTCTCTATACATTGCTGCTATATAATCGGTTGTTTATTTATGCCTTTGCGATAGAACTCTGGGGATATAGATTTGACAAACTGTGTGAAAGCATTTTGTACTGCCTCCTGGGAAGAAAATTTTCTACAACGTAGAAAATTGTCCAAATCACAAAAAAATGTAGTCAGTTGGAGCAAGGGCTGGCGAGTACGGCGAATCACGTATAGTTTCTAACTGCAGCTCCTGTAGAGTTACGGTTTCTCGTGCAGCGTGAGGTCTTGCGTGATGCGTGCGATGCGTAAATCAATATCGATTTACGAGTCGGGGCTGTGTCACTGCCAGTTTCTCCATCATTGTTCGAAGTTCGGCACAGTTAACATCTGCTGTTATTGCTTGACCAGACCTGAGAAAGCTATAGTGAATAACGCCATGACGAGACCACCAAACAGTTACCATTACTTTTTTATTGGCAAGCTTTGCTTTAGGGCACTGTTGCGGCGTTTGACGTGGAGTCAACCATTGCATTTTAATTGCATTGCAGTATAACTAAAGTTACCAATGTAGCCCAACGTATATGCAAGCTGAATTGGCAGGAGGCTGGCCACATAGTTCTTAGAACCGGCAACCACTCTGGAAGAAAGGTTCTCGAATGGCGTCCTCGCACTGATACGCGCAGTGTGGGACGACCCTCACAAGATGGAGCGACGACCTCGAGAGGTTTGTATGGAGTCGATGGATGCAGGTGGCACAGGATCGAAACGAATGGCTCTCTAGAGGAAGGCCTATCTCCAGCGGTGGACGAATACGGGCTGAAATGATGATGCATGCTGTTTAACGTATTCATTTTACAATATTTGTTTTCATAAGTTCTTTAAATGTCCATAAGCACAAGTGTGTTAAAAGTCATTAAAGTTTAAAGTTTTTTAGATAATAGTATTTTAATTTCAGGTTATCCGCATCATCATTTTGTGATACGTGAAAAAAAATTTAATGTTGTTGTTCAAGGATTAAGTATCAAACAAATATAATGATCAATGTAACATTTAAAATTCTTTGTGTTCTCTAAACATGTGTAGCGTGAGTGTACTTTTGTATACATATATTATTTAAATAGCGCCTATATGCCCTTAAATGCCTAATGCAATTTTCAGCTAATGTAACACTAATCCATAGCTGAATAAAACGTATGAAATTGTTAGGCACTAACAGCCTTCTGTAGTTGAAATAGCTTGAACTATTATTATTGTTAGATAGACATGATTTTAAAGAAGTGAGTGATGATGCAAGGACCGTCTCATGTGGAGATAATTGGAATTGCTGGCAGAAAAAAAGAAGAGAACTTTTTTTTTTTTAAATATATATGGCAATAGTGTTGCTACTTTATGCCAGTGTCAAAGTCTTCAGTATAGGACCATTTGAAAATCTTAATTCTATGTTCCAGTTTCAGGAACTGTGCTGAAAAAATATTTGGGAAGGGTACCTAGACCCAATCAACCCAGTTTAAATACCACCCGTAAAAAGATAGGGATTTTTGCAAGGTGTTCTTGATTAACTTATTCACGTCTTCCAAAAAGTACATAAACGTGTTATATTTTTTCACACTTATGTTACAAAATACTATCGAAATTGTCACACAAAACTAATTTTGTACTGAATTGTAAAAATTTCAAGTATAACAACAATGTCACTCGTCAAAAGCGCGGGAAGAAGTCCGAAGAGAACTTTAACGCCAGTTGATTCATCTGATGTATAGAGCAGGGCTGTATTATGGCTGTAGTATGGGCTACCCAGTGGATATAGAACCAGGCTATTTATCAACGGTCTTTGGTTCGAATCCTGGCGTGAATATGTACCAATAAATTAGTTTTTTTTTCGGATTTATGTACATTTTTGCAATTATCTCTTGCCCTGCCCTGAAGAAACGTCACACGTCCAACAAATTATATATAAAAAATATAAGTGGCAATCGAAGGTCTGATTTTCCTTCTGGGTTGTGGAGGCCTGAACGTCAATCATGCGTTGCATGCCTTTCAGATTGCGTGGATTATTAATATAGAAATATAGACGTCTATAAATTTAACCTCACCTTTTTTTACAAATAGATTTTTTACGGTACTATCTGTAGATGCAATTTTTTTGTCCCGTGTAGATTACCCGTACTATAAATACAGCTACAGAGAATATAGTTTTTTGCTGTAGGGCAACCTATGTTAACCAGAAAAAAGTTACGAGTCTCTTGAATATTATCATAGTCAAGGAATATCTATAATAATAAAGGGGCAATTAAGTAATTCATGCGTCAGAAATTAGACTTATATTAGTCTTATAAATAATACATAGTACAGTCAAAATTGGCAAAAACATTTGTTTATTCTATAATACGATAATTAAACATGTGATTGTGATTCCGAAAATAGAGCATCATTCATCAATCATAATTCGGCTCTAGTGGTAAATTTAGTTTAATCGGCAGAGTACCAAGATCCCTATCGCCTAAGCTGTAATCGATTAACAATAGCTTATAGCAAATTATGATGGAACCGAAATTTCCAATCAAAATCGTCTTTCGCTTAGCTGGTCTAGTCTAGATTCCCAAGTACACGTTTCACAATAAATTAAGATACCATATCAAGGAGTACTTTGCATCAAAATGAGAATGACCTGCATTCATGATTGTAAATTGTTAAACATTTTTCTTTCATATTTTTTGTCTGTAATTAAGTCAATGATTATTAATTTTAAAACGGGGATATCATTCTGGATATCATAGGTTTTATTTAAGTTAAATTCACTAAAATTAAATTCAGTCCAGCGAACTGGCCATTATACTGATATTATTCGACACACTTATATTTTTCTAGCAATTAAGGCAAAGGAACCGAAGTCGTGTAGCTTAGTTTGTCAGTTATGAAATATTACCTAATCTTTTCGTATTTTCATTTATAAAAGGTACTTTGTATATCTGTCTATTAGATTAGAAACTTATATATTTCTTTAATCATAAAATTAATCAAATGCAAGGTCATGAAAATAATTTCAAAAATAATAATAATAACAAAAACTAATTTCAGTTTTTCTTAAATTTTATTGAATTTCTTCTAAATTGGGATATTTCTTTTTAACCTTGCGTTAAAATAAATTTTATCTTGGTGATAATTTTAGAAGAAATATATATAAATTGAAATGAAAAAAATATATATTTAGTAAGGCGCTATGGAGTTTCATCATAGTTAAGCGTGCTTTAGAGATTTCGAAACGTTCACACGCCTTGGCTATATAATAAACCAGTTGAGAATGCGCAAGCTTGCATTGCCAGAGGAACACTTGGCTCGTCAACTATATAACAATTCCATTTGTTTTTTTTAATTTGTCGGCCATTTTGACCATGTTCCATAAGAGATAGGAACGGTGTTCCTGAACATTCCTATTCTACTTTTTTATGCTGAATCCGAATCTGAAGTCAAAATTCGAATATTTGAAAAAAGCGACAGACAAACGCACAGACAAACGCACGGACAAATGCACAGACAAACATATAGAATTCATATAGGAACGGTGTTCCTGAAAACGGTAAGTAAAGTTATGTTATTTATAATATACAAACTAGGGGCTCAGAGTGTGTAGTAAACCGATGGTCAAATTAACTTCAGCGAGCCTTTCTAATTAAAATCAAATAGTTTAACTATGTTTCAATACTGTTTATTGTATTTATGTGGCACCTAACTGCAACTTTGCTTATTCTTTAGCATTGCCCTTGTTTTTCAGACAGTTTTGTTTTCGATTTAGTCACTCTCTGCAACTAATACAACTTTCATGTAAAATTAACGACTTATTTTTGCATTTACTTTATCGTAGGTACTGATATCGTACTGAAAATTGCAGGTCTTAAAATTGTCAAATCTTCAGTGTACATAACCAAGGTTGTATATATTGTTGGAAGCAAACCAAGACAAAACATCTCATCAATATTATTAGTAAGTCTTGTTTGTAGGTTACATACTCCAGAATAGTTTTAATCAAGACAAACCTTATATAGCTGTTGTAACCTTTATACAGAGTGTTCTCTCAAAACATAGGCCTGTCATTGTAAATCGTTTAGATATGAGAACACTGTCAAAGGTCTCATGTTTAAATATGCAATATTAATGAATAACAAAGCTAATGTACAACAATTCATAACTATCCTACTCTTATATCACATTTCTAATTACAGTGAAATCTATTTACAATTAAATAATTATTATTCTAAAATTACTTATTCTATTTTCATTCATTTTACATCACGTACAGTATAATACACGTACAGCAAGCGGTGTTAAAATTGGTGAAACGATATGTAGGTACACCAAAGAAAATAAATATATACTTGATAGGTAAATGCGAGAACATTTTTTTTATAATTAAATATTTCGACTAATACGTACATTAAATACTTGGGACCCAGTTGTATCATACTATTATTTTATATCGTAAATGATAGTCGGTTTTGTATGCCAACTACATAACAAGCTGTAAAATTGCAGTTTGGATGCTGTTTTTGTCAGTCGTAACAACTGCATTAATAGTGCTAACAGGAACTGCTGTGCAGTTCGACGTGCTTCAACTGCATTAAGACTACACTACAGATGTGCAGCTAGCTTAACAGTCAGTAGAATAGCATACTAACTGGACGACGACTGCAAGGGGACTGCACATTCGTTTCGCAGTTTCGAGTTATCAACTCCACAAAAACAGCATCCGAACTGCAATTTTACAGCCGGCGTACAGCTCATATACAGCTCGTCTGTGTAGATCCGTAACTGATATTTCCGAATAATAATGAAAATGAATAAGGAAATCGTACATTGGAATTGAATCATCTGGTAGACAATATTTTTCATGAAATGTAGCGAAACTAACATTTCATTATAAAACACAGGTACTCATCTAAAAGTTGTGTAGTGCTACCGGTCAGAATATTTACATTAGGCGTCGTGTCCTAAGAATACTAACCTAAACCTTCATTCCCCACGACACCGCCAAAAGCGTCGGGTGTGTCACGGGATGTTAGTATAGGTAGTTTTGTACATCCCTATTGCCTACACGACGACTACTACTTGACTGCGAACTGTGGTTGGCAAAGCTACTGAAATGACAAAAATGACATCACTATGTAGATTTGCGTCACGGGGAATAGTGATACTCGATGACACAACTCTAGTAAGCTGGCAGTGTTTTTGGCGGTGACGTGGGGATTAGACGAACGTAAAACAAATGTAAAAATGGCATATAACTTGAACTACGAGTCTGTCAACGTTTTCTAGGGTAGGGATGCTGAGATTTTTATATGCGCTGTATAAGATGATTTTTCTGGAATTTACAATGAGAATGTTAAAGCAAATATGTATAAATACTTATGTACGCATAATGTATGAAGATATAGCAATTTATATTTGCATTTATATTGGTATGTGACCTATCTATATTGATGAAGTCTAAATATCTTTATTCCTGTTAATACATACATAGTTGTTGACAAATATGGAGCATATTTGTTAGCGAAGTAATTCATGAATAAGTGGTGTTTGCTATAAAGTTATTTAACGCACCTGTTTAAAGAAATGCAGTTAATTATATTTTTCTTAACACCTATGTGTACACTGTAAACTAAATAAACATAATATATCATCAATAACAAGTCAATTCAACGTCAATTCAACTGTCATACACTTACTCATCAAAAAACATAAAATAAAATCATTTTCAAACACACTTAGCAAAATCCGTTATATTTTAATATCATCTGAATATTTGACTGGTATATCTAACCATTTTAATAGAATAAATAAACTTATAGATAATATTTACACCGTGGGTATCGAGCCCAAAGTTACTATTCCCTTAGTATTTGTCGAAAATATTCCATGTGAGCATTTTTATAAATTCAAAAATTATATTTTAGTTCCTAACATAAATAATTTGACCCCATTTCAATGTTGTCTTAATTTAATAATATTAATAAGCAGATGATGTGATATTGAAATCCCCAAAATCAAATAATATAAACAGCTTGTATAAACAATAGAAACTGCTTATTGTATCTTATACATATACTTTATTCATTTCTCTTTTCCCAGTAATATTAAAAATACGTAAATATTATAGGGATTTGAAAAATTGCCCACGTGGAACATCATGGAAATAGGCATGAAATTACTCGACTAAAACAACTACACTAACAATAATTGAGCCTTCATTTTAGTCATACCTTAGACCCAAGACTACGCTGTAAAATTAATAGTAAGAGTCGCACGTTCATTCATTCGTTCAAAAGACATCGTCCGTGAACACGAACAAATCACTGCACACCACAATTTGTTCAATTACCAGTATATTTTTATACACTTCACATTTCACAATAATCCCTTAATTCTTTATAAACATATGTTGATAAATAAACTTTTAAACTACGGCGTTACATCAGTCTTATTATTATCTTTTAGTTCCTTATCCTCTTTCCTCCCTGATAACTTCGAATAGATTTCATCAACAGTTTTATGTCTGGTCTCAGGGAATTCAATCACGGTGTAAAAACAGGCAAAGAAGCAGACGATGGAGAAGAATAGAAAAGTCCAATGGATCCCAATAAGCTCACAGAGGTTCGTGAACCATTTCATTTGGATAAAATTGCTGAGTTTCGCGCAGATGTTTGCAAACGCCGACACTGTGCCACGTAGCTGGAAATGTTTAAAAATATGTTTAAACATTAGTATTCAAAAACACATTGCCATTTTCTGATGTGATTCCCTACAATGACAATGTTTTATTTCTACCTAAAGCCATAGAAATAACATGTTTTTTATTCATATACAGCCGTTAAGCTTAGTCAAAGAATCAGGGGCGGCTTGAAAAAAACAGACCTAATCCAATCAATAGCAATAGAGTACTGTCGCGGAGTAAGCTCTTGTTTTTTATATAAAACGTAAGGACGCATGCAAGTATTTGGCACCCAGTATAGGTACTATAAACCGCTGTTTGAAGGAAAAAGTTTAATTTTCGACAGAGGGGCGAGTACCAGTTGATGTCGAAATTAAATATCTAAAATGGAGAGAAAATTAACAATAATTCAAGTATTTTAACGAAAAAAGAAGCTTACCTGGAAGGTAAAGAGATCAGTGATAATAATGTACGATATAGGCTGGAAACCGGCAGCGTCCGCGAAAATGCACAGGCACATGGCGAAGACAGGCAACCAGCCTGGCATACCAACGCCCACAGACGTCAGGTAAAACCACGCTGCAAGAAGCAGCATTCCCACTCCTACTGCGAAGGAGGTGGATACTAGAAGAAGCTGAAAATTTAAAACATTATTACATAGGTAAATGAAAAAAAAGACAATTCAATTAAATAACATAAGATATATTTAATGTTATTTAATTGAATTCTCTTTTTTTCATTTTAGCGTTATTTTGTTTCTTAATCCATCAGGACAGGCTGGATCCGCTACAACAACTCCTCAGAACACAACACATTGTGTGCAATCGGAACACACAAAGGGAGGCTAAATCTCTCCTCAAACTCAAGGGTACAATACCATGTGTGAGCTCAGGACATAACTGAAACTCATATAATAATAAAATAAGAAGAAATAATGATCATTAAGTAATACAGCATGATTTTCCTACTTAAGATAATGCAGACATAGCGAAGTTTGGCTTTCCTGCTCGAGATAATGCAAACAGAAGTTTGATTTTCCAGCTTCAGATAATGCAAACCTTACCTTTTAAATGCGTCTGTCTGGACTGTGGTTACTGAATGGCGTGGAGGAATGCATTCCAGAGTAGTTCTATCGTAACGGCGAAAAATATTTAGCAGAACCTCATGCCGTGAGGAGAGAATGAGGCAGATGTATATTAGAAAACAAACAATGTCACATGCTGTTATCAGGAATTTTTATAAATCCTGTCAGCAGACTCAAACTCAAATCTTTATGAGCAGTGATAAGCCCAGTGGATAAAGAAGCCAAGATTTGAAACGGCTTAATCAATATTAAGCCGTTTTCGAATCTTGGCTTGTACTAAATTTGTGTGTTCGGATTTATGTACATATTTGAAATTATCACTTGCTCGGCAGTCAAGGAAAAGGTCCTGAGGCAACACGCAAGTTCAAGAAATTACATTTCGAAAGACGTGTGGCCTACCCTAAGAAAGGCCTGTATTTCTCTGGGTTGTGGAGCCGATCCGTGTATAAATCAGTATCTTCGCCAAATCCTTAGGCTTTGGGACCGGATTTCACCTAACCTAATGGATTAGGAAACGTGATAACGCTAAAGAAGACGATGAAGAAGAAGAAAGCTCAAATTCTCTGACTAATCCCTGAGATTTCAGCTGAATGCTTTTGGCTTCTGCTCGCGGTTTTACCTCGCAGGAACGCAATAAAGCTCCGGGAATTGGTATTTGGTTACGGTCATTTATAAGGTATGGGTATTGGTGTAGTGTAGATAGAGTACCCTACCTTAACACTTCTTTTATCAGAGCTCCGTTTGCTACGTCGTAAGGTACGCATACGCATGTGCACTACGGACAATGGCTATACCACCGCAAATTTTCTTCTATAAGGTCGCATTACGCGTTTTGATGCTACATATGTAGCAAACATGCTCGACAACCCCGGAAGAATGCAAGAATCATTGATCATGGCCATACTGCTGAAGTCTGTCAGAGAACTCCAAAAGTTAGCTATAATATAAATAAATAAGGTATTGTCGGACAAATTACACAACGCCATATGGACTCTAAAGTGAAAAGTGCGAGACAACTGATAAATATAAGTAAATATAAAATACATTTTTAGAGTTCCGTACATCAAAAGGAAAAACGGAACCCTTATAGGATATCACTTTGTTGTCTGTCTGTCTATCTGTCTGCCTGTCTGTCAAGACCCTTTTTCTCAGGGACGGGTGAGGTCAAGCTGAAATTAATATCCAGGTCATTTAAAAAACTTTTAAATATACGCAATCAAAAGATACGGCTGTTTATGTCACGATAATGCGCATATTTTGACACTCGCAAAGGAATCAAAACCTATAGGATACTTCCGGACTCGCACTTGACGACTTTTTTTTGTTTGTAAATACATACTTATGATACATAGAACACATCCAAATAAAGCCAAGACATGTTGTTTTTTTGTTCTTTGTGGTAATCGAACCTACGAGTGTTGGTGTCAAAGTAGCGATAAACCAACCACCACTAACCACTGCGCTACCGGGCTCGTTAATCATATATATAACATTACGTGTTATCTTGCTGTATGAGTATGGAACATGCTCAAAAAGTAGCAAAACAGTTTTTTATACAACGTCGGAAGGCATACAAGCCGTATTTTTACTGGTGATCTCACTCACTCGCAGAAACACAACAACAATTTGATTTTCTGTGAGGTGGAGGTACAGTCCCAAGGCTGCTTTGATATGCCCTAACTCTCTTAAAGAGAACCAGACCAAGACAAAGATGTGTTCATGCACACAAATGTTTGTACCTGTGTGAGAATCGAACCCACGAGCGTCGGCGTCTAAGTAGCGTCATTGACTGCGCCACCGAGCTCGTCAAACTGTCCAACTGATGTAAAGCGGACCATCTCACCTTTCTCCCGGTCTTTTCAACGATGCACGTAGCAACAGTAGATCCAATTAGCTGCACTAGACCAATCATCATGACTTGCTTGTTAGGAGAAAGCTTCAGGTCTATAGACTCCGAAGCCCTGCCGAACACGAATCCAGCGTAGATGAGAACGATCAGGTAACCATCAAACTGTTGGGTTATCTTGATGATAAGCGTAATGATAAAGGCCTTGAAGGTCGGTTTGTCATGATCTGGAATGAAAGACAATTATTAAGTTATTATTAAGTTATCTGTTTCGAGAACTGATATAGAAACCAGACGAATTATCTATAACTATCAGATTTTATTAGCGTAGAAGTAGACATTTCATGGGTTTTATTTTTTCCGGCGGAACCCTAATTCTAAAATAAAAGTAGCTTACGTTTTATGACGTCAACCATTTGGGAGTGAAAGTCCTGTCAAACTTCCTCGGGCAGACAGACAAAAATATTAAAAACATTTTTTTTATACAAGTCCCGTATATACATTTAATAAAAAGCAGTTATTAGGACATTAAAAACAGACACTTCAACTGTATTTATTTGTATAGATTAGGCAATAGATTTTAAGAGAGGTAGGGCGCATCAAAGCATCCCGTCTGAGGAAGTACCGCTACCTCACCAAACCGCCAATGAACATGAAAAAAACCGCCGCGAATGAGGTCACCAAAAAGCTCCTAAGGAGTTGTAGTGTTAATAGCAGAGGTGGCATCGTTCGAGTGATGCTTAATATATAAAAGAAACACGACTTTGGTAGCCACATGCCCACACCAGGATTCAAAATGGCAACCAGTCTATTATTAGTTCTCGCTACATTAAATATCATTATTACTAACGAATCAATACTCACATACGATGCTCCAAACTGATTTTGTACTTTCTCTGGTCTGATGTTCTACCTTCACTATTTTGTCAATATCCTGCTCCAACGTTCGGTCCAGTACTGGTACTCCTCTTAACCAAGCTAAAACTGTCTTTGCTTCCTGAAACAGAGGGATATTCTTTTATTATATTTTTTTCTGCAATTTCTTATGTCTTCCACATGACCAAAAGGCGGATCACGAGGAATGTAAACCTGTTAACCAATTCCAATATATCGATTCTGGAATTACTCCCAAATCATGACGATAGCTCCAGACTGGTATGATATTTATAGTCGGTTGTCTAGTTACCACTAATGCCTTCGCCAGATTCGCAGTTTGTCAGATTCAATCTCACTTTGGACACATTTTGGAAGATAGTTCTTTTAAGTATTGTTATATATACATATATATATATATATATATATATATATATATATATATATATATATATATATATATATATATATATAAAAGTTATTTACAAATGTTTATTAGTTATCTAAAACCTATAGCATAAGTTCTGCTTAATTTAAAACAAATAAGTTAATTTGAAACAATAGATAGCAATAGTGTTCAATTTAACCGGTAACATTTACTGTTTAGTTATATTACATTAATATCTGAGGTATGTAGGAACCAACTCATGCGGCACTCAGTTCCCTCTGCATACTCTGCAAAGTACTTGGCGTGAATATACAGACAGATACATAGACCATGGACGGAAGGTACATGATGTGGAGTGGAGTCAGTGCTGGGAAATAGTGTGAATGGAGCATTGGGAAAAACTTCACGGGCAGTAATAGCTTGAGCCAGAATATGAAATGCAGTGCTGGTCCCAACGCTAACTTATGCATGCGAGAGCTGGCTATGGAAGTTAGAGCATGAAAGTAGGATAAACGCGGTGAATATGCGAGTGTTGCGCAAAAAACGCTTGTTGATCGTTTTCGCGATGATGATGTTAGAAATAGAGTTGATCCGAAAGAGAGTGTCGGTGTTAAAATAAGAAGAGGCATGCTCTGTTGGTTCAGAGACAGAATGCGGGAAGATATAATTACGAAACAGAATTACCGCGTGAAAGTAGAAGGATGTAGGAGCCGAGGAAGGCCAAGACTTACCTACCATGACCACATCGATCGTGTTTTCATCAGAAGGTGATGTCAAGAGCCCAAGAAAACGGAGAGCGTGCATGAGAAGAGCTATGAATGTCAAAGAAGCGAGTGAGGTGTGTATGAACCGAGTCCATGTCGCTTAGTTGTCTCTGCTTACCCCGCGAGGGATTTGGCATGAACTTATACATAGATAAAGATAGACAGATGGATAGACAAGGTGATCTGGCCGTAAACACAGTAAAGTGTCATTTAATTCAATTAGTGGTTTAAGTCTAAATATATAATACAACTAATAGCTAGCGTATTGTTTGAAATCTAAGTACTCGATCTGTTTAGAAATTTTGACACAACTCTATAAAATAGGGGAGTTTTAACATTGACCAAACTGAGTTATAGGAACACATGCCTGAGTAGAACTAGTAGAATTGCTAGTAGATTTATTCAAGATGGTGGCCCCTTATCAAATAATCATTCGAAATGCCAACCTTATTCTTTCTTTCTTTCAAGATAAAAAAGCTTGACGAAAATATTTTACAAACATTATAAAATTGTATTCATTGATTTTTGAATAATATTGAATTTAAGGGAAAAGATAATAATATTTTGGGAACAAGAAGAAGACGAGTGAAACAAAAGTGGCAGGGAGTGCCTAGAGATGGGGGAAAAGCTTAATTATACCAAAACGCATATCCAATAATATGTACGAGTTCGAGACAGTAGAAAAGTGAGACGACGAGCAAATAACAACTTCCTAGAGGGTTGTTGTGTTCCTGCGTGTGAGTCAGGTCACCAGCAAGCTCCTAAGGAATTGCTGTGTTAGCAGCGGAGGTGGCATCGCGCGAGACTTAGCGTTCATAGGCTATGGTGAACACTTTACATCAGGTGGGCCGTATGCTTTTTCCTCCCGATT
Source organism: Pyralis farinalis (assembly GCA_947507595.1). Taxonomy (NCBI): domain Eukaryota; kingdom Metazoa; phylum Arthropoda; class Insecta; order Lepidoptera; family Pyralidae; genus Pyralis; species Pyralis farinalis. The sequence goes on along the minus strand of OX382282.1, from coordinate 9,171,877 downwards.
TTGTATATGAAAAAAAAGTGAAAAGCAAGGACAGTGTTAATTGAAAGAAATACAGATATTAAAAATGGGTCTTTTATAGCCTCTCGGATGTAGAAGTCTGAACACTAACAGCAGTCGTTCCATGCCAAAATCATTATCTTTGCCAAATCCTTAGGCTAAGGTTAGGTTAGGTTTAGCGGACCGTGTCAATCCTAATAAGGGGATAAAGCTAAAAAGAAGAAGACAGATATTTAAAACGGGTAAATGAGAGGATGCTAATGTAAGGACAAAGGGTTTGTTAAAAGAAAAAAAAAACGGCTAAGTGCGAGTCGGACTCGCGCACCAAGGGTTCCGTACCATCCTACTAATATTATAAATGCGAAAGTTTGTATGTATGGATGGATGTTTGTTGCTCTTTCACGCTTAAACGGCTGAACGGATTTGAATGAAATTTGGCACGTAGATATGATCTGGATTAACACATAGGCTACGTTATTTGACTACACGCGGGCGGAGCCGCGGGCAGCAGCTAGTTATCTATAAAAACGGCAAAAAATCATGTCTGTTTTATGGGAGCCCTACTTAAATATTTGTTTTATTTTAATTTAATTATTTATTTTTAAAGTGAATATATAACTAAATATTCTGAAATATTTCAAGCGTCTACCTGTTGCCATCAATATCGAGCAAAAACGATAAAAAAATCACGTTTGATGTACGGGAGCCCCCTTAAATATTTATTTATTTTGTTATAGCGGCAACAAAAATACATTATCTGTGAAAATTTCAACTGTCTAGCTATCACGGTTCATGAGATACAGCCTGGTGACTGACGGACGGATGGACAGCGGAGTTTCAGTAATAGAGTCCGTTATACCCTTTGGGTACGGAACCCTAAAAACGCAGGTCAAGTCGTGTACGCATACGCAGCCGATATAAACATATACTTACGACTTTTTGTATATGGACACAAACTGACAGGAAGTTATATTTAACATTGAGAACTTAAAGCACCGCTATCCGATTAAATTCGAATTACCGGAAACAGAATTTGCTCAATGACTTTGGTTTTGCCAAATATTTACACTTTTCGATGTCATTTTTATCAGTTGGAATAAATTAAGTTAATTTTATTTAGCTGTGACCACAACAAAATATGAATGTAATAAATTAATTACTTTAAGGGTTAATTAAATAATTATTGTAGGACAAATTACACAGCACCACCTAGCCCCAAAGTAAGCGAAGCTTGTGTTATGGATACTAGACTGCTGATAAACATACGTAAATACATTTTTTTTTTTGTAAATACATACTTATTATACATAGAAAATACCCAGACCAAGACAAACAGACATGTTCATGCACACAAATGTTTGTACTGTGTGGGAATCGAACCCACGAGCTTTGGTGTCGAAGTAGCGTAACAGCGCGTTGCACCACTGCGCCACCGAACTCGTCATATTATTAATGACTTAGTATTAATGACTTAGTTATCTTATTTTTCAACCAAGCTGGTGATAAACAAACACACAGCCTATTGAAGCATCACTAATTTCTTCATATCAATGAGACAGTCTCAAGGGAGAGCAGTGATAGGCCAGTGGATAAGGAACTGGCCTAATGAGCAACAGGTCCTCGGTTCGAATCCTGGCATGTACTACTAAATTCATGATTTACGTACATATTTATAATTATCACTTGCTCGGCGGTGATGGAATACATAGTGAACGCGAAACCCGCACATCTGACCCTATCTCAGAAAGATCTGGCTTGTCGAGGTCTGAAGGCAGTCGCTCCATGTCAAAATCAGTATCTTCGACAAATCTTTATGCTTAGGTAGCGGACCCCGCCAATCCTAATGGAAACGGGATAATGCTAAAAAGAATAAGAGTAGCGATACGCATTTATGCGAGTTACGGAAACGGTGTCATTGTTACTAACCAGGTATCACTCGCACGATGTCAACTCAGCTGCTTAGCCTAAAGTCTCTAACAAAGTGCTAAGTGGATTTAAAACCAACAATCACAACAGACCCTGACCCTGTCACAAGATTGGCAGCGCGCAAGTAAAAAATCCCCGTGGTGTTGCGAACGTCAATACGCTGCTGAGAATGCTTACCATCTGATGCGGGCCGCATGCTTGTTTGTCAACCTAGTTGTATAAAAAAAACTTCCTAGAGGGTTGTTGTATTCCTGCGTGCGAGTGAGGTGGCATCACGCGACTGATAATTAATGTATTACCAGCGGTAACCGCTTTACGTCAGGTGGGCCGTATGCTTATATATTGCTATACTTCCCGACATTGTATAAAGAAAAAATATAGAAATATAGAATTACTTGATACTTACGTCAATTTTTCCTTGTTTAACAAGAAACTCTGGTGTTTCTGGCATTATTAAGAATACCAAGAAAATGATGCTTGGCACCATGAGTCCAATCCACAACATGGTGTTCACGGTGAGTAGATCAGCACAGATATAGCTGGTGAGGTAGCCTATGTTCCTGCCAATGATAATAAGTCATTAATATTAAGTTAAGAGACCTTAAGAAACGATTTGCATGATGTGACCCCGTATTTGACGACGTTACTATTGATTTGCCGAGCTCGGTAGCGCAGTGGTTTTACTACCTACTTTAACACCAACGCTCGTTGGTTCGATTCCCATACAGGACAAATATTTGTGCGCATGAACATATCTGTTTGTCTTGGCCTGGGTAAAATAGAATATCGCCTCGCTGATAATGTGGCTTTACATATGTGAAAGATTTTTTAAAATCACGTAAGTATTTTTCGAATTTACAACAAACAACCATACAAAATAACAAATCTTTTCTCTTTATAATATTAATTTAGATGCGTGGGTAAATTACCAATTATTTTATTGTAAATAAACTACAGAATAAAACAATTAGCTGTTTAAAATAAATTTCAACAAGTAACAAACATTTGAAATAGTTACAAAAATACGGATCAATAGCAAAATGGCGATAAATAAACTATAGAACAAAACAAACAGCTGTTTAAAAAAAACATCTAATAACAAACATTTGGAATAGTTAAAACAAACGGATCAATCGAAAAAGGCTACGTAATTACTCCGCTGGCGTTCTAAAAACACGTTATTTTATTGCAAAAAAATATGGCGTAGGTTATTGGCAGAATAACATCAGAGGTAAACTGGGTATCATTATTAAAGTCGTGACTGTGGACTGTGCAGTTGATATTGCAATGAAACTACATGTGTACCCATAATCTTCAAATCCGGATACTGGCAAATATTTTTTTTTATACAACGTCGGGAGGCATACAAGGATACGGCTGGTCAGATGGAAAGCGGTTTCTGTAGCCTATTAACGCACGCAATACATTAAGTATCTCGCGCGATGCCACCTCTGCTGCTAACACAGCTCCTTAGGAGCCCACTGGCGAACATAACAACCCTCTAGGTTGTTGTTATTTGGCTGCGGTTTTCTCTGAGGTGGAGGTAATTCCCCACATGCTGACATGCTGGTTTGATGCGCTCTACGTCTCTTATAGTATCACAAGAGCGTTGCTATAACCCCGCATATGAATTCCTTAGGACCCTAGCATCCACTCACTAGCAGGAACGCAACTGCCCACTAGGGAGTATTTATTTGGCTCCGCTGATTTGTGACGTAGATGTACTTCCCCGGTCAGAACGCTTTGATGCTTCCTACATCTCTTTTGGTAGAAGTTGTTAGTTAGTAGCGTGCACCACGTATTTGTTGAGCTCGGTGGCGCAGTGATTAGTGATGCTACTTCGACATCAACGCTTGTGGGTTCGATGCACCACAGGACAAACATTTGTTATGTATGAATTGATTTGTGTTGCTCCGGGTGTATTTAAGAGAGGTAGGACTGCGGTTCTCTGTAAGGTGAAGGTACTTCCCTAGTCTAGCTGTTTGATGCGCCCTACCTTAAACTTACTCTTAAAACCATTGACACCAAAGAAAACTACAAATATCTGACTGGGAATCGAACCCTTGAGCCTTGGCGTATAAGTGGTCATTGTTAACCACTCAACCGCCGGGCTTGTCAACGTCGTCTACCTACGGATAAGGTAACCAGCTAACAAGAAAAGTATGTGAATAAATATGTAACCATATATGAAGAGTATGTATGTATATCTTCACGCCAGGTCCCTTGCGGAGTAGGCAGAGAAAACCGACAAGACGCGGTCCTTACACATCTACTACACTACGCCAACTCTATCCCACTGGAAGGATACGGATCTCCCTTCAACCGAGGGGGTTTAAAGCATACATCCACCACGATGCTCAACTGCGGAGTTTTTTTTACAACTAGATTGGCAAACAAGTATGCGGCCCGCATTAGATGGTAAGCGGTCACCGCAGCCTATTCACGCTCGCAACACCATAGGGATGTTACTCGCGTGCTGCCAATCTTGTGACCTAAGGCTGTTTCGACACAGTACCCAGTAATTTCACTGCCATATCTGACCCTTCAAACCGGAACACAGCTATATAAATATAGCTGCTTGGCGGTAGAAATAGGTGAGACAGAGGTACCCACGCAGACGACTTTTGTACAAAGCCAAAGGTAGATTGGCCGAAGCCAGTGTTTTCAAGCCGCCCGAAGATCACTTTTCCTGTGTAATTTGACGTTTTAACCAACTGCCTACTTTACACTTCGATGTTAGAGTTTCATGGCATTGCCAAAACAAAGTATATAATACTTGTATTGACATCTGTCGCAAAGTCTATGGTTTTTGTGTTTGACGTTTGTTCTTGCCTGTAATTACATTCCAATAAATATGGCCACGATTTGAGTGACTTATTTAATTTTAATTCAACAAAACTTCATCCGTCTCTCCGAGCAATTGCAATCATCGCCCAGCGTAGTTACCGTCACAATTAAAAATAGGCACGGCGAAGCTCCATATAGATAAACCCAACCTTAAACAGTCTGTGGTCAACGTTACTTAACCGTGCCTGTTCGATTAGAATGACAAGCGGAACGACGCTATCCAGTTCTCTAGCTTACAAATCTAACTCGCTTCTTTAACATTCATAGCTCCATTCATGCACGCTCGCCGGTTCCTCGGCTACTTCTGATAAAACACGACCTATTTGGTCAAGGTAAGTGAGTCTTGATCTTCCTCGGCTTGTACTACTACACAAAGCGCAAGAGTTTGTTTGTTTGAACGCACTAATCTCTCGAACTACCAGTCGGATTTGAAAAATTCCTTTTGCATTTGATAGCCTAATTCTTGAGAAAGGTTATAGGTTTCAACACCGTAATACGACCCTTAGTATACGAGAAAAATAGTATATTTCATTACAAGTGCGGAAAGCCTGTCATTGCAAAGAGTTCCGACAAATGTCTACCCGAGCCGAGGCGCAGCCGAAGGTGAGGGTTGACAGTCGGATCTCTTTGCAATGACAGTTCCGCACGTGTACTGAACAACTATTTTTAATACAGTTGCGAAAAAATGAAGCAATTTAATAAAATAATAAAAACACAATAAACTCAACTAACTAGGAAAATGGCGCCAACCGTAAAAGAATATAAGCAGAGATTTTCTTTTGTTTTCTTCACCCATTCTGGGTAGGCAAAGGGAACTATGCCCATACAGCCAAGTCTTCAGTAGAATTTTTTTATTGATATGAAATGAAAATGAAATTTAATGAGATGAAATGAAATGAAACCTAACCTAACTCATTCATTACTCAACCAAAATCATTAAATCTGATATTGAAACAAATTAGTAGCTTCTTTTTAGAAATATTTGCATGAATCATAAAAACTTCTATGAATTTTTTTAGTAAAAACTTCGTGGTTGTTTTTTTCTTTTTACTAGACATTATTTTGACAGCTGGGAAAGAGAACGCACGAGTTCGGAAAAGGTAAAGAAAAAGCTCGAGTGTGTAATAGCCCACATCCCGAACGCTATACGTCCCTGCAATACGCCACTTTTTGAGCAACTGTATTAAAAAAGCAGTTCCTAGTTCCCTACGGGATAAAGGGTTAGGCGCAGAGCAGTTGCGTTGTTCAGCGAGTTCTCATATAAAGAGCTCATTATTTAAATGTCACAATTATAAATGGCGATGAAGAAAATGTCCAAGCTATAAATAAATTGTAAGATCTTGAACATTCTAAGTGGATTGCAGGGCACTGTACTTACTTGACCACATTACGCGCGTGATCAATGATTATATAATAGTTGATTGTATGTATACTAAGATGTTTCTTTCTATACTGTATTATGACGAGCTCGTGCAGTGGTTAGTAACACCGTTTTAACACCAACCCTCGTGGGTTCCGTTCCCAAACAGGACAAATATTTGTATGCATGGACATGTGTATAAAAGCTATTCGTCTGGAGACGTACCTTCACAAGTGCAGCCAATTGGAGGGGTGTGTTCGTGCATGTGAGTGAAGTCACCAGTAAACTCCTAAGGAGTTGCTGTGCTAGCAGGAGAGGTGACATCGCGCGCGTGATAATGTATGGCAAGCGTTCATAGGCTGTAGTAACCACATAACATCGGATGGGCCGTATGCTTGTATGCCCCCCGACGTTGTTTATAAAAATAAGTTAATACCACCCATACAAATTTTGTACATTCTCTACCTTCCTACCTACCTTGAATATCCAAACAAAATTGGCTATTTATTCTAATCCTGGTGAAACTTCGTAAAATACTTTCTTCATCAATACCTCAAATTCCTCAAAGGAAAACCTGGCGTTCAAGAAAGTATTTGTTGTTATAGCGGCAACAGAAATACATCATCTGTGAAAATTTCAACTGTCTAACTATCACGGTTCATGAGATACAGTCTGGTGACAGACGGACGGACAGACGGACGGACGGACAGCGGAGTCTCAGTAATAGAGTCCGTTTTACCCTTTGGGTACGGAACCCTAAAAAACGTTTATCCATCAACTTACCTATTTAATATAAGAAGTGACCCCAAAGCACCTCTTAAGTCAATATCGCTGATTTCCTTCAAGTAGATGGGTAGAACGATGTAGCAAGCAGAGCAGGGTATACCGGCGATGGCCCGGGCAAGGATCAGTGCCCATGGCTCTAGGCAGAGCAGCTTTATCTGCCAGTACAACTGGGGACAAAGGAAACTATTAACTTCCAATTAATTGAAACTGTCACATTTTTTTTTATGTACTACGCATACAAGCATACGGCCCAGCTGATGTAAAGCGGGTACTGTAGCCTATTAAACTATTAGCGATATATTAAGTATCACTCGCGCGATGCCTCCTCTGCTGCTTACACAGCAACTCCTTGGGAGTTTACTGGTGACCTCACTCACACGCAGGAACACAACAACCCTCTAGGGAATTGTTATTCGGCTGCGATTTTCTGTGAAGTGAAAAAAAAGTATTTTCTTTTTGCGATGAAACTACTACATATTTTCGGTTTTCGGATGTTTTCCTTTACTTGTGCTACATGCCATTGCTTTTTACCAAATTTCATGATTCTAAGTCAACAGGAAGTACCCTTATAGGTTTTGATTCCCTTGCGAGTGACAAAATATGCGCATTAACGAGGCATAAACAGCCGTATCTTTTGATTGCGTTGACTTAAAAGTTTGCTTTTTTTATTGCTCGAAGGGATTACAGACCTGAGTATTTAATGTTAATTTCAGCTTGATAACTCCACCCGTTCCTGAGAAAAAGGGTCTTGCAGGTAGACAGACTGAACAAAGTGATCATATAGGGTTCCGTTTTTACTTTTAACATACGGAACCCTAAAAAGACAGTATTGGCAAGTTTCTTTGCGTATTTCTTCTCTCTTCTTGGTCATTTCCGAAATGCTAATAGATTTAAAAAAACATCTAAGAAAATTTTATAAACTACAAGAAAATTGTATTTTAAAAATGTAAGTCTGACCTCTGTGGTGCAGTGGCAAAACGCGCTGTTACGTTACTTTGACATCAACACTCCTGGGTTCGATTCCCACACAGGACAAACATTTTTGTGTGCATGAACATGGCTGTTTGTCTTGTTCTGGGTGTTGTTAAAAGAGGTAGGACGCATCAAAGCAGCCCGTCTGGGGAAGTACCTTCACGAACATTGCTAAATAACAATTCGCTGAAGGTTGGTGTGCTTCGCGTAAATTAGATTACCAGGAAGGAGGCGTAAAAGGGTCTATAGAGTATGATTCCGCTTTTCACTTTCCAAATATACCATCTGACGTTGCATTAAAAATAACAAAGCCTGTGTCACGGACGAAATAAGTAAATAAAAAGTGGACGCTTCTTTGGGTATATTTTTTTCTAGCTCATTTGTTTCTTTTTGTAGAAGATACCGCCTTCCTTACCTTCGCCGAATTTAAGTACAAACAATCTCTCGATTGTATTGAACCGTCTCCAACGTAAACGTTGCTTTTATGAAACTGAAGAAAAAAATAACTTCCTTCCGTCTGTTGGTCTGCTATTGTTGATTGATTTATGAAAGAAGATCCGATTTTATTTGTTAAAAGTGACTTTTTTTGCACCAGAATTACATTTTTTACTTTGGATACTGAAAGCGGCTGTGTGACTATAGTTAATGATGTTTTTACTTTCGTGCGATCGTAAATAGTGTAAGTAGAAGTGGCGAAGGGGCTGATTCTTCCGCGATTGCGATATATTTTAATATGTGAGTATTGGTTTATTTGAAATCGTGGACAAAGAAGTGTCAAACTGACTTATTTAAATTTGTATGTTTAACATATGAAAAGGCATGATCCGGTACGTGCATGTAGAAGTAATGCGGGACGAAATAATGGTGAAACATATATACAATGCAATAGTGGATGGATGTAGGAGCCGAGGAAGGCCAAGACCTACGACAAAATTGACTTTTATCAGTAAACACAATATGGAACCCTAAGCACTGTCAAGCATGCATTTAATAGAGATAGGGTGCATCAAAGCAATCCATCTGGGGAAGTACCTCCACCTCACAGAAAACCGTAGCCAAATAACATAGAGGGTTGTTGTGTTCCTGCGTGTGAATGAAGACACCAGTAAATTCCTAAGGAGTTATTGTGTTAGTAACAGATGGGGCATCGCGCGAGTGATACTTGAGGTATTGCAAGAGTTCATAGGCTACGGTAACTGCATGACATCATGTGGGCCGTATGCTCAAGGTTCTCTCGATGCTGTATTAAAAAAAAATATGAATGTTAAAGAAGCGAGCATCTTTCTGTATTTTCTACTGTAAGCATACGATTATTAATCAATTCGTCATCTTATTTATATTCAACATTGTCAAGTCCATTCCAATGTATAAGAGAACTCATTCAGCGTAAGCAACAACGCAGGTCAGGCGGTGGTATTCTGGGAGACCTTAGCGAGACAGGCGTCACGGCCGGTCACAGACCATGGAGAAACAACATAATCATAATCCATATTATGTATACAATCAAACCAACGCCAGTGGACAACAAATTTACGTATTCACACGCAAGGAATCTATTAAAACTGTGAAGGATATTAGTGTTAACATGACTTAAACATTAAGATAAGCATTTTTTTTTATAGAACGTCGGAAGACACACAAGTATGCGCTCCACTTGTATCTATCTATAACTTCACGCCAAATCCCTTACGCAGAGAGAACCGAGCGTCACGTGACTCGATCCTTACATACCTCACTCGCTTCTTTAACATTCATTGCTGCTTTCATGCACGCTCGCCGGTTTCTAGGGCTCCTGACATCACCTTCTGAACTTCTGATAGAACACGACCAATTTGATCATGGTAGGTAAGTCTTGGCCTTCCTCGGCTCCTACATCCTTCCACTTTTGCCATGTATATCTGCTTCGTCATTCTTTCATCCTGCGTTCTTTCTACATGTCCGAACCAACGGAGCGTGCCTCTTCTTATTTTAACACCGACGCTCTCTGTCAGACCAACTCTGCTTCTAACCTCGTCAGTGGTTACCGTTGCCAATTAACGGTTGCAATACATTGATTGTTACTTGCACGATGCCACTTCTGCTGCTAACACTCTTTAGGAGCTTACTGGTGATCTTGCTTACCCGCAGGAATACAACAATCCTCCAGAAAATTGTTGTTCAGCTGTTTCGAGGTACTTTCCCAGACAGGCTGATTTGATGCGCCCTATCTCTCTTATAAACACCTAGCCTAAAACCAACAGACATGAAGCACACAAAGGTTTGTCCTGTGTGGGAATCGAATCCACGAGCATTGGTGTCAAAGTCGCGTTATTCACCACTGCGCCCAGCTCGTCAAAAAGATTCCGCAGTTCAAAATTAAAGACTTGACTCAACTTTTAATAAATAATTCTGCTAAAATAAATATATTCGGATCACGTCGTTGCAAATTGGTCACAAAGTAAATTCGTCACGGAGAAAAGTATGGGTAAATTTGCCATTGTTCTATTTCTTTTATCTATAACTTTCTCTTATATATCTTAAGAGAGGTAGGGCGCATCAAAGCAAACCATCTGGGGAAGTACCTCCACATCACAGAAAACCGCAGCCAAATAACAACTCCCTAGAGGGTTGTTGTGTTTCTGCGTGTGAGTGAGGTCACCAGTAAGCTCCCAACGAGTTGCTGTGTAAGCAGCAGAGGAGGCATCGCGCGAGTGATACTTAATATATCGCAAGCGTTAATAGGCTACGGTACCCGTTTTACATCAGGCGGGCCGTATGCTTATGCTATTGCAGATATTGCTACTGGTATTTTTTGTTATGCTTAAATGACGTAAAATGAAAACTTGTGACGAATTTATGATATCTCTTACCTACCTGTGACGAATTTATGATATCTCTTACCTATCTGTGATGAATTTATGATATCTCTTACATACCTGTGACGAAATTCTGATATCTCTTACATACCTGTGACGAATTTATGAATCTCTTACATACCTGTGACGAATTTATGATATCTGTTACATACCTGTGACGAATTTATGATATCTCTTACACACCTGTGACGAATTTATGATATCTCCTACATACCTGTGACGAATTTATCAATCTCTTACATACCTGTGACGAATTTATGATATCTCTTACACACCTGTGACGAATTTATGATATCTCCTACATACCTGTGACGAATTTATCAATCTCTTACATACCTGTGACGAATTTATGATATCTCTTACACACCTGTGACGAATTTATGATATCTCCTACATACCTGTGACGAATTTATGATATCTCTTACATACCTGTGACGACTTTATGGTATCTCTTACATACCTGTGACGAATTTATGATATCTCTAAAATACCTGTGACGAATTTGTGATATCTATTACATACTTGTGACGAATTTGTGATATGTCTTACATACCTGTGACGAATTTGTGATATCTCTTACATACCTGTGACGAATTTATGATATCTCTTACATACCTGTGACGAATTTATGATATCTCTAAAATACCTGTGACGAATTTGTGATATCTATTACATACTTGTGACGAATTTGTGATATGTCTTACATACCTGTGACGAATTTGTGATATCTCTTACATACCTGTGACGAATTTATGATATATCTTACATACCTGTGACGAATTTCTGATATCTCTTACATACCTGTGACGAATTTGTGATATCTCTTACATACCTGTGACGAATTTATGATATCTCTTACATACCTGTGACGAGTTTATGATATATCTTACATACCTGTGACGAATTTATGATATCTCTTACATACCTGTGACGAATTTATGATATGTCTTACACACCTGTGACGAATTTATGAATCTCTTACATACCTGTGACGAATTTATGTATCTCTTACATACCTGTGACGAATTTACTTTATGACGAATGTACAGCAATCCGGACGCTTGTTGAATATTAATTAAGTTCTCTAATGACCACAACAACCTTTGCGTAATATTGCTATAACCAGAGTTGGAAACCTATACACTGGCTCAATGTATTGTTAAACTAGCCTTTTAACAATTCATTGAAATTTTAACATGTACTCGTAGTTTTCTTTTTTCTTTTTGAATATAATAGACCTTTATTGCTAACTCTGTACAAAGTACGTCATATTCCTTTTTTATATTAGAGCTGGGCAAACGAGCATGTGAGTCACCTGATGGTAAGTGATCACGACGGCCCATAGACATCGGCAATACCAAAGGGTTGCTGATCCGTAGCTAGCCTTTTTAGGGAAACATAAGGCTCTTTTCTTACTTACACACTTCTTCAACTTATCAAGTATCAACAGTTCACCGTATCGGGTATGCAATTCAATGTTTTACATTAATATATCATACAATTATTTTACATTCATCAATTTGCAACAAAGAAGTTACATTTAAAGTTACTTCGTTTTTATGTCAAAATATTCATTCAAATTATGAAATACATTATCAATAGCCATTGATTTAATTTATATTTAAATCTGCATCCCTCTAACTCTTTGATTTTTTTTTATACTACGTCGGGAGGTATACAAGCATACGGCCCACCTGATGTAAAGCGGGTATCGCAACCTATTAACGCTTGCGATATATTAAGTATCACTCGCGTGATGCCTCCTCCGCTGCTTACACAGCAACTCCTTGGGAGTTTACTGGTGACCTCACTCACACGCAGGAACACACCCTCTAGGGAGTTGTTATTTGGCTGCGGTTTTCTGTGAGGTGGAGGTACTTCCCCAGACGGGCTGCTTTGATGCGCCCTACCTCTCTTAAAACATTCAGACCAAGACAAACAGACATTTTCATGCACTCAAATGTTTGACTTGCGTGGGAATCGAACCCACGATCGTTGGTGTCAAACTCACGTCATTCACGGCTGAGCCACCGAGCTCATCGTCGATATCGCGGGGTAGATGATTAAATACTTTGGCACTCGTAACATAAGCACTTTTATTATATATGGTAAGTATTTATATGGAAGTCCCAAATCGAACTTGTTGTTGTTGTTGTTGTTGTAATCTCTTTATTGTACAAATATACTTAACATATACAGTTACAAATCTTTAGCATGTACAAAGGCGTGTACTTGTTTGTTTCCAAAAGTATTAAAATAAAATAAATAAATAGCTAAAGGCTATCTGTGATGGTGACTGAAGAGTCGAGACTATACAATGTATGTACATATCATCACGCCTGTCTCCCATTGGGTAGGCAGGGGCCAGGTGCACCGATCCAAATATACCTCTATAGCTTCTTCCATACTCATCAACTTATTCATGTATGCTTTCGATTTGACCCTTTTAACGCCTCACCAATATGATCGGTTCCTGATGATATCTTCACTCTCTTTTGTTCCATACACTTCTTATTTTGATATTTTGTTTCACTTAGTTTGATATGTTTCGTACTGTTAGAGTGGAAGAAAATCGACAACACGCACGGCACTATCTACTTGAGAAGTTTCGCCGCATCCCTATGTCGAACTGTCAAAGTCAGTGGACCTAGACTCGCGCGCTAAGCGGAAGATGACGCAATAGATTTGTATTAGTTTTGTTTTGATATTAAATAGTTTTAAAAGTGATTTGTGGCTATTAGTACAAAGATACGCATCATAGCACCTCGATTTTTTTTTTTGTTTATACAACGTCGGGATGCATACATGCACACGATCCACATGATGTAAAGTAGTTACCGTAGCCTAAGAACGCTGGGAATACATTAAATATAACTCGCGTAATGCCACCTCTGCTGCTAACACAGCATCACGTTGAGAGTTTACTGGTGACCTCACTAACACGCAGGAACACAACAACCCTCCAGGGAGTTGTTATTTGGCTGCGGTTTGTGAGGTGGAGGTACTTCCCTAGTCGGGCCGTCTCCTCAAGGCTGGAGAGACATCCGAACTTACCTGTATCTTCGCTAAATCCTTAGTTGATCTCACATTATTAAATATCACTTCACGGTTATCGTTTAATTAAAAACATGAATTTTAAAGTTGGTGGTAAACAAGTGTTGTATTTTATTGCTATCGAATTAATTTTTGTTTACACGTTTATTTAGGTACCAATTATGATAGAAAAATATGTTATGACTTTTATGCGTTTAAATGATTTATAAGGCATAGAACCCGATTGGGTCAATTGCGAATTTAAACCATTCGGGTGTCTGGCTCAAATGCACACAACAATGTTAAAATCAGTCCAGCCGTCCTCCTAAGGACTTGAGGGGCGTGCAAATGAGGAGCTCGGTGGCGCAGTGGTGAAACGCGCTGTTACGCTACTTTGACACCAACGCTCGTGGGTTCGATTCCCACACAGTACAAACATTTGTGTGCATGAACATGTCTGTTTGTATTGGTCTGGGTATTTTCTATGTATAATAAGTATGTATTTACAAAAAAAAAAATGTATTTACGTATCTTTATCAGTTGTCTAGTACCCATAACACAAGCTTCGCTTACTTTGGGGCTAGGTGGCGCTGTGTAATTTGTTCGACAATATTTATTTATTTCTATCGTTCAGAATAACATGCTGTACTTTCAAACCTTGCGTATAGAAATCCCGGCATTGATTTTACTTTATTTATGTAATATAGATTATAGAAAATTACAAAAATCCCAAACGATTTTAGTGTTTTCGTTTCTCCACCGTCCCTACGTCCAAGAAATTCGAGAGGCGTGTGACTTCACCTAAGAAAGGTCTGGTTCCTCCTCTGGGTAGTGGAGGTCTGACAGCCGTCACTCCATGTCAAATTCGGTATCTTCCGAAGATTTTTATTCGCCAAACCCTTATACACCCTTAGGCTTAAACATGTTCATGCACACAAATGTTTGCCCGATCTGTAAAACGAATCCACGACCGTTGGTATCAAAGTAGCGTTACTAACTACTGAGCCATCGAACTTATCTAAACTTACATAAAAAAGGGTCATAGTTATTAAATACACAAATGTTACTACAACGTGTCATAATTATTTAATTAAACGTACATATCTCGAAAACAGTTTTAACTATGTTATATTTATATTATTTATGTTTTATTTATATTATTTTATATATATATATTTTTAACATGTAGAAAGAATGCGAGACGAAAGAATGACGAAACAGATATACAATGCAAAAGTGGAAGGATGTAGGAGCCGAGGAAGGCCGAGACTAACCTACCATGACCAAATTGGTCGTGTTTTATCAGAAGGTGATGTCAGAAGCCCCAGGAACCGGCGAGCGTGCATGAAAAGAGCTATGAATGTCACAGAAGTGACATTCATAGCTCTTTTCATGACCGCGTCTTATGGCGCTCGGTTCTCTCTGCCTACCCCGCAAGGGACTTATCGTGAAGATATACATACATAGTTTTAACTATTTTGATCAAATTTTGTATTTAGATAATTTGTTTATTCAGTTTATCTACACACAGCAATTTTACATAAAAGATACTATTTGTTAATGGACATTTTTTATTATATTTATATATCATTTTGCATGGTTTACTCAAATCTCAGCTTTTTTATGTCTCGGTGGCCAAACATGTAGAAGTAATTTAATTGTATAACATCTGTATTCATGTATAACAAATTAAAGAAATCTAAATCAAAACCATATTCAAGGTAACGTGTTTTGTGAATGAGCAGTACACCAGTATATCAGTGATTAAAATAGCGATTTTTATGTATTCATACAAAATGAAACATGACCACAGTCTCGATTAGTATGGAAGATAAAGAAATGTTTATGTTAATCATAAAATAATACAAATTTTGTATACCCACGTGAAAATTGCTCTTATATTGAAATACATTGTGGATTGAGCATTTTCATTAACAGTGTATGAACCAGTTGTTAGTATGCACAATAAAAGATTTTGATTTTTGTTTTGTTTAGTCTTATTAGGAATTACCTAGAATCATTATCTAGTATTATACAGAACGCTATGAGTTGTAACTACTTGCCGTGGCAAAAATAATTATGTCAAAGAATTATTATGGCATTAAAAGTTACGCCTAACTCATTATGCCAAAGTATAATGGATTGGAAATTGAAAATAATATGCTATTTAAGGAATCGTGATTACATGGTTTTACGGCGTACTTGCAGTGTAGCTGTTTGTCAATAGGGATAATGCTTGTGTCTCTATGTCTCCAGATCTGCTCTACGATAATCTGAAACTGGATTTGGATGTTTGTTGAAACGATAATTTGTAGCGTTAATCTCTTGTACACAAATGATGTCACGACTCTACATCATCTACAAATATCTCTACATATTTTGATGTGAGGTGGACAACTGGGTAATTTCCTTTTATATTTTTTTCTAACGTTGCATGTCCAAAGGGTGAAAGGATCTCACTACTATTTGCACTGCTATCTCTACGTTAGTATTTGTCATACGAGTAGCTCAAATTTCTAGATCTGCATGTCATTTACACGTGCAGACCTAGAAACTTGAGCATTTTACATAAAATAGATATAAGAAAGACTGCTTAATACAGTAGCCAAAATTGGCGATTGGAGGCTCTTTCTATAGAGCAATATGGCCTACGCCGATGACTGGCCGTGTTGTTTTATGTCCTATGGAATTCAAGCCACAAGCCAGGTAGGATTGGCCCACGAACGTTGTTGCATGCAAGTAAGTAGATAGATACTCTTCACTGAACAGGAGCAGTGATAGCCCAGTAAGACGAGCTCGGTGGCGCAGTGGTGGAACACGCTGTTACGCTACTTTGACACCAACGCTCGTGGGTTCGATTCCCACACAATACAATAATTTGTGTGCATGTCTGTTTGTCTTGGTCTGGGTATTTTCTATGTATAATAATTATGTATTTACAAAAAAAATGTATTTACGTATGTTTATCAGTTGTCTAGTACTCATAACACAAGCTTCGCTTACTTTGGCGCTGTGTAATTTGTCCGACAATATTTATTTATTTATATTTATTTATATCATATTTGTCACTTGGTCGGCGGTGAAGGAAAACATCGTGAGGAAACCCACAGGTCCAAGAAATTATATTTCAAAGACGTGTGACTTAACCTTAGAAAGGCCTGGTTCCCTCTGGGTTGTAGAGGTCTGACGGCAGTCGTTCCATTTAAAA
This sequence comes from Pyralis farinalis, assembly GCA_947507595.1. Classification (NCBI taxonomy): domain Eukaryota; kingdom Metazoa; phylum Arthropoda; class Insecta; order Lepidoptera; family Pyralidae; genus Pyralis; species Pyralis farinalis. The sequence continues at coordinate 9,154,893 of OX382282.1, read as the reverse complement.
ATCAGTGTCTTAGCCAAATCCTTAGGCTTAGGTAGCGGACCTCGCCAATCCATTAGGATTAGGAAACCGAGATAACGCAAAGAAGAAGAAAGCATACTCTTCACTGAACAGTATGTAATTAGTAGACATAGCATTAATTTATACACACTTAAATTAAAACATTGGTTAAAATAGGTGTTTACGTATAACATAGGTATTTAGTTATCTAGTACCCAGAGTGAATCTAGATGTGCTTGCCTTTATCTATCAATTCTGCTGTCGTTTTAATGCTGGGTGGCTAGGTGGTCGAACTCATGAGCTTTTATGTTTTTTTAAGAACCTCGTCCTGTAATTCTGTATAACTTGTCATTATATACTTGGAAGTGAGCAAAATAAATAGATTATATATATATCTTAAGTTGTGTAAGAAATAAGACACAAAGAAGCATCTCGTGATAAATTCTCGGCCGAATTAATTTAAATTATTGACGTTTCTTAGAACTTATTGTGATTGTTTAAATATAAAAGAAAAAATAAAAAACTTAATTGCTTATTGAGCCCTTATGGGCGATTCAATAACACTTCTTATAGTTTCTTCAATAATATCTTATTTATTTTTTAGTTTTCTTTTTTATTCCACGAGCATCTTGGAAATTGCCATTGGCGAAGAAAAAGAAGAAACAAAAAATTTTTTTTTATACTACGTCGGGAGGCATACAATACGGCCCACCTGATGTAAAGCGGTTACCGTAACCTATTACCGCTTGCGATATATTAACTATAACTCGCGCGATGCCTCCTCTGCTGCTTGTCTTCCTAATGGTTATACGGAAATAAGTTATACTTATCGAAAATTATATGATATCGCGCAACGTATCACAGTCCTCACTCAATGTAACGAATTATTTAGCTATCAAATGGCGTAATAAAATTTCAGATGTAAACGATAAATACGAGGTATCACGAGCTCGGTGGCTCAGTCGTGAATGACGCGACTTTGACACCAATGCTCGTGGTTTCTATTCCCACACAGGATAAACATTTTTGTGCGTAAAAATGTCTGTTTGTTCTTGGTCTGGGTGTCAAAGTAGCCCGTCTGGTGAAGTACCTCAACCTCACATAAAACCGCAGCCAAATAACAACTCCCTAGAGGGTTGTTATGTTCTTGCGAGTTGTAAGCTCCTAAGAAGTTGCCTTGTCAGCAGCGGAGGTGGCATCGCACATGTATTGCAAGGTTCATAGGCTACGGTAATCGCTTTACATCAGGCGGGCCGTATGCTTGTATGCTACCTGACGTTGAATTAAAAAAAAACCTCAGGACTCTTTCAGAAAATCTATTATGGAATAAACTACAATCTACAACAGAGTAAGCCGATATTGGCATAAGCTCAACTTATTCCTACATCAGAATGTACATAGAAGTCTTTGATCAGAATGTATTAATGTCAGCCGCTTTTCCCCATACACTGTGCGACATAATGCTGTTAAATTAACTGAAACAGACTAACCGCGTAATAACCAAGGTCATCAATTGTAACAGGGTAGGTAGTAATCTAAAAAAGTTACTATAGGAGTGATGAACTGAGATTTTATTGAAATCATAGTTTATTTAGTACAGAGTACAAAATTATGGATTTTCTTACCCAGGAAGAAAATTGGTTTTCAAAAACTTTCTTTCTGAAGTTAAGTTATTAAGCAAAGCCATTTTGTACAAAAATAATAGCTAGATGTGTTTGATAGGAAGATATTTATTGGAGAAAACATTAAAAAATACAAATAATAAAAACGCAATTTGTAAATGGAAAGAATTTATTTTCTAGGACCCAAAGTTTTTTCTTATCCTCCAATTCATTTATTCACTGTAATACTTGTCATGCTATTTTGAGACCTTTTACGGTAGTAAATGTTGCAATTGTCGTATTTATTGTTTCTTTATTCATCCATTCATTCATCATCATAATCACTTTCAGAAAAATTCGCCACGTTTTCTATATTTTCTTGCTAAATTGTAAGTTTTACAATTACAATTACAAACGTCGAAGTGACTAGTAACATTCTGTAAATTATAATTTCGAGTGTCTGGACAAACTTACCTCAAAATGGACCTAGCCGGTACGAAATGAAATTTCGCCCAATATACAAAATATATTGGTTGAACTTTAACATCCCACCGGGGTCCAGAAAGTTCGATTTTATTCTGTTTTCTTCTTTTATGGTGATTATACCATCATAAAAGAAGAAAACAGTATGAAAGATGTCTATCAAAAGGATATTTGATATAAAACTAATGCCAGAATTCCATATTTTTTAAACGATTTGCTTATGCAGTTATGTATTTAATTTTTGCATTTTCCACTTCGTAAACGATACCTATGCTCAATAAGAGTAAAAAAGAAAAAAAAGTTAATACCTGTTGATGTAAACCACAAAGTTACGATACCTATAGTTTTTAAATTCCATTTATTAAGTTTCTGAAATCAAAAGACTGCCTGATTTAGAAAGATGAATGGATAACGTAATCTTTTACATCACTTTTCCGACGGTAAGTTCAAGTTGAAGGTATTTAAAGGTCGGTAGACATGACGCAACTCTAATTGTCTTATTGAATCAAAGTGTGTTCTCACACCTCACACAAGTAACTACCAATTATGTAGTATAATCATAAACTATTACGTCTATGAAACACTCATATCTGTGAAACATGTTTCCGTAATAAAAGTTTATAGTTTCACGAGGATAGAGTAGTTGAGTTTAATTAAAAAAAACGGGTTGCACTCCGGGAGTGCCGGCAGAAGTGAAAACTTGAACATTAACGTTGTGCATTTTTGAATATTTTGGAATGGTTAGGGAATTTCTCACGAATTGCTTTATTTATCAGTATAAAAGTAGTGTCATGTATGTGGTAAAATACAATATTCATTTATTGCGCTATCGTACACAAACATGACAATTTATATCACATTAAAAATTTAACAATTCAGAACTATTGCAATTATTTTACATTAAAAAGTTTATCACTCAGAAAAATCAACTTTCCATAATTTCAACGATTCTTTCACCATCATCATTACCAACATCATAATCGCCAATCTCTAAAACTCAATCACACACGCACACTCGCGCAAGCGCCCTGCGCCGCTTAAACCAAATAGCGATGTTGATAAACTACGTTGAACGAAACGCGTAAACGCCAACAATGTCATGGCGCTTACAACGTTTTGGTCGCGAGAAAATAATGCCCTATGAATGATCTAGCGCTTCATGTTTTAATTGTTTAATTAGAGGTAAGTGAGGTAACTAATGTTTTAGCGCTGCAGCGAACTTAAGTTCTAATTCTCACCAAAATCTTACGGTCAGGATCACGTGTTCTGACGCGAGTTTAGCATTTTTTACTCATCCCAAAAAGTGCACAACGCCGCTAAAGAAGTTTGCACTTCAAAAATAACGCAGTTTTATATAAAGAAAAACACCGAGCTAAGCTCAGGACATTTATTAATACATCACGTTATAAAAGATATATAAATCTAGAGGGATTTTTACTATGGTACTCCAAAAACTGTACAACTCACGACCGTTTAGGTTCTTTAATTCTGTGCGTAGATGCAATGTTGGACAAATTTCAACAAATTCTAGTTTATAAGTTGAAGGCGCCTGGCTGAAAAATAATGAAAATTTCGCTTCACTATGATTTAGAGATGTTCAGAACTTTGCAGGTAGAAAGTTAGTGAGTGGCCTTCTATTTTAAGGTTCTTCAATTAATTCATAAAAGTTTCCCACACTAGAAACTACTTGGCCAGCTATATGCCAGTTCTAAGAAAACCCCGAGATCAGTCTTTACTTAGAGCTTATCATGTAGAGTACAAAGATATTTATATGTCTAAGTCTTGGCCTCCCTCGGCTTCTACATCCTTCCACTTTTGCATTGTGTATCTGCTTCGTCATTCTTTCATCCTGCATTATGTCTACATGTACGAACCAACGGAGCATACCTCTTCTTATTTTAGGTCAAGTAGTGTTAAGAATAATACTTTGTGTGTGTATTTTTGTGTTCGTAGAAACGAAATTACAAGAATACGCAAAAAAACGTAACTTTGAATTAAACAATTTTTAACGGAAATATCGCGTATTTTATTTATTTTGTTGAACCTGATGTTTCGAACGCTTTGCAGCGTCCGTGGTCGCAGGAAGGCTAAGGTGACATTTGTCTTACATTGGTTATTCAATTATTACATCTACCGACATGGATGGATTAATTATACATGTTCCGATTCCCACACTTTTCTGTTTTACATAAACCGAAGCTTTATTACGTCTCATAAGATATGTAGCGGGATCGATCGCTAACAAATTGGTCACGTTACAGAGCTGACATCTACTAGTGATTGCCCACACTATGTGTGCAATATAATGTCCATAGGTATTCATGTATTTACAAGGTGTTGTGTTAAGGTGGTGCGTGTTTGACGAGCTCGGTGGCGCAGTGGTGAAACGCGTTGTTACGCTACTTTGACACCAACGCTCGTGGGTTCGATTCCCACACAGTACAAAAATTTGTGTGCATGAACATGTCTGTTTGTCTTGGTCTGGGTATTTGCTATGTATAATAAGTATGTATTTACAAAAAAATATATATTTACGTATGTTTATCAGTTGTCTAGTACCCATAACACAAGCTTCGCTTACTTTGGGGCTAGATGGCGCTGTGTAATTTGTCCGACAATATTTATTTATTATTATTATATTATACTTACAATTAAAGAAAGGGTAGTAATCAATGTCATTATTTTTCTCCCGTATCTGTCAGTCAGGTGTCCCATTGGAGCTCCAAAAATAATGGCCGTTATATAGGTAACGGATGTCATCCAGGATATGTCTGAAGTCGTGAAGGGCTCCGGGGACGGCCCTTCGGGAGACTGCAGCACTGAGATCATTGGAGAGAGCCAACCTTGTACCATACCAAAGCTCAGGAGAGGTATCGTTACTGCGAACAAAAGTTATTTATAATTAAAAACCAAAATAAAAAACAATTCGTTAAAAATTTACAAAAATTAAAAAAAAAATGGGTGCGTGTTTTATGTACGCGCGTGCGAAGTTATACTTCTTTGGCATCATTAAATAAATATTTAACATTTATAATTTATTAATATTTAGTATTAATTATATTAAATACCGCGCGGAAGAAGTGAAACTTCACACTGTTTTCTTCGCTATAATATTGGACGCTACTCGTTGCTAACGTATAAGTATACTACGCTCATGCGTTCGAGTGCCACGCATTCACTCTCGCTCTGTCTCTTTCTATTCCCCCTCCATGGTAGCGTTAAACGCTTAACGCAACCTTGCTGGAAGTCGCATTAGAAGTATACGAGTAACTTCAAAATGAAATAAATCCTTTTTAATCATAACAACTAATTTAACTTAAGTAACTTTTACTATTATGTTTCGGCGAGAAACAAGAAAACAAATACATTACTTATGTAAAATATACAAATAAGAAAAGCGGGTTCTTTAACATTCATAGCTCTTCTCATTTTTATGTGTGCGAAGTGTGGAAGGACTCGGTCCTGTGCGTACGTTCGGGTTTCTCGATCTACCTTGCAATAGCATTATAGATGTCCCTATGGATTGCAAGCATCTGTGCTGCAGATGTCACTATGTACCAATACTTACAAGATGCCTGGAGGCCGCTGATTTGCTATTACAACTGATTTACGCAGAGTTAATCATTTAATCTTTGATAGTACTTAGCGAGCGGTGACAACATGCGCGTTAGTTTTAACGATTATTGAACTCTCAATTGCTTCCTCAACTGAGGAAGTAGTGGTGTCCATTAGCTTGCTACCCTTTTGTTAGTTCATGGCTACAATAATAACTTAACTTCCTGAATTATATGGCACTTAAAAACTGATCATCGTCTTATAAGCCAGTGCTTTTGTTTGCTATTCCCTCTGTTGCTACAGCAAGCCCTCTGGAACTCTTTGCTGATGTCACTCACTCGCAGAAATACGATGACCCTACAAAAATTGTAATTTTGCTACGGGCTTTAGTAAGGTATAGCTACATCTCCATTTTGGCTTGTTTTCTTAAAACATAATTTATATCCTTCACCAATGCCTTATATGCTAATTGCGTTACTTCCACCATGTGTAGATGAGGTTGGCTTTAGCTATAAGGATAATGATTTTTATACCGACGAGCTCGGTGGCGCAGTGGTGAAACGCGCTGTTACGCTACTTTGACACCAACGCTCGTGGGTTCGATTCCCACACAATACAAACATTTGTGTGCATGAACATGTATGCTTGTCTTGGTCTGGGTATTTTCTATGTATAATAAGTATGTATTTACAAAGAGAAAATGTATTTACGTATGTTTATCAGTTGTCTAGTACCCATAACACAAGCTTCGCTTACTTTGGGGCTAGATAGCGCTGTGTAATTTGTCCGACAATATTTATTTATTTATTTTATTTATACCACTACAGTGGTATAAGAGTTGGGTCTGACTGGTCTATTACCAAAAAAATGATATAATAACAACATAAAACCGATATTACTTATATATATTATTGAATTGCTAAATAAAAATAATTTATACATAAATTTGGACAAGAATAAACTAACAATTTTTTAAATTTACTAAATTAATCTATGAACATACATTTTTATGAACAAATTATCCAGAAATGTACTATTGTTTAATTCTTAGGATTAACTACAAACTCAAAACTATATTAGAAAGAATACTCGAAAAATGTGCGTTTCAGAATAAGTAGGTTTCTATTTGATTTGATCATCGCCTATTATGCACATGGCGAATTCATAATCAGAAATGGAATTTTACTCTGGGGGAACTGCGACAACACTCAAAGAGTCTCAAATATGTCTTGCACACTCAAAGTATTCCGTGAAAATAAACGTTATTTCCGATCTCTTAATATATTGCCATTCTTCTTACTCTATATACCTTTATGTAGTAGAAAAATTGTCACTATTGTATTCACGGGCAACAGCGATTTGTTTTTCATGTTCCCGATATTTCGGCGACACGTTGCAGACGCCGTGGTCACGGGATGACTGAAATATAGGGAAATAGAAAAACAAATCGCAGCACAATACTGATATGAACAACAACCGTGAAAGTTCAAAATCATACCGAAAGAATTGTAATGATAAACAATTGTTTTTAGTAGTAAGTATCAGAAAAAAACATGGTACACAAAGAAACTTGTCTCCAACATTGTACCTAAAACTAATAGATATAAAAATGTGACATGATGTGATAATGTCATTTTTTTTTAATAAAATACTTGAAGATATAACAGAGGAACCATTTAATATATTTAAAACATCATGTCTGCTAGACTAGACATTCTACTCCGTTGAGAAATTTTTAAATTTGAATTGATGCATGAATTAAAATGACGCTTATACGTTATGCTGTGACTTTTGCTATATCACGAATAGTTCATGCGAGGATGGACTTTGGAGCGGAACAGCGGAATTTGGAGCAACGTTGAGCCATAAAATTTTCTGTTTAGCTTGGAGAATCGGCAATTGTGACGTTTGAGAAAAGAAGTCTATGGGGAACATTCTTTTTCCCGAGGTTAAGTTTCTCGCTGGTACAAATCATTTGGAAGGTACCTAGAAAACACGTTGACGATGAACGTTCAGGGAGGTCTTCGACTTCGAAAATCGACGAAAATATCGAACGTGTGGACGTAAACTCTTGTGAGATCAGACCGTCGTTTAACATTAAGAATGTTGAGTGAACAATTAAATTTGAACAGATTTACCGTATATCAAATTATGACTGAACATTTGCACATGCAAAAGGTCTGTACCCAAAATGGTGCCGAAAAACCTCACGATTGGGCAGAAGGACATTCGAAAAACAAGTGTTTTGATTTTCTTGACAGAATCGCTTACCAACGTGCGAGCAACATACTTCATGTATTTGTTCACTTTACAACAGGTGGGCCGTAAGCTTGCATGCATCCCGACGTTGTATAAAAAAGGTCACTCTCCTGGACAGTACAAGCTTGACGACCTTAATGTTAGAATTTTCTAGATGCATTTTTTGATCTTAAAATAAACATGACGAAGAAAACTGGTTCTAAGTTTTTGTAAACAAACTTTAGGTCCAAAGAACACCTCACCATCTAAAAGGAATAAAACAAAAGCAAAACGCGCAATAAAAACAACTGAACAGACAGACCTGTTTTAAGCGAGGTAGGGTGCATCAAAGCAGTCCATCTGGGGAAGTATATCTCTCTAACACAACACCGCAGTTAAATTACAACTCCCTGGAGGGTTGTTGAGTTCCTACGGATGAGTGAGGGCACCAGTAAGCTGCTAGGGAGTAGCTGCAGCAGAATTGGTATCGCACGAGTGATGCTTAATGTGTTGCATTCATAGGTTACTGCTTTCTATCAGATGTGGCGTTTGCTAATATGCCCAACGCTCCCGACGCTATAAAAAAATATATTTTATATTGTTGCTTTGTCTTCACTGATGTCGACTTAAATGAAGTTGGTTCCGCTTTTTTAAATAAAGCTTCTTTTTAAACCGAAAAACGGAGGTTCTCAATTCGGCTGTATTTTTTTTTATGTTTGTTACTTCATAACTCCGTCATTTCTAAACTGATTTGAAAAAATACTTTTTTTATTTGAAAGAGTATTATACTTCCAGATTGGTCCCATTTTTTTTCATATAATAAAATTCAGTTCTGATAGTGGGGTTCATGAAGAATTGAGAAAACACTTCAAATATCATAGGCACACATATAACGATTTCGGTATTTATAGCAAACAAAAAAAAATTGAAGAAGTGTCAATTTTTAGTTAAATAGAGCTGGTAAAAATGGCCATCGAAACTTTTCAATGTTGACCCGAAGATAGATTGCGTAGCTTTATCATTTACACCAATGATCTGTCGTCGTGTGGCCAATTCAATATCTCGTTAATGTACTTGCACTTGTACAGATTCCACTTCACAATTTTATTTAATAATTATTTTTACCGACCGGTTTCGCCTTTACAGCATTATCCAAAAGCCAATTCAATAATTTGTTGCCGTCTAATTCTGACAAAACTATCTTTGGAGTCGGTTTTTTTTTTGTTAAAATGTATATATTATTTACATTCCTTTAGTTTATCAACAGATATTAAACTTCTTTTTAGCATTATCCTTTTTCCTAATCTACTATGATAGGCGGGGTCCGCTACTGATTCTGAAACGGAGCGACTGCCGTCCGACTTCCCAAAGGGAAAACCAGACCTTCCTTGGCTTAGGTGACACGTCAAACGAGATATAATTTCTTTGACATACGGGTTTCCTCACGATGTTTTAGATAACGCAAGATCTCACATCACGAGAAACCGTTGTAATTCTACAGGAGGTGCAGTTAGAAACCATACGTCATCTACCGTACTAGCCAGACATTGCTCCAACTGACTACCATTTTTATCGTAATTAGGACAATTTTCTACGCAGTAAAAAAAATTCTTCCCAGGAGGCAGTACAAAATGCTTTCACACAGTTTGTCGAATCTAGATCCCCAGAGTTCTATCGCAAAGGCATAAATAAACTTCCGATTAGGCAGCAGCAATGTATAGATAATGAGGGTAAATATTTTGATTAAATAAATATGTTACATCTTAGAAAAAAAACGAGTTTCAATTTTTCAGCATAAATCGGTAATTTCATACTTTAACCCCTAATATATAATAATGAATGTCAAAGAAGCGAGTCAGGTGTGGGACCAAGTCATCTGGCGCTCCCTCTATGATTTCAAGCCGATTCTCTGTTTTTAAGAGAGGTAGGGTGCATCAAAGCGGCTCGTCTGGGGAAGTACCTCCTCACAGAAAACCGTAGCCAAATAACAACTCCCTAGAGGGTTGTTGTGTTCCTGCATGTGAGTGAGGTCACCAGTAAGCTCCCAAAGGGTTGCTGTGTTAGCAGCAGAGGAGACATCGCGCGAGTGATACTTAATGTATTGCAAGCGTTCATAGTCTTCTGACTTTATGTGAAGATTTTAGATTTAATAATAATTTGTATGTAAAGGAGGTTGGAATGGGATCATTAAATCCTTCGGTTTGATGAAAGAATTGAAAAAAGAAACTTGTGAAGAGTTACTATGATAGCAGTGGGCGCGCCCGAGCGCTTCTTTTTTTAAATATAACTTTGGGGACATACAAGCATACAGCTCACCTGATGTAAAGCAGTCATTGTAGCCTATGAACGCTTGTTATAAGTACATTAAATATCACTCGCGCGAAGTCATTTCTGCTGCTAACATGCTGTGTTAGCAGCACTCCTTAGGAGCTTACTGGTGCAAATTCACACGCAGAAACACAACAACCCTCTAGAGAATGCTGCGGGTTTCTATGATGTGGATGTACTTCCCCAGAAGGGCTGCTTTGATGCGCCCTACTTCTCTTAAAAACACCCAAACGACAAAAAACATGTTTATGCACACAGATGTTTGTCTTGTGTGGGAATCGAACCCACGAGCGTCGGTGACAAACTAGCGTTATAAACCGCTGCGCCACCGAGCTCGTCAAACCTCATTATTTAGAATTTATTTTTTTAGAATTTAAATTATTTATTTGCGCAATCGATATAATTTTACATATAATACATGTCATGTTGAGTCGACATTAAGTTAGGAACCTTCAGTACCCGAAAGAGACTCGCTCTTGGCCGAATTTTTAACAGTGATGTTTTTATCGTGTTATAAGGGCGTTAGGACGTTGAACTCATTATTCGTTCAACTTTATGTATGACACAAGGAAATTCCATTTTGTGAACTGTTCAGATGGTGTGTTCCACATTTAGTTTTTTTTTATACAACGTCGGGAGATATACAAGCTTACAGCCCACCTGATGTAAAGTGGTTTCGATTTTTTCGCGGTTAATCCCATGCTGTCATTTAGCTGCGGTTTTCAGTGGGGGCTCGAGTCGGGCTGCTTTGCCGCGCCCTACCTCTCATACGTTAATTTAGCGACGGCCTTCTGTCAAAAACAAGGATCGATACCTATCTGAACTCTGAACATGAAGTTAATAACATATGGAGATCCGGTGAGACTATTTCGCAACAGTAACTCAATTTGCCGGTAGGCCCTATTGTTCATATAAAGTTGAGTCCGATTTTTGAAAGTCATAATATGTTCCTCATAACATTTTACTTTATCGTAATCATTCTTCATAAAAGGTCTCACACATAATACTTGTGATTCATAATATTCAAAATTATAATTATAAAATTATAATTTTAATTGTACTATTATTTTTAATCATATTATTAGAAATAATATTCATTTTGTATTATACATTTTATTATCAGAAGTTTAATTTTCATAATATTATTACGCATATTGTGTGCTCAACAGAGCAAATCCGTACTTCAGTGTGGAACAAATTCTTATATTATACAAGTCACAAGTCGGACCGCACAAGGAGTAGTAGTAGTAATCAAGGTAGTAGTAGTAGTTTTTTTTAGTTTTCAAGTAGTCACCTTTGGGCGGCCGCACCTGGATACCAGCTAGGACCTTGATGATTCGGTTCAGAGACAAGCTGTGAGACGGTATTGAGCCCTTAAGTTTAAGGCGAGATTTTTCCGCCCTTTGTGTGTTCTACCGATTGTACAACGGGTTGTGTTGTTCGATATGATGCCGACAGCTTGTTTTTATGATTCCGTACCGTACCCAAAGGGTAAAACGGACCCTTACGGACAATTACTGAGACTCCGCTGTCCGTCCGTCCGTTCGTCCGTCTGTCCAGGTTGTATCTCATGAACCGTGACAGTTAGACAGTTGAAATTTAAACAGATAATGTATTTCTATTGCTGCTATAACAACAAATACTAAAAAACAGAATAAAATAAATATTTAAGGTGGCTCCCATACAACAAACCTGATTTTTTTCCTCTTTATTGCTCGATATTGATAACGGCAACAGGTAAACGCTTGAAATATTCACAGAATATTTAGTTATATTTTCACTTTAAAAATAAATAATTAAATTAAATTAAACAAATATTTAACGGGGGCTCCCATACAACAAACGTGATTTTTTTGCCGTTTCATAGATAGACCGACTCGCAGTTGGCCGATTTTTTACAACCATACCGCTACCGCCGACGGCGGGAAGCTCACCCTCGCACACTGGAACCGCAATCGTAGCGTATTGTGCGGATCAAGCGAAGTTTTCTTCCGAAAACACTCAAGTTGTGGAATGAGCTCCCAGCCGAGGTTTTCCCAAGGGACTAAATATAAAAATTCTTTATTTGCCTTTAGACCCTCACGGACATTTAAACACGTCTTACATTTTCAATATTATATCTTATCATTTTTTTTTTAAGTTTTCTCTTTTTTAATCTAACAGCATTTCAAATGACCATTGGCGAAGAAGAAATGCCAAAAGAAACTTGCCAATATAGGTATTTTATTTTTCAAATCATCTTATACATATTACAATAAATATAATGAGTGTACATATAGTGATATCAAGTGGTACAATTAAAGTTATATTAATTCATGTGCTGAATCATTTCCATACATCTCTGTCAGTTAGATATTCATCGATTCTATAATAACCCTTCTTACATAGAGTATTTTTGATGTGTCTTTTGTACATATTGTCAGGCAAGGACAGAACTGTATCAGGTAATTTATTATAGAATCGAATACAATTTACCACAAAAGATCTATTAGGTAGTCTTAGCAAGCCGATGTACTGGCATACGCAATCTATTCCAGATCCTAAGATTATCAGTACATTTTGAAAACGAAATGAAATGAAATTTTTACGAGCATACATTATGTTCTCATAAATATATTGAGAGGTAACCGTGAGGATATTTATTTCTTTAAATAGTTCTCTAACTGATTCCCTGGAGCCCATGTTATAGATAGAGCGGATGGCTCTCTTTTGTAATATGAAAATAGTTTCAATATCAGCCGCTCTTCCCCACAACAGTATACCATATGACATAATGCTGTGAAAGTAGCTGAAATAGACTAAGCGAGCAGTAGCCACATCCATCAATTGTCTAATTCTCCTAACGGCATATGCGGCAGAGCTGAGCTTACTGGCCAGTTTATTTATGTGGGGGCCCCACTGCATTTTTGAGTCTATCGTAATTCCAAGAAATACAGTATCATTAATAAATTCTAGTATACTATTGTCAATGAAAACTTGTGTATTACAAGACGTCACATATGAAAGACTAAATTTTATACATTTGGTTTTAGTTGAATTTAACAAAAGATTATTGCATGTAAACCAATTTAGAATAGCAGATAGAACTACATGGCATTATACAACATGAGGTTCTTCACGAAATACGTGAAGAGATTTTTACAGGGTCGGCAACGCATGAGTGACACCCCTGGTGTTCCAAATGTCTATAGGCTACGGCGAATGCTTACCATCAGGCAAACCGTATGCTTGATTACCACTTTAGTAATATAAAAATGAAAAAAAAATAGCGTGACGGCATGGCGTACAAATTTGAAGTAGTAAGGGCCAGCGGTAAGTTTTGTATTGTCTGTCATTCTGTAAATCCGTGACGGTACTATTTTATATATGTAGATATAGCTTCACATCCATGACTCAATTCTAATGTTAATATATGAATATAAAAGACGACAGAATTTTATAAAGATTTCCTCATTCCGATATTGACTTTTTGAAACCTGTTCATGTCATTAAAAGCAGTTTGTTTTACCGTAACTTTTTATTATTTTATATAAAGAATGGAGCGCATATGAAATTTGATAATAAGACGTTCTGTTTTTATATAATGCGCTGATGTAAGACAGACCTGAGAAACTAAAAGTCTAAAGATTATCGTTCGTGCCATGATGGAAATATACCTATTAATCCGAGCAAATGATTTGGCGTTGTAACGCAACTCACCACCAGGTAAAGTACGTAGATGGATTTTTCAAAAAATGCTTGATGAACAGCATGGGGGGTTAATTAGAGGGAGGGGGGGGGGGATTTTTGGAATTCTAAAGTCGGGATCGTAATCAGCGACCCAAAAACCCCCGAGTCCACCGTTTCATCTAATTCTGATAGATATTTTCAAAAAATGCTGGACACATGGGGGCTTAATTAGAGAAGGGGGAAGAGGAATGGGAAATCTGACGACGGGATCGTGATCAGCGACGGCCTGAAAATGCCAACTCGGAGTTTTCAGAACTCCGAGTTTTCAGGCCTACAGTTGACATTTTCGGCAGTACAGAACAAGTTGTGGACAAAAATAATTTGCGGTCCTTTTGTCTACATATTTTTCCCCATCGAATGTATCCTGTTTCAGCCTGAACGGTTGTTATTCAAAAAAATTAAAAAATCGACCTATTTTTATACCATATTGACTGCACTATTGCTGGCTAATGTGAGAATATTTTAACTAATAAGTCGATAAGTGACGCGATTTAGATCGGTGAACTAGCCAATAAGAGCTGCGCGTTCTACTTTACCCTCCGACCCGTAGCGGTGAATTGAGTTACTACGTTATATCGGTCTCTTCGGCTCTCTATAGGTTATTATCCTGCATGTGTTAGACTACAAAGCATTTTACGTCACTATAACCCTCCTGTTTAGAGAAAGACGATTGCCTTCGCCTGCGTCTGTTTATATGAAAAATATGACAGAACTTGTCTTTAGTAACAATTTTCGAATGAGAATTAAAAAAAACCAGCCAAATGCATGTCGGGCCTTGCACAGAGTAGGGTTAACCCTCGTTGTTTTTAAAAATCTATCTAACGACTCCCCTCACGGGGTGTGAGCGAATAACAAAAATCATCCCCACTTTACATGTAGGAGAGGTACCACCGAATTTTTTTTTATTTCAAGATTTTATTCTACCATTTTGTCAGCATATATATGTATATACATGCCAAACTATAATTTTCTAGTATCAAGCGTCTCTGAGCTAGGCAGCAGACAGACGTACGGACGAACAGACAGACGGACATAGCGAAACTATAATGGTTCCTTGTTTGCTACGGAACCCTGAAAAGGCTTTAGTCACAACTGGTTATGAAGCCGGTTTCGTAACGCAGGGTTTTCCCAAATATTGTGGAATATAAAATAACAACATTTTTGGTGTTATATAAATCAAAATGTTTTTGCTTTTCGTTATTTATTTTATTAACAGCAATTTTGTTTACCCTTTTTTTAGGATGTCTTCGAATCTGTGTATATATATATATAATTACATGTACGTTGTATGTATGTAAATGTATACAATGCTGACAATATATCCTACTGTTGGAGGTTGCCTGGAAGAATAAAAAATGTATAAAACAGCATCATTAGTGACTGACAGTCAATGCATAGTCTGAGTAGTAATAGCTCGGTGGCTTAAGAACTGGCCTATTAATCGACTGGTCCCCAGTTCAAATCATGGGGGGGGGGGGGGGGATGTACCAATAAATAAATTCTTGGATTTATGTACATATTTGTAATTATCACTTGCTTGGCTGTAAAAGAAAATATCGTTCAAGAAATTATATTTCGAAATACGTATGAATGACAAAGGTCTGGTTTCTCCTTTGTCTTACTTAGGAGCGGTTATCGTCAATCTTAATGAATTAGGAAACGCTAGGAAGAAGAGGTCAGTGCTTACTACTATAAACTACTGAATCTAGAAAATAAAGAATTTCGATTCAGTCTAAATATTTTTTGCATTCTCAGAAAACTCACAAGTTAACGCGTAAACACATCGAGTATCCGTTGGAAAAGGTTGAGAAAAATTAAACAATATTTACTTTTGACGTGTACTGTACCGTCCTATCTGATCCTATTGATACCTTTGGAAATACCTCATTTAAAAGTATGTAAATTACGTAATTGTTTCTCATTTTATTATATTGTGTATAATTTATTTCAACCGGAATCTTATGAGCAAGGTCGACGTTGCCAAATATTACGCTTGTAGTATAAATGTTACCCTGATTATGTCAAAGGAACAAAACTCTACATAAATCATGCACAAGTTGTTCTGTCTCAATCTATTGTGATTTTTCGCCGTAAGTGGCTTCATCAGAATGTGGTGTAAGGAGCCCTAAAAAATTGTAATTGTCATTTACACAGCGGTGAAGGAAAACATTGTGAGGAAACACGCAACGTCCATGAAATTATATTTCGAAGGACGTACGACCTAACCTGAGAAAGGTCTGTTTTTCCTCTGGCTTGAGGAGGTCTGACGGCGGTCGCTCTATATAAAAATCTGTATCTTCGCCTAATCCTTAGGCTTAGGTTTTTTATTTGTGTTCTTTGGTCAATATTATTCGTTAATATATTCCGTATTCGCAATGATGATGTAAGAAACAGAGTTGGTCTGAAAGAGAGCGTCGGTGATAAAATAAGAAAAGGCATGCTTCGTTAGTTCGGACATGTAGAAAGAATGCATCCTGCATTTATTATACATGTTATTATATACATGGTACAGAAATGCAGGATGAAAGAATAACGAAGCAGATATACAATGCAAAAGTGGAAGGATGTAGGAGCCGAGGAAGGCCAAGACTTACCTGCCATGACCAAATTGGTCGTGTTCTATCAGAAGGTAATGTCAGGAGCCCTAGAAACCGGCGAGCGTGCATGAGAAGAGCAATGAATGTTAAAGAAGCGAGTGAGATATGTAGGGATCGAGTCACGTGGCACTCGGTTCTCACTGCCTTCCCCGCAAGGGATTTGGCATGAAGTTAGAGACAGACAGATAGATTCCTTGGTCAAATGTCCTTTGAAATATAATTTCTCGGACGTGCTGGTTTACTCATGATGTTTTATTTCACCGCCGAGCAAGTGATCATTAGAAATATATATATACAAATCCGAAAGAACAAATTTAGTGGTACATGCCCGCACCTGGATTTGAATCAGGGACCGCACATTAATAGGCTGCTTCTTTATCCACTGTGCTATCACTGCTGGAAGTGTATATCTGTGCTTATACTCGTATCTATATTGTGTAAAAGCAGTGAGAACCTTTGTTTTTATTTATTTTAGGTTTTTCATATATGACCTAACTGAATGCAGGATGAAAGTATGACGAAATAGATACATTAAAGTGGAAGGATGTAGTAACCAAATTGATCGTGTTTTATTAGGTAATGTCCCGTGCACGAAGCAAGAAGCGAGTGAGACGTGTAAGGACCGGGTAATGTGGTGCTCGGTCCTCTATGCCTACGCAACCGCAACCTCCTCTACACCCCCCTTGTTTCATGAACGTGTCACTTTTTATACCACATATAATTGGAGCGACGTATGTAGGGCAGGGCAGTTTGTCGAGGGCAGTTCTCGACGACATCTCTTCTCGCTTCCGATCGATACATCTCTGTAATCATCTAGTTATCAGTCATACATACTACCACACTACCGTACCATACCCTTTCATGAAATAGTCTAATTGCCTTATTATAATATCATTACTTAAGTACTATTCGCATGTCAATATAACGTTCCATGGCTATAATTGATTGGATACAAGCCATTCTTAGTAATAGCTCAGTTTATTAATTGGTAACTGAAATGAGTACGGTAATATAGGTAATGTCGTTTCTGCACGAGATGCCATTGTGTGATGATTATGGCAATGCACCATACAGTAAGAACATTAAAAATACTCTCTGTAAAAGGGCTTATAGTAGAATTGATGAATATGTAACTGACAGACTGAGAAATGTATAGGAATAATTCAGCACAGACGACCTTTCCTTAATAATCTTTAATTCTACCATTTGATAATATTATTGTACCAATATGCTGATGTGAATTTAATTGTAATATAAAAAAAAATCTTTATTGACAGAACTACACACATCAAAAGTGTCTAGGGATCAACATATATTTTTGCAATAACTTTTCTCCTGACTGATATTAATAAAATTTTTCTTTAAGGATTCATCAAATAAAGTGTTTTCGTTTGTCTACAGTAACGATAAACCAAGTCACCTTTGCATTAATAAAGAAATTTGCCATTTTCATAATAAAGGGATTTTTGACATTTGAACCACTAACATTAAAGTTCGAAAAAAAGACTGAAATAACAGTTTTCTTTAAAATTTTATTGGGTAACTTAAACAATTAATAATCCGTGTTTCTACCACGAACACTAACAACACAAGAACATCGGTTTGGCATACTCAAAATGAGTTCATCCAAATCACGCTGTGGAATGACCGCCCATGTTCGTTGCAACAACAAAAAAAGGTCTTCTTGCGACTGGATACCCTCCATATTCGGCAGAGCTCTTCTCTGTAGCATATCCCATGCATGCTCAATCGGGTTCAAGTCTGGCGACTGAGCAGGCCAGGGCATGACATTGATGTTAGCTGCGGCGAGAGTCTGTCTTACAACTCTTGCGGTGTGCGGTCGTGCATTATCATGCATTAACTGAAATAAGGTACCGATTTGCACTTGTAGAGGAACGATGACGTCTGATACAATCGTCTCAGCATAAATTTGAGCGTTGAGGTTGTCTCTGATCCAAATCAACTCAGTTCTTCCGCCGATCCAAATACCCGCCCATACCATGATGGTTCCACCACTATAAGGATGGACTTCCTGGCAGGATTTTAATCGCTGTTGGCGTCCAGGGGTTCTCCAGTGTCGTATACGTCTTGTATCCGGTCTCATACCAAAACGAGACTCATCAGAAAAGCACACGAAACGCCATTGTTCTTCTGCCCAATTTCTGTGTTCAAGAGCCCATTGATATCGAATCCTACGATTGTGCATTGCTATAGGTGGTACCCTTAGCGGTCTTCGGGAATGAAGGTTCACTTCATGCAAGCGGTTTCTGACTGTTTGGTCGCTAATTAAGTTCCCTGAAGAGTGATGAAGCGTCACGGCTAACATCATGGCGGTTATTGTTGGAGCTCTTCGAGTTGTGATTTGAATGTATCGGTCTTGTCTCCGTGTGGTGCAGCGATACCGTCCTCCATGGCGCTCAGCCACGGTATCAGTGCTTCGGTAACGTGTCCAAAGTCGACTGATAACACTACATTTGTTGCAACGAACATGGGCGGCCATTCCACAGCGTGATTTGGATGAACTCATTTTGAGTATGCCAAACCGATGTTCTTGTGTTGTTAGTGTTCGCGGTAGAAACACGGATTATTAATTGTTTAAGTTACCCAATAAAATTTTAAAGAAAATTGTTATTTCAGTCTTTTTTTCGAACTTTAATGTTAGTGGTTCAAATGTCAAAAATCCCTTTATTATGAAAATGGCAAATTTCTTTATTAATGCAAAGGTGACTTGGTTTATCGTTACTGTAGACAAACGAAAACACTTTATTTGATGAATCCTTAAAGAAAATTTTAATTAATATCAATCAGGAGAAAAGTTATTGCAAAAATATATGTTGATCCCTAGACACTTTTGATGTGTGTATTTCACAACAAGTGATTTCTTATCTAAAATCCCCAGTCTAGGCGAAGCCTGTCCTGTGGGATTCTTAAAACATAGATTATGTTCCCAAGATATTTTTGGGTACTTAAAAATATGAAATTGACAATTTTAAAAAGAACCTATATTGGCAAGTTTCTTTCGCCATTTCTTCTTCGCCAATGGTCATTTCCAAAATGCTAGCAGATTAAAAAAGGAAAATAGTAACACAAGAGAATTGAATAAGATACAATAGGTTTATATTTCAAAAAATGTAATATGTATCTAAGTGCCCGCGAGGACCCAATGGCAAGTAAAGACTTTTTATCTTTACCTTTTTTAGTAATGTCACAGTGTACTGCAGTTCGGAAGTGACTTAGAAACCTCTCGAAATATGCGAACACAGATGCGGTGTCCACGAATATGAGAAATTGCTTGAAATCCTCGTATTTACGAGGACTATACGAGGGTTGTCTCCGCACCGCTCGTTTGTCGAAGGATTGTAATAGTTGATTAATTCGAATAGTTAGAATGATCACATTTATTGTTCTTTTCATGCATGCTGGCCGGTTCCCAGGTCTCCTGACACCACCTTCCGATAGGTAACTTTTAACCTTCTTCGGCTGGTTTTACTTTCACGGGATACGGGTTGCCGCTCAACCAAAGGGCTTAAGAACATATCCTACCACGTTGCTCAACTGCCCATTGGCGGAGGCCAGTGTCTTCAAGACGCCCGAAGGCCACTAACTCAGCTTAGCGACTTTCATTTATCGACAACAGCGGTACCGACGGCTTGAGCAGTGATAGCCTAGTGGATAAAGAACTGACCTCGTGCCTAACAGGTCCTCGGTTCGAATCCTTGCATGTACCACTAAATTCGTATTTTCGGATTTAAGTACATATTTATAATTATCACTTGTTTGGCGTGGAAGGAAAACATCGTGAGGAAACCCACACGTCCATGAAATTATATTTCGACAGACGACCTTCCCTAAGAATGATCTCGTTTACCTTCAGGGTTACGGAAGTCTGACGGCAGTCGCTCCATGAAAAAGAGCTGTATCTCTTATACCGATACAATTCAGTTTGTCAGAAACCGTGTCAAACGCTTTGGTCAGGTCAAGGAATACTGCTAAGTATTTTTGTGTACAGTCAATTTGCTTGGTCACAAGATTCGTTAATTGACTAAAAGCTGCCGCAGTATTCCAAAGTGAACTGTTATTTGGAACTAATAATTATAAAATAGTTAGTTGCTTTAATAGAGAATCTTCGATTAGAGGCGGTTCAATAATTATTACAAAAAAATGCCAAAAAGCTAAGAACGTAAGGACAATGTTAGGCTCTCTATTGATTGCACTATTGAGATGTCATATACTGAATTAGAAAATTACATAATTATTTGTGTATACAGACCTCCTAGCGGTGACTTTACACAACTTGTGCAGGTAATGGAGGATACTTTGAAATAAGTTTTCATAGGTTAAAAAGACATTATAGTCTGTGGTGATTTTAATTTAGTCATTCTAGTAAATACACAGACAACCCTTAGGTTTTTAAATTTATTTAAATCATTTAATTTACAAAATATCTTCCTGGAGCCTACACGTGTAACAGCCACATTTGCGACTTGTCTAAATAATATCTTTTGTAATTGTGAGTATATCAATAAATCTATAATTGGGGACTTGCCTTCAGATCATTGTGGTCAGTTGGTAATATATCAATGTTCGAAGAACACATATTTAAAAATTCATGTACTATGTAGACCACTGACCACCAACAAACTTATTAATTACAACAATGTATTGGGGGAAAGGTTGCGTTTATTGGATTACTATGTAGACAATTGACTTGTTATACACAAAATTACTTTTCATATTATATCCAGTGAATACCAAAAAATATCGAAAAGTAAACAGATTAATACCACAAATAAATTTAAGTTTAATGACTGGGCAACTACAGGTATATTAATAAGTAGAAACAAAATGTTTGAATTATATGGAGAAAAGCCTTATAGATTTGACCAAGACTTTGTTAAATATGTTAAAAGTTACTCCAAAATATTTAAAAATGTTTGCAAAGTTGTAAAATCTATGTATATTAAAAACAAAATTAAGCAGTCGACAAATAAAATAAAGACAGTATGGTCAAAGTCAAAATCTTTTTATTCCGTAAAAATGGCTACATTTGTTTGGAATCGTCACAATTTTTTTCCCTACCGTGCAGTTCATGACTAGGTGAGCACTGATAAAAATATTCAGGCATTCCTCTTTTGGTATCCAAACAAATTTACATAATTTATTAATTACATTATAATTGGATCGACTCAATCCCAGGCATTTTTATCATTAATATAGTCAGATACTTTATAATATGCCCTGCTACACAATTTGGCTTTAATAGTAGTTTTAAACTTGTTTATTGACAATTCTCTTATATTGCTGGGAAGTTTGTTATAGAACCGTATACATTGCCCCATAAAAGAATTACTTATTTTGTGGAGACGGCTTGCATGTAACACAAGATTATGCTTATATCTAGTATTTATGTTATGAGTATCACTCTTTTTACAAAATGAGTCTATGTTTTTATGGACATACAAAAGATTTTCATAGATATATTGCGATGCGACTGTTAGAATATTTATTTCTTTGAATTTTTCTCTAAGGCTCTCACGGGGACCAAGTTTGTAGATAGCTCTTATGGCTCTCTTTTGCAATAAAAAGATGGTGTTAATGTCCGCGGAGTTACCCCAAAGAAGAATTCCGTACGACATAATACTATGAAAGTAGCTGAAATAAACTATTCTAGCCGTATCAACATCAGTGAGCCGTCTAATAGTTTTCACTGCATAGGCTGCAGAACTTAGTTTTCCTGATAATTTTTCAATTTGTGGGCCCCATTGTAGTTTGGAGTCAATTGTTATACCCAAGAATACCGTTGTCTCCACAGGGGCTAAATTAGTTCCATTAACATGTACATTGGTAGTCACCTGTCTTACATTAGGTGTTGAGAACTTAATTACTTTAGTCTTTTTATCATTTAATTATGGGATATTGTTAAAAAAGAAACAGATAAAGATAAACCACGCGATAATGAGTACTCTATTAAACATAGTAATCAAATTGCAACAGCTGCTAAACAAGTAGCAAATCTCTTTGATGACTACTTCACTAATATCCCTTACAGTACCACTGACTCCCTTAACTCATTAGTGTAAGTGTGAGTGAGTTATTAAAGGGTGAATGTACAACCAAGGATGGAGCTTTTTAAATTTACACGTATTCAGTCAAGCGAAATCATTAAAACTTTTAAACAATTAAACATTAAAAACTCAGAGGATCATTGGAAAATGTACATAAAAGTATTTTATTGTATTATTAAGTCAATAGCTCTACACTTGGCACTTATTTTTAATCAATGTATAGATATGGGTGTGTTCCCAGTCTTGATGAAATTTAGTAAAATAATTCCATTATTCAAGTCTGGTGAAAAAAGTGAACTGGGCAATTACAGACCGATATCTATTTTGCCAGTATTGAGTAAAGTATTCTACAAGATAATGGTTGATCAATTACAACTCCATTTTGAAACCAATGAAATTTTTTACAGTACACAATACGGATTTACAGCACGTAAATCCACTCTAGATGCGGGAGTAGCACTGGTTAAGCATGTTCTTAGCACATGGGAGAGATCCCAAGACGCAATAGGGTCTTCTGTGATCTCTTCAAAGCTTTTGATTGTGTCGACCATCGAACATTATTGCTCTAGCTGTGCCATTATGGAGATAGAGGTAAAGCCCATAATTTGATTGCAAATTACTTAAGTAACAGAATACAGACTGTTGATATAGATGGGATCAAATCTAAAGGGAGGAATGTTAATATTGGGGTGCCCCAGGGCTCTAAATTGTATATACATGGTACAGAAATGCAGGATGAAAGAATGACGAAGCAGATATACAACGCAAAAGTGGAAGAATGCAGGAGCCGAGGAAGGAAATACTTACCTACCCTGTCGTATTCTATCAGAAGGTAATATCAGGAGCCCTAGAAACCGGCGAGGATGCATGAGAAAACCAATGAAAGTGAAAGAAGCGAGTGAGGTGTGTAAGGATCAGATCACGTGGCGCTCGGTTCTCTCTGCCTAAGGGATTTGGCGTGAAGTTATAGATAGCTAGATAGTAGTATAGTTAAGTACTGGTAGATCTTTTCTTGTAAATTGTATTTGATCGTATTATAAACTACCTGAAATACTTTTGTCCTGTTCTGACAATATGTTCGAAAAGCACAACAAAAATATTCTCTGTATGAAGGCTTATTATGTTACAATTGACGAATCTTAACTGACAAAGATGTCTGGAAATAAGTCATTATAGACAACCTTTTTTTTAATGATCTTTAATTCTACCATTTGACATCATTACTGTACCAAAATGCTGACATGATTTTATTGTGATATCTAATTGCCAATTTTAAAAGAAACCTATAGAACAAGCGACCTATATTGGCAAGTTATTTTTGGAATTTCTTCTTCGCCAAAGGTCATATCCGAAATGCTAGCAGTTTATAAAATAAAAATAGTGACATAAAAGAATTGAATAAGATACCTACAATAAGATTATATTTACAAAAATGACGCCTATGTGCCCGCGAGAGGCTTGATCTTAAGTTAGCCTTAAAGTTGCATGTGAAGAAAACCGAGACAACCAAGTAACCGACATATTGGAACAAGAGAAAACCAGGCTGAACGCAAGGATTGTACTTGACGACGTAGTGCTGGAACAAATTAATGAGATCGTACTCGTAAATCCTGAATATGCTTTCAGCAGGAATAGAAGTTAAACCTCTTAATTGCCTACTTCGGAAGGAATTTGTAGTGAATATTAATAGAAAATACACTAGGAAATAGTACGAATGGAATGGAAAGCTTTTTAGCAGCAAAGACACAGCTCTCATAATATCGAACCGTGCCATAAAGCACAGCTAGCTGTACGTAGTGAAGACAGCAACGAAGTTAAGAAAGATGATACATCTGAAAGAGAATGTCGGTGTTAAGATTAAAAGAGTCATCAAAGCGATCCGTCTGGGAAAGTACCTCCACCTCACAGAAAATCGCAAGCAAAATATCAACTATCAATAGAGTGTTGTTGTATTCCTGCGTGCGAGTGAGATAACCGGTAAGCTCCTATGAAGTTGCTGTATTAGCAACAAGGTGGCATCGCGCGAGTAATACTTAATGTTACATCAGGTGGGCTGTATGCTTGTATGCCTCCGACGTTATATAAATAAGATAAAATAGATAAGAAAGGAGAAGGATGTAGGAGCCGAAGAATACCAAGAGTCACCTTTTTTCCTATGAACGCTCGCAATTCATAAAGTATCGTTCACACGTTGCCACACCTGCTGCTAACACAGAAAAGGAGTTTACTAGTAACCCCACTTATTCGAAGAAATATAGCAACCCTTCGTGGAGTTATTTCGATTCCGATTTCTGAGAGATGGAGTTACCTCCTCAGTCGGACTACTTTGATGTACCCTTCCTAATTGGTCAAATATTATAAGGAAATCAGAAGAAGGTCAGGAGTCCTAAACCCTGAACATTACATACTAGCTGCACGCAGCGACTTCGCCAACGCGTATACTGTACAATATTAATATATGTATATATAACTTTTTTATTGTCTTTGTATGTACATAGCGGGACTTCATTTGTGATATCTGTCAAAATTTCTCGGAAAAATTAATACCTTAAATTTGAAAATTAAAAACAAATCTATTCTGTAGACGACCGAGAAACAAGAGACAGTCGACGCTGAGATCTAACCTGCAACGCGCCTGTGACCTCCAGCCCCTGCTGTGTGGGCTACGCGGTGTATTTCGACGGCGGCACATTTTGACCGCTGCGGTGTTTTTTATTATTATTTTATTTGTTTATATTATTTTTTTATTTTATTTTTCAAAGGAATACTGACAGCTACTGACACAAATCATGTATAGTAGTGTGCGGTCGGTCTCTGAAGGGCAATTATACATTTTCGCAAGTGTACAAAAATATATTCGCAAAAAAAGTAAGCGGAGGCGAACAAACAAGATATGTTATGATCATTTGCAACATATAAATACGCCATGCATTGCGCATACACCCACATAATACACGTTATAACCGGGACAAAACTTAACAGATGACAATACTTAAACACTTAACAAAAGAATTACTTAGACATGTCTTTTTTAAATTAAGGTCAGTAGTGTTAAATAGGTCCACATTCACAACTTTTGACACTTCATTAACCCTTCGAAACCCGGGTGGTCGTATACGACCGCGAAATGTATGAGAAAATGTATATAACGGGTTCTGACTGCTCAAATGCATGTTCTCTTGCATTTATCACATGAGTTTTGCCGATAAGTACATTCCGTTAATGGAAAACAGAGAGTGTCACTCTTTCTTGTCTAGCAGGTACTCGCAGAGATATCATACTTAATAGCTCGGAGCAATCTATCGAGCCATTTGCTAATTTATGAAGGTATACAATGTCAGCTATTCTCCTTCTCTCAAAAAGAGGAAGTATATGAATCTTTCTACACCGTGCGATGTAATTTGGAATATCTATTAGACTTGAATTGCAAGTAACGCAGAAATCGCTTCTGTATGCCTTCAATACGCGATATATATACTTGATAATTAGGGTTCCATACTCGAGAAATGTATTCAAGGAGACTGCGGACGAAAGAACAATAGAGAATTTGAATGTTATTAAATTCTGAAGATATTCGCAATATCAATCCAAGGGCTTTCGAGGCCTTATTAATAATATAATTTATGTGTAACTCAAACAACAATTTGGTATCAAACGTAATGCCTAGATCCTTTATAGAAGTCACCCGTTTGATGTTAGATTTTTTAGCATGTATTGAAAGGTCAACAGTGTTGGTTTTCGTGTGAATGAGCAAACATAATACTTGGCCATGTTTAAATCCAACCTGTTATCACTACAGTAGGCCTGAAACATGTCTAAGTCTTATTGTAGGAGAAGAGTAGGCCTGAACATGTCTAAGTCTTATTGTAAGTGAAACACGATGATATGTCGTTAATAAATATATGAAACAGCAGAGGACCCCAAAGTGAACCTTGTGGAACCCCAGAAGACGTTTGTATCGGGGACGACGTGTATCCATTTAAAATAATAGTTTGGCATCTATTTGAAGTATATGACACAAACCATCTAAACAGCTCTCCATGTATTTCGATGCACCTTAATTTACGTAAAAGAATAATATGATAAATTCTATCAAAACATTTGCTATAATCTGTATAGATTATATCAACCTGTGATGGGTCAGACATATAGCGAGATAAAAAATGACTACTAGTGATTAGGTTCGATACAGTAGATCGTCAAAGCCGTGTTGATGTTCCGAAAAGGTTTGGTTTAATGATGAGCATACGGCCCACCTGATATAAAGCAGGTACCGTAGCCTATTAACCCTTCGGTCTCAGTCGTGAATGACGCAACTTTGACACCAACGCTCGTGGGTTCGATTTCCACACAAGGCAAACATTTGTGTGCACGATCATGTCTGTTTGGCTTAGTCTGAATGTTTTAAGAGAGGTAGGGGGCATCAAAGCAGTCTGGGGAAGTACCTCCACCTCACAGAAAACCGCAGCTAAATAACAACTCCCTAGAGGGTTGTTGTGTTCCTGCGTGTGTGAGGTCACCAGTAAGCTCCCAAGGAGTTGCTGTGTAAGCAGCAGAGGTTGCATTGCGCGAGTGATACTTAATATATCGCAAGTCGCAAGCGTTAATAGGCTATAGTATGTCCCCCGATGTAGTATAAAAAAAATCAAACAAAACAAACAAATTCTTCCGCTTTATATATATATATATATATATATATATATATTTATATTGCCGGACAAATTACACAGCGCCATCTAGCCCCAAAGTAAGCGAAGCTTGTGTTATGTGTGGACAACTGATAAACATACGTAAATACATTTTTTTTTTGTAAATACATACTTATTATACATAGAAAATACCCAGACCAAGACAAACAGACATGTTCATGAACACA
This sequence comes from Pyralis farinalis, assembly GCA_947507595.1. NCBI lineage: Eukaryota > Metazoa > Arthropoda > Insecta > Lepidoptera > Pyralidae > Pyralis > Pyralis farinalis. Next base: position 9,127,424 of record OX382282.1, on the reverse strand, counting down.
AATGTTTGTACTGTGTGGGAATCGAACCCACGAGCGTTGGTGTCAAAGTAGCGTAACAACGCGTTTCACCACTGCGCCACCGAGCTCGTCGATATTAGTCTTAAGCTTTATGCATGTCTGTCTGTGTCTGTGACATAGCCTTTACTCGGCACAGAACTGAGTCATGGCCGACATAGGTATCTTTCTAGATACTGCATCTATGTGTGTTCGTCGTCATTAATAAGTGATCATACACGATCGACCATTTCTAACACTAATTGTTACACTTACGTCATTTATTTGGCACCTTTATTCGTGACCTATGAAGTGTACGTCATGATAGAAGATCATGACTATTAATAAATCCTATAATTGATGAAATTCTAAAATTTCAGCTCTCTAAAGAGCTCGGTGGTAGAGTGGTTACGACACTATTTTAAGAGCTAGGGTTCGATTCCAACACGGGTCATATATTAGTGTGCATGAACATGTCCGATTGCCTTGATTTGGGTATTTTTAACAGAGGTAGGGCGCATCAATGTAGCCCCGTTTGAGGAAGTACCTCCACCTCACAGAAAACCGCAGCCAAATAACAACGGCCCTGGAGGGTTGTTGTGTTCGTAAGTGTAAGTAAGTTTACCAGTAAGCTCCTAAGGACTGTGTTAGCAGCAAAGTTGAGCAAAGAACTTTCTGAATAGCTCTGCGTTCATATTCTACTGTGGAATACCATTTATTGCACCCAGAGGAGCGATAGTTCAGTGGATAAAGAACTGCCATGCAATTCTCTAAGCTACTCGTAATGGCTGTGTGCGTCGCTGTGATCACAGATGTCACAGCTTTGACATCGTCTACTGCGATCACGGCTAAATTATTTGGTATTCTATAAGGCTGTAAGCGTACGCGAGGCTGTTTGCCTTGTAGAATTCCAATTCCAAACGCAGCCTTGCGGCGCTAGTGTCGCACAACCATGAAAAGCGACACCAAAGAATTGCAATTTTGTGTTCAAGGCTGTAACAGCCGATGTTTCCGAGGATGTAAGCATGTTTGCTCTTACAGAATCGCATGGCAGGCCTAGTAACCAACTGGTCCTCGGTTTGAATCCTGGTGGGAGCATATACCATTAAATTCGTGTTTTTGGATTTATGTACATATTTCTAATGATTACTTGCTCGGCGGTGAAGGAAAAGATCGATAGAAAACCTCACGTCCCAGAAATGATATTTCGAAAGACATATGACCTACCTAAGAAAGATCTGATTTTCCTCTGAGTTGTGGAGGCCTGACGGCAATGACTCCATGTAATAATCAGCATCTACGCCAAATCCTTAGGCTTAGGTATCGGCCCCCGCCAATCCTAATGGATTAAGAAACGAGATAACGCTAGGAAGCAATTTTTGTTAACCAATGATATACATATAACATATTCGTAAAAAAGATAAAAATACAGTAAGCGGTCTCTTTCAGACAACATTTGACGAGCTCGGTGGCTCAGTCGTGAATGACGCAACTATGACACCAACGCTCGTGGGTTCGATTCCCACACATGGCAAACATTTGTGTGCATGAACATGTCTGTTTGTCTTGGTCTGGATGTTTTAAGAGAGGTAGGGCGCATCAAAGCAGCCCGTCTGGGGTTAGTACCTCCACCTCACAGAAAACCGCAGCCAAATAACAACTCCCTAGAGGGTTGTTGTGTTCCTGCGTGTGAGTGAGGTCACCAGTAAGCTCCCAAATAGTTGCTGTGTAAGCAGCAGAGGAGGCATCGCGCAAGTGATAATTAATATACCTATTGCAAGCGTTAATAGGCTACGGCACCCGCTATACATCAGGTGGGCCGTAAGCTTGGCATACAAAGCTTACCGACGTAGTATAAAAAAAACATGGCAGGAAGAGAAACAATCATTAGTAAAAAGAAGGTAGGTTTTAATTTATAATAATATTATTCTTCACTTTAATACATTACATGCATTCGATTGTATATAACTACGAATCACACATTCAAACAAATTACGTTTAATTACTTAATTTCTTGAGTAGAAACAAGACACGATGACTACTCAGACAAACAAATAAATATATGTATATTACTGAAGCTAGATAGATAGATAATGAGATTTTACAAGATTTTAAAGGAGGCTTAGGATTGTACATTTTGGATAAATATTGGCAAGGCATTCCAGAGTTATACAGCCTGTACCTAGAACGACTTAGAGTAATATTACGGTAACCACTTTATATCAGATGGGCTGTATACTAGCATGTCTTCCGACGTTGTATAAAAAAAATACACCCTTACATTTGTGTACAGCGAATTGCGCCTTCTAGTTAAGTTTTTTCTGCCTAAAACTTATCTCAATACTCTTTTTTCTTTCAACATTAGGTAACATAATAACGTTTCCATTAACAATTTAGGCAGAAAGGTGGACAATCACTGAGACGAGCACAGCGGTCGAGGCAGAGACGACCAAAGCAGCCATGGCAGCGACGGTATGCATCTACTATTGGTAGTGAGCAGGTGTCGACTGGTCACATTTCTCGTGCACTATTTGGTGGGTGTACATATAAAGTAAGCTGAAAGTAATCTATGACGTGTAAACTCCACTTCAAAATATTTTCCGTATTTACATAACAGAGGCAAAATTGCATTTATCTGTAAGAAGCACTACAAAATGTTCTTTATTGCATACAATTCTTTTAAATTGACTAAGAAAATCAAAAGTAAAACCACAATTCATTTCCAGTATTGCAAATAATCCAATCAAAAAATTATTTAAAAATATTTTCATTTTTCATGTATCCATAACTGGGGTATAATGGTCTTAATTGCATATAATTCTTTTAAATTGACTAAGATGATCAAAAGTAAAACCACAATTAATTTCCAGTATTGCAAATAATCCAATCAAAAAATTATTTAAAAATATTTTCATTTTATCCATAACTGGGGTCATGTCATCATTATCATGTCATCATCATCCATAACTGGGGTAAAAATACATTTATCTGTAAGGAACAAAATAGTCTTCATTGCATAGAATTATTTTTAATTGACCGAGAAGATCAAAAGCAAAACCTTAATTTATTTCGATCAATGCATATAATCTAATCAAAAAAATGATTGAAAAACTTATTTTCCATATTTCTATAACGGGGGTAATAATACATTTATCTGCAAGAAATATTACAAAACGTCTGTATTGCGTACAATTATTTTAATTTGACTAAGAAGATCAAAATAAAACCACAATTCATATCCATCAATGCAAATAATCCAATAAATAAAATGGGCTGACAGAATTTCAAGTTTGGAGAAAGTGGATAGACTTAGAGATCACTAGTATGACCATTATGTAGAACGATATATTTGTATAAAATCGTAATAAAACTAGTTTGTATGGGCAAATATGTTAAATATGTATGGAATGCTATACACTCTAACTCAAAGTGTAGGTGCGTTATGTAAAAGACTAGCGACTCAATACGAACTTCGTACGCGAGATCATTACTTAGAAAGGATAACTTCGTTCTAATTCCAGTTTCTGCGACTAGTGAAGTTATTCTATAAGTATTAGACAAATAATTAGGTGCTCTAAACTTAATAAAGTATGTTATTTAATAAAACTTTAAAGCATTACCATCGAGACTATACCTACGCTTATAAATTTTAATAGGTAATATTTCCCCAAAATTTTAAAACAAATTGTAATTTCACATATTTTTCATGCCAGGTTACTTGCGGGGTAAGAAAAGTTGCCGAGTACTACAAGACTTGGTCCTTTACACAATGTTCTGTAATATTCACAGCTCTTTTCATGCTTTGTCTTGGTCGTGGTAGGTAAATCTTGACCTTCCTCGGCTCCTGCTTCTACTGTTAAATCTGCGAATGTTGTATAAAAAAGGTACCACCTCGTTTCGAATCGACCATTCAAGCTAATTCATGTTGATATATTCATTTAACGCTTGCACTACTCAGTCACAGATTCATTCATAGCGAGACATAATTATAATAACTCGGACATAATCATATTTCTCTAGAATATTCATTCCACCGTTCAAACACTTTTTGAGTGTTATATAGATGAATATAACCGGCAATTGACTTTATTTTTATGTATTTTGGATGATGCTGAACAACCCTAAGATTCTTTACCTCTCTTGCGAGTATGTTATTCGTGTCAAAGTTTACGTCCGCCTCCCTCTCTTCCTCTCAAAATTATTCTTTCACGCTTCAATTTCACTAATGTTTCTCTTTTCTTCCCTTTCATGCTATTCAGATGCAAAGATATACATACCCCGTATACCAGCCACACTTTCATTTTTTCCATGAAGCATTTAACCTCTGTGTCCCACCTCTCAATTATCTGTCTCTCTACGCATCAAGATTCTCGTTTCACACTATTCATAATACTTTCTTTCAAATAATGGTCTACATTTAAGTGGGAGAAGTTCCCGTTTACAAGTCATTCACTGACTAGACGTACATGCGTGTATACTTTCATCTCCCAATTTTTCCCTTCTTATCCTTTCATGGTCTCCGAAAGAGATACTACTCTGTGTAAAAAGTATCGGGAATATGTCAATAAAAAGACCCGCGTAAAAGAGGTCGTTCTAATTTTTTTACTGCATGTTGGTAGCACTGTACTGATTTAGCGCGCAAAATTTGAGCGGGATCTGTCATTTAATTTGTTTTAAACTACACTTTTTGTTGGTCATAGTTTTGAGTCCTCGGCGATTTTTACAATGGAAAATATTGTTGAACAAAGAGTGTGCCTTAAATTTTGTGTTTCAAATGATATTTCATGTGGTGAATCACTAAAAATGTTGCGAAATACCTACGGCGAATCGTGTATATCGAAAACAAGGGCTTATGAATGGTATAAGGCTTTTAAAGAAGGCCGAGAAGTAGTAGTAGACTTGCCTCGTTCTGGTAGACCTTCAACCGCTACGACCAGAGAAAACATCGACAGAATCAAGAAGCTAGTGCTCGAAAATCGACGTATGAGTCTGAGAGAGTTGGCTAGTGAGGTGAACATATCTTTTAAGTCCGTCCACAACATTCTCATTGACATTTTAGGCATGAAACGCGTCGCCGCTCGACTAGTTCCAAAAGAGCTCAATTTTGTTCAAAAAGCGCAGCGAAAGCATGTCGCTGAAGACATGGTTTCCCGAGCTTCTACGGATCCGACCTTTATGAAACGTATAATAACTGGCGACGAGACATGGGTTTATGAGTACGACATGCAAACAAGCCAACAGTCTTCAGAATGGCGTCTCGAAAACGAGCCGAAACCCAAAAAACCGCGGCAAAGTCGCTCCAAAATCAAGGTGATGCTGACAGTTTTTTTTGACTACCGTGGTGTGGTTCACTCCGAATTCCTTCCAGAGGGAGAAACAGTGAATAAAGAATATTATTTAGGCGTCATGAAGCGTTTGCGTGAGAGTATCCGCCGAAAACGTCCAGATTTGTGGCAACACAACTCATGGATGCTGCACCATGATAATGCACCATCACACACAGCCATTATAGTGAAAGAGTTTTTAGCGAAAAATTCAACAAAAGTTCTCGACCAAGCACCGTATTCACCTGATATGGCTCCGTCTGACTTTTTTTTATTTCCCAAGTTAAAATTACCACTTCGAGGAAAACGTTTTGAGTCGATAGAAGCCATAAAAGAAAATTCGCTGAATGAGCTAAAGGCCATACCGCAAATAGCCTATGAAAAATGTATGGAAGACTGGGTGAAGCGGTGGAGATGTTGTATTGCAAGCGATGGGGCCTACTTTGAAGGCGATAAAATAAATTTAGATGAATAATTTGTATTTTTTGTTTTATTGACAAATTCCCGATACTTAGTACACAGAATGTACATCGCCAGGGCCTCCAACAGTTTCATGAGTGGGACCTCTGTAAGCTCTTGTCTTAATAATAGAATTTCGAATCCGTTTGCATTTCGAGTTCGATCACACATTATTAGTCTCTTCGACTCCATGGATATTTGTGAATATCCTTGTGATGGAATAACGTGTTTGACACAAGGAGATTTCATTGAATTCAAAAATTCAAACTCTTATCGTATCTGTTATATAGCTTGTATCGAAAGATTTGGCACGTTTCATATGGTGGCGATTCGCAGTTTTGTGTTTGCACCCACAGATCTGACAACAGACAACCCCACCATTCACATCTCCATATATAAATTATCTTTTTATTCCCTTCAGTCAAATCCAGAATATCCCTAACGATCTCCCATAACTTATACCTCCTTGACTGTTTTCACGGAAGCGTAGGTATGCTGCAACCAAAAAAAAACCATATTCCCCAATTATATTTGAATTCGGAGAAATCTTAGTCCTACTATACTGTAATCTGTCACTGGCTCACCTCAGACTACAGGGCCAACATGCCAACGGGAAGATCATCGTTATCGCTCTCCTTATGTCACACACAAAGTATCTAGGCATCACTCGTTCATTATATCTATCAGCTCATTCATCTTATTTTTCAATCCACCTCTTACATTTCATAATTTCGCACCGACGGGGGCGAATCGTTGCGCGTCGCCTACAAATGACGCTCTAATCCGCTCATCGGTGTAGATTTGGTTCAAAATCGCAACCCACTGGATCGCTGGATTGGAGTGGTCGCGACAAGCAGAATCATGTCATTTAATATTATAATTTGCTTAAATTATGACGCAATATTAACCAAGTGGTCTCTGATTCGTGTCCATGTACCTACCACAAAATTATCACTTGCTTCACGGTAAAGGAATATATCATAAGGAAACCCACATGCGTAAGAAATGATATTTTGAAAAACATGTAACATAACCTACCTTTGGAGCTGTTACGGAGTTCTGGCGGTAGTCGCTCCATGTCAAACTAGTGTCTTCGCCAAATCCTTAGGCTTAGGTTTTTTTTAATATAAGTTCAGCATATTGACTCCGCTTTGCCTGATGGTAAGCGAAAGAGGAGCCCAAATCGCAACTGCAACTGATAAAAGACTACACTGTGTCCTGTCAGTTGCCGTTGCCATGCTGGGCCAGCATGGCAACGGCAACTGCTGATGAGATGAAAGATGATGAGCTTCGCAAGATGCTTCTTTACGTACACCTACGTATATGTATATTGAAGGAAGGATGGGGAACACATGTGCAGGCAAGGCGTTCCACTTTTTAATGGTACGACAAAGAGATTAGTTGCCGAACTTTTTGATACGCGAAGAAAAGTTCTCAGCAGTGGAACAACGACATCGCAAGACTGCACGTGTGGTTCTATGACGGAAGGGAGAGGGTGGGATAAGGGAAAACGGTTCTTCAGAGCACTCGCCATGGTAAAGGTGGTAAAATACGCTTAGCGAGCCAATGCCAAGCCAGCGGTCAAAATTTATCGATTCTTCTATCAGTCTAACTGATAATTGTTAAGGTGACCGTAGGGTCGACTGAGACCGACTTTGACAGTTTAATAAGTATGAACCACGTGATCAATTTGTATCAATAACTCCGGTTGCAATGCTTTTCTGGAACTCTGTGCAAGTAATTCTTAAATGAATTACAAATTAACACGATCTAGACTCAACCTAAAGCCAGCTAAAGAGCTAATGCTTAACGTAACCTTACACGATCTAGACTCAACCTAAAGCCAGCTAAAGAGCTAATGCTTAACGTAACCTATCTCCTAGACCTCACCTCGAGGTCCACAACAAAAACTAGTACATAAACTGCATAGAAAGGCTTTCTACAGCTCAATAAGTCTACAACAGCTGTACAACTGCCGTAATATTATCATTAAGCCATACAGCAAAGATGTCTGGAAATAATTCAGGACATACGACCTTTTTATAATAATCTTTAATTCTACCATTTGACATCATTATTGTACCAATTTATGTATAGATATTACATGAATTTATTGTACCTATAGACAATTTGAAAAGTGACCTATATTGGCAAGTTTCGGCATTTCTTCTTCGGCAATGGTCATTTCCAAAATACTAGCAATTTTAAAAAGAAAAATAGTAACATAAGATACAATAAAATTATATTTCAAAAAATGTAAGTCGTGTCTAAGTGCCCGCGAGGGCTCAATGGCAAATAAAGAATTTTTATCTTTATCTTATCTTTGATACAGAGCTATTGAGTGCCGACGTCTGCTTAAGCAGTTTCTGTGTTTATTGGGAGGGGCGGTGAGGAACAGGCGGGCTATCGGACAAAGTGCACCATGCACGTTTTTAGCATTTTGGTGCCGAATTCTAATATGTAACTTTGCATGAATCCACTTCTTTTTCGCATCACAAATTGATAAAGTTACGACGTAACAACATGCTACATACATACAGATTACGAATTATCATTAAGTTAGTCGCTTTAATGTTTTTTTACCGTTTGAATACGGGCCTAATGTTAAATAGCTGTTTTTCGGTCGAATTCATATCTGATTTCGAATTCATAACTTCATTGTTTTATACAAAATCTGTATAAATAAATTGTATAAAAATATGAATTCGAAGGAAAAATCTAATTACTTACAAATCTAATTTAAATTCATTCTTTTATATCAAATCGGCAGACAAATACGCACACAACTCACTTTTTTTATACAATGTCAGGAGACATACACACTTATGACCCACCTGATAACGTGGTTACCGTAGCATTTGAACTCGTAAAATAGGCACAGAAAGTATCTCAAGAGCTTACTAATAACCTCACTCACTCGGAAGAACACAACAACCGTCCAGAAAGCTGTTATTTAGTTTTTAGGTTTTCTGTGAGTCGGAGGTACTTACTTCCCTAGTCGGGCTGCTGCACTTTACCTCTAAAAACACCTAGCTCAAGACAAACAGACATATTCGTGCTCACAAATATTTGTCTTGTGTATAGAATCAAACCCAAACCTTGCTGTTGCTGCTAATCACTCCACCACGTTGTCTCATCGTCTCAAGCTCGTTATCTTTGATAATTTAAACTATACCGCCAGTATAAATTGATTACCATAGCCAATGAATGCGTGCAATGCGAGATTTATCTTTCAACGCAGTAGGGACCGCGTCTTATGCCGCTCGGTTGCCTCAGCCTACCCAGCAGGGGACCTGGCGTAAATATATTAAGAGATATATAATTAAATCTATTAAGAGAGGTAGAGCGCATCAAAGCAGCCCATCTGGGGAAGTACCTCCACCTCACAAAAAACCGCACCCAAATAACAACTCCCTGGAGGGTTGTTGTGTTCCTGCGTGTGAGTGAGGTCACCAGTAAGCTCACAAGGAGTTATGGTGTAAGCAGCAGAGGAGGCATCGCGCGAGTGATACTTAATATATCGCAAGCGTTAATAGGCTACGGTGCCCACTTTACATCAGGTGGGCCGTATGCTTGCATACTCCCGATGTAGTATTAAAAAAAACCAGTTGAGAATGCGCAAGAGATAGGAACGGTGTTCCTGAACATTCCTATTCTCCTTTTTTATGTTGAATCCGAATCTGAAGTCAAAATTCGAATATTCGAAAAAACACACCGACAAACATATAAAGGTCATATAGGAACGGTGTTCCTGAAAATATGCAATAAATCTTTATCAAAGCGAATAAATCTGATTTTTTGTTTTACAAAGTTGGAAGATAGACGACAGTAAGTTGGCAGGTAAGAATAGTGTAGGTAAGAATCTGTGATAGACAGAAAGACGGAAGAACGGATTCGCAACGTAAGAGCTCCGTATTTGTAAATTTCTTGCGAAACACTAAAAACCCAATATAAATGGTGTCACAGTCAAATTAAATGATAAGTTTTAACGAGCTCGGTGACGGAGTGGTTAGTAACGCAATTTGAACACCAACAATTGTGGGTTCGATTCCCAAACAAGACAAAAATTTGTGTGCATGAACATGTCTGTTTGTCTAGATCTGGGTCTTTCTGAGTAGTATTGTACTCGGCACTTCGGAAATTGTCTATAAAGACCTTACTGAAATTACTAATTAGGATTATTCCCACTGGGGAAGCAACTCCCACCTAAGAGAAGTTCGCATTCTTATAACAATTCCGTACGGGGTTCACGTGTTCGAAGCAGTTTGTTTTATACAACGCCGAGAAGCAAACAGGCATACAGCCCACCTGGTGTAAAGTAATTAACGGAGATAATTAATGAGAAGTTTTTCCCTACCTCTGACATTGCAATCTTCTTCTTACCGTTAACCCGTTTCCTAATCCATTAGAATGATAGGAGTTCGCTATCGAAGCTGAATGATTTGGCGAAGATACTGACATTCACATAGAGTGACTGCCATCTGACCTCTACAACTCGACATTACAATAATACGTGAAAAAAAAAAAATTTGGATACACAGCTTCCAAGGAAAAATATTACCAAAAAAATTTTTTTTCCCTCACCTAGCCTACAAAATACATTTTGAATCGGCATATTTTTATTTAAATATAATAAATTATAAGTTGTACATTATTAATTGCATTCGATTATTTTTTTGAGATGGATTCCGTAAAAAGGGGTAAAACTAACAGCAGTTCTTTATTTCAAAATCTAAAGCCTTAAATGGACATCACATAAACAATGCATTATCTATTTGTTTATTTTCTACAGGGAGCATTTTATATTATAAAAAAGGAAGATTATTATAATATCCAGATATTGTACTTTATTGTACGTAAATTAAACCTTTAATCAATTCACAGTTTTTATTTAGATACCCATTAATACATAAATTCAAGTAAATTTCATATTTTCAATACATAAATATTTTTAATACACCCTCAAAAATTTTTAAGAAAAAACATAATAGACATGAATACTCACTGATAATTGCAAACAGATATTGATTGAACCTGGTCCCATTTTGCCACATAAATTTTGAAATTAAAATATTCATTTTTAATCACTTTTGTCACAGATACCGATTCATCTATACGCGGAGGTGTCGTCGATAGGACTGAGGTTCGAACGCAGCGATCGCCACTACAAACCGCACGGTTGTCTATGGTGCTGCATTATATTGTTATTTATAAACAAAACTGTTGTTTTATTTCGTTTGTAGACATTCTTTGTTCGTGAAACGAATTAATTTAAATACTGTGGCGAAATATATGATTGTTTTATGACTTATCGACATTTTGGTTATGTTAATTACTAAACAAGCATATCTATGCCACGCCTGATGTGAAGCGGCTACCTAAGTTATAGATGTTTGTAACACAGGGAGTATTTATTGCCCGTGCGTTGTTGTTTCCAAATAACATTTATCGGGAACATAATTTTGCCTTGTTTACCACAATTTACACCGTAAACATCTACGGTACTTGCAATTTACCTGGAATCATGTTTTTTTTATACCTCATCGGGACGCGTACAAGCATACGACCCACCTGATGGAAATCGGTTAGCTATCGTAGTTATCGTAGCCCAGTGGTCGGCAAACTTATTAGCCAAAGAGCCAAATATGAACATTACAACAATTTTAAAAAAAAAATGGGAGCCAAATCTGGTTGTTTAGTAAACTTTTATTACACTAAATAAGTAGTACACTAAATAAAACTAAATTTCATACTTAATAAATATTTATTAATGTGAACAATGTGCTTGCATCTCCTTGGAAAGTTTGAGTAGGTCAGGTTTGTATATTGTTTTTAAATTTTTAAATTTTAATTACCTATTTATCTTTTAATTTAAACAAAAAAAATATACATATTCTCGATTTATTGAAGAAATTTAATTTATCGAAATAAGATGTATTTTTTTTCTTACCAAGTTTTTTTTAAATGAAAATATTATTGCGCCTTCCCTGGATATTTGTGCCAGAGCCGCACTTAAGGAACCAAAGAGCCACATGCGGCTCTGGAACCGCACTTTGCCGACCACTGTCGTAGCCTATGATCGCTCTCAACACATTAAGTATCACTAGCGCGATACCAACTCTGCTGCTAGTACAGCAGTGAACGAATACGGACTGCAATGCTGATGACGTTGATGATACTTTTTTATACAACCTCGGGAGACATACGAACATATGGCCCACCGTAGCCTATGAACACTTGCAATACAAGTAGTATTGCTCCCACTTTGACACCGTTGTTGCAACTCCGCAACTCCTTAGAATCTTTTTTTTTTGAGGTTTTATTTCACTGCGGTTTTTAGTGCGATGTAGGTTACATCCAGAACATCCAAAATACCCAGAGCAAGCCATGTTCATGCACACAAATGTTTGTCTTGTGCACAAATTGAACCCACGAGCCTAGGTGTTACAGTGTTATTGCAAACCATTCAAATCAGTTTCGTCGAAGCCTTTCTGCTTGTCAAAATTCCAAGAAATCACCAATTAAAATTAAATTCAGACGAGCGCGATAGCGTAGTGATTAATAACGCTACTCTGACACCAACGCTAGTGAGTTTTATTCCCACACAGGACAAACATTTGAGTGTATGAACGTGAAAGTACCTCCACCTCACAGAAAACCGCAGCCAATTAATAACTCCCTGGAGTTGTTATATGGCTGCGGTACTCCCTTCTTACATTGGATGTATTAACATGAAATTTGATAAGAAACAAGATCTCACAGCTATAAGGCGGATGTGAAGGAAGAAAAGGCAAAATATCCGAAATATATTGCGTTTTGCAAAAAAAAGTTTCGTTATTATATTTGTCTGTCTGTATGCATGAAATCTCACATCAAAACCTGGCATTTTTTTTATACAACGTCGGGACACATACGAGCATACGGCCTACCTGATGTAAAGCGGTTACCGTGGCCAATAAACGCATGCAATACTTTAGGTAAGTATTACTCGCGCGATGCCACCTTTGCTGCTAGCACAGTAACTTCTTAAAAGCCTACTGGTAACCTTACTCGTACGCAGGAACACAACAAGCCTTTACAGCAACTACTTTCATTCTACCTAAAAAATGCCCTTTTGTTGGCAAATTTGGATGTCAGTTCACATGCCAATAGTACATAATAATATGTCAACCTACGCGGTATTTAGTTGCTTACAGTTAATTTATGATTATAAAATTTAGTTACATGAAATGCGAAGGAAAATCGGAAAATTACCATTTGTACCTTACGTACATATGCCATCATAAATCACAACATATAGGTCGGTCACATTAGGATGATGATGACATTTGGCTGAATCAAACTCTGGTACAAGTATAGAGCAAAATAAAAAACCCTTTTGTAGCTATGCATATGGAATATTTTTTCTACAACGTCGGGAGGCATACAATTATACGGTCTACCTGATATACAGTGTATAATGTATTGTTATTTGGCTGCATTTTCTGTGTGGTGGAGGTACTTCCCCAGTCGAGCTGCTTTGATGCGCTCACCCTCCCTTAAAAACATCGAGACCAACACTAACGGACATGTTCGTGCACACAAATGTTTGTCCTGTGTGGGAATCGAACCTTGGTTAGTTAAAGTAGCATTGTTAACCACTTCGCCACTTCTGCCACTCGTGAAAAGGTTTAATAAAATTTTACAGAGTACGGCAGCAAAATTTTAGTAGTTATAGTGTTTCTGCAAGTGAGCAAAATCACCACTAATCTCCTGAGATATCAGAACAGCGATTACTGAAGCTTGCAGTAAGAAGCACTTATATACATCAGTCAAGATGACTAGTTGCCCAAAGAAAGTTGTATAAAATGAATAGTACCTTAGTTAATTTTCTGAGGGAGGCTCTGTCCAGGACCCGTGGGGAGGAAGGTGTTAAAGGCACACTGAATACCCTTATAGTTGGCCGTATGAGGCTGACTAAACACAACCTAGGTGTCATGTGACAAGCCTTTAATCGGGAAGGCTTCACCAGGCTTCATTCTATCGCTCCAGGAGACAAGGCACGATGCAATCTATACGGGGCGACTCAAAGTCGTGTACTGTCCCAATGGCGCTTTTATCCATGAACCCTGTGGCAATGGAAACTCCTGTCAAGGCTTACCGTAGTTTGCCAGCCTATCTATAACTTCACGCCAAATCCCTTGTGGTGTAGGGAGAAAGAACCGAGAGCCACATGACTCGCTTTTTTAACAACATTGCTCTACTTATGCGCATTCGCTGGTTTCTAAGGGTCGTGACTTCACCTTCTGATAAAATACGATCAATTTGATCATGGTAGGTTAGTCTAAGCGGTTTTGACGAGCTTGGTGGCTCAGTCGTGTATGACGTGACTTTGGTACCAACGCTCGTGGGTTCGATCCCCATACTAGACAAATATTTGTGTGCATGAATATCACTGTTTGTCTTGGTCTGGATCATTGGATGTTTTAAGTGAGGTAGGGCGCATCAAAGCAGCCCGTCTAAGGAAGTACCCCCAGCTCACGGAAAACCGCAGGCAAATAAAAACTTCCTAGAGGGTTGTTGTGTTCCTGCGCGTGAGTGAGGTCACCAGTAAGTTCCTAAGGAGTTGCTGTGTAAGCAGCAGAGGAAGCATCGCCCGAGTATATATACTTAGTATATTACAAGATGGGCTGTATGCTTGCATGTCTTCCGACGTAGTATAAAAAAAAGTATAAAAAACATGTATCATACATATTGTATAACTGACAATACAATATACTACACTACCAATAGGGACCCATGATCATGAACAGTCTCAGACCCATGGGGTTCTGAGACTGTTCATGATCATGGGTCCCCCAGGTCATGGGTCTGCCGGGTCCTGGTGCATTATGTTCATACCCGAAATTTCAAAGCGTCTAGTCGTCGAGACTACTAGCGACCGGAGGTCATGTACAACGTATTAGCATTGCTATACAGAGGGGTAACACCCCCAGCATTTTCGGCTCAATGCCATGGAAGCTCTTTTTGAACTTTATTCGGTTTTATTTTACTTTTTAAATTTTGTTTATATTTAGGATACGTATTATATTTTTAAATGCACATATGTGTACATAAACATAAAATATTCATTTTGGTATATATACCGTATATACATCAATATGAATTTAGTAAAAAGCGGTTATTTTAATATTACAAACATACACCCCAATTTTATTTATCTGTATATATTACTGATACCTAATTAAATGATGCACTAGAATTTAGCGAACGGCTCACGGCGGGTCAAGTGCATTCATTAGCATTAGTTTGTGTTTATAATCTTTTTTTTTTCTAGAATATATTTATCACGATTCGAAGTGAGCAAAAGATGCACAAATCCAAGTTGTGGAAGAGGTAACTATTAAGAACGAGTTATGGAAATCAAGGGGAGGGGGTTCTAACTTTAGCAGCAGACGACCTTCAGCCGACTAGATAGTGGACAAAGAAGCGACCTATTGACCAACTGGATCCCGGTTAGAATCCTAGCATCAATCTATCTATAACTTCACGCCAAATCCCATGCGAGGTAGGCAGAGAGAACCGAGCGCCACGTGACTCGATCCTTACATACCTCACTCGTTTCTTTAACATTCATTGCTCTTCTCATGCACGTTCGCCGGTTTCTAGGGCTCCAGACATCACCTTCTGATAGAACACGATCAATTTGGTCAAGGTAGGTAAGTCTTGGCCTTCCTCGGCTCCTACATCCTTCCACTTTTGCATTGTATATCTGCTTCGTCGTTCTTTCATCCTGCGTTCTTTCTACATGTCCGAACCAACGGAGCATGCCTGTTCTTATTTTAATATGCTAGGCTGCGGGTCATGTGCCTAGCATTAAGTACCACAAAAAACATATTTTCGGATTTATGTACATATTTGTAGATATCATTTGTTCAATAGTGAAGGAAATCAACGTGAACAAACACGCTTATTAAATTATATTTCGAATAACGTATGTCCTAAGAAAGTTCTGGTTTTACCTCTGATGGGAGGCCTGATGGGAGTCGCTCCGCGTAAAAAATCAGTATCTTTGTTAAATCCTTAGCCTTAGGTAGCGGGCCTCAATAATCCTTATCGATTACGGAAACGGGACAAACGCTAAGAAGAAGTCCTACGCCTGACTAAACAATCTTTACGTATTACGTCGGGTGGTAAACAAGCGCTTGCCGTAGACTCTGAATGCTTACATCACAAGTATGTCGCTCGTGTGTTTCTATCTTAACACAGCAACTTACTCGCAAACTTCTTTTTATACTATATCGGGAAGCATACAAGCATTCGGCCCACCTGATGTAAAGTTATTACCGTAGCCTTGAACACTTGCAATGCAATAAGCATCGCTCGCGCGAATGAGTACAACTCCTTAGGAGCTTACTGGTGACCTCATTCACAAGGGGGAACACAACAAACATCTAGGGAGTTGTTATTTGGCTGCGGTTTTCTGTGAGGTGGAGGTACTTCCTCAGACAGGCTGCTTTGATGCGCCCTAGGTACTTCTCTTAAAACTCACTCACTGGCTAAAACACAACAATCCTCCAAAGAATTACTTTGGGCTGTAATCTATATGGTGGAAGTCCCGTGAGCAACTCTCGCTGTTACGTACCTCTCTTTCGCCATATAGTTAATTCCCTAGAAAATTTGGGCTAGAAAATCATTTGCAGGTTGGCAAGGTGCACCATATATGAGTTTATCTTCAGTTTGATAGTTTTTTTTAAATATATAACATGCGAGGCATACGAGCATATGGCCCACCTCATGTAAAACGGTTACCGTAGCTGCTAAATCAGCAACTCCTTAGGAGCTTCCTGGTGACCTCATTCACACGCAGGAACACAACAATCTCGCCGAGTGTTGTTATTTGGCTGCGGTCTGTGAGGTGGAGGTACTTTACCAAACGAGCTGCTTTGATGCGCCCTACCTCTCCTAAAAACACCCAGACCAAGATAAACAGACACGTTCATGTTGCACACAAATGTTTATCCTGTGTGGGAATCGAACCCATGAGCACGAGATGATGATAAGTTAAAACCTCAATAAAATGTGCACAAAACTGGCTGAGGAACACTCATAACTTGTTTTGGAAGTCTGGGAAGGTACGCTCAGTAGTAGACGCATATTGGTTGATAATAAAAATTGGTCGTGTTCTATCAGAAGGTGATGTCAGGAGCCCAAGAAACCGGCGAGCGTGCATGAAAAGAACAATGAATGTTAAAGAAGCGAGTGAGGTATGTAAGGATCGAGTCGCGTGGCGCTCGGTTCTCTCTGCCTACCCCGTAAGGGATTTGGCGTGAAGTTATAGATAGATAGATAAAAAATGGCAGCTTCTCATACATTATCAGGTCCGGAATGATTGATGGGATGACACTTAGGAAGTTATACCAAATTATAATTTTAAAATAAAAAAAATGTTTTTTTTAATCACTATGGTACGCGTATTTTGTAAGGTATATCCTTCAGTAGGGCGCTGTGCTCATCATCACAATTTGCAGAGCCTCTGTTGCCAGTCGTAAGTGTGCACCACGTGCAGATGAGGTTGGTTTTGGATCTAAAGATGATGATAAGCAACTTACAGATATTTTAATTTGGTTTTCCGCCTCCGCAACGCAGAGGGAAAATCAGATCATTCTTAGGTAAGTTCACACGTCATTAAAGTTATGTTAATTCATGTGCTGAATCATTTCCAAACATCTCTGTCAGTTAGATATTCATCGATTCTATAATAACCCTTCTTACATAGAGCAGTTTCTTACCACTTGATATCACTATATACACGCACGTTCATATAATTATATTAATTGTAATATGTAGGGATGATTTGGAAAAAAAGACCTATATTGGCAAGTTTCTTTTGGCATTTCTTCTTCGCCAATGGTCATTTGAAATGCTGGTAGATTAAAAAAGAGAAATCAAGACTTTGAAAAATTAATAAGTATATTATTGAGAATGTAAGACGTGTGTAACGTGCTTGTGAGGGTCTAAACTAAAGGAAAATAAATATTTTTTATCTTTTACGTATAAATAATTATATTTTCAAAATAGATTATAACTGGCCAGTCTCTAATACATACAATTTTTTTCACAATACTTTCTGAGTGGCCTGGTACTTTACATTTTTACAAGTATATCTACATTATGTTTTCATAAATATACAGAGGAGTAACAGTGGCAATATTTATTCTTTTGAACAGTTCACTCAGTAATATCCTAGAAACCATTTTGTAGAATGGATTGCTTTTACGTATTTAATTAATTAATAATTATGTATTTAATAATTTTATTTATGATAAAATTTGCTTCAATATGTCACTTTTACTACGACATAATGCTGTGAAAGTAGCTAAATAGACTAAGCGCCTAGTACATGTATCTTTAGGATCTCAAATTTAAATTGTATAAATTATTTTTATTAATCGTGTCAGCCCTTATATTTATAGACTGTGGTGGTATATCATATACCGTATGTCCATACATATCACTATTCATATCACCTTGGAATTCTACTCATGTGAATACATTATATTAAATAGATGCGGGGATTATTTTTAGCTTTAATGTTACTAGGTAGATACTTACGCAAATAACTAAATGATAAAGGCTAATAAAATAATAATTTGCATCTATGTTGTGCGGTATAGTGATATTGAAGCGATTAGTCTGTACTGTGATAAGGTTCGTATGATCAATTCCTATCATCAAAATGAAAATAGTACCTATACCTGACAATGGTCATTTCCGAAATGCTAGTAGATAAAAAAAGGAAAAAGTAAAAAGAGAATTAAATAAGATACAATAAGATCATATTTCAAAAACTATAAGACGTGTCTAAGTGCCCGCGAGGGCCCAATGGCAAATAAATAATTTTTATCTTTATGATAGCCATAAAATATTAATATAGAAGAAAATGAGAAGTTCAAGCTGGCGTCCAAAGAACTTGATGTGTTCAACAGAGAGAACCAATGCCTCAAGTCGAGGGAAAGATTTATCTACACTATTCTATGAACCTGGAGAATTTGTTTGTTCGAGGGCGCTAATCTCTGGAACTACTAAGATTTAAAAAAATCTTTGTGCATTTGTTAATTTTTGAGGAAGGTTATAGGCTATTCAACATCATAATACGACCCTTAGAAGCCGAAAAAAACCCATGGGATAGCGGGATACTTGCGAACGAAGTCTTGGGCTGCGTCTAGTGTTATACAAGTCTCAAGTTAGACCGCACGTGGAGATTGTAATCATTTCTGGACTGGCGCATCTGGATACTGGACCTTGTGATTCGGTTCAGAGACGAGCTGTAAGAATTATCGATGATCCTAAGCTTAACATACGGTATTGAGCTATTGAGTTTCAAGGATTGGTTTTGCCTCCCTTTGTGTGTTTTACCGATCGTAACAGAAGTTTCCTTCGTAAGAGAACTGTACCTAAGTCCAAAAGGGACTACAGCACGAGGTTTTACAGGATGGAATGCACGAGTGATGCCACTGGTATTGCTAGCGTGAGACATCGTGCGATCACGATGGTAGTAGATAATAACCTCTTCTCTTCTTTCTAGTGTTACCCCGTTTCCTAATTCCTTAGGATTGGCGGGATTACTACCTAAGGGTAAAGACTTAGATACTGATTTTGACATGAAGCAATTGCCAGATCTTCACAACCCAGAGGGAATACTGCTATTGAAATGTAATTTATTGCACGTGCGCCCGTGCGGGTTTCCTCACGATGTTTTCCTTCATCGCCGAGTAATTGATAATTACAAATACAAAACACAAATTTAATGGTATATGCCCACACCAGGATCTGAACCAGGACCAGCCGATTAATCTGGACGGTTCTTTATCCACTAGTCCATCACTGTTCTAAGATAATAATCACTCTATGACGCAGAAATACACTACAAACACAAAAATCTTATTCTAACATTTACATCGTTTTATACATCTTGACGAGCTTGGTGAGGCAGTGGTTAGCAAAGTTACTTTGATATTAACGCGCGTGGGCTCGATTCCCACACAGGACAAACATTTATGCCCTTTTGTCGTAGTCTGGGTGTTTTTAAGAGAGGTAGGGCGCATTGAAGCAGGCCATCTAGGGTGTACCTCTACCTCACAGAAAATCGCTGCCAAATAACAACTCCCCGGAGGGTTTTTGCATTCCTGCGAGTGAGTGAGGTCACCAGTAAACTCCTAAGGAGTTCCTGTGTTAGCAGAGGTCGAATGCACTAGTGATACTTAATGTGTTACAAGCGTTCATAGGCTAGTGTAACCTATATTAGGTGGGTCGTATGCTTGTGTACCTCTCGACGTTGTATAAAAAAAATACAATCTAAAACATCTCCGTCGTTCGCGTACTGCCAATCAATTAAGGCGTGTTCAATTTGTACGAAATTTACATAATATAAAAGTGACGTGCTGTTTGATGCATGTTCAGTGTGTGATCCACAGCAACTCCTTGGGAGCTTACTGGTGACCTCACACCAGTAAGCTCCCAAGGGGTTGCTGTGTAAGCAGCAGAGGAGGCATCGCGCGAGTGATACTTAAT
The DNA here is from genome assembly GCA_947507595.1 of Pyralis farinalis. NCBI lineage: Eukaryota > Metazoa > Arthropoda > Insecta > Lepidoptera > Pyralidae > Pyralis > Pyralis farinalis. The sequence goes on along the minus strand of OX382282.1, from coordinate 9,107,094 downwards.
ATATCGCAAGCGTTAATAGGCTACGGTACCCGCTTTACATCAGGTGGACCGTATGCTTGTATACCTCCCGACGTAGTATAAAAAAAAATAGTGTAAGTAACTGATCTATCAGTATTTTCACGCCAAGTGCCTTGCTGGACAGGCAGAGATAGCCTAGCACCACCTGACTCGATCTACACACACTTCAGTCGCTTCATTACACTTCGTAGCTCATCTCATGCACGTTTGATTTGATCATGACCAATTTGGTAATAGTAGGCGAGTCATGTGACCTACCTAGGTTTCTATATTCTTCCACTTTCGCTTCGTATATATCTTATATATATCTTCGTATATATTTTACTACGCGTACATATTAGATGATTATTATTTAAATTTGTATAAAAAAGTAAGATTTATGTTGAGCAACTACACAATGCAAAGAAACTAATGATAGAATTTAAATTAATATTTTTAAGGTTTCGTAACAAAATTGCAAAAATCTTGTAAAACTCCCTCCCTCATGGTGCGATTGAGTCGGGTTCTCTGTCACAGTGGCATATTATACATACATACATGTCATCACGCCTGTCTCCCATTGGGGTAGGCAGAGAGTATAGAATGCCAGGTGCACCGATCCAAACATAACGCTCTCGTTTCTTCAACATTCATCAACCTCTTCATGCATGCTCTTCGGTTTTGGGTACTTTTGATTTGACCCTTTTTCAACACATCACTAATTTTGGCATATTATATTAATTATTTTAAGCTAAGACTACCATGACCAAATTGATCATGTTTTGTCAGAAGTCTAAGAAACTGGCGAAGAAAAAGCATGTTAAAGAAGCTAGAGAGATGTGTAAGGACCGAGTCGTTGACATTTGGCTCTCAGCCTACCCCGCAAGAGATTTGACGTGAAGTGATAGATAAATAGATACATATACTACTGTTTATGTTGTCTCCCCTAACCATTACCGGTAAGTAACCCAGCGGGTATATCTCATACTAACTGCTGAGCCATCAGGCACAACCCGCAACAGAGGTAATTACCGTACCGCTTGTATTAGATTATTTATATACAATGTTTTTCATAATAATATATGCTAGGAAACGATTTAAAGTTAAATAATTATTTATTTACAAGACTTATGTAACACGATCTGAGACGGTTAAGAAGCTGTCTTCTAACATTCGATGTTAAAATTTATTTCTTGAACGTAAGGATCTCTACAAAATTCACTGCAGCGACTATGTAGATTTTTTTTATACAACGTCGGGAATCATACAAGCATACGGTCCACCTGATGTAAAGCAGTTACCGTAGCCTATTAAGGCTTGTAATATATTAAGTATCACTCGCCCGATGCCTCCTCTGCTGCTTACACAGCAACTCCTTAGGAGCTTACTGGTGACCTCACTCACACGCAGGACCACAACAACCTTCTAAGGAGTTTTTTGCCTGCAGTTTTCTGTCTGCTTTGATGCGCCCTACGCCTTAAAACATCCAGACCAAGAAAAACAGACATGTTCATGCACACAAATGTTTGTCTTGTGTGGGAATCGAATCCACAAGCGTTGGTGTCAAAGTCGCGTCTTTCACGACTGAGCCACCGCGCTCGTCAAGATCTTTGTATATCTCTAAAAAAGATGTAAATAAACTAACTAAACTGAAATAGATAGCACCAATTCTGCCTCCTAACGCACAGATGTTTCCTTACGCAAGGGAAAATTAAAGGGGATAACGAATATCCCTAATATATCTGCTTTAAAATCAGTTCAAAGCAGATAAATGAGTTAGTAAAATATAGAAATAGTAAAATATACATTCATTTAATTTCTCAATTAGCATAGTTAAAACGAAAAACCTTGTTTGTTTTAAAACTTCTCTGTCTGGCACTTAACACATAAGAGTACCCATATGTCAAGTGCCAGAGATATAATTAATTTTTAATAAAAGCTGTAACACCTGATTTGCGTGAATGTTATGAGTCTGTTTAATAAATATAATAACAAAAAACCAGTTTTATTTACTTTCCACAAGGTATATAAAGTCTTGTAGGTTACATATCAATTTTATAAATCCATGTTCTAGTCTGGAGTCTAACTGGGTCGTAACCAGAATTACAAATATCCAGTCTTTCTCCTGTAATGTCTTCCGCAATAACTTCAAGCTGGTGTTTCATACTATATGAACTAATATGAGCCATTACATATTTTTACACATACTTTGTGTTAAAATGTGCTTTTTTACAGTGTGTTTTGGTCGTATGTGAAGTAAAAGACGCCAAACACACACACAAGTTTACGAGAAAATGTATAAAAGTGTATTTCAATGATTTTTATTAGGATGTTAGCGTTTTACTAACTGCTTTTGGACAGTTGGCACAATGGTAATATAAAAGCTTTGAATGCAAATAATCTGACACATCATTATAATCATTTCCCGAGCCGAGGCAGAGACTACCGGAGCAGCCATGGCAGCGTCGGCATGTTACATTTACTAATAGTAGTGGGTGGGTGCCGGCCGGCGCTAGGCCGCATGAACTAATTGGTGGCGGAAGCACACAAAGCAGGTTAGATCAAATTGCATGTAAATTTGACTTTCGCAAAATAAGGCCCGAATCTATTAATTAAACCCAAAATATGTTTGAACTAGCACTACCTTGCGAGGTTTCCAAGAATACTTCGTCGCCGTGTAGAACTAAGAGTATTGAAAATAAAAGAAAAATAAATTTAAATGTTTCTTATGTATTTATAATAAAATCAAAAGTAACATAAATGACGTTTATCTTGTACAATAATTAAAAAAAATCCTAAATAAATTGTATAGTCAAAATATGATCCATGAAACAAGTATCCAGGCTCCAAGGATGTTCACATCCTTGTGTAATTATGAAAACGTATTGTGGAGTAAAAAACATGAGTGATTGATTACAGATGTCAGTCAACGCCACTTAGGGCGTAGAGGTGGGTCGTTGTGCAAAGTTAAAGCCATCACCAACTATCTTATGTAGTATGGAAACTTCGCAAAGCTAAACATATAGAGTTTTGAACTTTAATACAGGGGCTTGGTGTCAAAGTGCACACGACCACCGCGCTCGTCAACAATGGCCGTTTTATTGATCCTCATTTGTCATCAAGTATGCATGGTCGGCAACGCACGAGTGACACCCCTGGCGTTGCAAACATCCATAGGCTACAGCGACTGTTTACCATCAGGCTGGCCGTATGCTTGATTGCCACCTAAGTGGTATAAAAAAAACGTGGTGCACTCTTCTTCCTTCGTTATCCCGTTTCCTAATCCATTAGGATTGGCGGGATCATCTAATAAGCCTAAATAAGAGCCATTGCCAAGAGGGGAAGTCAATTCGAAAACCTCCTACTCTTACAAATTTATTCTGATTAAATTCGTTGTGAGTTCCAAGGCAGCTGTAGTTCAACCCCCGGGACAGCAATGGACTTCACAGTTCATTGCCTTTTTGGTGGTCGCCGCTGTTAATTCTGGCTACGCAGGAGACACAGTGGTGGGAATGATTGGTGGGCCTGTCCCGTAAAAAAAAAACTTACTATTTGGCTATGATACTGATTTTATCATGAAGCGACTGCTGTCAAACCTTCACAACCCAAAGGGGAAATAAGACCTTTCCTAGGCTACGTCACATGTCTATCGAAATACAATCTCTTGGACGTGCTGGTTTCCTCACGATGTTTTCCATCACCGGCGAGCAAGTGATAATTACAAATATGTATATATATATATATATATATATATATATTTGTCATTACTGCTATCTAAATTTATTATTGTATGTTCTGATCCTCTGTCATGTTTTTTTATTCGTTAGAATGTGTAATTTGTTGTAAATAAGCATTTAATATATAAAAATGAAAATTGTACTGTCATAAATGCGCCACCTACCTACTTTTTACATTATGATTGTTTCTTTTCGTGTCGTATGGTTGTCTGGAAGAGATCGCTTTAGCGATAAGACCGCCTATTGTACATTTATTTTCTTTTTACGTGTGTTCTGTATGCATTTGTTATTGGTGCAATAAAGAGTATTCTATTCTATTCCATGTACATAAATCCGAGAACAAGAATTTATTGGTACATGCAAGGATTCGAAGCCGAGACTTGTTGGTCAATAGGTTGGTGGTTCCTTATCCACTGGGCTATTACTATTCTTAAATATGGCATGCATTGTGTGCACCGTTGAGGCATGCTCCGTTGGTTCGGACATGTAGAAAGAATGCAAGATTTCGAATGACGAAGCAGATATACAATGCAAAAGTGGAAGGATGTGTTCTATCAGAAGGTGATGTCAGGAGCCCTAGAAACCGGCGAGCGTGCATGAGAAGAACAATGAATGTTAAAGAAGCGAGTGAGATATGTAAGGATCGAGTTACGTGGCGCTCGGTTCTCTCTGCCTACCCCGCAAGGGATTTGGCGTGAAGTTATAGATAGATAGATTGTGTGCACCCTACTTACTCACAAATGAGGATCTTGGGAAATAAAGCCATTGCGAACAGAAGCAGCCAGGCTAGAGAAGTACCTCCACAGAATACCGCGGTCAAATTACATCTGGAGAGTTGTTTGTGTGAGTGGTGAGATAATTAGTTGGCTTACGAGTTGCTGTGTTAGCAACGAATATTGCAAGTGATTGTCAGCATTCATAGGCTACGTTTTACGTGTGGGTCGTATGCCATCAAGGGAATAACCTATGGATAACTGATGAGGTTGATTTTACGGTCGAGGGGTAAAGTAGAACGCGCAGCCCTTATTGAATAGTTCACGGTCTGATATCTGTTTTTTTAATACAACGTCGGGAGGCATACAAGCATACGGCCCACCTGATGTAAAGCGGTTACGGTAGCCTATGGACGCTTGTAATACATTAAGTACCACTCGCGCGATGCCTCCTCTGCTGCTAACATAGCAACCCCTTAGGAGCTTACTGGTGCGTGGACCTCACTCACACGCAGGAACACAACAACCCTCTATCGAGATGTTATTTGGCTGCAGTTTTCTGTGAGGTGAAGGTACTATACCAGACGGGCTGCTTTGATGCGCCCTACCTCTCTTAAAACATCCAGACCATGACAAACAGACATGTTCATGTACGCAAATGTTCGTTCTGTGTGGTAATCGAACCCAAAGGAGTTGATATCATAATAGCGTCAATAACCACTCCGTTACCGAACTCGTGATTTCTTCGTCGAGCGTCGAAATTTAACTTTCGCAAAATAACTCCTGGCCAAATAACAAATTGAACAGCGCGTGTAATAGTTACATATACGCGCTGTGCTCTTTATGACAGGAGCGTAAGATCGCATTCAGCGTGACAAGCCCTTAAAAGTACTTTTTCTTTGTGCTAACAAAAGTACATCCGCCAAACACATGAACAGTTCTTCCACGCTAACAACTTGTGCCAAAAAATATTGAAATAAATATTTACGAACGAATATTGTCCCAAACTAAAAGCTTAAGCACTAGTTATCTGATAAAACATATCGCCGATGAAGTGCCATTTTTGCTTAAATTAAGTTTTTATGAAGTAAAACTTCTTTACGCACGCTTGACTTGGGGAGTAAGCTGGTGAATGCGTGACGTGAGCGTTACGAAAAGTGTGATCGGGCGAGGGGAACGGAGAGCGTTACGAAAAGTGTGATCGGGCGAGGCGAACGGAAGTTAAGAGGGAGATATAAGTTAGTGACAATCATTGATTATTAGGTGTAATTTCTACCGATGCAAATTCCAACTTTAAGCCTATTGTATTAAAAACACAATTTAAGCAAAAATGCCAGTTAGGAGGTATTGACGATATGTAAAGACTGGACCAAGATACGATCATCCACAGAAATGAGTTGTGCTGGAACGGGACCCACAAACCTCGATTAAAGTTTGCTAACTACTACACCACCGGGTCCGTCGAAACTAAAATGTTGTCAGCCTTAACCTAACTATTCATGTGTTGCGTGGATATATAACATATACTTAACACTAAAATATATTTGGTCTTGTAGTCTAAGTGGTATTCTCGACACTATAAAATTATCCCCAAACTTTTACACTTAATTATCATTAACAGTAAATATACATTTGGTTTTGTACGTGGGGTGGTATTTACAACACTATAAAATTATCTCGTGCTTGAAACTCCTTGTGAGGTGCTTGTGCGGCAGGACTATAGAGTTTAGAAGTATCGTCTCAGCTGGTACCACCACGCCAGCGCCTGGAAAAATAAAAGTTCATTTTTTTAAAAACGTCGGGAGGTATACAAGCACGCTTGCGATACATTAAGTATCATTCGCGCGATGCCACCTCTGCTAACACAACAACTCTTAGCAGCTCACTGGCACTCACACGCAAGAACACAATAACCCTCTAGGGAGATATTATTTGGCTGCGGTTTTCCGTGAGGTGGGCGTAATTCACCAGACGGGCTGCTTTGATGCGCCCTATCTATCTTGAAATATCCAGACCAAGATAAATAGACATGCTCATGCATACAAATGTTTGTCCTGGGTGGGAATCGAACCCACGAGCGTTGGTGTCAAAGTAGTGTAACAGCGCGTTTCACCATTGCACCACCGAGCTCGTCATAAATTAATATAACTATATACACTACATACATGAATGATGAAATATAATCATAGATTATAGATATCTGAGAAACCATAGAGTAGTCCGATGGAGTACGACTGTATAGACACAAAGATGTCGTCACCATAATTTCGGCTGAAGGACGTCCACTGCTGAAATATAGATCTCCCCAGACTTCCAGAGCAATCGGTCATGTACTGTTTGCATCCGTCGGCTCCCTGTGATTATCATCAGATCGTCGGTACAACGAGGGAGAAGGGATCCTACGCTACGTTTCCGGTTCGTGGCCGTGCCGTTCCCTTCGTGCCATCGGTTTTTCAAGCTATGTGATCTGCTTCTAACACTTCAGCTTAATAATGATGTAATAATTCCTGAATCTATCTCTTAGAGATATCTCTGCATCGCACGCTATGCAACCTTCAGCTTCCATATGAGGCCCATGGTTAGGAACCACGTTTCTGAGCCGTAAATCACCACTAACAACTCACACTGATAGGGCACTTATCTATCGACCATAAAGATGTGAGCTAGGTCACCTTTGTAATGGCCAGCCAAGAGCTAAATATGTTAGATTGACAATAAAATATAGGATAAGAGCACAGTAATGATTTTGGGGGAAGACGCAAGTGAGCGATATATTAGCAAAAAGACAGGCTAAATCGTGGAAGCGGTGAAGGGCGAAACAGTTAGGAACAGCCCGTACTAAAGTTAGTACAGCAGCTCATATTGTACAGCAAATTATTACGGCTGCCTCATATTCAATGCATGTGCAGCGCGTTGCAACAGTGACTGAATGCGTTGCAGCGCGTTGCAACAGTGACTGAATGCGTTGCAGCGCGTTGCAACAGTGACTGAATGCGTTGCAGCGCGTTGCAACAGTGACTGAATGCGTTGCAGCGCGTTGCAACAGTAACTGAATGCATTGCAGAGCGTTGCAACAGTGACTGAATGCGTTGCAGCGCGTTGTAACAGTGACTGAATGCGTTGCAGCGCGTTGTAACAGTGACTGAATGCGTTGCAGCGCGTTGCGACAGTGTCCGACTGCGTGGCTATATAGATAGATACCTAATATAGTAATAGAAGGGTTGAGTCTCCCGTCCGTATTGAAGAGCGGTGTGTTGTCCATTTTCGCGAACGGTTTGTTAGGATCCGGATCTGAGGGGGTGCCCTCTACCCGTGACCACTCGCCCACTGATGCCTCTTGACCCACTGTAAAATAATATTACATTGTGTATTGTGGGGGTTACAGAGGAATAACAAAGGAGATGCTAGTTTGAAGCATGAGGCCGAAGTTTCTAAGAGTCGAGTATTAATATCTGTACCGCCCGTGTTACATACAACGTTTTTCATCAAATTTGAGGAAATAAATAAAAAAAGGCGCAAATGCAACTACAGAATTAAATGGTCATAGGTAGCTTAATATCGTATAGATTTCGCTTTATTAATCGCGACCAAGCTTTTTATTGTTGAGTTGCTATTAATCATGACAATGAGGACCATGGTGGCGGAGCAGTTAGCAAAGTTACTTTATCGCCGATCCTCGTGGGTTCGATCCCCATACAGGACAAACATTTGTGTGCATGAACATGTCTGTTTGTCTTGATCTGGATGTATTCATGCGAGGTAGGCCGTATCAAAGCAGTCCGAATGGGGAAATACCTCTACACTCACAGAAAACTGCAGCCAAATAAAAATTCCGTGGAAGATTGTTCTGTTCCTGCAAGTAAGTGAGGCTATCAGTAAGTTCCTACGATGTTGCTGTATTATCAGCATGGGTGATATTTCATGTACTTCAAACGTTTATAGGTAACCGCTTTAGGTAGGTAGTATGCTTACATGCCTCCCAACGTTATATATATATATATATTTATACTACGTCGGGGGGCATACAAGCATACGGCCCACCTGATGTATTAATGCTTGCGATATATTAAGTATCACTCGCGCAATGCCCCGTCTGCTGCTTATACAGTAACACCTCGGGAGCTTACTAGTGACCTCACTCACACGCAGGGACACAACAACCCTTTAGGGAGTTGTTATTTGGCTGCAGTTTTCTGTGAGGTGGAGGTACTTCCCCAGACGGGCTACTTTGATGTGCCCTACCTCTAAAATCTATCTTTCGGGCGAATTGTAAACTGGGCCTCAACAAATACACCTTTGAGCAGCGTGATGGAGTATATTCTAAATCCCTTCAATTGAAAGGAGGCTCGTATACCAACAGTGTGATGAGTATGGGTTGGAGTTATGGTACTCACCAACAGAATACATGACAAGCGCGTGTTCGTTTATAGTCGCGTTGTTGAGTACTATCGATTCCTTTATTCTCACGCCGGCTTTCACCGTCACTCCGGCGCCAAGCGACACATTTGGACCAATCTGTAACAAGATATTGACAAAGTGTAGGTGATAATTTCACCATCGCCTTTTTCTTCTTCTTAGCGTTATCCCGTTTTCTAATCGGATTGGCGGAGTCCGCTACCTAAGCCTAAGGATTTGGCGAAGATACTGATTTTTACATGGTGCGACCATGGAGCCGTCAGACCTCCGCAACCCAGGGGGAAAACCAGATCATTATTAGGGAAGGCAACGTCTTTCGAAATATAATTTCTTGGACGTGCGGGTTTCCTCACGATGTTTTCCTTCACCGCCGAGCTGGTAACAATCTATACTATACAGATAAATAAAATTGGAGTGTCTGTTTGTAATATTAAAATAACCACCTTTTTACTAAATCCATATGGATGTATACACGGTATATATACCAAAATGAATATTTTTACAATTTTTGTCTGTCTATCTGTCTGTCTGTTTGTTCCGGCTAATCTCTGAAACGGCTGGACCGATTTTGACGGGACTTTCACTGGCAGATAGCTGATGTATTAAGGAGTAACTTTTATTTTGGAAAATTTCTTTATTTTTATTAATATAAATAAATAATATTCCACGCGAACTAAGTCGCGGGCACAACTAGTTACAAATATGTACATCTGGAATCACGAATTTAGTGGTACATGCCAGGATTCGAACCGGGTACCTGTTGGTCGCTAGGCGATTCTTAATAAATCATGATTTAGGAATTATGATAGTTTCAACATAACTATATTAAATCTTGCTTAGACTAATAGCAAACAAACATACGGCCCACCAGATATTAAACGCCTAACGTAACGAGCTTGCTGGTAATCTTATTCAGTGGTTCATACATTCAGGGTTTAGTTTATTTCATACTAGCACTTAAAAGACAACATCGTAGAAGGAACTTGCTAGTGACAACCGGTCAACCTGCAGAGATTGCAGGACTTCGGAGACATTAGCAAATCTTGGTATAGCAAGAGCAGATGGTGATGTAGCAACGGCATCCGCCGCTGCAGCAGCTTCCACAGCATCCTTCACACATCTTTACTATCTTATATATAAAAATCTCGTGTCACGGTGTTTGTCGTCACGCTCCTCCTAAATGGCTCGACTGATTTTTATGTTTTTTTTTAATGTATATATGGTAGGTATGAGAAAAGGTCGTAAAGTATAAAAACATAATTAGAAAAAAAAAATAAGATATGATTTATATGGCAGAACAACGTTTGCCGGGTCAGCTAGTTGTCTATAAAGTAATGTAGCATACCAAAAAACTGTACGATATTGATCCGTATTGACCAGTTTTTTGGGATGCGAAGAGTTTGAACTTATTGTTCTATGACTTTTTTATACAAATTTAGTCTTCTGATATTTTTAAGTGTGAACTTTTAGAAAGTAAATGTTATGGACCCAACCAAACAGCTCATTACAAATGTGCTCCAAATTATTTTTTTGAAGCTTGCTTACTAGTTGACAAGGTGCACCATATGCAGGTTGGCTTTGGCTCAAAAACGGCAATGAGTATCCATTGGCGATTCATACACAGAGTGTAGCATTCGATGGTTCTTGCCGCTCCCAGGCGACTGAATGTTGGAATGTGTTTCCACCGCCCTCCCCGTAAGTAAACTTGTTGAGTTACTCCTTTCAGGGGTTCCGAAGCTAGATTTGTGCCCACGTTGTGTTTCTTTTATATAAAGTAAAATTATAAAAATTCAAACATATTAGAGTACAATTTAACTTAAGGAGGGTTGGCTTGGAGGCTTGTGAGTACATCACAGTGCAGGGTTGTTGTGTTTCTGCGACAGAGCGAGATCACCGGTAAGCCCCTAAGAATTTTCTGTGTTAGCAGCAGACGTGGCATCGCGCGAGAGAAACTTAATGTATTGCAAGCACCCATAGGCTACGGTTACCACTTTACTTCATGCTTGCATGCCGCTCGACGTTGTACACAATAAAACAACTTACCTGCATCTATGAGGTTGACTTTAGAAAAAAACACTTACCACAGCAGTGGAATCAACGAGAGCTGTCGGGTGTATGAAGACGTTTGGCATTATCTGGCATATATCGCGAGAAGCTAGTCTCTCAGGGTGTAGTTCTAGATAGTGTCGGTTTGCGTAAATCGCTGAACCAGCAGTTTTCACTTGAGACCACCAATTGGTCACCTAGAACGTTATAAATATATATATATGTTTATTATTTATACTACTAACACTAGTAATATAAAGAGGATGGGGTCGAGAGAGGGGAGCGAGTCATGCTCACAAAAGTATCAAAAATGGCGGCGGCCTCATCTGGAGTGTTGGCGTGTTCCCTTTAAAATGGTTGAACATGGCGATGGTTGACGCGTAACGTCAACTCGTGAACGGGTGCTGCTCGGGGGGACTGATCTGCGCGCACCTCTCGAATCCCATCTACATAATATTATAAAAGAACTAAGCTGGTTCTATAGTTTTAAGACGAAGCACTTGCGCGGATCAACAAAACGAACACTATTAATATTGTGAATACAATGAAAGGTAATGGTCTAGCAAAACCTGTAAAAACATTAATAATAAAAAAAAACAACAAAAAAAATCGGTCGATCCATTTTAGATTTTTTACGAGACTAACTCACGGTAATTGATTATTTACATGATTTCCCGCCATTTTTCTTTTAAAGAAATCAACTCGTTTTTGTAAAGCCGGACCAGAGAAATGAAAATCTGCTCTAAAGACATGTTTTGTTATGTTGACAAATATGTCTGCAACATACACTTATCTATTCAACACTTACCAATATCATTTTACAGGAAAACCGGCTGTGATAGCGTCGCAATACTCGACTATTCTGAAAGTTTCTCCATTCTCAATCATTTTCGTGTTTGTTTGTGACTATATTCAAAGTAGTTATTAAAATACTATATATTTATGAAACTACAATACATATTTTATATCATTAGAGATAAAATATATTTATATATAAAATATTTGTGTTTTGATATTCTAATTTTTGATTGATATATTTATAATATCGTATTATTTAACAAACGTGGCACGCGGGATGAAATTTTTCGGTTATATTTATTTATTGTGCGTGAGAAGTATAACTTCTTACGTGCGTACATAAGTATACACATTTTTTTTTAAACTAGACCGTAACCAGATAAATAAAGACCTCGCCATATTGCGAAAAAAACACTAGAACTTTCTTTAACTCGCAACATTGATTTAGAAAGGCATTAAAATGTCACACGTTGATATCTGTCAAGGTGTCGCGAAAGAAAAATTGTTCAAAATATACTAAAGTATTTGTCGGAGAAAAACTTTGAGTGATGATTAGATATTTAAACTAAATCTGAATATGTCGCCGACATAATTTGTCAACATGACAAAAATTGTAACAAAAAATATAAATGTGGCGCCCTCAGAGCAGGTTCTTTATTTCTGTGGTCGGGCTTTACAAAATCATGTTTATTTTTCTAAAAGAAAACTGGCGGGAAATCATGTCAAAAATGGAATTAATTGGAAAAATTGAGCCGATATTTTTCTTTTTGAAGTGATAACTTCTTATGGGAGGGTAAACCGCTTCGTTACGTAACGCGTTAAGGCGCCAGTCTGTCTGGCTTCCCTTTCTCTCACGCATACGGCAGCGGATTAGTTTTAGTTATCACTTCTGTAGGGCGTCCCGAGATTATTTTAATAGTAATCTTTCTCCGCAAGATTGCTCTTGCTTAGAATCAGAAACATTTATTTGTATGACATAAGGTTATCTAATACTAATGTATAAAACGAAAGAGTTTGTTTGAACGCACTAATCTCTGGAATTACCAGTCGTATTTGTGAACTCCTTTTTACCTTTGACAGCCCAATTCTTGAGAAAGGTTAAAGGCTATTCAACATTACGATACGTCCGTTAGAAGACAACCAAAAAGAAAGAAAGAAAAAACGATTCAAATAGTATAATACCGGTATAAGCGCGGGCGAAGTCACCGGCTGCAGCTAGTAATTTATAAAGTTTAGGCATATACATTCATACTTATACTGTGAATTTCATAGAGTAACTAGCTGCTGCCCGCGGCTCCGCCCGCGTGGAGTCAAATAACGTAGCCTCTGTGTTAATCCAGATCATAATCTATCTACGTACCAAATTTCATTCAAATCCGTTCAGCCGTTTAAGCGTGAAAGAGCAACAAACATCCATACATACAAACTTTCGCATTTATAATATTAGTAGGATACAAATGAAATGCAAATAAAAAAATCTTTAGGCATAATAAACATCAAACTATGGCAAATCCTATTGACATTGATATCAATTCTATTACTTTTTGTATGTATATCTTCAGGTCGTATATCTTCAGGTCGTATATCTTCAGGTCTTGCAGGGTAGGCAGAGAGAACGCCGTTAGACGCGGTCTTTATACACTTCACTTGCTTTTTAACATTCATTGTCCTTTTCATGCACATTCGCCGGTTCCTAGGGCTCCTGACTTCTGATAAAACACGACCAATTTGGTCATGGTAGGTTAGTCTTGATCTTCCTCGGCTCCTACATCCTTCCACTTTCGCATTGTATATCTGTTTCGTCATTCTTTCATCCTGTAGTCTTTCTAAATGTCTCTCTTTCAGACCAACTCTCTTTCTTTCTTTTTATGACAATAAATAATTTAATGAAACTAATTTATCGGAAGGTGATATTAGAAACCCAAGGATCCGCCGAGCGGGTAGGAAAGAGCTATGAATGTTAACAAAGCTAGCGAGGTCTGTAAGGTTCTCGGTTCCCTGGGCACCTCGCAAGGGATCCGGTACGAAGATATAAATAGATATACATGTATCTTACCTGCATAGCATACAGCTTATTAGTACCAGCTAGAGCCGCTAATACATCTTGCTCCCATGACATGTAACCGGGGTGGGGGCTACTGTGTCCGTTGGTGCCACTAAAAAAATAAATGATATACTTGTACCGAATACGCAGGTTAAGCAACGTAGACCCCAGTCTGTCTATGGATGTGTTTATCTATCTCGAGCTTCTCCGTGCTCGGAGGGCACGTTAAGGCGTCGGTCCCGCCTGTTGCCGATAGATGACAGACGTTAAGCTAAGTCAGTAGGCTTCGGCCGGCTTGACAACACTGACCTCCGCCAATCGGCAGTGGAGCAGCGTGGCGGAGTGTGCTCTAAAAGCCCTTCGGTTGAAGGGAGACCCGTATCTCTCCAGTGGATTAGGGTTAGGGTTTGTCCAGTAACATCATGAAGGAAAATATCCAATGGAGAGCCGATGCGACCGATATTACGTAGTAACTTAATTCACCGCTACAGGTCAGTAGAAATCGCGGAGATATTTAAGCGCAAAAACACAACGTTTTGTGAGCGAGGTGTGCCTTCATGCGCAGTCAAGTGGTTTATTGGTTTGTGGTCACATCCCTAGCTGGTCGTTCCCGATCAATATTCATACTTGAATAACATCCTCATCTCAGCGCATTGAGGTACCGTTGAGATATCATTCACAGTAACATAATTTCATCGTTTTAAGCAGATCTGAATAGGCACATAGTAAGTGATACTAATGCTGCGCCGCCGAGCACGTCGAGACTTACAAAAATAAGTTTCGACGTGCTCAGCGGCGCAGCGGTTAGTTACGCTACTTTGACACAAACGGTCGTGAGTTCGATTCCCACACAGAACAAACATTTGTGGGTATGAACACGTCTGATTATCTTGGTTTGGGTGTTTTTAAGAGGTAAAGCGCATCAATATAGTCCGTGTGAGTAAGTTCCTTCACCTCGCCGTTATACACTTCACCGTTTTGACGAGCTCGGTGGCTCAATCGTGAATGACGCGACTTTGACACCAACGCTCATGGGTTCGATTCCCACACAAGGCAAACATTTTTGTGCATGAATATGTCTGTTTGTCTTGGTCTGGATGTTTTAAGACAGGTAGGGCGCATCAAAGCAGCCCGTTTGGAGAAGTACCTCCACCTCACAGAAAAACCGCAGCCAAATAACAACTCCCTAGAGGGTTGTTGAGTTCCAGCGAGCAAGTGAGGTCACCAGACAGCTCCTAAGGAGTTGTTGTATTAGCAGCAGATGTAGCATCGCGCGGGTGGTACTTATCCTTCAAAACGCCGCGAGGCATACAAGCAGGCAAAGCGGCAAATATTTTTCCTGTTTCAAGTAGGTCGTACTTGATGAAAAAAATGTAACCGCTTTGAACACTTGCAAATACAGAAAGTATCACTCGCGCATTGCCGCCCCAGCTGCTAACACAGCAACTCCTTAGTAACTTACTAGCAACCTCACTCATTTATTCGGTTTTCTGTGCGTTGCGCGTACTTCCCCTCTATCCCCCTTAAAAGCACCCAGACCAAGACAAACAGACATGTTCATGCACAGAAATGTGTGTCCTGTGTGGGAATCAAACCCATGAGCCTAGGTAATAACCACCACCGAGCTCGTCGAATATTATGATCCCGTTGGCATCCTCTGGGTAAGGATCTCTAAAACTTACCTGTAAAACCCATCCTGCTTCCTTTCAAAGGCCTCAGCCATGGTGTGGAAGACTTGCAGGGAGCACACGTAAACCCCACAGTTGATGAGAGTTGATATGTATGTGTGCGGTTTCTCCACGTAGTGGTTCACAGCTTTCGTGGTCGGATCTCGGACCATGCAGCCGTAGTGGATGGACTGCTGGCGGGTCGCTTCTGTCCCCATCATTGTTACCTAAATAAAAAAATAATTTATGTACTTACTATGTAAGCAGTAGGCCGATTCTACTAAAAAACTGCAACTGCACTGCAGCGCGGCTTGTGTCAAAATGCGTACATTTTGACGTTTCGTTAAGCGATCTGACAGTAGTGACGCATTTTGACACACGCCGCGCTGCAGTGCAGTTGCAGTTTTTTAGTAGAATCGGCCTACAGTTATCGTAGAACGAAGTGTAGAACGAACGAATGCTTCAACAACAAAGGGCAGTGACTAGCTCGGTGGCGCAGTAGTTAGTAACGCTACTTTGACATCAATGGGTTCGATTCTCACACAACAACAACAAATGGAGATGGAGAGGAGGCATCGCGCGAGTGATACTTAATGTATTGCAAGCGTTCATAGGCTATGGTAACCGATCTACATGAGGTAGGCCATATGCTTGTATGACTTCCATTGTAAAATCAGATGTAAGTATCATTGGAATCCTAGTGTAATACAAGTTATGTTACGTCTTCTTCTTAGTAATTAGTAGGCCCTTGCGGAAACCTGGGCAGGGAGCTCATTCCACAATTTAAGAGCCCTCGGTAGAAAATTTGTCTGGAATCGCACAGTACACGACCATTGCGGCACCAACGTATGAGTATAACCTCCCAGCCGTCGACGAACTGTGCGATTCTAAAATGAGGCTGTCGGCATCATGTCGAACAATTCTTCGGATCTGTTGTACAATCGGTAGAAAACGAAAAGGGAGAAATCTGATTGAAAATGTTGCATCTGGTCATAGGTACGAACGCTCAGACGAAACGAAACTGCGCGAGCGGTCGGGCGTTTTAGCATAACCAAGGTGATGTTAAGAGCAAAACGTTCTGCGTCATACAGTAACTCAGGTACACCATACTGCGTCGGTTCTTTAGAGTAGCTCGAAATTGCGTCCTGGCTCATTAACATGGAACGCGTCGAGTGAGTACGCGTACCATTTATACCCCGTACCTAAATGTAGTTACATTTTCAAGTAGTAAACGCTCTACTGCAGTATATGCTCTGGATTCGAATCCTGATGTGAGCATGAATCACTCAGTGAAAGAAAACGTGAGGAACCAGCACGTCTAAGAAATTATATTTAAAAAGCCGTGTGACCTAACCTAAGAAAGGTCGGACTTCCCACGTGGGTTGTGGAGGTCTGATGGCTTAGGTAGCAAACGCCGCCTATCCTAATGGCAAAGGCCTAGGACTACTTCCTAGCGACGAGAGATGACGGTATACCAAAATAAGTGTTCAATAATTTTATACCCCTTTTAGAATTGTCAAGGCTCTGCGCTCACATTTAGAAGTATTATACACAAACCAATTAACCTCTCCACTGTGACGAGTATTTTTCTCGCCACATGGAATTTCCGAGAATAATTCTGAACGAAAGACTTGGCTGTATGGGCTAGAACCCTTTGCGTTTCCCCTCGGAAATAAAAAGAACCTGATTTTAAAAAAGAAAAATTTCAAATCTGACACGTCTATTTTCCGCCCGAGCCTTGTGGCGTCGAAATGGCGGCTATAAATAGTCTCGCATAAATTGTGGTTTTAAAGGTCTGAAACGACCTAATTTATTTTAAAACGGCTGCCTGGCCGATGGATTTTGTAATTGAGATGTAAATTGCATAATTTCCAAGAAAATGCTGGAGACAGCCTTAAGAAATAATTTGCTTATAGATGAATATAGGGGTGCAGTAAGTTTCAGTATAAGCCATTGTACTCAACTAAACCCACTAGCTTAGTTTTATATTCTTGTTTTTGGCCGAATTTTTATTTAACTGTAATTTGTTACGCCTGACCCCTAAAGGTATTAAAACATTAATCGGATTTCAAATGGTTTTCTTGCTACTCCTCTTGAGATTAAATGTTCAGGCACCGCTGGACTATTCGGAGCAATATTGTGGAAAGAGTACGGCTGGCGCCCGATATAAACTTTGCTTTTTAAACCCTTTCTTTAGTTAGTGTCATTTGTGGAGCTCGGTGGCTCAGTCGTGAATGACGCGACTTTGACATCAACGTTCGTGGGTTCGATTCCCACACAAGGCAAACATTTATGTGCATGAACATGTCTGTTTGTCTTGGTCTGGATGTTTTAAGAGAGGTTGAGCGCATTAAAGCAGCCCGTCTGGGGAAGTACCTCCACCTCACAGAAAACCGCAGCCAAATAACAACTCACTAGAAGATTGTTGTGTTCCTGCATGTGAGTGAGGTCACCAGTAAACTCCCAAGGAGTGTGTAAGTAGCAGAGGAGGCATCACGCGAGTAATAATTAATATATCGCAACCGTTAATAGGCCACTGTGCCTGCTTTACATCAGGTGGGCTGTATGCTTGTATGCCTCCCGACGTAGTATATAAAAAAAATGCCTTTTCATTTGTTGAGGTCGCCTAGAAAAGGACTTCACCCATTATAATAATTTCACATCAATTCCACATCAACCCTTACTCATCCCACTGCAGGGATACGGGTCTCCCTTCAACCGAAGGGGTTTCGAGCATACTCCACCACGCTGCTCAAATGCGGATTGACAGATGAAATTATAATAATTTAAAAACTAAGAAAAAAACTAAACTTTACACCACCCCGACCAGTAGCGGTGACTACAGTTACTACGGCAAAATCACGTCATTGGGTCTCCATGGTTATTTCCGTCGTGGTGATATCACATTCGGCGCAGTGTACTGAATTGGTGCGATTGTGTTCTTTTTTGTAATGGATAAACACAAAAAGTACTTAACCAATTTCACTGTACTTTCACCTATAGAAAGCTACATTATCCGCGAGTAACATGGGTTGTATTTTATTTGCAAAAAATAGATATTCAGCAGATATTAATAATTAAATAAATAAATTGACTTTTGATTGATTGATTGAGAATAAATAAATAAATTGACGTGTATATTTTAATATGTATAAATGTAATGATTGATAATAAAAAAAATTAAATTAATCCTTATCCTATTTCATAAGGAATTGTTTTTATACAACGTCAGAATGTATACAAGCATACGCCTGGTGTAAAGCTTATGAACGCTTGTAATACATTAAGTATTACTCGCGTGATGCCTCCTCTGGGAGTTGTTGTTTTCTGTGCGGTAGAGGTAAATTCGGAATCACGACACTTACAAGGGCATCAGGCTTTTCAGAATGGAACATCCATAAATCTTTCAGTGCAAAGTCAGCACAAACATCCCCATTGAGCAGGAAGAATGCTGTAGGATTACCAGCTCGGACCTGGTCTCTGAAGTGGTAAAGGCCACCGCCAGTGCCCAGCGGAGTGAATTCCTGAAGATATCTGAAATAATTGAAAATTGTGAATTACTTTCTCACATTTTTCTTTTTTCTTTGCTATTTGCTTAAAATTTCTATTGGTCTAAAGAATTTTTCAGTCTGTATCTAAACAGTATTCTGTATATTTACATATCACATATTCTATACTCCATGGTAGTATAGAATATGTGGTAGTAAGCAAACATACAACTCCATTAATGTATAGATGTTACAATACCTGAACACTTGCAATCCAAATTGTATTTCCTTTTTTTTTTGTTTTTTACGAGGAGATCAATGGTAAGCCTAGTCATTCCCAGGAACGCAACAACCCTTCAGTGACTGGTTATTCTGGGAGGTTATCTATCTATCTTCTTCCTAGAGTTGTACCATTTTCTAATACATTAGGAATAGAGGGATCCGCTACCTAACACTTTGGAGGTTTGAAAGATTTGGTGAATATATAAATTTTGATATGGAATGACTGTCTTCAGACATCCACAACCCACGGGGATAGCCAGACCTTTTCAGGCCACCATAGTTTCTTGAACTGACGGCGAAATAGCACCATAAAAATATTTAAAAAAATTACCTTATTATCACACTATATTCTTTCTGCATATCACTAACAAACTGAGCCATCACAGCAGTTGTGTATGATCCAATAATAAGTATTTCTTTGCAATCCGTAAGTTTAGCACAAGCCTCAATATGGTGTTGTATAAGGGGTACTCCAGCAATTGGGAAAAGAGGCTTTGGCGTATCAAGAGATAGGGGCCGGAAACGGGTACCTGTGAAATGGAAAATAAGATTTGTAGTGAAATTGGTCAGTCATCAGAAGTAACATTTTTTTTAAACAACGTCAGGAGGCGTACAAGACCATATGGGGCCACCTGATGTAAAGTGGTTACTGTAGCCTATCAACGTTGGTAATACATTAAGTATCACTTGTATGTTGCCACCTGTGCTGCCAACAAAGCAACTCCTTGGGAGCTTCCTGGTGACTTCACTCACACACACTTCTTCGACTTCACAACACAGCAAGGGAGTTGTCATTTGGATGTAGTTTTCTGTGGGATGGAGGTAATTCCCCCGTCAGGCTGCTTTGATGCACCCTAGCTCTATTAAAACTTGTACATGTAATATTCTTCCTGCTGACTTTACCTATCTCTATCATCATATCATTATTTGTTTCTCATTCTGTTACGGATGTATTCATTCTTAAATCTGTCAAGTAGCATGACTCTGAATATGGTTCTCTCCATTGCATGCAGTTCTATGTCTATATTATTGGCATATTAATGTAACCCAGAGACACATTACTAATTGCTGCTTTCCGACAGTTCCAAAGATGGGCATCTGCTCTATTTAGCATACACCAGTCCATATGTGCTGGCATATGGCAACACCTTACATTTGTTGCTATTGTTAAGTAAAAATTCTCTACTAATCATAATTTACTATGTATAGTAATTGCATGTTATCTTTATGTTAGGCTATGAATCATTTTAATAGGAGGTACTTATCAGTAGGAATGAGTATAGAAGTAAATTTTCTAATGATAGTATATACTTACGTAAACATAAATGTATCAATATTTAATTGTTAAAACTGCGGGCTCATAAGTGAGGTTTAGATGTTCTTTTTTTATGCTACATCGGGACATACAAGCATACAACCCACCTTGTGATATACACCAATGCTTATGATATCACTCACACGATGCCTCCTCTGCTGCTTACACAGCAACTCCTTGGGAGCTTACTGGTGACCTCACCCACACACAGGAACAACCCTCTAGGAAGTTGTTATTTGGTTTGCGGTTTTCTGTAAGGTAGAGGTACTTCCCCAGACGGGCTGCTTTGATGCGTCCTACCTTTCTTAAAACATCCAGACCAAGACAAACAGACATATTGATGCACACAAATGTTTACCTTGTGTGGGAATCGAACCCACGAGCGTTGGTGTCAAAGTTGTATCATTCACGACTGAGTCACCGAGCTTGTATATTATTTCAACACTCAGTAATATGTACTATTACACTATAAACTAGATACATTTATTTTATCCTTATGGGGACCTATATCAGATAAACATCTTGAACATGCCATTATTACTTAGTTAGTCATAGTATATGTTTCCCTTCTTAGTACAAAAAAATATATAGAACTTTCTTTGAGATGTATTTATGCCTCATTCAAAACTACCAAGTAAATTGAGATTTCCTACTAAGTATTTGAATTCTTTGAATTGGCCCTAACTGCTGTGGATGACAGTTGTTTTGTGGAAGAAACAAAAGCACATTTAAACAAATAAAATGTGTATTCAGCCTTTCTTGTTAAGCTAATAAAATTATGAGACACAAAAGAAAACAGGAATGTCATACTTCATAATATGAACAAAATAAAGTTTCTTTTTGAAGTTATACTTCTAATGCGACTTCCAACAAGGTTGCGTTAAACATTTAACGCTACCATGGAGGGGGAATAGAAAGAGATAGAGCGAGAGTGAATGCGTGGCACTCGAACACAAAAGTACAGGTTGAAGCTGCTAAATATTTCACGGTATTACCGGTAGATGGCGCAATAGTTAAAAATGTATAACATTTGTATTTTACATTTGACTTGTATGTAATACATTCCATAAACATCGCCACTACTATTTGATAGACGTTTTTTAATTTTATTCCAATAACCCTTCTTATAAATTAAAATATTATTATTTAATGTAATTAATACTATATAATATTAAGTTATTAATGTTAAATATTTATTTAATGATGCTAGAAGTATAAATTCTCATGTGCGTACATAAGTACACGCACCCATTTTTTTTTGGTACAATAAGGTTTTAATACTATTATTGCATAAGGTTACATTAAGAATTATGACCTATGCTATCAACCTTTAATAAGTTTGATAAGCTCAGCGGAGGTTCCGAAACTGAAATAATTCGAGCCAAACTGAGTTTAAGCTATCCCATTAGAATTATTTCATAACCCTATGAGAAGGGACAAAGAAATAGAAAAAAGACTGTTTTAATTAATTCAGCCATTCCTGACTTACAATTTTCGCCATGGAAATGAAACCTATATGATGACCAGCTGTCATATTAAATTTCAGTAAATTTATTTTAAAAAATCGTGACAGACAAGATTTGAAAAAATTGTGGTTTGTTCTAACTATTTAAGTAAGTACACGATACTTCTTTTAAGTATTTATTGTAAATACAGCTGCTCCCCTTAAAGTTTAATTACAAGAATAAATTATAACCTAAGTATCAATATTAAAGGCCTTGAAACGGTTTACGCAGGTAAACATCATAGTAATCGGAAATTTAGCATTACACCTTTCCTATTTATGATTAATATAAAATACAGATTTGGTAATTCTGTAAACAAAAAGTCAACAATACCGGTGACGTATACAATTTACCTTTTTGTGGCCCTCCAATAAGAATTACAGCCTTCAACATTTTGAATTATATTCTATAAATGATTTTAACATGGGAATTTAATCGTTAATTATAAGGTAAATATTATTATTTAACTACTTAGTTAACTATAAAGTAGAAGGAAAGGAAAAAAAAACAATTATAAACACATCAGCACATATGTAGCTTGTCTACTTGACAAGTTGACACAAACAATCAGTGTTGCCAAGATCATACCAAGAAAAACCGGAAAGCTAAGCTAAGAAACGACCGATTTTTGACAGCAAAAGGCCTAAATAAATTTTATTTCATAGAAAACATATTCCACACATAGGTTCTTCAATTAATCAAACAAATTTCTACATTTAAGACCTTGTTAGATAAAGTATCTACCAAAGTATACTTTACATATGCCAATTATGAGCTAGATGGTGCAGTGGTTAGTAACGCTACTTTGACACACTCGTGAGTTCCATTCCCACACAGGACAAATGTTGAACTTATTGAAATGATTTAATTTACAAAATGTTATTTGAGCCTACGAGTATAACAGCCACATCCGCGACTTGTCTAGATAATATCTTTTATATTGTGTGCATGAACATGTCTGCTTGTCTTGGTCTGGGAAATTGTAAGAGAGGTAGGGCGCATCAAAGTATCCCGTCTGGGAAGTACCTCCACCTCATAGAAAACCGCAACCAAATAACAACTCTCTGTATAGTTGCTGTGTTTTTGCGAGTGAGTGACGTTACCCATACCAGTAAGTTCTAAGGAGTTGGTGTGTTAGTAGCAGAGGTGGTATGGCGCGAGTGATACTTTATGTATTGCAAATGTCTATAGGCTACGGTAAGCGCTTTACATCAAGTGGGCCGTATGCATGTATATGTCTACCTACGTTCCATATAAAAAATGTGAACATATTAATAAATCAATAAATCGCGACTTGCTTTCAAATCATTGCGGTCTGTTGGAAGCGTATCCATGTTGGAATAACACAGATTTAAAAAGTGACAAGTGTCAAAAACACAAACAAACTTATTATGTAAAACGATGTATGTATTGGGGGACAGGTTGCTATTATTGGATTACTCTGTAGACAATCCTGACTTGCTCTACACAAAATACTTTCATGTTATATCCTTACTTCCTAAAGTTATTCAATAGTAAAAATAATAATACCACAAATAAATTTATGTTTAACGATTGGACAATTATAGGTCATCGTGTCCTCGTATAAAAAAAGGCAAGGGGTCATGCTTGGACTGCGCCAGCTATAGGGCCATCAGTTCAATCAGATTAGCAGCAAAAGTATATGGAAAGTTAATTGAAAGGAGAAAGAGGGTGAAATCCGATAGAATGATGTGGGGAATGTGCACAGGGAGGATTCCGCAATAGAAGGGGATGTACGGATTAAGTTTTGTCGCTCCGCAATATTGTGGAGAAGCATCTGGTCACAGAGCAAAAGGTACCGCAGAACGGTTTTGTGGATCTTGAGAAAGTATTTGATAGGGTTGTGCGAAAGAAACTGTGGGACATATTGCCGTGAAATAGGATTGACGGTTCACTGCTCCATGCTGTGCAATCCACTTACAAGGATTGCTCAGCATGTGTGTAGATATATGATAGCATGTCATCCTGGTTTGATGTCAAAATTGGTGTCAAACAGGGTTACATGTTATTTGCTAGGCTGTTTATTCTGTATCTCTATAGTTGTCTGCAGAGAATAAGGTCAACGAATATAGAATTGCGCATGGGTGACCTAGTGGTGAACTATCTGCTGTATGAAGACGATACTATGATAGTAGCAGAAATAGCATCTGAATTGGTAATGAAAGACGATTGCATGGACAAAGGCTCACTGTTGAATGTGAAGGAAACAAAGATGTTAATGGTATTTGAAAGACAAGAAACCTCGGATGCGCTTTCAAAAGGTACACCGCTGATGTAGAAAGACGAGTGAGTGCTGGGAATAGTGTGAATGGAGCGTTGAAAAACTTCTTGGCAGTAAAAACTTGAGCCAGAAGGCACAGCTCGCTATACACAATGCAGTGCTGGTATTGCTTTCTTTTGGGGCCCAATGCTTACTTATGGTCTAATCTAGTGGTTAGTATGGTATGAGAGCTGGGTATGACAGAGAGAGCATGAAGGTAGGATAAACGCGGTCGAAATGCGAGCATTGCGCAAAATTTATTTGTGGCGTAACGCCTGTAGACTGTATTCGCAATGATGATGTTAGAAACAGAGTTGGTCTGAAAGAGAGCGTCGGTGTTAAAATGAGAAGAGGCATGCTCCGTTGGTTCGGACATGTAGAAAGAAAGCAGGATGAAAGAATGACGAAGCAAGTATATGACGTAAAAGTAGAAAGGTGTACGAGCCGAGGAAGGCCAAGACTTGCCTACCATGACCAAATTTATTAGCCTATTAACGCGTGTAATATATTGAGCATCACTCGCGCGATGCCTCCTTTGCTGCTTACACAGCAACTTCTTGGGAGCTTACTGCTCCTCTTACTTGCTTACTGGGACCTCACTCACACGCAGGAACACAACAACCCTCTAGGGAATTGTTATTTTAATTGTACTTTCCCAGATGGGCTGCTTTGATGCGCCCTACCTCTCTTAAAATCCAGACCAAGACAAATAGACATGTTCATGCACACAAATGTTTGCCTTGTGTGGGAATCGAACCCATGAGCGTTGGTGTCAAAGTCGCGTTTTTTACGACTAAGACAACGAGCTCGTCAAGAACAATATATTCATATATATAATATAACGATAATGCTAATAAACCGTTTTATTATTAATGTGATAAAAGATTTGTTCTTGTATTGTCTTGATATGTAATTGTAGTTCTTGTGAATGACACTAACAAATGAATTGGTATTCTTAAATCTAAAGGGCGTTCTACGAGATTAAAAATGTAGACACCTTTACTGAGTTTAGTTACAAATCAAGCGATAAGTATCTGCGTCCTTTTCTTTCTGTCTTTAAATTATGGTATGTGAATCACGTCTGTACATGAATTCTTTACATTTGGCAGGTCAAGTACCTAATACTTTTACGTTTCGAGTCAACAATCAATTAAATTTTAGTAGAAAATATTAATAAAGCAACAAATCCTATGACCTAAGACTGTTTAAATAAGATACATGACATATTTAGTAATGACGTATGACTAATACTGGACAAAACTGACTTTTGTTATAATTACAATTTGCTCATTTAAATAGTCTGATATTGTATTTTTATTGTTTATCAAGTTATAATAAAAATATACCTACTTTACAATCTTGTTCATATTTTTCAGTAGGCAGGCACATTCATGACAATTTTAACAGGGTTAAGTTTTAACATCGAGTACGTAACTCGATGAGTTTTAACTTTAATTTTGTTAAAATAAATAAAAGAGTAGACAACCTACTAGTGATAACACTAGGAAGAAGAAAATTATTACCCTACTAATATAAATGTCAAAGTATGGATGTTGATGTTTGTTCCGTTTCCACGCCTCAACGTGTGAACAGATTTCCTGGATGAAATTTGGTAGGTAGATAGATGAGGTACCGGATTAACACAAAGTATAAACGGACGGATTGATGTGTTTTTTTTTTGTATGAAGATTTATTTTGTATGGAGGGCCCGACAGTGACATAGGCTACTTTTTACCGCGGCAAAATATCTTACTACCACAGGAAAACGCGCTTTGTTTCCCTTTGACCACACGGGCGAAGCCGCGGGTAACAGCTAATACTCAATAAAAATATGTTGTGTACTCCTGAATATTTGTTTATATTCTTTATCTCGACTTTATGAATGCACTAAAGACCCATAGATAGGTAATCCAATGTTTTTTATTCGAACCTCGGAAAAAATGTCTAGGACTGATGCTTGTCTACAAAAAATCTGTCTTCTCGTAGCGCCGACTTTAGTTTATACAAAATTAGTTGCATATTGTTCAGTATTAGAGAAAATCCCACCCGCGAATAGTTTAATCGTGCAATTAAGTTCATCTACTAACGGTGACGGGTGCCTGCCTGCTTTAGCTCGCATCAACTGGTGGCGGAAACGCATAAAGTACGAGTACGTAGCATAGATTTAATTGCGTAGTTGTGTACGTCCCACAGTCGTTTCAGTATCTAAATAAAGACTCGGTTCTAAATAAGTTTATTAACGGAAATACGTACCTTTAGGATATGGAGAAAGAATGCAGGATGAGAAAATGACGAAACAGATATACCTACAATGTGAAAGTGGAAGGATGTAGCAGCCGAGGAAGACCAAGACTAACTACCATGACCCAATTGGTCGTGTTTTATCAGAAGAGATGTCAGGAGTCCTAGAAACCGTTCATGAGAAGCGCTATGAATGTTAAAGAAGCGAGTAAAGTGTACAAGGACCGCGTCTTATGGTGCTCGATTCTCTCTGCCTACCCCGCAAGGAACCTGGCTTGAAGATATATATACATACATACCTTTTTGTCAAAGGCCTCATTGCATTAATCTTTTGTTGTAGTTTTTCCTTCGAAGATGGAAGGTGAACCCAATTATTGGGATCAAACAGGGGTTAAAATATTGAGTCATTCACTCTTATTCCACAGTCATACTCTTTCAAATCTTTCAAAATAAATTACCTTGAGAGACGTTGAATGAGACGAACAGTCAAGGAGATGTTCACATTCCTGTCTAACACCTATTTTTCTGTCATTTGTCTTTGCATTATTTTTCATTTCATTTCCTATCTCCTTAACTCTCTTTTTTAACCTATCATATCTTTCTTTTACTGAGCTTTCAGTATTGTCACTTACACCTCAAACTATTTTATTAGCTCCTGCAGCCTTCTTTTGTGCTATCTCTCACTTCACTATCCCGCCATTCGTTTGTCCTACCACTGTCTTGCTATTATTTTTCTTACTTACACCACTGTCTCAATAACAAAATCACACTATTTCTTGTATCATACATAATTGTTTATGATACAACATAAAATGAATGATGACTGAATACATTGAAATAGTTGCATTTATTTTAATTTCGGAATGTTTGTTTGTATGGGTGTGTATGAGGGCGAAGATAGTTTCTGATAAATATTAAGTACATATTAAATATTACTTTATCAAATCAGGAAAGTGAGGGTGAAAATAGGCTATAAATATCCTATAGCTCATTTCCACCCTCACTTTACTATCTCCTTTAACCATTTCACGCTTGCATTATAATTGCCGGTGTGGCGATATAACCACTATTGTGGGAATATGTTCCACACTAAACTCCTTTTGTGCTTGATATATATCTTGAATCTGATCTGATACATACTATAAACTAGATAACACGGATATATATATGAAAATATAACAAGGAGATTTTTACAAGTAGGAAGTGGACTCAATACACGTTCTAAGAGAACGTGCGATGACGTGAAAAACAAATATTTATGATAATGGGTATGGTCTTAAGGGTAAGCGAATTACAAGAGAGAGTTAAGTGCGGGATTAAGGTGTGCTTTTGGACACTCAGTTATTAGTCGACAAACAAGAAGCTGCAGTGGTTTCTAAGTAGAGATATAACATTACGTAATTTTACAGACACCGCTGGTAAAATTACGGCCATAGAAATATAATGGTACGGTAAATTACCGGCCAGTTACAACTTTCGAAATTTTAATTTGTTTTAAATTCTTTAAAGTTGCAATATGAACAATATTGATGCAGCTATCGCTCGCGCCGTCACCACCTTTATGTATGCTCAATAGCAAAGATTGGAAATAACCTCTGCACATTATGCTACTGGGTTATGAACCGCTGTTCAGATAACTTAAATGGTTTCGATAATGCTGAAGTGTCCTCAAATTTTGCAGAATTCATGTCAAAGACCCGTTTTTCGAACCAGGGCCCAGGTGGTCAATAGATCGGTTCCTTATCTACTGAGCTACAACTGTCTAATAATTCCGATAAATGTACATCATATCTACATCAAATTTCATTCCAATTCATTATCTGGAAAAACGTGAAGTAGTACCATATATACAAATATATTGGATACGTTTTTTACAGAATTGTACCGTCTTTTATCGTAATATACCGAATCTTACGTACCTACCTAAATTATCATTTTTACCGTATTTTACTACGGTAATTTTACCGCTTTACATCTCTATTTCTAAGACTTCGAAAGCTTTAGGATTCATTATTACCTCATCGCATTTAAAAAAATCTGCAAACAACTAAAGTTTTGTTTTATGTCTATGTACGGTCGCATTTGGAATACGCCTCGCATGTCTGGAGCCCACAATAATCACGTACCTATATAGGATGTCCCGGAATTAGTCCGACATACTGCAGGTGGGGATAGCTGAGGTCAAATACTAAAAACCTACCCAAATAACATGACATATGTTTTCCAATATGCTTAAAAATTTGCTTGTTTAATGCAGATTTAGGAAATGTTAATAATAATAATAATTAATTAATTCGGAAACACAATATTAAACATACATGGACAAATTGACGTTGTCAAAATGGCAGTGAAACAAATAAAATTACAGAATAATGGAAGAACATTATAATTATGAACCACACGAATGCTGACACGAGCCAGAGCACGAATAGCACACCCAACATCGCAGGAATCGTCGCTCAACTCCGCCTCGCAGCCGCCGCCACCGCCGCCCTCTGTGCAGAACACAGCCGCGTCGGCTGCAGTAGCGTCGAGTTCGAGTGACGAAATCTTTACTTCCCCGGCGACGCCAAGACCTGTGCGCCGGAGAGGACGACCGCCGACTGGCTTGGGACCACGTGGACAACGTACCGCGAACAGGGTCCCCGCTATCAGTGGTGCAGTGCCTCTCATGAGATGGACTCAACAAGTTAACGAAAATGTCATGCGAGCGTACTACAGGGTCACAGAGGGGGGCACTAACCTCACTGCGTACCGTTCTAGAATGCTTTCTGTGTTTCAGGCTCTTGAACCGACACGTTGACGGCCCAACGACTATCGGACCAAGTGCGGGCTATCCAACGCTGTCATCTGTTGGACGACGCCACACTTGAGAGACTGCGTTTACAAGTGCAAGATAGTCGTGTTACTTCTGAACTAACACAGATTCAGGTTAGATTACAACCGAATGTGGCTAACCACCCTGAATCCGCGCCGGTAGTTGGGGATGAAGAAGACACGGCTAACATTGTTTGTAACCGGCATAATGAATTGAGGAGCGCTTTGGAACATACGATGAGTGAGTACCGATATATGCCTACGCATCTTAGGCCTGCTGTACCGCGATTGCCCATGCATACACGTAACAAGCAACTAATGGGAGCCTTGGATTCACTACTACCAAATTATTTTGATAGTAGTGAAAGCTTGGTGGATTCGCACTCAATTTTGTATTGTGCAGCGGTCGCGGCGTGTCGTGCTAATGTCAAATTTCCCGATTTCGACACAGCTACACGAAACGCTCGTTGTACGCCCGCTTGGCAATGCAGAATTGAGAAGCGAATAGCCGATACCAGGGTTCTCATTGGCAAGCTTACTTGTTTCAAAGAGGGAAATACTCGCCCGAGGGTTATGCGTTTTGTGAACCGAGCATTTAGCGGTACTAATATTGAACCTGAAGAATATTTGTTTCGGGTCACAGAACGCATAGACCTACTGAAACAAAAAGTTTATGCATGGGCGAATCGTGTTCGTAGGTATCGTAAACGCGTAAATCGGTACACACAAAATCGTATGTTCCAAACTAATCAAAGAAAGGTATATAGACTTTGGGAGCAACCCGAACAAAGTGTGGCTGATGTGCGTCTACCTGATGTGGAGACCATGAATTCATTCTGGCGTGACATCTGGTCGGTGCCTATCAGTCACACTAATGATGGATGGGTTGAGAAGGTTGAACAAGCATGCGAACATATAACATCAATGCCCAACATCAATATAACTCACGTTGATGTAGCCACCGCAGTTCGGCCCTTGGCAAATTGGAAGTCGCCGGGGCCAGATAAACTACAAAATTACTGGCTAAAGTGGCTACCAAGTTCACATGCTTGTTTAGCATCTCAATTCCAACATGCGCTCAATGTCGGGTCGCTCCCAACTTTTATGACTACTGGTGTCACTCACCTTCTGTACAAATCCGGAAGTACCACAGATCCAAAAAACTATAGACCGATTACCTGCTTGCCCACCATATACAAGCTACTTACATCCATTCTGAGAAGCAAAATCGCACAGCATATCGATGCCAATAATGTTATATATGCTACTCAGAATGGATGTAGGAATGGGTCTCGTGGTACCAAGGAGTTGCTCCTCATTGACATGGCCATTAGCCAACAGGTTCGTCGAACCCGTAAAGATCTATCGGTATGTTGGATAGATTATAGGAAGGCCTACGATTCTGTGCCTCATACATGGCTTTTGAAGGTCTTAGAATTGTACAATATTGACACAACTCTATGCACCTTCTTAAAGTCATGTATGGAGCAATGGAGAACAGTCCTTCTCTACCCAGGATGCCGATCGATCAGTGGAGACGACGAACCAATAGAGATTAAAAGGGGTATATTCCAAGGCGACAGTTTGAGTCCCTTGTGGTTTTGTTTGGCCTTGAACCCTCTAAGCACGCTATTGGAGGATTCAAGACTAGGCTACAGTTTGCGAAGGGGAGGTCAAGTTATATCTCATCTTCTATACATGGATGATCTCAAACTTTTTGCTTGTAACAAAGTTCAATTAATAGATTTACTAAAGATAACTGAAAACTTTAGTAATTCTATTAAAATGGAATTTGGTATAGACAAATGTGCTATCATGCATGTAAAGAAAGGACAGCTATTGGTATCTGGAAGGCTTGAACTATCAGATACTATTCACTTGAAATCCCTCTCGGAAACTGAAACATACAAGTATTTGGGTATGTCAGAGAATTTGGGAATTGTTGAGTCTGACATGAAACAATCGATTAAAGAACGTTTCTTTGGCCGCCTGACAAAAGTTCTTAATACTCTTTTGTCAGGGGGCAATAAGGTTCGTGCTTATAATGGTTGGGTCATGCCAGTCTTAATATATTCCTTTGGCATACTCAAATGGACTCAAACTGAACTTGATGGAATTGATCGGAAAGTACGCACATTATTGACTGCATACCGTATGCATCATCCGCGTTCATCAGTTATGAGGTTGTATATCCCACGAAAATGTGGGGGCCGAGGTTTCTTGAATGCCAAGACCTTACATAATCGTGAGATATATAACCTCAGGGAATATTTCCTGCATGCTGAAGCGGAGATGCATAAGGATGTAGTTATGGTGGATCGCGGGTTTACCCCTTTGTCCTTGGCGAAGGAGAACTCGCGTAGACCTGTGATATTAAGTATTGATGATCGCAGGGCTATATGGCAAGGCAAGGAGCTACATGGACGTTTCTACCAGGTCCTGCATGGATCTGATGTAGATACGCTGGCTTCAGTATCCTGGTTACGTTTCGGAGACCTCTTTGGGGAAACCGAAGGTTTTGTCTGTGGAATTATGGACGAAGTTATTAAGACGAACAACTACCGGAAATACATCATGAAGGATGGCACGTTAGACATTTGTCGAGCGTGTCATCTCCCTGGAGAATCCATCAGGCATGTTATTTCCGGTTGTTCTCATCTTGCTAACGGCGAGTATTTGCACAGACACAACCAAGTAGCTAGGATTATCCATCAGCAACTTGCTTTGAAATATAGTCTTGTGGTTAATGAAGTACCATATTACAGGTATATGCCCGAAGCAGTTCTCCAGAATGACCATGCAACATTATACTGGGATCGATCTATTATTACTGACAGGACTGTTGTAGCTAATAAACCTGATATTGTATTAATAGATCGATCAACGCGGCAAGCAATGATTGTTGACATCGCTGTTCCACATGACGGTAATCTTGTGAAAACTGAAAAAGATAAACAAACAAAATATCTTGATTTAGCTCACGAGATTACCGACATGTGGGATGACGATTCAACAATTATTGTTCCGATCGTTGTGACGGCCAATGGTTTAATAGCGAAAAGCCTCGACCAACATCTTAAGAGGCTCGCGTTGGGAAGCTGGATCAAGCGCCAGATACAGAAGGCAGTTCTCCTTGCGACGGCACGTATTGTGAGGAGGTTTCTGTCTCTGTGATTTTGACCACCGATAGTTTGGACCTTGTTCCCGCTATCGGGGGAATTCTGTTTTTTATATTTTTAAATGTATTTTTTTATATATTTTATATTTAAAAATGTAACTAATAAGAGAATAATTAAATAAATGAATAATAATTAATAATAATTAAAAAATTAAATAATAGTTTTTAAGATAATGTAACAACGCTGATACATTATCTTAAAAACTATTATTTAATTACTATTTTTATCCGGAACGGACTGATCTTGACATTACGATATCCTGTCAAAATTATTATAATAGTTTGCATGAATTATATCGTCATAATAGCAGAGTTTTGAGGACCATAGATCATTGACAAGCGACGTACCTTCTCGTGCTATCTGTACTTTTCGCACACGATATGAACTACAAAAATAAATAAGGGTGCCCAGGTGCAGGTAGCAAGGCTCGCTATCTCGACTTTAACCACAGCTAGTCAGTACGATCATTTATTCTGTGCATGTCGGACCCTTACAAATTATTGTTTTCGTACTACTCGACTGTTCTGTGCTTGGAACCCTGACTCTGTTTTGCTCTTCGATTTGGACTTGTTATTCATGATCATAACGACAACTTGGCGATAATTCGAACTTTTTGTGAGTGTACCATTGCGCAATGGCATATCGCCGACAGTTCACGGACTACATCTCCCACGAGAATGCTGACATGCATATCGTTTACGGTATAGTGTACTACAGGGATGGTCAATTTAGTGCCAGAGCAGCAGTGACTGTCTATGCGGAAATGTACCCCAATCGAAATCATCCTCATCATACAACGTTTCCGAGAGTGCATCGCTGCTACTCGGAAGGCTAACAAGACTGCCAGGATGTCGTGGAGGTCCAGATGCTGGTCGCTAACTGATGATTTGGACCGACGTCCAAATCAAGAAATGTTATGTGAATGTTACAAGAAAGAGCGAACGTCTCATCTACATCAATAAAAATTGAACGCCAGACTGGAATACCCAGAAAAAGTATGCATGGGTTGCTCAAGAGATTGAAATGCTACCCGTAGCGTAAACAACGAGTACAGACCTTATTACCCAGGGACTACGCATATAGGGTCTAATTCTGTATGTTGTTGTGTTACTCGTACATGTTGGAATGCATCAAGAAGACCCAATATTGAAAATAAGAAAGATGATTGTATGAAGAAAGGCTTACAATTGAATGCGCAGAAAACCAAGATAATGGTATTTGAAAGAGACAACCAGAACGAACATTAGGATTATGGTTGATGATGTAGTGTTGGAGCAAGTGAATGAGATTGTATATCTTGGAAGTGCTTTTAGCAGCAATGGAAGGTACACCGCTGATGTGGAGAGACGAGTGAGTGCCGGGAATAGGGTGAATGGAGCGTTGGGTAAACTTCTAGGTAGCCGAAATCTAAGCCAGAAGGCACAGCTCGCTGTACACAACGCGGTGCTAATCCCAACACTAACTTATGGAAGTGAGAGCTGGGTATGGCAGAGAGAGCATGAAAGTAGAATAAATCCGGTTGAGATGAGAGCATTGCGCAAAATTTGTGGCATAACGCTTGCTGACCGCGTTCGTAATGAAGACGTGAGAGAAAGAGTTGGTCTGAAAGAGAGTGTCGGTGTTAAGATAAGAAAGGGCATGCTCCGTTGGTTCGGACATGTAGAAAGAATGCGGGACGAAAGAATGACGAAACAGACATACAATGCAAAAGTGGAAGGATGTAGGAGCCGAGGAAGACCGAGACTAACCTACCATGACCAAATTGGTCGTGTTTTATCAGAAGGTGATGTCAGGAGCCCCAGGAACCGGCGAGCGTGCATGAAAAGAGCTATGAATGTCACAGAAGCGAGTGAAGTATGTAAGGACCGCTCTTATGGCGCTCGGTTCTCTCCGCCTACCCCGCAAGGGACTTGGCGTGAAGATATACATACAACAAGACCCAATATTTTTAATAAAATATTATGGAGCGGCGAGCCCTTCTGTAGAAAAGATGGCTACATGAATCTCCACAATTTGCACTCGTGGCAATTATTGAATCCAGGAAAGACAGATTCCAGTATGAGTTCAAAATCAATTTATGGACTGGCATCTTTAACGGTGAAATTTTGAGACTCGTCGAATTGCCTCCAACACTAACACTAAATGGTGACTAATATTTAGAATTTCTGCAAGAGCAACTATTCAACAGGTTGACGAAGAACTTAATACGACATGGTTTCAGATCAACGGGTGATCTGCACATTATGCACGCCAATTTCGCGATTATCTCGACCAAACATTTTCGGGGAAGTGAATTTTACGAATGGGGCCAATCCCATGTCGTCCTCGGCCACCTAAACTAACTGGATTTTTTTTATTAGGGCACCCTAAAAGATAAGATTTATGAGAAACCAATACGCACGGACAACAAATTGAGAACGAGAATAAATGTTCCGTCAACCGAGATAACTGAAAGTCTCAGAATATTAAAACGTTCATTTCTAACGGTGTAGACTATGCATTCGTGTTCAAGGTAGACAATTTGAAAATTTATTGAAAAAGAGACAATAAATGTCAGTACAAAAAACGTTACTCTGTGTTTTTTTACATAATAGCGATAATTCATAGAACATAAAGCTAAGTGGCGCCCTTATTTTGTTTTTATTAAAAACGTTGAATTTAAGACCAATTCTATTTCTAGCTTAAAACATGGTATAAAATTTTGATTATTGCTATAAGTGGCAACAATATGCAATAATAAAAATTATGGTAACTTGTACATAGATAATACATACAAGATATGTTTAAAAAAAATAATAATATGAATCTTCAGTGCCTGTATTGAACGTTTTATGGAATTGGTCTTAAATTCAGCGTTATTAATAAAAACAAAATGAGGGCGCCTCTTAGCTCTATCTCTCTCTTAGCCCCCTCTTAAGAGCGTGCACGCAATCTAACATGCTACACGCACACTACAACTACAACGCACGGTCTCTCTGTGTGAAACTTGTGCGCTTTACTATTTTGCATGACCCATTTTGATACTTGAGTTTTGTTTATGGGAATAATTTTTAGTGATATTTATCATCAAAATATACGTTTGTAGTATTATAAGGTATTTCTCTGCCAACGATTCACTGTCTATTTACTATCCGCATATGTCAGAGCATGTATTTCTATATTTCTATCTTATTATCAAACAACATTATAATTGTATTCCAGTTTCAATAGTATTATGAGAGGTAGGGCGCATCAAAGCAAGTCTGGGGAAGTACCTCCACCTCACAGAAAACCGCAGCCAAATAATAACTCCCTCGAAGGTTGTTGTGCTCCTGCGTGTGAGTGAGGTAACCAGTAAGCGCCCAAGGGGCTGTGTAAGCAGCAGAGGAGGTATCATACGAGTGATACCTATTATATTACAAGCTTTAATAGGCTACGGTACTCGCTTTACATCAGGTGGGTCGTATGCTTGTACGCCTCCCGACGTGTATAATAAAACAAATAATAGTAAGAGTAAATAAATCCTACTAATATTATAAATGTGAATGTCCTTTTGTTTGTTACGCTTTCACGCGAAAACTACTGAACCGATCATCATGAAGCTTTGTACACATATTCTTGGAGGTATCAGTAGTAAAATAGGATACTTTCTAATAAAAAAAAAAAAAATTTTATCAATGCGAGCGAAGCCGCGGGTAAAAGCTAGTAAATAATAAATTCTGCGTGGGAAACAAATCACTATCATAGCTAACCGTCGCGGCACCGAGTTCATCAAACACTATTTGCACTTCCATGGCTGCTTTTAAAAATCTAAAGTAATTTTTAGTTCACTGTAATGTACATAACCTCTACTAAAATAAACCATATGTAGTAAACAAACCCATTTTTATATGTATGCAACAAGGCACTAAAAGCTTACATAGTGTAAACAAGGATTTAGTTAGCTCTGACCTTTAGTAAAGCCTTCAAAATACAAAGAAAACACCAATATAAAACGAACTACGAAACTGTCGGATATATCCCGACTTATTTTTTACAACCACTGAGAACTACATTCGCACTCTTTACACGAACGCGTTTTTCTTCTGTTAATCCTACAGACTTGTAGATTCTTTTACAAAAAGGTTTATGGGCTCGGTCATGCAGGCTTTTGTTTTTTTTTATTTAGATACTTGGAATACACGTTACAGGCATAATGACTAGTTTTGAAACATTTTACGAGATTACTTATACGCTTATATTACCTGCGTTTGTCAGGCGTGTACGTTGTTCTGATCTTAATATATAAAAATTAATGTTTGTCTGTATGTCCTCTATGGACTCAAAAACGGCTGGGCAGATTTTGATGAAATTTTCAGTGAAGCTTCAGGTTAGCCCAGCAGGTGATCCTGTGAAGTTTGGTAGTTATTGTATAACCAGTGCGAAGCCGGGACGGATAGCTAGTAATTAATAAAAAAGCCTCTTAATATACCTACGTAACTTAGTAAAACGATGGCATCGTAATATATTTTCCTTGAGTAGTCAACAGCATTCCTTTTTCTGTTTATAATAATAATGTTTTCTCCCTTGGCAAATCCGGGTCATTACAATATCTTTTTTTTTCTCTGGGAGTATTTATAGCCCAGTGAATAAAGAATCTGCCTGTTAACCGGCGAATCCTTGGTTCGCATCCTGGTGGGAGCATATACCTCTATATTCGTGTTTTCAGATTTATGTACATGTTTGTAATTTTTTTTATACAACGTCGGGAGGCTTACAAGCATACGGTTCATCTGATGTAAAGCAGTTACCGTAGCCTATTAACGCTTGTAACATATATCACTCGCGTGATGCCTCCTCTTCTGCTTACACAGCAACTCCTTAGAAGCTTACTGGTGACCTCACTCACACGCAGGAACACAACAACCCTCTAGGAAGTTGTTATTTGGCCGCGGTTTTCTGTGAGGTAGAGGTACTTTGCCAGATGGGCTGCTTTGATACGCCCTACCTCTCTTAAAACATCCAGACTAAGACAAACAGACATGTTCATGCACACAAATGTGTGTCTTGTGTGGAATCGAACCCACGAGCATTGGTGTCAAAGTCGCGTCTTTTACGACTGAGCCACCGAGCTCGTCATTTTGTCAATTGTCACTTAGTAAAACATCGCGAGGAAACCCGCGCGTCCCGGAAACTATATTTCGAAAGACGTGTGGTCTAACATAAGAAAGGTCTAGCTTTTACTCTGGCCAGAAGATGTCTGATGGCAGTCACTAAATGTAGGCTTAGGTAATGAACACCGCCATATGCTAACGGATTAGAAAACGGGATAGAGCTAGGAAGAAGAAGTATATTTCTTCTCTTGTCAAATCCGGGTCATTACAATATCTTTCCCATGGCAAAGCTTTCGTATATTTTCCCTTTATAAAGCTGTTGGAAAGATAAACGATGAAAGAGACCTTTATTTGAGGCAGAGACTACCGGAGCAGCCATGGCAGCGTCGGCATGTAGCACGTACTAACA
The DNA here is from genome assembly GCA_947507595.1 of Pyralis farinalis. Taxonomy (NCBI): domain Eukaryota; kingdom Metazoa; phylum Arthropoda; class Insecta; order Lepidoptera; family Pyralidae; genus Pyralis; species Pyralis farinalis. Next base: position 9,069,087 of record OX382282.1, on the reverse strand, counting down.
GTAGTGGATGGGTGCCGGCCAGCGCTAGGCCGCATGAACTAATTGGTGGCGGAAGCACACAAAGCAGGTTAGATCAAATTGCATGTAAAGATCTTTACTTGTCACTAGATACTCGATCCAGCTTCGCACGGGTGATCCAATCGTTACCAAACTTCACAGGATCACCTGCTGGGCTAACCTGAAGATTCATTGAAAATTTCATCAAAATCTGCCCAGCCGTTTATGAGTCCATAGAGGATATACAGACAAACATTCATTTATATATATATATATATATATAGATTGGGTCACGTTTATGAAAATTTTACACGGAAACTTAAACTTCTTATATTTTTTAAAGTTATATGCTTGTTTGTCACTTTAGTAATACACATAAAAATAATACATATAAAAAAGATCATCAAACGGGTGCACTGTACAGGACACCGTTTCAAAGTGGCGGTCCCTTTGGGTCAATCTATACGTTAGGCAGTTCTATATTGTTGTTATTGGCAAATGCTGCGTCTGAACGTGAATAAATGAATAGGAGCATTGACATAATTAGCTAATAATACTAATGTTACTTCTAACTTGACACATTACCGCTTTTAAGACATACACAATAACGGCTTTTATCGGATTACAACTGTAGAGCTTATGTTATTAGCTGTAACTACTAATACTTGAATGTTATTATCTTATATAATGTATTATTAATGAGAAAATGTCAGTGACTCCTTATAATCGATCAAATGAATCTCTGAAGTGTAATATTGTGTAGCAAGTTATAACAATCCTTGCTGTTCGCTATAACGAACAAGGCTATACGAGTTTATTCCGTGGTAACAATATTTGCGCATTAGACGAACACTGAAATTCCATTTGGCGGGAAAATTGACAAGTCATGGGTCATAATCATAACTATTTTTATTTTTTAATCTATTCCTTCTAATATTAGAAATGCGTACATACAGCCACCTATTTGTGTTCTATTGATTGTTCCATCTTAAAAAATAGCACGTAACAAGTTCGATTTTTTTTTTGGTTATACGGTTTGAACGCTACGACGAAGTTTAGGGCGTACAACAGTGTACATCTTTTGATCAAAGGCCAAGCTCATCCGCTAGTGGTGTACCCTGCCTGTAAACGAAACTTTGGCGCAAATGAAGTATAGTACAGTCATATTTCATAAGAGGTCTCCTGGAGGATTTCTTCCACCTTACTGAAAGTTATGGCCAAATAACAACTCCCTTTAGGATTGTTGTGTTCCTACGAGTGATTAGGAAGCCCGTATGCTCATAAGAAGTTGCTGAGTTAGCAGTGTGCTGGATAACTCACGACAGATACTTAAATAAACAATAAATATATGGAATGGGTTGCCACTGCTTTACTATACTATATCATACAATATTGACGAGCTTGATAGCGTAGTGCTGAAACGCGCTGTTACGTTACTTTGACACCTACGCACGTGGGTTCAATTCTCACACAGGACAAACATTTGTGTGCCTGTTTGTCTTGGTCTGGGTGTTAAGGGTTTAAGTGAGATTGGGCGAATCAAAGCACCCCGACTGGGGAAGTACCTCCCCACCTCACAGAAAACTGCAACCAAATAACAACTCCCTGGAGGATTGTTGTGTTCCTGCGTGTGAGTGTGGTTATCAGCAAACTCCCAATCTGTTGCTGTATTAGCAGCAGAGGTGGCATCACGCGAGTGAGACTTAATGTATTACCAGCGTTCATAGGCTACGGAACCACTTTATATTACGTGGACCGAATGATTGTATTCCAAGCATTCAGTCCACATGATATAAAGTCCCGATGTTGTATAAAAAAAATATCAAAATTGAAACCGGACCAGTTGGTTAACAGCTGGTTTTTTACAGACAGGGTTGTCACTGCTTTTTTAATATATTATACTACACAATGATAGAGTAATTAAAGAACAGATAATATCCAAAGATAACAAATCAAAATGCAGAGTAATTTCGAGTCGTCGCGCTCGCACCGTCCCAGATAGGTCGACGGATTCAATTATTTCACTCACAATGGAGCTATTTCGGGATCCAACAGTTTATACTCCATTTTGAATAAACTTTTAAATTAAATTAATAATAAGTTAACTATATATATATATATATATATATATAATTGGACGAGCTCGGTGGAGAAACGTGCTGTTATGTTTGCCACCGACGCTCGTGGGTTCAATTCCCACTCAGGACAAACATTTGTGTCCATGAACATGTCTTGTTGTCTTGATCTTGGTATTTTTGAGAAAGGTAGGGTGCATCAAAGCACCAATCCAAAGCACCAAGCCAAATAACAATTCTCAAGAGGGTTGTTGTTTTCTTGCGTGGAGTGAGGTTACCAATACGCTCGTAAGGAGTTGCTGTGTTAGCAACAGAGGCAGCATCGCGTGAGTCATATTTAATGTTTGTAAGCGTGTATGTCTCCCAGCGTTGTATAAAAATGCTGTCGAGTTCAAAATAAAGTATTTTCGCAAATTAATTTTGTATTTTTTTTTTGTGATGTAACTACAAATTCACAGTTTTCGGATTTTTTCCTTAACTTGTGTTACATGGCATTACTTCTTACCAAATTACTTGATTCTAGGTCAACGGAAAGTATCCTGTAGGTTTTAATTGCCTTGCGAATGTCAAATTACACGCATAAACGAGGCATATACATGTACAGCCGTATCTTTTGATTGCGTTGACGTTCGATTCTTTTACTACTTGAAGGGTTAGCAGACCTGAGTATTTGATATTAACTTCAGCTTGATAGCTCCACCCGTCCGTGAGAAAAAGGGTTTTGACAGACAGACCGACAGAGAGACAAACAGACAAGAAAGTGATCCTGTTATCATAAGGCTTTCATCTTTCCTTTTCAGGTACAGAACCCTAAAAATGTGAAAGTGGAAGGTTGTCGGAGCCTAGGAAGGTCAAGACTCATCTGGCATTATCAAATGGATCGTGGTTTATTAAAAAAATATGTCAAGAGCCCTAAAAATCTGCAAGCATACCTACAGGAAAAGACCTGGTTTTATGAAGTAAGTGAGGTGTACGAAGGCAGATTGATAAGTCAAGTAAAAATGAACGAAGCGGTAATACAAAGTAGTATATAAGATAAAACATGCTTGGACAGGTCATTGTTTCGAGGACACATACATGAAGTTTCATACTCATATTTGTTTTTCATTTTCCAAAGCAATACATTAGAATATTGATAAAACATTACTTTTTACGCAAAAAAACGATCATGGACACAAAAAAAATCTCTTGATAAGTATTGTGGTGAATATTCTCCGTCACTTAAGATGATTCACAAGTAGTTTACTGAGTTACGTTGTGGCAGAACAAGCACGGTAGACGCTCCTCGCTCAGGACGTCCAATTGAGGTAACCACTTCAGAAACAATCACGTAAATCCACGATTTCGGCAAGATTGGTGCCGCGTTTGTTGACTATTGACCAAACACGTGAACGCGTGACACTCCACCAGGCTAATTCGCGACAGTTTGATCGAAACAAGCATACGGCGTGCCCGATGGTAAATAGCCACCGTAGCCTATGGACATTTGCAATACCAGGGGTGACACTCATGCGTTGCCGATCCTCTAAAAACCTCTTCACGCCTTTCTTGCAGAGCGCCATGCTATAGTCCCTTGGGAAAACCTCGGCTGAAAGCTCGTTCCACAACTTGAGAGTTCGCGGAAGAAAACTTCTTTGGAACCGAACAGTACGCGACCATTGCGGTTCCAGCATGTGAGGGTGAACTTCCCGCCGTCGGTGAGCGGTTAAAAAAGTAGCTGTCCGCATCATATCAAACAATTCTTCAGAACATAACCCGTTCTTCAATCGGTAGAACACACAAAGGGAAGCAACATCTCTCCTTAAACTTAAGGGTTCAATACCGTGTGTAAGCTTAGGATCGTCTACAATTCTCACAGCTCGTTTCTGAACGGAGTCACACGGTCCAAGCTGGTATCCAGGTGCTCCCGCCCAAATGTGATTACAGTACTCCATGTGCGGTCTGACTTGAGACTTATGTAACATAAGTCTTTGCCCCGCACTGAAGTTTCATCACTGTAGGTGAAACATGGATTCATTTTTACACACCAGAGACAAAACAACAATCTCAGCAGTGGGTCGAAGCCAGTGGCAGTACCTACTCCGAAGAAGGGCAAGGTGGTTTCGTCAGCAGGCCAAGTTATGACTGCGGTTTTCTGGGACACGCAAGTACCTCGCGTAATCTTATTTGATGTCCTCTAAGAAGAGAGGGCAATGAATGGAGAGCATTATGCTATACTCTTGGACCAGTTGAATCAAGAAATCAAAGCAAAATGGCCTCATCTAGCCAAGAAATAAGTACTGTTTCACCACGATAATGCTCCTTCCCATTCTACCGCCACACGGCCAAGCTGAGAGTAGAGTTATGCTTTGAAATTCTGCCCCATACCCCATATTCTCCTGACCAGGCTCCCAGTGATTTCTTCATTTTTCCGAACACGATAGGCTTGGGGGACGAAGATTTGGAACTGATTTAGAGGTTATGCCGGAAACTAATGTATGCAAAAAAAAAGCGGGGATCAAAAAACTCCAGCATCGTCTAACCAAGTATTTATCTCTAAAAGGAGATAAAGTTGAAAAGTAAATGCATCCATTCGAAAACAGTAACACTTTGTTTGTTTGTTTTTAGCAGACTTATCAATCCACCCTTGTATAGAAACCGTGATTCTGGTGCTCGCTTCTCTATACTTTACCTGCAAGAGACCTGGCGTGAAGACATAAGTATATACCTACATAGACTTTTTTGTACGAAGTGTTTTTGTTTGCAAAAACCAATCACCTTGTATCTATCGATATATTAAAAGAACGCCTTTTAATATAACGATACCTACAAGGAGATTGCTTTTTTTATTAAAATACATTTCACGCAACTATAGCCTATTTTATAAAATATTTTATATCCCAATTTAAACAACGTCGGGAGAAACTGTAAGTTTATCCTGTTTTTTTATACCAATAAAGTTCAGTACAGTGACACACAGACAGAAGAAATATGTATATAAAGACATATTTTTGATAAATTAATATTGTAATATTGCGAGATCAGTATATTACTTTTTCAACAGAAATCTTCAACAGCCCGTTTTCCTAAGGTTATTCTGTTCCCTACTCCCTTAGGATATGCAGGGTCCGTTATGTATGCTTAAAAATTTGACGAAGCTAAAAATTTTGACGTGAGAGGGTATACTAGACCTTCCTTAGGTTAGTTTTCTTATATCATTCGAAATATGATTTCGTTGAGGTTCCTCACAATGTTTTCCTACGCCGCCAAGCAAGTATCTAATAATTACAAATATTACGTAACTGCGTCAAATATCACCTTTCTATAGCGAATACTTTCTAAAAACCTAATTCTAAAAATATACTGAGGTTTATTTATCATGTTGAAATCGTAACTGCCATCAAAGTTAGCCACAAACCACAATATACGAGGAATTGCTGTCATCATGTCAGTAAACTACTTTAGCAAAGTTATACGGCCATAACTTTGATTTGTCGAGTTACCTTCAATATGAATAATAATGGACTTCGGAATATATGACGGCATGTTGGTAACTTATAGATTAATCTCGGACTACATATTAACAAATTGATGACACGTTTCTAGAACGGCACATTCATAAAGGTTTTCTTATCCAAAGTTGGGAGGGACTTCACTGTAATTAACATCAGAAAAATTAGAAAAGATGGTTAAGTAATAGGATCTATTAACTATCTTTTTGGAGTTTACCCGAAGAAACGATTTTTTGAGTTATAATCATAAGGCCGAGTACGGAAATTTTATTAGGAGTAAAATCAAGTGTTAACTAAAAGTGATGGCGTAATGCCATCTCGCCCGGTTAAAAAGAGACAAACGTGAGGATTTAGGATTTAACGTGTGAGAGAATGAGATAGAAGTATCTACTATAGGATTTAACGTGCTAGAGAATGGGATAGAAAATATTATTTATTACATGTTGTACGTGTGTTAGTGAGTGTGTGTGCGCGCCCGCGTATTACGATGCTTGGTATATTTTCGCATATATTTATGTACTATTAAACAAATCATCAAGAGATTAAAGTTAAAAAGACATTGGAAAATATGTAAGAATTTGATTCGAGTAGTAATGAAGAAGAATCTGGAAAATCACGTGATACAGTTAATTGGTAAGCCTTATAGTTCACATATATGTTCACAAATAATATAAGTTTTATTCTTATTATTTTAGCGATTTTGATTTACCCTCTTTTCTATTCGATACATATCATAATTGTCGTTAGAGTAAACTCAAATCATGCATCGTAAATGACACACACACACAGCTCTATTTATAAAATATAGTTAAATCTGATCACTACGTTTTTTCAGATCAAATGCCAGTAAAAAAATAATAATAGGAGTAAAATATTTTAATCGAAATGTTAAATTGACTAATTTCACATTTCCATTAAAATATTTTTTCTTCTTCAAAATTACATAAACGTTCATTATATCATTTTAAATGCTTTGTCAAAATAAATCGTCTATAGTTTACAAGTATAATTAGTAAACTTAAGTCCAATTATTTTAGACAAAGCATTCGAAATAATACTCATTTCGATAATAAATGGACGGTAGTTAGTAAACTAACATCTAATTAGGCAAAGCATTCAAAATGAATGTTGCGACTGCACAAAACATTGTAGATAATGTTTTCTCAAATGTTCTGTTCTGAGATCATTTTATTTTATGTTTGCATCAGGTGCGCTAAAGTAAGGCAAATTCTTTGTATACAGATAAAAAGCGAGTATCTTATAAATAGGCAAAGGCAAAACAGTTCAGTGCCTTTTTCTCCTCTGCTTGTCAACCATGCTTTGGTGTATTTAGTAACTATCATGGAGACAGTAGAAAAATGACGATGGAAATCCAAATTCACAGAAAATACCTATTGTAGTTATATGAATACAATATTATGTAAGATTAACATATTTCTAAATGTGATAATGAGCCATTTACAACACAATACTCATGTACTGTATTGTATAGGAATACAACAGTACGTGAGGTTACGTAAGCTTTACAGGTGACACATACACCCCAATAGTCATGTTTTATTGTATAGGAATACAATATATGTAATATTACTATAGTTCTAAATGTGATAATGAACCATTTACACCTCAATATTCATGTACTGTATTGTATAGGAATCCAACAGTACGTGAGGTTACGTAAGCTTTACAGGTGACACATACACCCCAATAGTCATGTTTTATTGTATAGGAATACAATATATGTAATATTACTATAGTTCTAAATGTGATAATGAACCATTTACACCTCAATATTCATGTACTGTATTGTATAGGAATCCAACAGTACATGAGGTTACGTAAGCTTTACAGGTGACACATACACTCCAATAGTCATGTTTTATTGTATAGGAATATATATATGTAATATTACTATAGTTCTAAATGTGATAATGAACCATTTACACCTCAATATTCATGTACTGTATTGTATAGGAATCCAACAGTACGTGAGGTTACTTAAGCTTTACGGGTGATACATACACCCCAATAGTCATGTTTTATTGTAAAGGATACAATATATGTAATATTACTATAGTTCTAAATGTGACAATGAACCATTTACACCTCAATATTCATGTACTGTATTGCATAGGAATCCAACAGTACGTGAGGTTACTTAAGCTTTACAGGTGACACATATACCCCAATAGTCATGTTTTATTGTATAGGAATACAATATATGTAATATTACTATAGTTCTAAATGTGATAATGAACCATTTACACCTCAATATTCATGTACTGTATTGTATAGGAACCCAACAGTACGTGAGGTTACGTAAGCTTTACAGGTGACACATACACCCCAATAGTCATGTTTTATTGTATAGGAATACAATATATGTAATATTACTATAGTTCTAAATGTGATAATGAACCATTTACACCTCAATACTCAGATAATGTTCTACAATAAGTTCATGAGGGTATTTAAGGTCTAAAGATGGTAATGAACACAATAAAATGTGGTATTACTTAAGTTCTAAATGTGATATCGAGCGCTTACACCCCAATACTTGGGTAATATTTTACAATAAGTACGTGAAGTTGTTTATACACTATATATGTATATTCATGTACTATTGAATATAAATACGTACATAATAAATATGAGTACGTGAGGTTAATTAAGCTGGTGACAATAAGCCAATTATCTATACTAATATTATAAAGAGGAAAGATTTGATTGTTTGTTAGTATTGAATAGGCTCCGAAACTACCGATTTGAAAAATTGTTTTACCATCAGAAGCCGACATTATCCCTGATGAACATAGGCTACTTTTTACCGCGGGAAAATGCTTCATTCCTACGGGAAAATGGGTAATATTCGATTCGAATTCTACGCAAACGAAGTTGCGGGCGGATGCTAGTAGAGCAATATTCAGGTAATTATTTTCAGTAATACAATAATTACGGGAGGTTATTTAAACTGTATAGATGATTAAGAACCATTTGAACTCCAATATTTAGGTATTTTTGTACAGTACTTTAAGAGAGGTGGGGCGTCTCAAAGGAGCCCGTCAGGAGAAGTACCTCTACCTCACAGAAAACCGCAGCCAAATAACAACTCTCTGGAGGGTTGTTGTGTTCCTGCGTGTGAGTGTGTTTACCAGTAACCTCCTATGGAGTCACTGTGTTAGTTGCGAAGGTGGCATCGCGCGAAAGATGCTTAATGTATTGCAAGCTTTATAGGCTACGATAACCGCTTTGCATCAGGTGGGCCGCATGCTTGTATGCCTCCCGACGTTGTATAAAAAATACAAGAAATATGTGAGGTTGTGTTGTTATTTCTTATTTCAATAGCCTCGCGTAACATTCTCGGCATGTAGCGATTCTCCTTGGCGAGGATTTGTGGTCCACGCACATTCACACACAAATCCTCGCCAAGGAGAAAACACCCCAATTTTAATAGAGAAGATGGTTGGCAAGTACCACCTGCTTGGGATCCAGTTCTAAAAATAATCAAGTTACAAACCCAGAGATCTACTAAGAAACGTTCGGACACCGTGAGCGATTTTTGTGTGAATCGGAACATATATAATTAATTCATCCATGTCGGTAGATTTAATAATTGAATAACCAATGTAAGACAAATGTCACCTTAGTCTTCCTGCGACCACGGACGCTGCAAAGCGTTCGAAACGTCAGGTTCATCAAAATAAATAAAATACGCGATATTTCCCTTAAAAATTGTTTAATTCAATATGTGAGGTTATTTAAACACTATAGGTGTTAAAGGCCACCTACACCCTAATATATACCTTACTCTTGCTAGGATGAATTTAGTATGTGAAAATACAAAACAACAAATTCCGCTAACAGTATATAGTAAGACCATAGCTTGCTCTATCGACTGACCGTTCTTATAGCTCGGGATTTACATCTGATCCATCCATCAACATTGGAATTCAAAGCAATTTTACGTAGAAAGCTGCGCTGAAGGAACTTTCTCGTTGTTTTCAAAATGGGATTGAAAGTTTATACGGTATTTTGTTGTTTTTCAATAAAGGCGTATGTTTGTGATGCGGCAGAACGTCAAATCACTTGTGGGGTTTCTACCGCGTTTATCCCACATTCATGCTGTCTCTGGCATCCTCAGCTCTCGCTCGTCCATACGTTAGCGTTGGGATCAGCATTGTGCTGTGTGCAGCGAGCTGTACCTTCTAGCTCAAGCTTTCACAACACTCTATTCACTCTACCTTTCTACCCCAGCACACACTCCTCTTTGTTCATTACTTTCCATCTCTGCTGAAAGCCCTACCAAGATATACAATATCATCCACTTGTTCCAATAGTTCACCATCAAACAATAATCCTTACATTGGTTAGTTCTTCGGCTGAAAATTCGTAAAATGCTTCAGAGAGTTGTATCATGAAGCTTATTGAACGTCAGCTGCGGTTCCGTGGGTGGATCGCGCAGTAGTACCTTCCCACGCACGTAAAAAAAAAAAATAACACTTCCTCCCGGTTGAAAATTTATCAACTTATCATCATCATTATTACATCAGCCGAAGGACGTCCACTGCTGAATATAGGCCTCCCCCTTTGATAGCGATCTGTGCCGATGGCATCCATCGGCTCCCTGCGATCTTCACAAGATCGTTGGTCCATCGTGTGGGGGGATTTCCGGTTCGTAGTCGCCTTCGAGAACTTTTCTGCCCCAACGGCCATCGGTTCTCCGAGCTATGTGGTCTGCCCACCGCCACTTCAGCTTGCTGATCCTTAGAGCCACGTCGGTATCTCTAGTTCTGCTACGGATGTGGTTATTTCTGAATCTATCTCCTAGAGAAACATTCATTCATGCGATCAGCTGATGTATAATTCACCACTTCATAGTCACCTGACTTTTTTTTCCTCGAAATATTGGGTTAATTATAAGTTGATACATTTTCAAACGGGAGGAAGTGGATTAGAGTATATTAGAAGTATTTTAGCGCCTATTAATTGCTACTAAATAGCAAAAAAAAAAAAAAATAACAAAGAGTAAAATCGATTTAATAATGGGTTATTTTACAATAAAAGTCGGTCACGAAGAATCGATTATTTAAAAAAAAGGATAAAGTCACCAGTAACCTCCTGTGTTAGCAGCACTTGTGGCATCGCGCGAGTGATATTAAATACTTCTATTGAGAGCATTCATAAGCTTTACATCAGGCGGCCTATTTGCTTGTAACCCTCTGACGTTTTATAAAAACAAATAATACTAAGATTATATTTTCATGCAAACTACAATCAATTAAAAAAATGCCGAAAATAAATTACAAAAACACAATTATTTTTTATTCGAAGCTCGTGGGTTCGATTCTCACACAGGACAAACTTTTGTATGCATGAATATGTCTGTGTGTCTTGGTTTGGGTATTTTTAAGTGAGGCATCAATGAAGCACCGCAGGGAAGTATTTACACCTTACAGAAAATCGCAGCCAGATAAAAAGTCCCTGGAGAGTTGGTGTATTCCTGCCCTTGAGTGAGGTTACCAGTAAGCTCCAAAGGACTTGTTGTATTAGCAGCAGCCACTTTACATCAGGAGGGCCGTATATACATATGCGTCTGGACGTCGTAAAAAATAGATTTGAAGTGAAGAATTTTATAGTTTATACGTGCACGTACAGAGGACTAGTAGTCGTACCCAGTCGTACATAAATTAAAAAAGATGAATAAAAAAGATATAATTAAAAAAAATACGGCACAAATTGAAAGAAAAGCGTTTCAGTCGGGTGAAATGTCTTAATTGGAAGGCATACCGCAACGAAATATTCATGAAAACACTGCATACCCACAAGTTGTTAACCCAGGGTTGACACTAGCGACGTTTTATCAAACGAAATAAATTTAATAGGCAACATTTTTTTTTTCACAAGAGCAGTTATAGTCCGGCGTATAAGTAACTGGTCTATTGCCAACTAATTCTCGGTTCGAACCCTGGCATGTACCATTAAATTCGTGTTTTCAGATTTATGTATGTACATATTTGTAATTGTCACTTGCTCGGCGGTGAAGGAAAACATTGTGAGGAAACTCGCATTTCGTTTTTCGAGGAAACCTAAGAAAGGTCTGGTTTTTCCTCTAGGTTAAAGAGGTCTGACAGCAGTCGCTCCATGTAAAAAACAGTATCTTCGCCAAATCTTTACGCTTAGATAGCGGACCCCACCAATCCTAATGGATTAGGAATCGGGATAAATGAACAATAAGAACATACAAGGATGCTGCCCACCTGATGTAAAGCGGTTACCGAAGTTTATAAACGATTGTAATACATTACGTATCACTCGCGCGATGTCACCTCTGCTGTTATCACAACTCTCTAGCACTCGCAGGAACAAATGGTCTCCAACCACACGGGCTTTTATGCGCTATACCTATCTTAAAAACATCTAGACCAAGACAAACAGACACGTTAACGCGCATAAATATTTCCCTCGTAGGATTCACGAGTGGTGACAAAGTACCATTACTAACCACTGCGCGAGGTCGCGCGAGGTCATCAAAACACGAAGGAATAAACAAAACATATCAAGTCACAGCTTCGTGTGAGTATAACACTTCGTCGTCCCACACGTGGCTCCATTCTGGAATTATCTATATTATCAGTCGATTCTTTTTCTAATAGAGCTAACAGAAAAGATTATACTGGTGGCGAATTTTTCCATTATTATTTCTTGCAACTGTATAGCCGTAGTCTTCAATTTACTAAGTCGTTTACTGCTGAGTCGGCAAAGTGATATCCCCATAGATAAAACTGGCTTGGCTTGGTCCCCTTTTCGAATCTTGGCATATACCACTAAATTCGTGTATGTATATATATCTTCACGCCAGGTCCCTTGCGGGGTAGGCAGAGAGAACCGAGCGCCATAAGACGCGGTCCTTACACATTTCACTCGCTTCTTTCACATTCGTAGCTCTTTTCATGCACGCTCGCCGGTTCCTAAGGCTCCAGACATCACACCTTCTGATAAAACACGACCAATTTGACTAAATTCGTGTTTTCGGATTTATATACATATTTGTTGCCACTTGCTTGGCGGTAAAACATTCTGAGGAAACCTGCACAACTAAGGAATTATATTTCGAAAGATGTGTGACCTTACCTAAGAAAGGTATGGTTTTGCCTCTGACTTATGGAGGTCTGATGGTAATCGCTTCAAAAATCAGTATCCTTGTCAAATCCTTAGGCTTAGGTTGCGGACCCCGCCAATCCTCATTCATTAGGAAATGGAATAACGCTAAGAAGATGTTTAGTGAAATTAACTACTTATTCATTAATATTAAATGTTTATAAACCATTTTTATTCATCGTATATATATATATATATATAACCACTCAAATTGGTGGTTGTATGAAGGCAAGGGCTCACGTATGGACTGCGAAAGTTACAGCGCCATCAGTTTAGCAGCAAAGGTGTTATGAAAGATAATTGAAACCCGGATGAGAGTGCAATTTGATATAATACCGTTGGAGGCACGGGGAGGATTCCGAAATGGCAGGGGATCTACTGATCAAGATTTCTCACTCCGCTATATCGTAGAGACGCATCTGGTTGAAGACCAGAAACTTTTGTGCGGTTTTGTAGATCTTGAGAAAGCTTTTGACAGGGTTGTGTAAAAGGACTTCTGGGATATATTGCAGTAGAGTCTACGTATAAAGATTGCTCCGCGAGTATGGGGATAGACGGCAGCGTGTCACACATTTTATTTCTTCTCCATGAGATAATACTCATGCATACCGCATGGGATGGCGACATGGCTATGTTGGATTCTTGATTGTATGATTTTGGATTGTATGATTCTCATTGTATGGGGCTTCTACTGGACCCCTGTGACAGACTTACAAATTAAAAATCTACCGGTATTCCTTCTTGCTGCCTATTGGTGGAGTTACGGGTTTGATTTCAGTATGTGAAATGCATGAAATAAAGACTAAATTGGACAGTTAAGTCTTTTGGAATATTTTAATAGTTAGATTCGTTCGATTATGTTTTATATTCACTAAGAAAAGCTTTCGAATATGTATTAAACATATTAGTACATAGGGTTCTTTTATATACTACATCGGGAGGCACACAAGCTTACGGCCCACCTGATGTAAAGCGGGTACCGTAAGTATCACTCGCGCGATGCCTCCTCTGCTGCTTACACAGCAACTCCTTGGGAGCTTACTGGTGACCTCACTCACACGCAGGAACACAACAACCTTCTAGGGATCTTGTTATTTGGCTGCGGTTTTCTGTGAGGTGGAGGTAGTTCCCGAGACGGGCTGCTTTGATGCGCCCTACCTCTCTTAAAATATCCAGAGCAAAACAAACAGACATGTTCATGCACACAAATGTTTGCCTTGTGTGGGAACCGAATCCACGAGCGTTGGTGTCAATGTCGCGTCATTCAGCCGATGAAATATAATGTTTTAAAAATTTCAAGGGAAGGGAAGCAGATTCTATATTCCAAAACAGGTACGAACGTACGCTCGCAGTTATGTAATATAGCATTTTGCATAAGCTTCACAGGGCTTCTGTAGTTTTAAGTAATCAAACTGAGCGATAGTTTTGATGGTAATTTTTGAAACTTAGCTATAGATTCCGCAATGCAAAAAAATCTGTGGTCGATAATAGAATTAGGCCTTAGGATTTAAGTTCAGATATACGTTAAATGTGATTGCTGAGTTAAAATAGGGTTTAGGATAGCGTTCTTATTCTTGTTAATGTCCGGTTTACGGTCCGATAAATGTATCCTTTTGCATCAAAATAAATGTTCAAGAAAATCTCCTTAAAACTATACATGTAAGATTTAAAATCTTTTCTGAATCCTGTATTCGCCTTTTTGCATGCCAAAAAACATTTGAAGTATTCAGATATGTACGAGAAAAATTAATTTCAAATAGTTTTCAGAAAGCAACGTGCCAACCCTATTGGTTTGTCCGTCAACAGGCTGGTACGAGTATGAATAGACGCCACAAAAAGAACCACTTGCGGTGGCTTTTGAAAATTGCTCATCGTTGCAGCACATACGGAACTGGTGCAAATTATTTTACGGTTAGCCTTCTTTTTAATGAACTCTTTCGTTAGCTATGTGGTAGAAGCTACTACCAGCTAGCGATGTATTCTCTCGGTACTTTACTGAGAAAAAGTTAGAGAAAAGGTTATTTTTTTACGTGGTCGCTGAACTCTAGAGAATGATGTTTGTCGTCGGTGTTTCTCTGACGTATTAGAAAACTTTGTACCCAAAGCTACTATTCTTGCACAATCCTTTCTTCTTCCTTTCCTTGATTACGCTAATGATACTTATCGAACTTACCGTGAATGTAACAGTCATATGGTATTTTGTTATGTTGACGACAATAAAGCCTTCGATTGTATACAGTGGGATAAACTGTGGGAAGTGCTGAGTGAAATGCGTACACCTGTATATTAACAACCGCTCACTCGTCAATCTGGACACCGACTACTCAATCGGTGTCCAGTTTGACGAAAGAGAGATGTGTTCTTCAAGATAGGTGTTACACAAGGATGTGGTCTTTACCTTCGTTTGTCAACGTATACGGTGTATATACTCGTACCAGGTCAGCGGTATGGTTGTATACTTCCCTGTGTTATATATTAAAAATAAAATAAAACGATAATATCAACTTTAACCATGGCTGTAGCAATCATATAGAATGGTAGTAGGCCAGCGTAAATTTGCATAACCTGACTTATGAAAGCTTACAAAGTAGTACTGATCAAATTATATATGCAGTTATTTCCCAAACTTGTTGACAAGTTTTCCTGGTAAGCTTCCTAAAATTGAGATTTTCCTACTCAAACTTCGTTTGCTGTAAGTATTTGCATTTCAGTGAAGGTAAAGTACGTACATGAATTGCTTTCTCCATCCGCATATTTGCCGATACGAATTTGATTAACCTACTTTCCCGTATTGCAGCGGGATTCTCTCAGCTTGGAGTTTCTTCCTCCTACAGATTCCGTTACGAATGCCAGCTGATAGTCCTGTTCCCGTGAGTCAATTTGGTTGCTATAGTTTACACTTTCTTTATTTTTTTTTCAAGTAATACTTCTTGTGATACGTTAGGAAAAAAATATTGGAGTGAATTTTTACTACACTGACATCTAAAATCGACACCACAAAGTTGTTTACTCAAGTTTTGTTCGTGACTATAATCAAGGTAGTTATTCATATACTTATTTAAGAATCTACAACATGTGTTTTATATTAGTGCAAATAAAATAAATATTTTTGTATAAATATTATAAAAAAAGCGATATTGCTTACTCGCAGTAACTCTTTAGGCAGTTGTTTTTGTGAGGTGGAGGTACTCCTATGGTTCTGTTGTGATTTACCTCGTTTAAGTTAGCTTAAGAACTATCATCTATCGAAAACATCTGGGAGCGATGACTTAACATACCTTCCGAATATGGAGTACTAAACCCATCCATAGATAGTCTGCGGTCGACGCTGTTTAACTTGAATGCTCGGTTAAATTAAACATTTTTTTTAAATTTCAATAGCAAATAAATATTGCGGGCAATCGCAATGACGAGCGCAGCAGCCGAGGCAGAAATGACCGATGCAGTCGTGGCAGTGACGGTATGCACCTATTAACGGTAGTGGATGGGTGCCTGCCGACGCTAGTTTGGTGGCAGACGCACACAATTTTGTTTAGATAAAATTGCCTATTATTTACAAACTGCAGATAAGTCAATCCTTTTATTTGCAAAATACGAATGTAAATAAAAATGCATAATTAAAGATGGCAAATGTTTTCAAGAGTTTCACTGTGCTTCGAATGTCATTGAGATTATCATTATTATTATTATTATCATCGGCGTATTATTACCTACATATTAGGAAATAAGATAAATATACGAATTACATGGCAATGTTTCTAAATTATATAGATAAAATGTTACTAAATATAATAATTTGTAGCTACATCGTCTAAGAATTCTGTAAACCTCTCCAGCGCGGCGAAGGGGTAAATCTATACTTTCAATCCTCCACGGCCTCACAGGCGCCAATTCGGTACTTGAAGTTTAAAAGATACGTATGCTAATAGATTTCAGTACATTTAACTTTAGAAATTCTAAAATAGGGATTTCTATTTTTAGCCCAAACTATAATAGTGCGAAAACATCAGTTAGGTTAGACAATAATTGTACGTGAGAAGTATAGGCCAATGATTTTCGGGCAAATAAAATAATTTTAAGCGAGCGGAAGGTCACCCATCTAAATTATATTTATGCTTAACTTAGTATAACGTAATTCACACCAGGCGAAAGTCAACTACGCAGAAAATAGAAAATACTCTTGAATCTACATAAGTTATGGCGACCTTTGGTCGATTTGCATACGTTTAAGGTGTTTCTCCACTGGCGTGGCGAGACAAGATGGGGTGAGAATTTCCTTTGAAGGACGTAATATCAATATTGGATTGGTAGTGATGATATTATCTCAGACGACCGATTTGCAACAAATGCCATCCATTTACTTGGGTGGCTTTGCAGCCAAGACAATACTACTTGAGAATCAGTCTAGCCATAAATGTATTCTTTGGCGACATTCAGCTATTCCGAAATTACATTGACTAATAGAGCTAACACAATACAAGACGGGGTAACGATACTGTCTTTACAGGAGGCTTTTGGCTGAAATCAGGTGAAGGTAGATGTATTAACTCTGGCATATACCACAGTCCAATACGCTACACTAGAGGCATCTGAAAATCCATACAATTCTATATTTGAGTCAATCTCAGTCGTGTTCAACTATCTACGAATAGTAGCGTGTGATAAACAAGATAGTTCATCTCTAAATCTTAACCAATCATGTTTTATGCCATCTGGGACTTCCTGATCCCACGCTGTACTAGCCAGCTATAATCGTTGCAGGAAACATTTGCCTATGACTATAGTAGGTGCAACCTATCCCATCCGTTCAAAAAGCTTTGCTACGTGTCGTGCTTTCGATTTCTTAGGATGGGAAACCTCATCTCGAATGTCAACGAAATATTGATATTCATCACTTGTTTTGTTCCAAATAATACCTAATGTTTCGTATCCTCTAAGTTAAGTTTTAAATTTGTAACTCCATTCTCTGTAAAAGCCCCCAGATGCAAGTAAGGCTGTCCTCTCATCGTAGATCTGTTTGGCTTTTTTCACGGTATCAGCACCAGTTAACAAATCATCCATATAAATAATTCGGTCTTTGTGATTTTAGAAACTAGTGAATATTTAATTGCTTAGTCATGAGCCAGTTGTTGTAGGGTTTTAGTTGCTAGATAGGGTGCACTCACGGCGCCAAAAGTAACTCTCGTCTTGCTAAAGTCTTTAATTTTGAAATTTAATATCCGAACTAGTCGGATTTCTAATTGTTTCTGCAATTCTACCTAATAATAACTCAGCCATATTGATAACAATAAATGTATAGTTTATAACTAGTCATTTGCAACCAGGTTTATTATTCGAAGGATAGATAGTTAGTAGTAAATTTGTATCACATTAAAAGTTCATGAAATAACGTAAGTGTCCACAAGTTGCAACTCCACAAAGTCCAACTGTTATTAAAGATTTATAAGTTTAAACTTCACTGTTCAATTACTTAGTTTTAAATTTATGAAGTCGAATATTTTTTATGTTACTCACAGTTTGTAATGTCCAATGTCTCTTGGTAATCCAATTAGTTATACACATATATGCACTACACTGTCTTGTCCACACTGTACACTGACAAACAGTACGACACTACACTGTACTGTAAACGTGACTTTACAATCTGGCCCGAAGGACCAATGTTGAAAAGCCCAAAAATCCCCGAAATAAAATGCCGTACGAGAACGAATTTCTTTATTATAAAACAAACTACATTAATACAACTAAGACATCGAGATATTGAAATGAAGTAAACGTAACCTCAACGAGACCTCTAGTAGACTAATTGGGAATTAAGCATAATCTGAATACATGAATATTTGTAGGAAACGAATATTTTACCTACAAGTACATTACCAAGTACAAAATTGAAAGCATAATTTACATGCATAATCAGTACATAAATAACTAATTACATAGGTATATTAGCGCACCAAACAGTAGTTATACATCTTTGGCATAACAAAAAGATAACAACCTTCCTGGTGTCGATTTTAGATGATGCGGTGTGCGCGTATCGCAAAAATTCACTCTCATCATTTTTTCCTAACGCACCCAAAGAAGTCTGCAATTATTTCTGTTATATCTAATTAGTAATTACCAAATGCGATTTTAATGCTCGCCTCGACACGCCTCACCGGTGGAAATCCATCTTTATACCTCGTAACCGTAACGTGGGATACCGTTTTATGAACTCCACAGGTGATATAGTCCATAACTTACTCCATTTTTAGAAGGGTATTTTACCCTTCCAAACCGTAGACTTATCTTTGGGAAACCACTTAAGCTTCGGTATATTGAAAATGAGTTCTTGAGCCGTTGACTTTGACTATGTTTTCGTAGATCATATAAAGGGATTTTTAAAGTTATACTTCTTTAGGCGCATTGGGGAAAAATGATCACTGACACCGACATCTAAAGTCGACACCATGAAGTTGATCGTGTACCGACACCTAAAATAGACACCACAAAGTTCATTCATTCATTCATTTATTTATCAGGAACAATTTACATTGTGTTTGATATATTACTACAATTATATTTAATATAGATTAATAAATGAACATGCAGCATATACATAAAGAAACACAAGAAGTAGAAAATCGGAATATTAAATTACAGTTCGTCTATTGAGTATAGGTTTCTATCCAACAGAAATGCTCTGAGCTTAGCATTAAAAGAGCCAGAGTTTAACAGAACTTTTAAATCCGCTGGCAGTCTACGAGTATTAAATATTTGTACAGCTTGGTAATGAGGGCTATGCTTGACAATGTTAAAGTTAGGAACAACTTTATTTTTGATGTCCCTTCTACGAGTGTTTTCTCTGACTTTTCTTTCTTCTTCAGACTCATATTCATGGATATATTTTTCAAAATTAACTAACAACACAAGTTACAAGCTGGACAATGTCGAGAATATTTAAACGCTTAAAATGAGATCGACAAGTTGGTCGCCTTTGAACTTAAACAATATATTTAAGTTCAAATAATAAAAGAAGTGTGTAAAATATTATGTATTTGAATATTATCGTCATATAAATCGGTCATGTAAGGTTCTAGTGAAGAGCCACGGAACAATGACTGGGGAAGTGTCACGTCACGGAAAACCGCATCCAAATAACAATTCCCTAGAGGGTTGTTGTGTTCCTGCGTGTGAGTGAGGTCACTAGAGTAAGCTCCTAAGGAGTTGCTGTGTAAGCAGCTGAGGAGGCATCGCGCGAGTGATACTTAATATATTACAAGCGTTAATTGGCTACGGTAACTGCTTTACAAAAAAAAAGGTGACGAGTGCCTCGGTACCATGCTACTCTCCGGTCTACCCGAATCCTATCGGTCTGTAATAATAGCTATTGAAAGCTCTGACATGAAAATCGCATCAGATACTCATACAGATACACTCCATGATTGAAGCCTGTAGAAGCTTTGCCGCTAACAAGAAATTTCGCAAAAATTACAAGGAACAATCTAAAGGTCCGAGGTGCTATTCATGTATCAAATGTGACGATAAGAGTCCGGAATGTAAATCTAGTAAGAACAAGTCACACACCAATAGTCAAGCAGTCATGTGCTGCTATCTTCATTGCAACATCATCTAATGATGATTCCTGGTTCATAGATTCGGACGCATCATTTCATCTTACAAAACACAAGAGTTTTCTGCAGAATGAGATGACTCCCACTTCAAGAAAGATAAGAGTCGCAGACAATAAAATGGTTTCAGTACAATGGATGGCGGTTTATGAATGAGAAAGAGAGGCTGACGAAGAACTTCGAGGCAAATCCCAAACTCTTTTGGAGAGAGGTACAGAAGTCTCGAAGTGGTTCGTCAGCATCCAGAATGGACAAGATAAAATGCAAAGGTGGTGGTATTCTTGCTAACACTCAGGAAGTGTAAGAACGGTGGACTGAGAATTGTGTAGAGAGAATAGAGAAATGTATGATCATGTCCAGGATGCTTGCACTGTGAGTCCGTGATTGATTCGGCAGTGCCAGCGTATCACGAAGACATTACCATGTATGAGACTGAATGGTCGATACGAAGTTTGAAAAAATGGAAAGTCAGCGGGAATCGATATGGTTACATGAGATGATCAAACTAGGTGGCACCTACGTTAGGAATGCCTTTTGAATTTGGGCAAATTATGCTGGAGAACCGGAAGGGTCCTGAGCGATTGGAGACGCGCAGTCATCGTGCGATTGTATAAATGCAAGGGCTCACGTATGGACTGTGCCAACTATAGGGCCATCAGCTTGATCAGCTTAGCAGGTAAAGTGTATGCAAAATCATTCAAGGAGGGTAAAATCCGATGGAATGCTTTAGGAAGCACAGGGTGGATTTCGAAGCGGCAGAGAATGTACGGATCAAGTTTTTTCACTTCGCAACATCGTTGAGAAGCATTTGGCTTTAGACCAGAAGATTTTCTGCGGTTTTGTGGACCTTGAGAAAGCATTTGATAGGGTTGTGAGAAAAAAACCCCGGAACATTTGCCCTTATATAGGGGTAGCCTGCTTCGTGCTGTGCAATCCACTTATGAGGATTGTTCAGCATGTGTGCGGGAGGACGGCAGCTTGTCGCCCTGGTTTGATGTCAACATTGGTGTCAGATAGGGATGCGTGCTGTCGGCTCGGCTATTCATCCTGTATCTGGACAGTTGTCTTCAGAGAATAAGAAATATGAATATGGGAATGCGAATGGGTGACTCAGTGGTCAACTGCCTGCTTTATGCAGACGACGCGGCATTAATAGCAGAATCACCATCCGAACTGCAAACACTAATTACAATAATGAAAGATGATTGTATGAAGAAAGGCATACAATTGAATGCGAATTAAACCAAGATAATGGTATTTCGACGAGCTCGGTGGCTCAGTCGTGAATGGCGCGACTTTGTCACCAACGCTCGTGGTTTCGATTCCCACACAAGACAAACATTTGTGTGCATGAACGTGTCTGGTTGTTTTGGTGTGGGTGTTTTAAGAGAGGTAGGGTGCATCAAAACAGCCTGGGGAAGTACCACCACCTCACAGAAAACCGCAGCCAAATAACAACTCCCTAGAGGGTTGTTGTGTTCCTGTGTGTGAGTGAGGTCACCAGTAAACTCCTAAAGAGTTGCTGTGTAAGCAGCTGAGGAGGCATCGTGCGAGTGATACTTAATATATTACAAGCACGCCGCTGACGTGGAGAGACGAGTGAACACAGGGAATAGCGTGAATGGAGCGTTAGGTGAACTTCTAGGCAGCCGAAATTTAAGCCAGAAAGCACAGCTCGCTGTACACAACGCAGTGCTAATCCCAACGCTAACTTATGAAAGTGAGAACTGGGTATGGCAGAGAGAGAGCATGAAAGTTGTGGCATAATTTGTGGCGTAACGCTTGATGACCGCCTTCGTAATGACGACGTATGAGAGAGAGTGCTCTAAAAGAGAGTGTCGGTGTTAAGATAAGAAAAGACATGTTCCGTTGGTTCGGACATGTAGAATGAATCCAGGATGAAATTGACCTTACCACGACGAAATTGATCGTGTTTTATAAGAAGGTGATATCAGGAGCCTCAGGAACCGGCGAGCGTGCATGAAAAGAGCTATGAATGTTAGAGAAGCGAGTGAAGTATGTAAGAACCGCGTCTTATGGCGCTCGTTTCTCTCTGCCTACCCCGCAAGAGATCTGGCGTGAAGATATACATACATACAGTATCCAGGTAAAGTCTTATCTATAATATATTTTAAAGTCTCGTCTCGCATTTTTAATATTTTACAGTTTTATAGATCTCGTTTGTTCAATTCGGTTTGATGAATTTAAAATAATCAAATATAATGTGAAGTATATTTCAAATCCGCGATGTGCCGAGGAAGTAACTTGGAAATACCCACGAGAACGATGCCGCACGAATACTCTGGTAATAAATAATATGAGCACTTATATCTGGATCTCATTTGCTTTAATTTCATATGAAGACGGTTGTTTAAACAAGTAGGTCAGTTTCTTTCTTTCCAACAACATTTTGACAACAAGAGAACAGATGCAAATGAAATGTAATTATTCAGTGATTAATATTTTCAGGCAATTAATTTCGATGCTTCCTCTATCTCATCATCAGATCCGACAACGTACTAGCTTCTGTTTACGGCTTTGCCTGTGTAGATTCCGTTATCGCTTTAATAGTCAATGTACATTGAATTATCACACCTTTTGTGTGAATCGGAACATATATAATTAATCCATCCATGTCGGTAGATGTAATAATTGAATAACCAATGTAAGACAAATTTTTAAGACTAAGGGTCACCTTAGTCTTCCTGCGACCACGGACGCTGCAAAGCGTTCGAAACGTCAGGTTCAACAAAATAAATAAAATACGCGATATTTCCGTTAAAAATTGTTTAATTCAAAATATATCACTCATTGCAAATAACAAAGGTCCTTAGTAATATTTAATTTCGAATCAATGAAATGAGCAAGCTATCTCTCTCGTACACTAAAACCACGCTACCTCCAACGGCAGCCTATTGTACTACCAGCTATTGTTAGGTCCAATCAAATAACGGATGTCATGCCAATACATATTCAACCAAATCAAAATTGCAGCAAATCTAAATTGTATTGATAGCGTTGGTGAATTTAATGGGCAATTTTGTGTATTCTACTATGTATATGAAACAGTATTCTTCAAAATTGAGAGAATAAAGGCTCCTGACATCACCTTCTGATAAAACACGACCAATTTGGTCATAGTAGGTTAGTCTTGGTTTTCCTCGACTCCAACATCCTTCCAATTTCGCATGTTTCGTTATTCTTTCAATCTGCATTCTTTCCATGCATGCCTTTTCTTTTCTTAACACCGACACTCTCTTATTAAATTAGTACCTACTTTACAAAGTTAGACATCTAGCCTCTTGTAGTACATTACTTTGTGTATCAATAGTTTTCGCAGCACACGCCAAATAATAACCTTTGAAGGCAAATTGTTGATACGCCTTCTTTGCAAATTATAGAAATTTTCGTAGGGATCTCAAATTAAAAAAATATATAGCCTATGTTACCCGTAAATAATATAGCTTTCTATACGGGAAAGATTATTTTAAACCGGTTACCGTTTCTTTAAGTGTATTCATTTTAAGAGAAAAGATTTATTTTTTGCATGTTTGTACACGTTTGTACGTTTGTTTGTATTGTTGTTAGTTTAGATTTTTATTTCTAAGAAGCCGACAATTTTTAAATAAAGGCCCATAAAAAAGAGTATAGTATCTTCAGATTCATGTGGGTTTTTTATGGCGCCAGGGGCACGATTCTCGCGTTGTCGACAGTTCATATGTCTAAATACCGGTACATAGGATTTGTACAAAGTCAATTTAATTTCATGCATCCGTGGAAGTATCCGACATCGGTTATGACGTCTCACGCTTCGCCGCTTCGTATCAAAGGCGATCCAATTAGCTGCGACAAGGTGGTTACATCAATTCGATACCTTCAGGCGGTACATAGTAACAGAGGAAACCAATTACAATAACAAAGGCAATACCCGATGTCTCGTATAACTTCTGTATCGGTGTATATATATATAACTAGTCTGGTCATAAATACTGTTACATAGATACGTTTATTTGTTTCAACACTTTAATTATTTTGAATATGGACAGCGTTTATTATGTTAAAAATTTCTTTCGATTTCCCACCGATTTACATATTTTTTTCCTGTTTATTATCAAATTACCATGGAATGGGATAGTGTTAAAGAAGAAAGAATAGAATTGCAATGATTGCCATGCACAAAGTGAGTAAGCAGCCGTTGAATATGGCATTCAAGACACTTCAAAATCTTGGTATCAGCCGTATGTTCGTATATCGTACTATCGACAGATATACCAACACTTCCTCTGTTGAAGATTATAAAAGATCGACTGATGCCCAAAAAGGGCGACTGATCACATTCATCGAATTACAGGCCAAACAGTACTTCAGCTCGGAGCAAAGACTCATGTTATATAAATCACAAGTCAGACCGCATATGAAGTACTATAGAGTAACCTTTTGGCGGGGGCACCTGGATACCAGCTAGGAACTTGTGACTCGGTGCAAAAACGAGCTGTGAGGATTGTTATTGATCCTAAATTCACACGCGACATTGAACCCTTGAGTTTAAATAGAGATTTTGCCTCCCTTTGCGTGTTCTACCGATTGTACAATGGGTTCTGTTCCGAGGAGTTGTTCGACATGATGCCAACAGCCTCTATTTTACAATCGATCGATTCCAGAGAAGTTTTCTACCGAGAACTCGAGAGAGAGAGAGAGTTGTGGAATGAGCTCCTTCCTCCTGCTGAGGTTTTTCCTAGGTTTTTTCTCATCATGGGGTTCTTGAAGAAAGGTGTGAGAAGGTTCTTGCAGGGTTTGCAACTCAAGAGTGATACCTTTGGTGTAGCAAATGCCCATAGGCTATGGTAACTGCTTATCATCAGGTAGGTCGTACGCTCGTTTGCCACGCAGCTCTTATTCTTACTATTTGTTAAAATATTCTCCCATTGGTCAGTAGGCTCGAATCGCTGTGAAATATAGGCGCTAAAACTCAAAGTTTTGTGAGCGCGAGGTGCTTTCGTGCGCAGTTAAGAATATTAGTGGTTTGTGGATGAACCATATACTTGTACGCCTCTCGAACTTATTCTATTAATTTTCAGTATAAATTTAATAATTGTATTATTAAATTTGTCATACAAGAAACGAAGCAAAAAATATCCAATACCTTTAATTTGGGATTGGATCAAATGTTGAGGGCAACTCTACAAATGTTATATAAGATGGACTGTGTTATGTGTATATATATGATGCCAACAGCTGCTTAGGAGTCCGACTAACCGGTGAGCGTGCATGAATAGCTATAAACATTAAAGAATTGAATGAAATAAGTGTCTAAAGGTGATGACAGGAGCCCTAGAAACCGGCGAACGTGCATGAAAAGAGCAATGAATGTTAAAGAAGCGAGTGAGGTATGTAAGGACCGAGTCATGTGGCGCTCGGTTCATTCTGCCTACCCGAGGGACTGCCCGCGAGGGACTTCGCTTGAAGATGTAGTAGTAGCCTTCTATTACAACCTCATCATTCTTCGGCTGGGATTTCATCCTCACACACTGGACTATCTACGATCGCAGGTCTAGAAAATATTTTTTACTGAGAACTCTTTAAGTTGTGGAATGAAGTCGCTGTCAAAGGTTTCGCTACTATAGCAGGTTTTTTTAAAAAAAAGATGCAAGAGGTTTTTAGCAGACGTATATGAGGGCATGGAAGAAGCTTGCTCCGTTGGTTTGGACATGTAAAAAATGCGCGAAAAAAGAATTATGAAACAGATATATAACCTGAAAGTAGAAGGATGTAGAAGCTGAGGAAGGCCAAGACTTACCTACCAGGATCAAATTAATCGTATTTTATCAGAAGATGATGTTAATGGATCTGATGTACATATATATATTCGATATTGCTAAAACTGTGTTAATATATACACCTATATATAAACTAGCTGACCCGGCAAACGTTGTTCTGCCATATAAATTATTTCTAGTTAACTTTTTAAATATTTTTTTTTTAAGTGATAATTTCTCTACTGGCGATGTGCACTTTTTGGGATAAGTAAAAAATGTTAAACTTGCGTCAGGACACGTGAACCTGATCGTAAGATTTTGATGAGAATTAGAACTTAAGTTCGCTGCAGCGCTAAAACATTAGTTACCTCTAATTAAACAATTAAAACATGAAGCGCTAGATCGTTCATAGGGCATTATTTTCTCGCGACCAAAACGTTGTAAGCGCCATGAAATTCTTGGCGCTTACGCGTTTCGTTCAACGTAGTTTATCAACATCGCTGTTTGGTTTAAGCGGCGCAGGGCGCTTGCGCGAGTGCGTGTTTGAGTTTTAGAGATTGGCGATGATGATGCTGGTAATGATGATGGTGAAAGATTCGTTGAAATTATGGACGAAAGTTGATTTTTCTGAGAGATAAACTTTTTAATGTAAAATAATTGTAATAGTTCTGAAGTGTTAAATTTTAGTGTAATATAAATTGTCATGTATGTGTACGATAGCGCAATATATGAATATTGTATTTTACCACATACATGATAGTACTTTTATACTGATAAATAAAGCAGTTTGTGCGAAATTATTCCCTAACCATTCCAAAATATTCAAAAATGCACAATGTTAATGTTCAAGTTTTCACTTTTGCCCGCACTCCCGGAGTGCAACCCGTTTTTTATGAAATATACTTTTTTATACCACTAAGGTGGACAATCAAGCATACGGCCTGCCTGATAGTAAACAGTCACCGTAGCCTATGGACATTTGCAACAGAAGGGGTGTCACTCCTCCACTCCTGTGCGTTGCCGACCCTCTAGAAACCTCTTCACGCATTTCTTGAAGGATTCGATGCCGCAAGAATTCCATATTTTACGACTTATTCTCGTACTTACCAATTATATATAAAAAAAAAACATAAAAATTGATCGACCCGTTTCGGAGAATGCGACTACAAACACCTTGACACGAGATTTTTATATATAAGAAGAAGATATCTATGATAAATACATCCTTCGTATATCATTCCCAAAGTTCTATCAATGTTTTGCGGTTATACACCTTGTAGCCACACATCGATATTAAATTACGTGTCACATAACTTCTATTACATCACTAGTACGCCTACAGAAAGGTATTTATGGCTACATTTATTGCCTACTAGCTGCTGCCCGCGGCTCCACCCGCGTGAAGTCAAATAACGTAGCCTATGTGTTAATCCAGATCATAATCTATCTACGTGCTAAATTTCATTCAAATCCGATCAGCGGTTTAAACGTGAAAGAGCAATAAACATCCATCCATACATACAAACTTTCGCATTTATAATATTAGTAGGATTTTACTACTGATGATAATGTGATCGGAGCTCCGGGAAACTTGTTATTTATTATGTAATGCTAATTTGACACCAACGCTCGCATTAATTCCCACACAGGACAAACATTTGTGTGCATGAACATGTCTGCCTGTGTTAGTCAGGTATTGGCGTCCTTCATGCCCGCGGGTCGTGCCTCGTATTTTCCTACCCTTGAGGAGGTGGAGGTGTTGGTAAAAGTACTTCCGAACATCGCGGTCGGAATTGATGGAGTATATATAATTTTCAGTCAATTTCGTCATTTTTAATTTCTTCCCATTCGTTGGGAAAGGAAAAGGTGACTCTACCTTTTCCTTGAAACTATTTTTAATTTAGTCTGTTACCACTTTAAATAAGGCCAAAGGCACATTTTCAATTTATTTTCCTTATATATATCTCAAGTTTTAATTTTAGAGAGTTTTCAAAATCCTCTTAATGCTAGATGACCCAAATTTAGAAACTCTGCTGAAAAATTCCTCGGGAAGGGTTCTCAGATCCAATGGCAACAGGGTTATAAAAGACTGCGCACTAATCGGCCAAGTGCGAGTCGGACTCGCGCACGAAGGGTTCCGTACCACTATCTATAAAAACGGCAAAAAAAATCACGTTTGTTGTATGGGAGCCCCCCTTAAATATTTGTTTTATTTTAATTTAATTATTTATTCTTAAAGTGAATATATAACTAAATATTCTGTGAATATTTCAAGCGTCTACCTGTTGCCGTTATCAATATCGAGCAAAAACGAGCAATAAAATCACGTTTGTTGTATGGGAGCCCCCTTAAATATTTATGTTATTCCATTTTTTAGTATTTGTTGTTATAGCGGCAACAGAAATACATCATCTGTGAAAATTTCAACTGTCTAACTATCACGGTTCGTGAGATACAGCCTGGTGACAGACGGACGGACGGACGGACGGACAGCGAAGTCTCAGTAATAGGGTTCCGTTTTACCCTTTGGGTACGGAACCCTAAAAATGATCCGTCCTTGTTGTTCATTAGCCTACTGTAGGACGCATTTGCTTTACAAACTACTCTATCCTATCGACGTTAATTTACTTGTGTTGCCTAATGTATATTGTAGAAATAATCTATTAATGTAATAATATATAATAATAGGGATTAAAGTATGAAATTGCCGTTTAATAGTAATAGATATTTTGAATTGATATTAAACCTTCATGGTGTGACATTTTCGAGTGAAACTTTTTTCACATGAGCACGTGTAAAAAGTATGAGAAAACTCTCACACTGCACGAGAAACCGTTGTAACTCTACAGGAGCTGCAGTTAGAAACCATACGTCATCCTCCGTACACGTCAGACCTTGCTCCAACTGACTACCATTTTTTTCGCGATTTGGACAATTTTCTACTTGTTAAAAAATTTTCTTCTCTGGAGGCAGTACAAAATGTTTTCACAAAGTTTGTCGAGTCTAGATCCCCAGAGTTCTACCGCAAAGGCATAAATAAACTTCCGATTAGATGGCAGCAACCTATAGATAAGGAGGGTAAGTATTTTGCTTTCTTTTAATATACGGAACCCTAAAATACAAAATTTAAAAAATGAGTCGTATTATAGCGCCGTTCAGTTATTGTTAAATATGTACATAAGTTAAATATTTTCGGCCGCGGTTTGTCAAGCATAGGTGGAATTATCTTAGGGTACTCCATGAGGGCATATCTCCTCACGTCTGATAATAGCCGTTGAGCCAATATCGGTGACCTTCAGGTCGACATGATCAATATAAACCCTTTCGATGGAAGTCATGTATACCCGTATGCAAGAAGCGGAATGGGTATGAGTATGGGCTGATGTACAAATATTTGATATTTTACGTTGTTGTTATCAAATAATCCACTTATGAAACTTCAAACGCAAAATCCAATATTAAATAAAAGAGATATTCCGAGCCATAACGAAAAGCTAGTTATCAAAGAGGGTGGGTTCGTAAAATAACATTTTATTTTAGTGCCCCGACCGAGGGCTTGTAAAATTCATCATAACATTGTTATATAACTTGTTGCTGCCTCTTTGCAATGTAATGGAATATTGAGATTTGTACCAATTACTCGAACAGTTAAGAAACTACCTTCAAAACTACAATTTTCTCGGAAAACTTGCACCAAAATTACTACTTTAACACCAAATATCACGGGTTCAATTTCTGTTTGCGACATGTTGCATGTATTGCATGCATGTGTGCATAGTATGTATCTATTTGCCTTGGTCTGGTTGTTTCCTGTCTGTTATAAGAGCATATCGGAATTATATAATAGACAAAAGACCCTACAGAGAGCCCTCTCTTGAAACAGTCGCTACCAAATCACTGGTGAGTGCGCATACTGAATGTAGAAGTGGAAAATTGGAAGATGTAGGTGTTAGGGGCATGTCCAATGAGTGAAAGACATGTGAACGCGCGCGTTTTCCACTCAAATGTAGTTTGTTCTTGGAAAGTTTTGAAAGACAATCATAGTGAATAATGTGAAAGAAGGATATGGAAGCACAAACATACACTGAAAGGTGGCGTCTAGTGGGGACGCGGTGTTTGAATCTTCCGCAGCAAAACAGAGAAAAGCAATATTGGATTCTGTATTTGAATCTTCCGCAGCAAAAAAACGAAAGCAATATGGGATTATTATTTATTTGTATCATCTTTGCACTGGAGTGCTAGCATGAAAGATATGAAGACGGTAAATAGTAGTTTTATGGATTCTGGCGTTACAGTTCGAAATCTATATTTACATGCAATTGTTGTACGTAGCATGCCCTTCTAATAACTTACATCTACAGCGCCTGAGAGTGCGTCGAGTGGCGAAACACATATTGAAGAGGACCAGAGCAGCAAGAGCAGTAATGGCGGTTGCATGCAATTTCTTCAATCAAGATGACCGCATCAGCTGAGGCAGACACGACCTGAGCAGATATGGCCGCGACGACATGTATCTACTAGCGCCAGTAGGTGGGTGCCGGCCGGCGCTAGTTTTCATTAACTAAATGGAGCCGGAACAATGCAGTTGCAGTCAAATTGTATGTAGAAATAATTGTTCTATCGATACGGGAATAAAATAGAAGCTTCAGTCAAAGAGAAGCATGAAAAATGAGTTGAATACCTACGTTCCATTGTTGGTTAGGTTGTTAAACCAAATGCCTAAGCTAAGCACAATGCAACAAAAATTGTGGTGAGCTTAGACAATAGGGCCTTTGATCAGTCGATGGTGATTCGGTTTTCATTATTACATCATTCGTAAAGGTGGAGATTTTCTCCGTTTATGAAATCTTGAAACCAATTAACATAAATAAGTAAACCCAAGAGAGAAAAACTGAAGATTGAAAATAAAAATTAATATCCAATCCCGAGACGTGGCCGATGAAAGTTTAATTAAAAAATATTGGTGTTTTGTAATTTCAGGGTTCCCAATGGTGCATATAATAATATTTTTCGGAGTTATTGCTAACTAATGAACGTATTTTAAGGTAGGTAGCATTTACGAATTTTAAGAAAGTGGGAAAATAATATGCAATTTGATCCACGACGCATCATCATCAAATAACATGCTACAAAAAAAAATATATACATTCTTACGATTAACGTCTACAACGCCTGATGATGCCTCGTGGAGAGGCGAAACACGTGTCGCAGCGACGACCAGGCCAGTCGTGGCAGCGACGGTGGTGGTGGGGGCATGCGGATTCTGTTCCAGATGGCGGACGACCGCAGCAGTCGAGCCAGAGACTACCGGAGCAGCCATGGCAGCGTCGGCATGTTGCACTTACTAACAGTAGTGGGTGGGTGCCGGCCGGCGCTAGGCCGCATGATAGATCAAATTGCATGTAAATTTCACTTTCGCAAAATAACGCCTGAATCTATTAACTGGAAAATAATATACCTACGTTAGTGATTTGATTACCAAATACAATACTATATTACAAGGTTACAATAATTACATTTCCTCAGAATTTATTCTTAGTTTCGCTGTGTTTTAGGGATCCATACCTTAAG
The DNA here is from genome assembly GCA_947507595.1 of Pyralis farinalis. Lineage (NCBI taxonomy): Eukaryota > Metazoa > Arthropoda > Insecta > Lepidoptera > Pyralidae > Pyralis > Pyralis farinalis. The sequence continues at coordinate 9,037,429 of OX382282.1, read as the reverse complement.
AAAATCAACTGAACACTGTTACTGCTGTCTGTCAGTCTATCAGTCTGTTCGTTCGTTTGTTTGTCAACGAGCTGTATTTTCAAAACATTAATAGAATTAGACTTGAAATCTCACAGATTGTGTGATTGACAAAAGGTTTGGTTTATCCTTTGGGTTATGGAAGTCCTAAGGCAGTCGCACTGTGTAAATATCAGTACTTTAGCAAAATCCTTAGGATTACGCAGCGGACCCCGCCAATCCTAATGGTTAAGAAACTTAATAACGCTAAGAACAAGAGGAAGATGTGCTTTGTGTGCTTCCGCGGTGGTGGTGGCGGAAGCACACAAAGCAGGTTAGATCAAATTGCATGTACATTTTGTTCTGTCGGAGACGTACTCGTAGCTTTCTCGATTATCAGGTAATCAATATCAGGATTGTAATTACCAGCAGAAATGACAGGTCCTGGATAAGCGGCTATAAAATTAAATGCCTTCGGAGGTGAAATTGAAGGAGGTGTAAATGAAGTTTCGCAAGGAATGTTTTCTCCGGAAATTCATTCAAAGTTTTCTTGAGTCGTTATAAATTTTCGGATATTTATACGGCTATCTTCGTCTGAGGATTCTGAATCAGAAATTATGTCAGGGCTAAAATCGGGATCAACAACAGAGTCGTCACAACTTTTTCGACGTCAGATAGAGTAATTAAATCATTTGGGTTTATCTGCGCCTGCATGTGATATGCTTCTAAAATAATCTTATAATACTTACTAAAATAAGTTTCTTTTTATTTATCTACATATTGCCTACCCGATATCTTTAATCAAAACCTTTTACATATTAGCCGAACCATAATCCTATCATGAAATATACTATTTTTACAATAGTAACATTAATTTATGTATAATTGTCCTATTTTTATTATGGGTAGGTGACATTGTGTCAATCCAAATAATGTAAAAGACATGAATGGAAATGTAACATGGTACATTCTCATCCCGATCCACGGGGCCACCGAGGCCTTTTTTTTACAAAGTGCAATTGCGTTTATGTGTGTTAATAGTTAGTGTAAATAGTTCACTTCACTTTTTAGATTTAACCATAACTAAAAATCAATCCCTCCATCAATTTTCGATATATCGTAAACCAAAAAAAGAAAAAAAAGAATTATACGAAAAAAAAAAAAAAAAAAATAACTGACTATTGTACGCGGTTCCATATATTTCGACAAATAAATACACTGCGAGTTTGTCATACCTGGGTAAAATCACTGACAAAATAGTTCACATATTTAGAAAAAATAACATACATGTTGCTCTCAAATCCCATAATTCACTCAGGTCACTTTGTAACACTAAAGATAAAATCCCGCCCAATAAAAAATCCGGCGTCTATAAGCTGTTCTGCGATGAATGTGAACACGTTTATATCGGGCAAACTGGTCGTAACTTTATAACACGATTTCACGAACACGTATCGGCGTATAAAAACAATCGCCCAGAAAGGTCACACTTCGCCGAGCATCTTATAGACAAAGGACATAACTTATCCCCCACTAATACATATCAAATTTTACACACCATAGACAAAGGTTTAAAACTAAATATTAGGGAACAATTAGAAATTAATAAACATAAAAATTCTAAAATTACTCTCATGAACAAACAGACTGACGTAAACCATTCCCCACTATTAAATATCTTTTCGCTCACACCATCCACCCCCACCCTCAATTCAATATAAGGGACGGCACAGCGATGGATTTGTCACTTGTAGCATGTTATTCTTACGATTAACGTCTACAACGCCTGATGATGCCTCGTGGAGAGGCGAAACACGTGTCGCAGCGACGACCAGGCCAGTCGTGGCAGCGACGGTGGTGGTGGGGGCATGCGGATTCTGTTCCAGATGACGGACGACCGCAGCAGCCGAGGCAGAGACTACCGGAGCAGCCATGGCAGCGTCGGCATGTACCAAGTACTAACAGTAGTGGGTGGGTGCCGGCCGGCGCTAGGCCGCATGAACTAATTGGTGGCGAAAGCACGCAAAGCAGGTTGGATCAAATTGCATGTAGATTTGACTTTCGCAAAATAACGCCTGAATCTATTAACTAGAACAAAATGTATTAAACGCCATTCCATTAAACATAATAACAAATAATACACAAAATCATAAACACCCAATTATTACTAAAGATTGGAAATGTACACGAGAATGTATGAAATTCACACCTGAGGAACGACATAATATTTGGAATAAATACTGGTATTAGCTATGTAAATCCAGACGCGCAAAAGTTTTCGTTCAGTAAAAAGACGTAAGACCAATTAAGTTTCTAATGTCTACATCAAAATTGAATCTCGATACTAAGCTCTTTCCAAAATGATCGACTATAATCAAACATATCAGCTAGTTTGTCGACAATTCCTTTTAAATACATTTGGATATACCAACGATTCGGTGATAACGGAATTGAGTAAAGCTGCGAAGACTGGCGCATTGGCTTCAGAAGATAAAAGAGGCGGTAAAAGAAAAGAGAGCTCGATGGCGTTGTGGCGCGTATCATTCTAACCGAACACGCAGGTCAAAGGCAAAGGCAACGTCAACCGCATTTTGTCTATGGACGGGTTCATCTATCTCGAGTTCCTCCGTGCTTCGGAGGGCACGTTAAGCCGTCAGTCCCGGGTGTTGTCGATAGATGACAGTCGTTAAGCTAAGTCAGTGGCCCTCGGGCGGCTGGCAACACTGGCCTCCGCCAATCCGCATTTGAGCAGCATGGTGGAGTATGCTCTAAACCCCTTCAGTTGAAAGGAGACCCGTATCCCAGCAGTGGGATGTGTAAGGGTTGATGTGGAAATGAAAAGTGGTTCAAAGAAAACCAATCCAGGAGCATATAATGAGCTGCCATCCAATTCAATGTCATTACAGAAGACACAATGCACCGATCACACGCTACCTATCACGCCATTTGATGACATGTCCACGGATTTTGATTGTGGTATCGAAATATATAAAAAGACAATGAAAGATATGAAACTTTTAATGCCCAAAAGCGATACGTGTGTAGAGTGTGAAATATGTAAGAAAAGCGATGGTACATCCACTGAAATCGACAGTTATAATGAGCACAAAATAAAAGCTGAATATGCTATCAATATGTACAGATCAGAATCCCAACGAAGTAGTGTTCATACAATTTTAGGAAGTTGTCGTTCTCAGCCTGAGGGCAAAATACTACTCAACAGACTTACAAAAAGTTATTCTGTTACTTGAAATGCCAAACATCAAAGAATCACATTTTGTAAGTAGACTGATCACGTTCAATTTAACGTTCGCTCCCATTCAGCCAAAGAGTAAAGATGAAGCTATTTGTATTTTATGGCACGAAGCTATAGTCGGACGCGAAGCTCATAACATCATTGATACAATATGGGCATTTATTGACTCAGAAAAAAACGTAAAGAATTTACATTTTTGCGTAGACAATTACTAATTACAGCGGTATAAAGAACTGGTATCTTTATACCATTTTGGTAATTATTTTGAATAGTAGCTAGAGTGAAATTGAAAATATAACGATAAGCTACCTTACTAAAGGATATACTCACATGAGCGCAGACTCAGTTCATGGAAATATAGAGAAAAAGATGCACCGCAATCAGGCAGTGTTTGATTTTGAGGACATGAAATACTGCTCGAATGAAAATAAGGGTTGTAGAGCCCCATAATCTTTTCAAAAAATTCAAAAACTTAATGACGTCTTATATACTTACTGTGTTTTGGTTTGGTTTCCATAGCGATGATAAGTATTTGTTACTATTTCAAAAACTTATTAACATCGCTGTGTTTTGGTTTGGTTTCCATAGGCCATGGTTAGTGTTGGATCCCATTTCAAAGTTAGTAAGTGTTATAAATCGGGCACCGAACTATATTTTTTTTAAACTTTTAGTATATAAAAATATAGACAGTAATCTTATCTAGCATCTCCAAGAGTCATATTGAGCTTTAGATTCGTTGTTTTGTAAGGCTTAAGAAAATCGTATTTTTTTGCTTTCCAGTAAAAATTGGAAGTCCCTTACTGTGTTTTAATTTAGGACAGCCGAGCAGCTCGACCCACATAGTATTTGGGCTTTCAAACGTTCACTGTCTTTTAATACGTAGGATTAACATTTAGAGCGCATCAAAGCAGATCGTCTGGGGAAGTACCTCCACCTCACAGACAGACACGGTCAAATAACAACTCCCTAAAGGGTTGTTGTGTTCCTGCGTGTTAGTGACGCCACCAGTAAGCTCCTATAGAGTTGCTGTGTTAGCAGCAGATGTGGCATCGCGCAAGTAAGTAATACTTAATATATTGCAAGCGATTATAGACTAAGGTAACCGCTTTGTATCAAGTGGGCTGTATACTTGCAAGCCTCCCGGCATTGTATTAAAAAAAAGAACAAATTGACTCCAAGAAGATGCTATCTTTTTTGTTATATTCATTCATTATTGAAATTTGCAGAGGTGCCAATAAAAATGTCCAGTACTTTACAAAACTTACTCGAGGGTCATCATACTGTATACTTCTTTTACCTGTTTTCTTATTAAAAGACAATAGCAGTTTTCGCCTTAAAATATTAACGAAACACTTCATATATGTATCTTTTATGTTTGAACTTTTCTGTATGATATCTAACCGTGGGTGATAAATAACGTACTGTGACCAAAAAGATTCTTTCTCAGACCGCACGAACGCACCTTCCTTAAGAAATTAACTTCTAATATTTTTTTTTTATTAAATAAATTATCGTCTATCATTCATGTTCATAGATCACGTTTCGAACGAACCCTCCCAATACTGATGAATTAGCCATTAGGATTGGCGTGGTTCGATTCCTACGTCCAAGGATTTGCGAAGATTGATATCTAGCGACTGCCGTTAGACTTTCACAGCCGGCACGGGAAAAACCAGATTTTTCTTATGTTATATCACGCGTCTTCTATACAGATAAAAATTGAGGAGTGTCTGTTTGTAATATTAAAATAACCGCTTTTTACTAAATGCATGTGGATATATACACGGTACATATACCAAAATGAATATTTTTACAATTTTTGTCTGTCTGTCTGTTTGTTCCGGCTAATCTCTGAAACGGCTAGACCGATTTTGACGGGACTTTCACTGGTAGGTAGACGACTGTTCAGAGCACAATATAGGGTACTTTTTATCGCGTAAATATTTAGGGTTCCTGCTTAAAATATGAAAAACTGTTAAAATTTGGGGGATATATCTTCCCTTCGGGGGACTTTGCACTTTTATTTTTATTATTATATATTATTTTCACAGAATACGTATTTTTTTTGACATAAAATAACTACACATTTATATATATATAATATATATATAATAACATAATATGTAATAATATAATAATAATCTTCTATACATCTATACAGATAAATAAAATTGGAGTGTCTGTTTGTAATATTAAAATAACCGCTTTTTACTAAATGCATATGTATATATACACGGCACATATACCAAAATGAATATTTTTACAACTTTTGTCTGTCTGTCTGTTTGTTCCGGCTAATCTCTGAAACGGCTGGACCGATTTTGACGGGACTTTCACTGGCAGATAGCTGATGTAATAAGGAGCAACTTAGGCTACCTTTATTTTAGAAATTTTATTTGTTTTTATTAATATAAATAAATAATAAAAAAAAACTATTCCGCGCGGACGAAGTCGCGGGCACAGCTAGTTTAAAATATAATTTCTTAGATGTACGGGTCTCCTCATGGTGGTTTCCCTCACCGCCTAGCAATCGATAATAAAAAAAACGTAAATATTAATATTATATATTGTAATTTAAATAAAGCTGAAAATCTATAACAGAATTATATTACGTCACTCTGTTATGTCAAGATAAATTCACTGTCAAATTTAATTGCGATAGATATCAGTGAGTAAATTGCGCTTGAATTATTGTCTTCGTACCTAAACGCCCACTCACACACACGTCTAATTATATATCCATCCTCTCAAAGATATAATAGAATAACTGAAAAGTCTTGAAGGTAAATTATACCAATATACAATTTGACATTCGCCCTTTAGGACCAACAATAACTTTTACTTTAATTGAATAAGATTACTTTAATTGATTCTGATTAATAAATTCAATTTTATTATTTCAATGTTCAATTATTATACAATTACTAACGTACCTATACAATATTAACAATCTATTTCATCTAACATGTCACAATGACAAATTTGTATTTTTTGACACTAATAATTTTATTAGTGTTTAGTTATTTGACGAAGGATATATCATATTTTTCAAAGAAATCTAGGAATAAGATAGCCACTTTAGTGGCTTATAATATTAATAGCAACAACAGGTTACAATGCAAACTACTAAGTATTTGTGTAGATTTAACTGCAGATTTAAACTGCTCAAAAAGACAAAAGGAAAGCAAAACCAAAACTTTGTACATCTAAATATTCAAGGCTTTCCTGGCTGTGAAGAAATAGTACAATTATTTTTAGGAAAATATAATATTGATAAACTATATTTATCGGAACATTGGCTAAACAAAAGTGAAATATTATTTGGAATTAATAATTGTAAAATAGATGACGAAGTGTTGGAACACGTGAATGAGATTGTATATCTTTAATGCGTTTTCAGCAGGGATGGAAGATACACCGCTGATGCGGAAAGGCGAGTGAGTGCTGGGAATAGTGTGAATGGAACGTTGGGAAAACTTCTTGGCAGAAGCTTGATCCAGAAGGCACAGTTCGTTATACACAATGCAGTGCTGGTCCCGCTTGCTTATGGAAGCGAGAGCTGGGTATGGTAGAGAGAGCATAAAAGTAGAATAAACGCGGTCGAAAAGCGTTGCACAAAGTTTGTGGCGTGATGCTTGCAGACCATATTCCCAATGATGATGTTGGAAATAGAGCTGGTCTGAAAGAGAGTGTCGGTGGTATAAGGAGAAGAAGAGGCATGCTCCGTTGGTTCGGGCATGTAGAAAGAATGCAGGAAGAAAGAATTACGAAACAGATACCTAACGCGAAAATAGAAGGATTAGGGAGCCGAGGAAGGCCAACACTTACCTACCATGACCAAATTGATCGTTTTATCAAAAGACGATGTCAGGAGCCCTAGAAACCGGCGAGCGTGCTTAAGAAGAGCAATGAATGCAAAAGAAGCGAGTGAGGTATTTAAGGATCCAATCATGTGCCGCTCGGTTCTCTCTGCCTACCCCACAAGGGGTTTGGTATGAAGCTACAGATAGATAGATACTGGGATACATTGCGTTGCGGGGTGCATCTAGTTATTTATATCTGGGGAAGAAAGATTCAGCTATTTTCATATCCAATTTCATATATTCACGCCAAGTCGATCGGCTGTGAAATCAGGGAGTTACAGAACCGATCGTCACTTTCTCCTTTATAATATTAGCTTCGATTTCATGTCAATTCTACGCCAAAAATACGATAAATGTACGTTTCAATATCAAATGAGCATGTAAATATAATATAATCAATTTACAAGTCTCAAACACTGTTCTATTAAATTATATTAATATTAACATTACTACCAGTTTCTGCAGAGCCAGAGTGACAAATCCCGACAGCCAGCTTATACAATTTCTGAAACTGAAAATACCTTAATAAATTTCAGCGTACTTCGCTGAATGTTTGTAATATTGTCATTGGATATCCAAATCCTGTCTGTAACTGACAGCAATAAATATCATTGAATGACAGCCCTTGCCAATGGCAATGACAAGTCGGTTGATAGACCGAGAGTTGGTCAATTTAATGGTTTGAAAACTAACATTGTAAAAGCGTATAGCAATTTGACGAGACCGGTGGTGGCGGATTGAGAAGCGCATTGCTTAGTACTGCGTCACCAAGGCACATTTGATTCGATTCCCACCCAAGTCAAACATTCCACCTAGAACTGTTAAATTTAATGTTTTTTTTTTAACTACATATTAATATATATAGCGTATAGTTTACTTTTTGGTACGATGTCTTTGGAGCATTCTTTGGAGCGAGACGAGCTCGGTGGCGCAGTGGTAAACGCGCTGTTACGCTACTTTGACACCAACGCTCTTGGGTTCGATTCCCACACAGTACAAACATTTGTGTGCATGAACATGTCTATTTGTCTTGGTCTGGGTATTTTCTATATATAATAAGTATGTATTTACAAAAAAAAATGTATTTATAAGTTGTCTAGTAGCCATAACACAAGTCCGCCAATATTTATTTATTTATATTTATTTATCCTAGCATCACTGGTGCGATCCAAACGTTGTAGAAACCTCTTCATGCGTAGGGTTTCGTAGTAAACAAGGAAGGTCTTGTTTTCGCCTAAACGTAAAGTGGGGATGATTTTTTTTATTCGCGCTCATGTCATGGCGTGGGTAGTCGTTAGATAGGTTTTTAAAATATTGAGGGTGTGAGAAGATCATTTTTCGATATAGTGATCCGATTACGAAATATTTATATTGAAAGTGCAAATTTTTGTTAGACTCACGTGCCCATCCAAATGCCAGCGAGCAAAAAATCATGTTAGTAGTCCATATAGTGAATTTTAAAGGAAACCTATTACGGCTAAGCAGGCTTTACAGGTGAATGAGTTATGGTTGACGAACTTATAAAATGTATTTTCTTTTATGAAAATGTACAAATTAATTTGACATTGCACGTAGTTCCTAATTTGAACGGCGGATTTTTTTTCGCAAGAAAGCAAAGCGATGCAAATACGGAACCCTACACTGTGCGTGCCGACATACACTTGGCCGGTTTTTTAAGAAGCCCATGTTGGAAACTGTTGGGATAATCTCGGCGTGTAGTTCATTTCACAAAATAAAGGTTCGTAAAAGAAAACCTCTTTGGAGTGTATATTATATGACATTAGTTCCAATATATGAAGATTAAAATTTATTGTAGTAACTGATCCACCGAGCTTGTCAAAAATGGGGTTACCGTTTTATCTTTCTAACATGGGATCCTAAACAATTCATCATTTTCTTTAATAAAATATTTTTCTATAGCAACCGAGGACAATTATCGTGGATTTAAGATTTATAACAAAACTTTCTTTCCTCAAGCTCCCCAAACAAAACACAAATCTTATTACATGCCAAATAACAGAAAAGCGTCGACGGCGGAAGTATTTTTTCATTAAAATGTTTCGCATCTCGTTTATAAATATTTTGCCTCGATGGAAATGACACGTTCGGGCATTTGACGCCCACGATTGATGTACGTTATATGTACAACACGTATTTTTTTTTTATCCAACGTCGGGAAGCGTACAGTCTATCTGATGTAGAGTGGTTATTGTCGTATGAACGCTTGCGGTACAGGAAGTATCAGTCGAGAGTTGCTACCCCAGCTGATATCAAAGCATGATGCTTACAGTTTTCTGTGAATGAAGGTATTTCCCCCGTTAGTCGCTTTTATATTATTATTTACATGCAATTTAATCTAACCTGCTTTGTGTGCTTCCGCCACCAATTAGTTCATGCGGCCAAGCGCCGGCCGGCACCCACCCTGTTAGTAAATGCACCATGCCGACGCTGCCATGGCTACTCCGGTAGTCTCTGCCTCAGCTGCTGCGGTCGTCCGCCATCTGAAACAGAAACCGTATGCCCCCACCACCGTCGCTGCCACGACTAGACTGGTGGTCGCAGCGACACGTGTTTCGCCTCTCCACGAGGCATCATCAGGCGTTGTAGACGTTAATCGTAAGAATAACATGCTACAAGTGACGAATCCATCGCAGTGCCGTCCCTTATATTGAATTGAGGGTGGAGTTATATTATTATTGTTTCGGACGTCTAGCAAGAATGTAGGATGAAAGAACGACGAAACAGTTATACAATGCGAAAGTGGAAGGTGAAGACGGAGACTAACCAACCATGATCAAATTGGTCGTTTTTTTATCAGAAGGTGATGTCAGGAGCCCCAGGAACCGGCGAGCGTGTATGAAAAGACCTATGAATATTAGAGAAGCCAGTGAAATGTGTAAGGACCGCGTCTTGTGGCGTTCGGTTGTCTCTGAATAGTCAGCAAGGCGCCTTTTTTTTTGTGACGCGGGGAAAAATGAGTTACGCACACCACCGGTGCCTGGGTGGCCTCCGGTGGTAGTGTGGGACTCCCCGTCGGCTGCCCGACGGTATACCCACTAAACAACCCCGCGAAATGCCATCAGCCGCGTTGGTGTGGTGCCCCGGATCTGTCAGCAACAGGGCACAACTGCGACTGGCCAGCCCCTCAAAAGGGGCCGGACTTCTTCTCTATAGGGGCGATCCCGGCAAATTGGGACAGCCCCTCCGGCGGCGGGACCATTATGGGGCCAGGTTCCCATCCTGACCCCTAGTCCCACAGGTTAGGGAGGCGGCAGCAGATGCGCGTAGCGCCTATGCCGCACTCCCGTCCGCCGTCTCCGGAGCGGGACAGCCTCCGGATCGTCCTCCCTGTCCCGCTCCGAGGCCTCTTTCTGGGACATGACCGTCTCACAGAAGGAGGCCAGTCAGCAAGGCGCCTGGCGTAAACATATACATACAAATATTGAACAATAACTAGATTTCTAATATTCCGTACCAAAAACGTAAAAGAAATGTAAAATCTGAAATTGTATATGTATGTATATCTTCACGCCAAGTCCCTTGCGGGGTAGGCAGAGACAACCAAGCGCCATAAGACGCGGTCCTTGCATACTTCACTAAAATTATAATTAATTAAAATCTGAAATTGTTATAGTTAATAAATGTATACGTTTTTTTTTTAAATATAGCTATGTAAAAATTGTATAAATAAACAATAAAGCCCATACAAAAGTCTTTATGAATCATAATATTCGCTTCGATAAAAGTGGTAATCTGTTGAAGCAATGTCTGGGGAGTACGGTGGGTGTCGGAGAAATTCCAATCGCAGCTCTTCTAATTTAACGACCGTCTGTCGTGAAGTGTGAGGTCTAGCCTTGTCCTGAAGCAGCAGTAGGCTAGAGCATTTGACCAGTCTCGGTTGTTGAATAGCGAGCTTTTCCATCATGGTTTGGAATATTGACAATGCAGGTCTGCGGTAATCGTCTGGCCAGATATTGAGAAACTGTAGTTTATGACACCAGTACTGGTCCACCAAACACTCACCAGTACCTTTTTCTGAATCAACTTTCGCTTGGGATAGGATTTAGCCGGTTCTCCTGGGTTCAAGCACTGATGAGCGTTTTCGATTGTCGTACAGGATCCATTTTTCATCACAAGTAACAATACAATTCAAAATTCGCTCGTTATTGTGACGGTTGAGTAATGTAACGCTGCACTCAATGCGTGTTTGTTGGTGTGCTTAACTCAATTCATGATGTACCCATTTCTTGAGCTTTTTCACTTTACAAATTTGTTTCAAGTAAAAATGTTTTGACACTCATACAGAAGCCTACCGCTAACTCTGATGTGGTTAGCGATGGATCTGCTTTCACGATCGCCTTTAATTCTTCGTTGTCAACTAGGGTCTTCGGCCGTCCTTCGGCCGGGTTTGTTCTGTAGATCAAAATTTCCAGTATGAAAACGTTGAAACCAACAACGTACCGTGTTTTCTTTTACAGTTAGTTTCCCCACAATACACAATCCCCACAATTAATCCTTTGAGCTGTTTCTGCAGCGTTGGTGCCACGGTGGTACTCGTATTCGTAAATAGCGCGATATTTTAAGTTTTCCATATTGTGAACAGACCGATGTCAAAGAAGAATCATATGGCGTAAAAACAAATGAATTACTAAATTCGAAATACAAATATATGTGTAAATTTTAAATAAATTTGAATTTGGAATTCCCAACCAAGCGCCAGATATTAAATTTGAGTTCCAAGTGGCCAGTTTGACAAAATGCCAGTTTCACACGTAAGGGCCTAATATTATAAAAAAGGGAAATCCATTTTTAACACGCTTTTGTTAGTTTCACTTGTAAGTATGTAAAAACTTCTTAGAAGTCAACTTTGGCCCACTTCCAGTTTCCGATTGAGTTGAAAATTTGCATAGCCGTTTACTTTGGATGACAATGCATAATTAGCTGAGTGACGTCATTCGAAATCCAGTATAGCACTCCCCAAAGATGCGGACAGTTATTTTTTATACACTCCCTTGATATGAGTATCAAGACTTGCTGAGAAGAATACGAAAAACGTGACATCACTCTAAACTCAATATGACGGACGCCTCAACAAATCGGGGGGTTTTTTTTAAAATTTAATAACACGCTTTGTTGAGTTGCTTAAATATTTTTATCTAATTAGCTAAGTTTAAAATATTTTTATCTAATTAGCACACCTTGATCACTTTTCATGCGGTCAGGTTTTTTGATGATTTACAAATCAAAATAGTATAAAAGATAATGGTATTTGAAAGAGAAGAATCCAGAACTAATGTAAGGATTACGATTGATGATGAAGTGTTGGAACAAGTGGATGAGTTTGTATATCTTGGATGCGCTTTCAGCAGGGATGGAAGGTACACCGCAGATGTGGAAAGACGAGTGAGTGCTGGGAATAGTGTGAATGGAGCGTTGGGAAAACTTCTTGGCAGTAAAATCCTGAGCCAGAAGGCACAACTCGCTATACACAATGCAGTGTTGGTCCCAACGCTAACTTATGGAAGCGAGAGTTGGGTATGGCAGAAAGAGCATGAAAGTAGAATAAACGCGGTTGAAATGCGAGCGCTGCGCAAAATTTGTGGCGTAAGGCTTGTAGACCGTATTCGCAATGATGATGTTAGAAATAGAGTTGGTCTGAAAGAGAGTGTCGGTGTTAAAATAAGAAGAGGCATGCTCCGATGGTTCGGGCATGTAGAAAGAATGCAAGATGAAAGAATGACGAAGCAGATATACAATGCAAAAGTGGAAGGATGTAGGAGCCGGGGAAGGCCAAGACTTACCTACCATGACCAAATTGGTCATGTTCTATCAGAAGGTGATGTCAGGAGCCCTAGAAACCGGCGTGCGTGCATGAGAAGAGCAATGAATGTTAAAGAAGCGAGTGAGATATGTAAGGATCGAGTCACGTGGCGCTCGGTTCTCTCTGCCTACCCCGCAAGGGATTTGGCGTGAAGTTATAGATAGATAGACAAATCAAAATACAATCGTAATCAAGCAACCTATGAGCAAGAAAAACACTGAATAAGTCCGCCGCATGTGGTTTGGACTAATCTTGAGTCAGGTTTAGGATGTGTATAGCTCAAGCTTGAAAAAAGATGATATAATGGGTAAGCGTAATGTGGGGGCTACTTGAATTTGTTTTTCACATATTTAGTTAGTAGATTCAAGGGTTATAGAAAAGTTGAGAAAGATTACATAATGATTACACGAGTATTTCGCAAAAGAACATGCATTCAAACACAGCAGTAACGGGTAGTATTATTGATTATTTATTACATTATTGAATTATTATTTTTTTGGCGTGTATGGGGATATGGATCCAACGTGTAGGTTCCTTAGAGTAAATTGATGCAATGTTCTACTTCGACCTTGACTCGCTTCGGGGATCAATGGAACAATAAACACTTGAGTATTGGTATTACTTTGAATATGTTGGAAATTAATCGGTTATTATAATGAAATCTGAAGGTATTGGAATTATTGGTACTGAGCTGTTACAGAAGAGGGACTGATTGATGCCTGCCATAAGTGACATGTCTGATTGTTACTTCTGGTAGGTGGTAGCTCGCCGCTCACTGGATAGACTCCCGAATTGCCAGAGAAACTTGCCTATGGCCAATACCAACATGTGTGACTTAGGGGTTTCGAGAGATGGGCTGCGCTTTCTTCCCCTTTAACCTCTGTAACATATACCACAATCGACTCCTCTCTACACGGCCAACGACTGAGAGTCCTGCGAGTCTTCTTGGGTTTCAACTCCGACCGATGAAGACACGTTGGAGACGAAGGCCCTGATTGACTCTCTGAAGTGCTCAGATACCCATGGCGTTACTTAGCAACAGTTCGCCACAAGCTGCCTTCGGGGTTATTATTACATTAAAGAAATACATTTAAAAATATAAAAAGGAGTACCCAACGAAAGCGGAGCGAAGACCCAAACTACCAGTGGTCAGGGCTGTTGAATGAGGAACCTCCTCACAATGCGGGCCGCGTCCAGAAGAACCGCTTTCTGAATCTGGTCCTTGACCCAACTGCCACGCGCGAGCCTCACAAGATAACGATCGAGGCTGTTCGCTGTAAGCCCATTTACCGTCACAACTATTGGAACTATTATCATAAAGCCCACATGCCACATTGCGGTAACCTAGTGAGCCAAGTCCAATTACTTAGACTTCTCTTCCTCGGCTTTCACGAGGTTCTCGTCATGAGGGACGGTGACGTCAAAGAGAATTACACGATGCATCTCCCTGTCTATTAACATAATATCAGGCGTATTAGCATAAATAGTCCTGTATATGATAATAGACAGGTCCCAGTAGGGTGTGACATTACCATTTTCGGGAATTGGTGCTGGTGTATACGTGTACTAAGGCACCTCTGAACTCACAAGATCATATTTAAGTGCAAGTTATTGGTGTATAATCCTAGCTACTTAATAAAGTCGTCCGTTTAGCTCCTTGTCCTTATATTGTTCAATATATCCTTGCGGTTCTGGTAAGTAAGCATCAGTGGTTTACGCCAGTTCTCGTTCGAAAAGGATAGCGGCGTAAGGCATTTATCAACAACTACAATATCGCGATGTACCTATCTCACTTTCACCTTTTTTCCCCCTTACAATGAACATGTTTCTTTGTATTAATTATAACTATAATTGTGACAAATTGTTATGTGTGTGCTGGAGATACAAATAATGAATCTATCTATCTATCTATACCTCATGGTTGTGAATGTTGTTGGCATTCAAAAAGCCACGACCCCCATCCTTCCGTGGGATATACAGTCTCATCACCGATGGACATGGAATGGATGGATGGTTTCACCACAGCCTCACCGAGGTCGTTGTTGTTATGTTTATGACTTCAAATAGTAACTAGCTACACCTACGACTTCGCTGTTTCTATTTTCTTTCTTTTACTTCAGCTTCTAAGAGTCGTATCGTGATGTTCTATCAACCTTCCCCTAGAATAGGTCCATCAAATACAAAAAGAATTTTTCAAATCCGATTGGCAGTTCCAGAGATTAGCGCGTTTAAACAAACAAACAATGAAATGAACAAACTCTTTTGCTTTATATAAGCGTAGATTAATAAAATAATTTTGTTCAATTTAATTTCCAGATACGTCTCGAGCGTTATGTTGCATATAATTTAACTGTGTTTTATTTTATACTACGTCAGGAGACATACAAGCATAGGGCCCAACTGATGTAAAGCGGGTACCGTAGCCTATTACGCGTTACGTAGTAACGCTTAAGTATCACTCACGCGATGCCTCCTCTGCTGCTTACACAGCAACTCCTTGGGAGCTTACTGGAGACTCAATCACACGCAGGAACACAACAACCCTTTAGCGAGTTGTTATTTGGCTGCGGTTTTCTGTGAGGTGGAGGTACTTCCCCAGACGGGCTGCTTTGATGCGCCCTACCTCTCTTAAAACATCCAGACCAAGACAAACAGCCATGTTCATGCACACAAATGTTTGCCGCGTCATTCACGACTGAGCCACCGAGCTCGTCAAATATGTATTATATGTCTAAAAAAGTTAAACATTTAGACCTATTTAGACAGAGAGTTGGACTGAAAGAGAGTGTCGGTGTTAAGATAAGAAAGGGCATGCTCCGTTGGTTCGGACATGTAGAAAGAATGCAAGATGAAAGAATGACGAAACAGATATACAATGCGAAAGTGGAAGGATGTAGGAGCCGAGGAAGACCAAGACTAACCTACCATGACCAAATTGGTCGTGTTTTATCAGAAGGTGATGTCAGGAGCCTTAGGAACCGGCGAGCGTGCATGAAAAGAGCTATGAATGTGAAAGAAGCGAGTGAAGTGTGTAAGGACCGCGTCTTATGGCGCTCGGTTCTCTCTGCCTACCCCGCAAGGGACCTGGC
Source organism: Pyralis farinalis (assembly GCA_947507595.1). Lineage (NCBI taxonomy): Eukaryota > Metazoa > Arthropoda > Insecta > Lepidoptera > Pyralidae > Pyralis > Pyralis farinalis. The sequence goes on along the minus strand of OX382282.1, from coordinate 9,021,403 downwards.
GTGAAGATATACATACATACATAATACATTTAGACCTGTTACCTGCACGCTTTAATATATACATTTATTATCAGTAGGACAGATGAATGGACGACAAGTGTAGAGTAAAAATAGGGTCGCCTGTGCACCTAATTGTTACGGAACCCTAAAATTCATATTTTATACTCAACACATCAGTGCGTGAATGTTTTCACTACATGCCACCAACGCTCTGAAATACAATCTACTTACGTCGTGGATACCCTTGAATATACCCATTTATATGTATTATCTTTTTTATACAATTATGGTGGCACGGAAGTGTACGGGCTGCCTAATGGTCACTGCTTTGCCGACCCTGTCAAAAGCTCTTAACGCCCTATTTATAGAACTCTTTTTCACAAAATTCAGTCTATTACGTAAGTACTTGTTATCTTTGCGGTTTTTTATGAAACGTCGAGAGTCCAGCAAGCATACTGCCCACCTCATGTAAAGTGGCTACAGTATACTATGAACGCTTGCAATACATGAACCAGCATTCGCGCGTTTGCATCCCACATGATACCACAGCAACTCCTTAGGAGGTTACTGGTGACCTCACTCACTCGCAGGAACACAACGTTTATTATCAGAGGTGGGATGCATCAAAGCAGCCCATCTGGGAAAGTACCTCCACCTCACAGTAAACTGCACCCAAATAACAACTCCCTAGAGGGTTGTTGTGGTCCTGTGTATGACTGAGGTCACCAGTAAAGCTCCTGAGGAGTTGCGGTGTAAGCAGCAGAGGAGGCATCGCGCGAGTGATACTTAATGTATTAAAACGTTTACAGGCTACGGTGACCGTTTTACATCAGGTGGGCCGTATGTTTGCCTCCCAACGTTGTATAAAAAAACCTTCAAGGAGTAGTCATCGGCTGTGGTTTTCTGTGAGGTGAAGATACTTTTCCGATCGGGTTGCTTCGATACGCCCTAGCTCCATTGGAGACATCCAGATCAACACAAGCAGACATGTTCATGGAACAACGATAAAATCAAATGTTTGTCCTGTATGGAAAACCCCATGAGAATTGGTGTTAAAGTAGCATTGTTAATCGCTCCGCCACAGAGCTCGTCAAATATTGTGTTTATGTACATACATATCATCACGCCTGTCCCCCATTGAGGTAGGCAGAGACTATGGAACGCCAACTGCACCGATCCAAACATACATGTCTCATGCATGCTATTCGTTTTTGGATGTTTTTGCCCTTTTTCAACAGTTCACCAATTTGGTCGATATGTGTGCGTATAGGGCGGCCCCTACCTATATCTCCATTCACTCTTGCCTGATACACGTCTTTCATAACTCTTTTGTCATTCTTTTTAAATGACGAAACGTTCATAGCGTACCCTTTTTAATTTTTGTCACTACATCATGTTCCACATAGTTCTCATATCGTGCTATTTCTTACTTTATCAATCATTCTCACTTATCATAATATAGTTACATTATAATCATACTTGTGATTATAATATAACTATTAGAATGAAATTCCCTGTGGGTGTGAATCTGAACAACTCCTCTAACACAACCCATTGTATAGCCGGTAGGACATGGAGGGAGGCGAAGACTCTCTTTAGTTGAATTAAACAATTTTTAACGGAAGTATCGCGTGTTTTATTTATTTTGTTGTCTTCCTGCGACCACGGATGCTGCAAAGCATTCGAAACGTCAGGTTCAAAATTGTTTAATTCAATGTGTAACAATCGCGAAAACCTAAGACTCTCTTTAGTGTTTTCAAACCAGCTGAAGTCCACAGACATAGCTTAATATCTCTCACTTAAAACAGCCGAGATCCGACGGCTTAACACAAAATCGAAAAGCTTGAGATAAAAATTCCGTCCCTAAACAGGCTACAGTGGTCGTTGCTTAGCGAGAACCGTAATAACCTAGTGAACAAAGTAAGCATTTGTTAATGCACAACCCGATCAAACAATAGAATTATGCTGAAACAATAGGCACTAATTAATTCTAATTTGTAGCACAAAGGAGTTACTTTGACACAAATTTGTGTCTGGCGTTTTGAACACTTAAGAGGACGTCCCTCTAAGAACTTTTGCGACATCTGAAATATGTACATATTGTTCATTCATCAACTTCCTATTTATCTAAGTAATAACATGTATTCTTTTGAAACAGCGTATTTCAGAGCGAGCTAAATGTTCATTGCATTGACTTACTTTATTATGCCATAATTATATATTAATAATAATTCATTACATTACTTGTTACTTCATTTATTTTATACTTATTTGTGTATTGTGTGTACATTTAATGTATATTTATTAGTTTTTATTGTTCGAAACTAAATTATAATAAATAAGAGATTTAAATGATATGGTATCGTATAAATGCATTTTGTATTACGGGCGGTAGGGAGTGAATTACAGTATTCTACCAATAGGATAACTTTGTAAGCCAAAGGTTTCATTGAATACATAATTTCTGTACCTACTATTTTATTACATACAATGTTACTCATCTTTTTCTTCTTTTTAACTTTTTCCCGTTTCGTAATCCATTACGATTGGAGGGGTCCGCTACCTAAGCCTAAGTATTTGGCGAAGATAGTGATTTTTGCATGGAGCAACGGCCTTCAGATCTTCACAGCCCAAAGGGAAAAGTAGACCTTTGTTAGGTTAGGTTAGGTTAGGTCACACGTCTTTTGAAATAGGTGTAATTTCTTGGACGTGTGGGGTTCCCTACGATGTTTTCTCTCAAGTGATGACTACAAACATACACATAAACCCGAAAAAAATAATTTAGCGGTACATTCCTATGCCCATGTATTCGAACTGGTGACCATAGGTTAATAGTTCTTTATCTACTGAGCTATCACTGTTCTATCGTATCGTATAAGTGCATTCTGTTTTATAAGAGTGAATTACAGACAAGTATCCTTAGATTAGGATGACGTTGTAAGTTGAAAGCTTTATTGTATATAAGCTATATTATTTCATGTTGAAATAAGAAAAGGCATGCTCCGTTACTTCGGACATGTAGATAGAATGCAGGAAGAAAAAAATACGAAACAGATATTAAGGCGAAGTGGAAGGATGTTGGAGCGGCAAAAAGCCAAGACTTATCTACCATGCCCAAATTGATCTTGATTTGCTAGGAGGTGATGTCAAGAGTCTCAGAAACCTAAAAAAATATTAGAATAGAATACTCTTTATTTCACCAATAACAAATACATACAGAACACACGCAGAACAAGAAAACAAATGTACAATAGGCGGTCTTATCGCTTAATGCGATCTTCTCCAGACACCCATATGACACGAAAAAAAATACATATATAATAAGTAGATAGGTGGCGCAATTAAGCAAGTATAATTTTCACTTAATATAATATATGCTTATATACAATGAATTTCATATTCTGTAAAAACGGAAAGTTACTACATCAGGAGAAGGAAGCGGTCAGCGGTCATTGGATTTCGGGACATATATATTTTTTGGATATCTGGTGTATTGCGCAGACATGCTAACTCCGCACTCGCATTCGCTGAGTGCGGTGTATATGTGGAAGATTAGGGTCGGGGTCGGAGAGTGCAATAATTTTTTTTTGACCTGTGTATGTAGTTGGTCCCTGTGGGCCATTACTATGCCACCGGAAGGGACGATAATTTTTTTTTCTTTTTTTTTTGACCTGACTATGTAGTTGGCCCCTGTGGGCCATGACTACGTTACCGGAAGGGAGAGGCGGGCGTGAAGCGCCGAGCGACCGAGGTCGTGATGCCGTCAGCTCCGGGAGCTTTCCGGCTCCGAAGGTCCCTGATGATCGTTTGGACCTCCTCAACCATTGTAGGCTTGAGGGGGATCGTGGGAGGGGTCGCGAGGATTCGTTCCACCTCGGAGTCAACCATCTGAACGTGTTCGTCGTCGGTTGGTTCTAGACTAGGAGAGCATTGGCTCTCCAGGCTGTCTGCAAAGAAAGCATTCAGCCTTTTCGTCATCATCGAACGCTGTCGTTCCGTCTGGTCGGGTCAGGGAAGGACATTGGTTGATTTGGTCGGAACGGAGAGATTTAGCTACTCGCCAGTACGCCGTGTGCGAGGGCTTAATTTCTCCTACAAAGTTGGCCCACCGTTCATCCCTGAACTCTTTGATGTGCTTCTTTACTTGGCGTTGTTGCACCGCTCGCCGACGGCGGGGAGTTCACCCTCACACGCTTGAACCGCAATGGTCGCGTACGGTGCGGTTCCAGAGAAGTTTTCTTCCGAGAACACTCAAGCTGTGGATTGAGCTCCCAGCCGAGGTTTTTCCAAGGGACTACAGCATGGAGTTCTTCAAGAAATGCGTGAAGAGGTTTTTAGAGGGTCGGCAACGTATGAGTGACGCCTCTGGTGTTGCAAATATCCATAGGCTACGGTGACTGTTTAACATCAGGCAGGCCGTATGCTTGATTGCCACCTTAGTGGTATAAAAAAAATATGTTGTAAATAGCGCATCCGAGAACGGTTCTGTTCGGTGGGACAAGAGTCATGGGCGCGTGTCGCTGCGTTCTTTTTCGACACTAGTTAGTCTTTTGTGAGGATCTGTTTGGGTATTTGGTCCAGTTCAGGTGACGAAGTCTGTTCGAGAACTCTTTTGAGTTTTCGCCAGTCCGTCACCCGTCTGGTGTCTTCGTCTGTCGGCACGTCAGTGCGGTGCCCGAACTCAATCAGAACTGGCCGGTGGTCAGAGCTAAGTTCCGTGTGCACTTGGATTGAACGCATCCGTAAGGCTACGTTCTTTAAAAGTGCAAAATCCAGAACGGTAGGGCGGTGTCCTACTGTTGCGGAATAGTGGGTGGGAGACATGAGGGCTATGACGTCGAATCCTAGGGAGTCCTATAGGCTCTCTAGTATTACGCTGTTTAGTGAAGACGAGTGGCTATTCCACTGGGTGTCCTTACTATTAAAATCTACAGCCAGAATGGTGGAGTTTCCTAGGGCAAAGAGGGCTTGCAAGTCGCTCTGAAGGATACGCTTGCTCGGGGGGAGGTACGCGGACGCGATGTTGATCAGTTGGTGGCCGGTCATCCCTAACCTGCAGATGGAGACCTCGAGGTTTTCGAGAGATGGGGGTTCTAATGGGATGCAGTCCTTTTGTAATAGATGAGGGTTCCGCCCCTGCGGCCTCCTCTATCATTACGAATGACGTTGTAATTTGCAATGCGCGGATCGCGATTGCATGGTTTCAAAAGGATCTCCTGCACTAGGAGTATGTCAAATTGGTGGTCGGTTAGGTACTCGCGTACTTCATCCCGTTGCCACGCAAGGCCGTTTGCGTTATAGAACGCAAGGGATAGGGTGCGGGGTTTCACTCTTTGATTCTATGAACCCATTATTGTTGGGAGAGGTGGGCGGGCGCGCGGTACTCCATGATGGACTCAAACACAGTGATGTGTTTGCAGACAATCTGGAACTGGTTTCCCACTCCAGTGTCTTGAAATTCGTGGAGTTCACGAGCTAAGACGAATAGTTCCGACATGTCGATTTCACTCGCCATGTCTAACACTATGTCTGTAAAATGGGTATAAAAAAATGTTTCCCAGAGGTGGTAATTTTTTGCATTATACAAACCATAGTGCAATCTACTTAAGCGATAGCGCCATCTGTTGTGGAGTAATCGTAAACTCGTTGGGGTATTCCTGATAGTAAACGATTGTAATTAAATGCGTTGTATATAGTTGATTTTACATGCATTAAATCATTTTAGAGCAAACATTATAAAATTATGTCTCATCCTTCGTCACATTTGACAGAAGGAGTGCCCTAATTCCCTCCTCATTAAATAACCCCCAGCTTGCCGTCTATAATGTCAATTTGTATGCAAAACCTGCGACAGATTCCTTTAAAGCCAATGATGCCATTAATCGAAGCTTAATTTTCAGAGCATTAGCGTCGATTTTAATACATTATTGTCTTTTAGAAGCATATACTCTCATTATTACTACAACTGCCTGGAGAGTTATAGTGTTCTTGCGTGTGAGTGAGGTCCTAAGGAATAGCTGTGTTAGCAGCAGAGGTGGCATCGCGCGAACAAACGGTTATAGGTAACATAACGGTAACCGCTTTATATCAGGTGGGCTATTATTATATGCATCCCGTAATTGTATAAAAACAGATGTAAAATAAAAATACTCCGTGTTCCGATTAAAGTATTATATTTTGACTTTTATCACCCTTTGTAATTATTTTTATTTGTAGGCGTATTGTTGAAAATGAAGCAAAAATGGTTAAACCGTTTATCCCCTTACATTTATTTTTGGAGGGCATCGGCCATCAATACCGTTCGTTTTCAACAGACGACAATTAGTAATCAATACATATATATATATATAGATATATATATATATGTACGTATATCTTCACGCCAGGTCCCTTTCGGGGTAGCCAGAGAGAACTATATATATATATATATTTATAATATTTTATATTACCTGCAAGCGTACATGAGAAGAGCAATGAACGTTAAAGAAGCGAGTAAGGTGTGCAAGGATCGAGTCATGTGGCGCTCGGTTTATAGACAGATAGATTTATATTGTATTATATATCTATATACATTTCAATTGATTATTATGAATTGGTACTAGTTAACCGAGTCAAATCTTTTAATAATGGGGCAGAAATAGTACAAAATTAACCACCCTATTGAAGAAAAAAATCAGTTAGGTAAATAATTCAGTTAATTAAATAGCAATTTTCTAACTAACTGGCTACAATTTAACGTTCATAAGGTTGCGTATTGCGCAATTACGTCATTAGGCTGTAGTTCAGCGCAGAAGTAAAGTTTTTCAATTCACGCAATGTTGGCATTACTTTTGATCGGCCTCCCTGCAATAATTTGGCCCTTATTGAAGTCAACCACAGTAAAAGTAAAACAAATCTTAATAAAAATATATCTGTTTACTTTACTAGTTTCAGCAGGGATGGAAGGTAAATTTCTGATGTGAGGGACATCTGAGTGCAGGAAGTAGTGTGATTGGGGCGTTGTGCATTAAACACTGAGCCAGAAGACACAAGGTGGTGCTAATCCCAACGTTAACGCTATTTGAAAGACAAGAAACCAGAACATACGCAAGAATTAAGGTGGGGTACAACTTGTCATCCTGGTTTGACGGCAAACCGGGTTGCGTGCTGTTGGCTCAACTGTTCATATGTATCTACAGAGAACAAGATCTACGAATATAGGATTGAGCATGGCTGAACTAGTGGTGAAATGTCTGCTTTATAAAGATGATACCATGTTATTAGCAGATACATCTGGACTGTAATCAATAGTCACAATGATGGAAAACGATTGTAAGGAGTCTATCTCCTTATAATTGACTACAAAGAAAACAAAGATAATGGTATTTGACAGAGAACAAACCAGAATGAACAAAAGTATTATGATTGATGATGTAGTATTGGCACAAGGGAACGCGATTGTGTACCTTGAACGCGCTTTTAGCAGGAATAAAAGGAACACTGCTGATGTGGAGAGGTAAGAGAAGCTATGCACTGGTTTCTCTTGCCTCTCCACATCATACAACGCTTCATTGACTTGAGGCAAGAAGGCACTGCTCCGTATGCATGGCGGTGCTGATACCAGTGCTAAGGCACGGAAGCAAGAGCTGAGTTTGGCAGAGAGAACATGATAGTAGATTAAGGCCGCAGATTTAGCAAAACAAATGCATCTCGATGCTTGCTAAATCTGCGGCGTTAAGCTTATAGATCGAGTTCGCCAAGAAGATGTAAGATAGAGAGTTGGTCTAAAAGAGAGTATGTAATAAGAAGCGCGTTGGTTCGGACATGTAGAAAAATTGCAAAGAGTAACAATGACGGATGAATTATCCGATGAATGCCAAAACTCACGTAATACAACAAAATCGATCGTGTGTTATCAGAAGGTGGTATTAGGAGCCCTACTACAGCGAAGGTACATGAAAAGAGCTATGAATGTTAAAGGAGCGAGTAAGGTGTATGAGATTCAAGTCCTTTGGCGATTGTTCATCAAGGGACTTAGCGTGAAATATAGGTAGGTCTTCAAAATGACATCTTTAGACGCAGCGGCGGCCTTACCCATTGCGAAACTCCGGGCGGCTGGTCGTTGCGAGGCCCTTTGTCCTTCGTGAAAAATATGTATCATTTTCCTCGGCTATTTCTCTCGCTGTTACAAGGGATGACTGAAAACCATTTTCTCGATAATTATCGAGCCAATTTGTGAACGCGTGTGTTTTGAATGAATGAATTAGTTGACTAACTTAATTTTAATTTACCGTTATGTTATAACCTTAATAATTAATTAAAGATCAAAATCAAGTTTTAAAAAAATATATATACTTTGTTAAAAAAATCTATATTTAAAAAAATATAGTTAAACCAAAATATTTTTTTTTTTAATTTGGGTAGTTGCGCGAGGCCCCTGCAAGAGCCCCCGGGCGATTGCACTGTTCGCCACCCCCTAAGGCCGCCGCTGTTTAGACGTCTTTAGATATAATAATGGTGGCATTTATGTCACCATTATTACATGGGACGATCCACGAGAATTTACTAATGTACGAAAAATTTTAATCCGACCAAAAACGGGGGCATTGTCTGCAAAACATAAAGTCGATTAATGAAAGTGTTTTTGAATTCCTAATCTTGTAACTTTTTAATCACCTTTGGAAAACATTTTAGAGTAGTATCTCTTTGGTATTTATCTCAGTACTTTCAAAAAACAGTTGTCCGCGACCATAACTTTAATAGATATTTGCTATTGAGCGCTTACATGGCATTTGATATGTCGTACACGTATCGTATTTATATTATTACGTTGTTTTTATACGATTATTTAAAGTAGTACAAGCGTACGGCCTGCCTTATAGTAAACAGTTGACACTCTATTGACATTATAAAAGTCGGAATGGTTTATGTCCATGCTTTGGGTTTCTATAAGAAAATTTGTATCCACGCGTCTATTGTAAATCTCTATTTACTTACGAGTATATAACACTACTAGCTGACCCGGCAAACGTTGTTTTGCCATATAAATTATTCCTAGGATTAATTTAGTATTATAAAAATAGGGGTTAATGGTAGAAGTGTGAGAAGTCTTCACGCTTCGTTTGAAGGATCCCATATTGTAGGAAGGAGGGAACACAAGTACAGGCAAGGCGTTCCACTTTTTAATGGTATGACAAAGATAGGAGTTGCCGAACTTTTTGGTACGCGAAGAAAATTTTCAACAGTGGAACAATGAAATCGCAAGCCTGCACGTGTGGTTCTATGACGGAAGGGAGAGGGTGTGGATAAGGGAAAATAGTTCTTCAGAGCTCACGCCATGGTAAAGGCGATAAAATACGCTTAGCGAGCCAATGTCCCTACGGAGTTGAAGAGGTTCTAGGTTTTTGGTGTCTTCTTCGACGTCGATTATGCGGATAGCCCGTCGCTGCAACCTATCGAGAGCCTCGAGAATATACTGTGCGGAGCCGTCCTAGAGATGCGAGCAATACTCCGCGCAGGCCCAAACTTGAGTCTTATAAAGCAGACAAGCTGGTCCGGCGTGAAGAACCGGCGCACCCTGGTCAGGACTCCGAGGTTTCTTGAAGCTGTTGAGATGAGGCTCTCGATGTAAATACGCTGGTTAAGGTCGCAACGAATATCCATACCAAGCATATTCAGGCTATCTCCCTACTGAGGAAAGCGCCCTGAAGTCTGGGAGTGGGAAGAAATTCTCATGTGCGTTGTCTATCAGATTAAATGGGAACATACTAGCAGCTATAAACCCACAACCGAAAGAGTTCTGAGCATTTTCAGCCACGTTGCATAATTGCGGAGTGGCAAAAGCGAGTGTTTTCCAACTGCCCGAAACAACTGACCTTAACGAAGCCGATAAGCGAACCGATCTATTGAAACGATGCTTTCTATATGGCTTTACTTGCGTTTTCTATAATAATAATTAACTAACAATGATGATATAGAGCTGCTCGTTAGTACAAATAATCTTGGATTTCCATTGCTATTGTCTATGGACAATAGCAATATGTTGCTCTCAAACTATTACACTGGTTAAACAAAGGTTTGATTAGGGATTATATTAAATACTATTTTTAATATTTATTTATGAAAACCTCTGTCAAAAATAACCTTGTAAACTTCTTTTCTAACTATATAATTAAATATAAGTAACCTTGTAAAGATCTTTTACTAACCAATAGAACAAAACGTCTGAAGCTACGAAGCTCTCATGAAAGCCATCCGATGATGGTTTTCAAATTGTAGGCGTTAAGAAAACTGCCAAATCGGGTACAGTTTCACGTGTGTCGAATGGTGCTCAAATTCGGAAGCTACAATGGATAGAAGATGTAAAAATAGTTCATCTTCGTCCTGTAGCCTACGGTAGAAAATGGATGGGTATCGAACTTTCCCCGGTAATACGCAAGCACCTTATCTTAACTAAAGAAGATTCTTAATCGACTTTGCCACACCTAGTTTCGTGAATGACATTGAAGTAGTACGTTGTTTAAAATGTCACCAATACGGACATGTTAGCAAATACTTGCTCGGTAGTGAAGAAAAATATCGTGAGGAAACCTGGACGTTTCACAAGTTATATTTCGAAGGACTTGTAAATAAATAACCTAGCCTTACGTAAGAAAGGTTTGGTTTTCCTTCTGGATTGTGGATTGTGAGACAGCAGTCGCAGTCAAAATCAGCATCTTCACAAAATTCTTAGGCTTAGGCAGCGGATTTCGCCAACGTTAATGGACTAGGAAATGTGATAATGTTAGGAAGGTGTAACTAATATAAAAAGTCGATGTAACTAATATAATTTATTTGCAACTATGATATCGAATCACATGAATAGTTCAATTGTCATTAAAACATCGAATAACATACAACATAATTACAATGGAACTCTTCGATCAATAATTTCAATTATAAACAAATAAACGTGGTTGAATTAGTTCGAAACTGGCAACCTCGATTACAATGTTGTCGTTTATTTTTTAATTTCCCTTTTTATATGAACTTATTTTTACTTTCTTTTCATTAAAGGCAAAGATAAATTACATAGAAGTATTTGGTAAAAAACCTATTGGCTTCCAGTGCAGTGTAACGATACAGACTAGGTGACAAACAAACGTATCTATAACATGCCTAATGTTAAGCAGTTACAGCTTAAGGACGCTTGTATTAACAAAGTTATCACTTGCGTTTCTCATACTCCAAACCTATAAAAAGGTATTCTCGTAGTATTTTGGTCTGTAGACCTCTAGCCACTGGTTATAATAATAATGTCTATAGATATACGTAAACAAAGTTGCAGCTCAATTTCTCCTACACCTCTGAACCAGTTGAGATACCTTGACGCGACTTATACTAGCCGCAATTTAGGCCTCGTAAGATTTTTAGCTTCATAAGACAATTTGTATTTATAAATATTTATTTTTAAATGTGTAATTTTATAAATATTACAAAACAATTAATTATAGTGGTAACAAAATAGTAGTACCATTATTATTGTATAAATTTAAGTAAATACATGACATAAATGGTATTGATACATATTATCTCTTAGCGTTATCTCTAGTGTTAACAAATATCATATTTCCTTGATACCAAAAGCAAAATAAGTAGGGCCAGAACCATGAAGGGCACGTATGGAGACCCTATGACACGATTTTGAGCATGCGCATAAACTCAACGCTACGGGTCGGTAAGTGAAGTGGTAAAGTAGAACGCCCAGCTCTTATTGGTAGTTCACAGATCGACATCGCGTCACGTATCCGTTTATTGGTTAAAATATCCTCCCATTGGTCAGTAGGTTCGAATCGCACAGATATTCTGACTAAAACACTACCTTTTGGTGAAAGAAGGCTTCATGTGCCGTCAGGTTTATTACTTTGTAGTTAGAAGTAGACAAAAAATAATTTATTTATATAACTTTTGTCTACCTACCCCGCAAGTGATTTGGCGTGAGGTTATAGATATAATAACACATTATAATTATTGATCGAAGAGTGAATGTACTACACAACTGGTACAACAAACAGTTATTAACTATTATACGAAGACTCAGACTTGAAAGAACATGTTTTGAATAGATTTTGTCATTAATATTTCACGGGTTCGCCATTTGTATGTTGATTTACGGTAAGTATGATTGAATGGATAAACGAATAAATGAATGCAACCATTGCATTTTTCTGCACCATTGCAAGTGATTGCGATTACCAGCGATCTCCTAAGGAATTGCTGTGTTAGCAGCAGGAGGGTGGGGGGTAACGTACGAGCGATACTTCCTGTATTGCAAGCTTTCCTATTATACGGTAATTTACATCAGGTTTTCCGTATGCTTGTATGCATTTCGACGATATATAAAAATGATTAATCGATTATTAAATGAGATAATAGCAAAAAGTATAAAGGAGAGTTAGGGTCGGCAACGCAAGAGTGACACCCCTGGTGTTGCAAATCTCCATAGGCTATGGTAACTGCTTACCATCAGGCAGGCCGTACGCCTGTTTGTCACCTTTTTGGTAGGTATATAAAAAAAGAGATTTTCTCGCTTTATGATTTCTTCCAGAGGGCAATGAAAAGAAATAGACAAGTATACCATGAAAATATAAAAACGACTTGCAATGCTAATAAAACCAATGTGATGTTGATGATTATTTTATTAAATGAAGGTTTTAGTTTTGCGGTTGCCACCTCTCATGGGTAGAATATCAGAAAGTTATTAAACACTACGACGAGCTCGGTGACGAAGTGATTACTAACACTACTTTGTAATCAAAGTTCGTGGGTTCGATTCCCACACAGGACAATCATTTGTGTGCATGAACATATTTGTCTTGGTCTAGGTGTTTTGATGACGCTCAAAGCAGCTCATCTGGCGAAGTACATCGCGTATAACCGCTGTCAACTAACTAATGTAAAAATAAAAAATGAACACAAATGTTTGTCCTGTGTGGGAATCGAACCCACGAGCGTTGGTGTTAAAGTAGCGTTACTATCCACTCAACTACCAAGCTCGTCAATGCAAAAGGAAATCTGATTATCAGTTTGTTATTTCACGCTTAAATAGCTGATTGGATCGTAAAGTAATTCGGTATAAAAGTACACGGAGATGGATACAAGGTAATACCTCGGCAACGGTATCCCTGCTATCCTGAGCGATTCTATATTCGTTTAACCCTTGGGTACTTCATCAGCTGAGTACACTACATCAGATGGTGCCGTTGTTATAATTTTCCCATTATTAGTACAGTGTATAAAATATTAATAACAAAATCCATTCACTTTTCATTAAACACAAGAAAATATTCAGCACCCATTAAAGTTCTAACGCATATCGCTGATCAGTATAAAGCATCAGGTTGACAACCGCTCTGGGATGAATTCGTAACCAGACTAAGCTAGGACGAAGCCATTGCACAATGCATCCCTTCTAATTCACCACGACACCACTGTAATCTAAAATACGGATTATGGTTTACTCATTGCTGATTCGTTAGTTTCCTTCAGGCCCCACACGTACAAACAGGAGCAGGGTTCCGTCAACATGATTTTGATCATGTCATTCGTTACTGACATACTAAATAATAATTTTATTAAAACTTAGAAATATAAATTGTTTATTTAACTTAATTACATTACAAGAGGATCTTTATTTAAGTTATATACTTGGATGTAAAGCTTTTTAGAGCTGGCAATATTATGAGAATAAAACTGTTCGATTAGCGGCAGTACTGGCTAAGCTATAGACGATATTGCTAGGAAAATTATATTTTTCATTTCGAAAATCGAACTTTGATTTAAAGCAGAACTTTCCAAACTTTGAAGCGTAAGGGCTATACTGACTTCTCCAGTCCAGAGCTCATCAATACATAATACAGTTTTAAATTAAGTGCGCATTTCGTTTTGGAGCTGAACGGCGCTCGTTCACAACTGCAAAAAGTCGTCAGTAGGAAGTTACAGCTACATATTTCATTGATCATAAACAGGTTCTTATTTTAATTTTAAGAGCAGTGATAGACCAGTGGATAAGGAACCGGCCTATTGACCAACTGGTCCCTGGTTCGAAACTTGGCGGGGGCGAGTACCACTAAATTCGTATTCTCGGATTTATGAACATATTTATTATTTGCTCGTCCTTCGAAATCATACGACCACGAAATTATATTTCGAAAGACGTGTGACCTATCCTATGAAAGATATGATTTTCCGTCTAGGTTAGGGAGGTTTGACGGCAGTCGCTCCATATAAAAATCTGTATTTTCGCTAAATCCTCAGGCTAGGTAGGGGGCGGCCAATCCTAATGGATTAGGAAACGGGATAACGCGAAAAAGAAGAAAAAGCTTCTTATTTTAATTTTACTATGTTATGTGAACCACCATATACACAATAGGGTATAGTCGTCAGTATATTCAACCTACCGCGGGCTAAATGGCTAGATCCTCCCGGGCCATAGTTTGAATTTTGATTTAGGTAATAGTATTCCTCATCGCCAAAACCGGTAGAGCTCCAGCGCTCTTACTGACTAGGTTAAATACGGCCACAAGGAAATGGGTCTCTGTATTCACACTGCCTTGAAACGCCATATTCGAATCGGAAACGAAAAGATTTCACTCAAAATGTATGAAATCTGATTGAAAACTTATCGTAAATACGGAGGCTGAAGCAGTATTTCGGGCGTCTCATCATATTGTATTACTTATTCTCATATAGATAGATTGATCACTTGAGAAATGTCAAATCCTATTACGCTGACTTTAACAAGTTTTTTCCACCTTCCGCTTTTTACAATATATTCTATTAACTGACTATTGGGACATTTTTTGAATATTGGGACTTAGGTATTCTAAGTGGAAAGTTAGTTGTGAATAATATTATTGTTAGTATATTATTAGTACATTGTTCATACATCTTATCGAGTTAATGAGTAACTAATTGCAAAATGATTATTAACTCTTAAATTTTAAAGACGTAACCAAAAAATACTGCGTGTTTTTTGCTTCTAAAATCTGCTAAATAAATAAAATAAAGTTTCATACTAAAATGCTAAACAGAATAACAGGGAAACAAATAAAAAATAAGAAAACAGTGGTAGGGCGCATCAAAGCAAGTCTGGTGAAGTACCTTCCTCAGCATCGCAGAAACCCATAGCCGGATAACAATTCTCTGGCGAGTTGTTGTGTGCCTGCGTGTGAGTGAGGTCGCCAGTAAGCTCCTTAGGAGCAGAGGTGGCATCGCGCGAGCATGCTCTATGTATTAGAAGCGTGTATAGGCTATGATAACCGTTTTAGGTCAGTCTTATGCTCCCGATGCCTCCCGACGTTGTATAAAAAACTCATTGAATGCTATCAATTATTGTGAGAATTTCGTGATTTGAACTGTCTACAGCTTAGCGGGTATGGCCCTTAGTTTTGATCAGACCAATTCATCCAAGATTTACGAAGAATTTTCAACAATAAAATATCAGGGCCAAGTTTTTAATTTTAGAAAAAAAAAAGATCGCTCTACTTGTAATTAACAAGGGACGGCATTAATTTTGGCGCCGTCCTGTGTTCAGTCAGCCATGTTTTTTTTGCGATATTTTATACCGACCAGCAAGCATGTTACACATAAAGTTTGATGAATTTGTGAGACATTATTCATGATCGTATCTAAACAGCTTTGCGAAGTATTGGTATCCTTTGTATTTTTTTCTTCAAATTTGTCTTTTTTTTTGTTCAAAAGTATATTTAATTATAGATTTTATAAGGGCGTTTGTACACGTGTTCGTATTTTAAATGACCGAATTGTCTACATAACAGTATAGGTTTACCTGACGAATTAGGGCTGATGACCAATAATTCGATACGGAAATCATTTTAGTAAGTTCATAGAAGTACATTTTTTATAAAAACTACTCACATTTTGTTGATTTTGTCAAGATTATAATTGAGCTTACCGCGGGTGGATTCTATATGCCTTGCTAGAATTCTTAGTTTAAAATGTGAGTACGATATACTGCTGCGGTATGCTCAAGTCTATGACCGAAGCCGTTGGATATTTGCACTCTAATACATGTGAGTTGTAACGATATCAACATAATATGAATAGTATGCCCAATCAAAATAAGCTTGAAAATCGTTTGAGCACACTAAAAAAAACCGTATCGCATTGTTGTTGGGTGGCAGTCTTAATTACAAACAGCTTATATTATGTTACAGTTACAAACGCCACGATAGAACGAACAACTATAGAAATGTACAAGCGAACAAGTACAAAGTATGTACATTCATCTAAAATACTTTAAAGCTCGTTCTCCCCCCCTCGAGATATTCAGGGCCACTATTAATTGCCAAACTAGAAAATTATAGAAATAGATACGGAAGTTATTTTTAAAATTTTCATAAATAGAATAATATGATGGGGTGTTAGTACACCGAGAGTATTTAAATATATAAATATAAATCAAATGTGTACAGGCCCTTATACCTTTTATTTCTACCTAGAACTTAAATCTCTCTCATAGTATACACTCGTAATAGTATAGAACTAAAAAACATACATCCAACACAATTATTACTAATTAAGAAATTAAAGTTAAGATTACTTTTATGCCTACAAAATAAACAGTGTCTAAATATTCAAGTGAAATTAATATTCAATTTAAATCATGTATATTATTTTACATAATTTTATAAGATGAAAGTTAAAATCTTGTTTTATTGTAGAAGATCGCATATTGACATATAAGATAAGCAAAAATGTTTAGAAGTAAGTGGGAAATTGTAGGCATAACACATATTTTAGGATACTTACGTAATTTCAAGAAGGAAATAAAATAATCTTTGATGTATTTACAGCAAATTTATAAAATTTCTATTAAATAGAAAAATTTTTAATATAAAATTTGATAACAAAGACTTGTAATTCAAAATACATATTACAATAAACCATTTCAAAAACCTTCTTTTTCAATATATAGTTAAAAAGATATTCTATTACCATAAAGTCGTAGAAAGTTTCGTTTAGAAAAATATAATTAGTATGACTAATAGTAACATATTACATGTTATTTTATAAATGTATACGTTTATTTATACACTAAACAAGCGCATTTGTATATTTATCTTATGTAATACTGACATGTATTATTATTTAAAGGGTTAAATCAAAATATCTCTATATGTTGTCAAATTTATAATTTGTTTAAAATCCAATAATTAGTGTAACACTAACGTCTATAAAATTAGCTGAAACATCAGCTTAAAAACAGCTCGTAATTATTAGACATGAAGTAATTTTAAGAAAGCTTAGATATTATATGAGACGGCCAACTGGCACGATATGTAAAATGTATTTCTGTCCGCCTGATAATTAAGAATATATATAAATGTATAAGTAATTTAAGAAAAAATATATATTATATGATATATATAATGTATTTCTATCCGCCTGATTATTAACAATATGTATAAATGTGTAAGTAATTTAAGAAATAATATATACTCGTATTAATAATATAAGAAATTTGGTACAACTGACTTTCACTGGTTGATATTCTATTTTGTATTATTCTTCTTATTATGACCAATATATTTTACATTGAAAATAAAAAATAATAATAATAGAACACCCAAATTTTTGTATATGTTTATATCTGAAATATATTAGGTTTCACACCTGCTAATTCAAGTTTTTTATGTGTCTCTGGATAAGAATTGATTTCTTAATAATTAGTGTCTAAGATTATTATTTATTATAACTATTTATTGAAGACACGTTCCTTTTTGAGATTGTTTTGAATTTTATAACTTTATTTAATAAATCTTCAGCGCCTCGTGCAAATATTTCTTCGAAAAGAAAAAGTAACAAAAACAAATGAATTTATATCGCAAAGTAAATACTGTTATATATTATATGTACCTATTGTAAATATGTTCAGAAATATAAAATTACAAAATTGATGATAGAAGTTGTTTTTGATAAGAAAAAAGTCACAGTGTAAGAAAATAACTATTGTTACCTAATTAATTCTATTTAAATTACAATAACATCAAGATTTATTTCTATATCCCATTATTAATAGCAAGAGCATTTATACTGAATATTAAATAGAAAAAAAAACAATATAAACTAATAGGCATGATGACAGATTTTGAATTCACCTTCTATACTGTAGGTACACGTCTACTATTTCCGAAAAACACATTATTTCAGCAATAAATAAAGTTTTAATGCAAATTTTTGCATTTATTTTGAAATAAACGCGAAAACGCTCGTAAGTGTAATGGCCTCTGCTTGTGACATCACGCCATGCTCACAGAGTAAGGAACTTTCTATGAGTAAGGAAGAAAATGGATACAATAATAGGGGTTAAAGTATGAAATTGCCGTTTTATAGTAATACATACTTTGAATTGACATTAAACGTTCATGGCGGCGGAGATTGTCGAGTGAAACTTTTTTCATATGATACCAATGAGGTTTTTCTTTTACATAACATGTGATTTTCGAATTTCAATTGTTTTTTTTTATTCAGCTTAGACGGTAAAGATGGATACTTCGAAAATCCGATTAACTTTTGAATACGAGTTCCGACGCGGAACTAACGCGGCAGAAACGGCTCGCAATATCAATGCTGCGTTTGCAGAGGAAACTGCTAATGAACGCACCGTGCGCTTTTGGTTTAAACGTTTTCCTAATGGAAATTTCGACTTGTAGAACGAACCACGTGGAAGACTGCCCCCACAGGTGAATAACGCTGAATTGAAGGAAATGGTGGAAGCTAATCCGAGTCAAACTACCCAGGACAAACGCCGCAACAGTGCCCTAAAGCAAAGCTTACCAAAAAAAGTTAATGGTAACTGTTTGTTGATCTCTTCATAGCGTTATTCATTATGGCTTTCTCAGGTCTCGCCAAGCAATAATACTAGATGTTTAAAGTGCCGAACTTCGAACAATGATGGCGAAACTGGCAGTGAAATAGCCCCGGTTCGTGAGTCGATCTTTACCATTATTGGTCCATGATAACGCAAGACCTCACACAGCACGAGAAACCGTTGAAACTTTACAGGAGCTGCAGTTAGAAACCATACGTCATCGTCCAAACTCGCCAGACTTTGCTCCAACTGACTACTATTTTTTTCGTGATTTGAACAATTTTCTACGTCGTAAAAAAATTTCTTCCCAGGAGGAAATTCAAAATGATTTCACATTGTTTGACGAATCTAAATCCCCCGAGTTTTAACGCAAAGGCATAAACTTCAGATTAGATGGCAGCAATGTATAGATAATGAGGGTAAATATTTTGATTAAATAAAAACGAGTTTTAGTTTTTCAGTTTAAGTGGGCAGTTTCATACTTTAACCCCTAATTTTCGTTTTTTCGTTAGTTAAAAATTAACTCCAAAGTTTACAAATGGTCCCTCTGTGCAAAAATACATCAATATCCACACCTAAACATACTGTTTGTTTATGTTCCAAACAAGAAAATAGTGAGAGATAAGTGGCTAAAGCTCGCTCGGCGAAACCATCAGATGTAAGTAGTTACTAATTCGCCAATTTATTTTTGTGAAGACCACTTTGATGTTAGTTTACTATAGATTAACGCGTAACCCAAAATCTTTGTTTGAGATGAAATACTTAAGTGACAGTGACAGTGGTAGTTTACATGCAATTTGATCTAACCTGCTTTGTGTGCTTCCGCCACCAAAAGCGCTGCTTTGTGTGGTGGCGGAAGCACACAAAGCAGGTTAGATCAAATTGCATGTACATTTATTGACATGACAACTGACATGGTGTGTATTCAAATTATTCAAATAAGCAACTGACATTAGATGTTAATTTAAGGATGTAGAGGTGTTCGTAGACAAGTAGCTATGTAAATTTGCACGTTAATGCTTGTCTTGTGGAGTTATATGGACTATTTTCTTAAAAGAAGGTGTAAATACTTAAAAATATAGTATGGTTTTCTTTACTGCGAGCAAGCTAACCTCAAAATAACCTATGACATAAATGCTAAAAATGGCTTGTGTGACTTGTGTATACTTAGCACTAAATAATAATAATAGTGTACTTACAAGGAAGTTTTAACATTTCGAAATTCAGATGAACAAAACTCTTTATTTGATGCGAGGTAACCCTCCCTACATCAACAAATCAATTCTGGGCAAATTAGTGCTATTTGTTATTGAAACCTTGTTCCGTCGTTGATGATTCTTGGATTATAAACTTTTATCACAAAACCACGAATAAACAACAAAATCAATTGATTAATTGATGCAAAAGTCAATCGAGACACGTAATTACAACAAAAGTTCAAGCAACACGGCGATGTTTCCTTAGGCTTGACGTCATCCGCTCTGATTTGTGTTTCAGTTAACATGGCCGATTGCAGTGTTTTATAATTTTATTTTATTGAAAATCGTACCTATTCATCTCAATGTTTACATTATAACTAGGTAATTTTTAGAATTTTTCTAACATATATATTTTTCTAAAACCATTAATTCTGTGATTCTTTAATACTGTCATCGTGCCTATTGTCTAATGTACTTCCTTCCTTTTATCTAAACTGCTTAAGAATTTATAATGTGAATGTTTTTGATTTTTAACTATTATAATAAGTAAGATGCTACATTTGCAAAAACAAATGTATACACTTTGAAATTAATAAAAACTAAAAGAAACCTAAAATGCCTTTTCTACTGAAATCCCGCTTATAAAAACAGTCTATATAACCCATACCCATTTGTTGTCTAATCTGCATCATCTCCCTATTTCTCACATAGGGCCGAATCCGTTCGACTCTACGATTCTTTCTCAAACTCGATTCTACAAATAATTGATACAGCATTTTCATTAATTCATTGTCAATCATAGTAGAAATACGGATTAAACATGTATGTACACTAAATTGCATTCAATTTTTCATCGAATAAATAGAGAGTACATATACCTACCTGTGTTTATGTAATTTTAATTCTTATTCTGTCATTTTATCCGATTGAAAGTAATGTTTAAAAAATAAATTAATTAAACGTGTGATTTAATAGTTTAAATAATTTGTTATATCAAAAATACTACCTATTAAAAATAATATGCTGGTGTGTTATTTTCAGTTTATTATAAGTGTTTATTTTATAGTATTTTACTAAAAAGGATACTTTTCAACTAATATACCTAAATACGTCTAATGGAATTAGTGAATTAATAAAACCAACTCATTAATTGCTGTAAGTGAATATTTAAATATCGAATAGAAAATAATATAACGAAATGCCATATTTTTTGGACATCACGCATAATAAAAAAATGCGTTTTGTTAAAATAATGTATAGCAAAACATTTAATTAATTGCTACTCACTGCATTAAAAAAATGCAGTACCAAATTAATAAATTAGTCCAATACCATGATGGGGAAGCAGACGATTACAGAACGTGCAAATTTTCGCACGACTTTGATTTGGAGATGTCATTGATGCAAATCTTCTGTAGAAGTTCCCTTGCGATGCTCAGTGAGATATGTGTGCGCGAGCTGGCCAGCTTCGACGGCTTCGATTCCTGCGCGAAAGAGAATTCATTATTGAATGAACAATTAATTAATAAATAACTAATGCGTTTATTTGCCAGAGTAACGTAAGTATTATACAGATGTATTATTTATGATAGTTCCATTTTACTCGGGCATTAAAATGGCGTGCAAACATTAAATCATAATAGAATTTTATATTTTCACTACCTAATATTTAAACAAATAATTATATTATCTATATGTCAATTTTCAATTTTGTATATATTAGCCACGTGACATTAAATACTATACAGAATTACATTAAAATAAGTAATCAGGTAAACAAAATAATAACCATACAATATTTTTGTCATTCAAGAATTCGTCAACTGTATAGTAACATTTCCAAACAATATATTAAAAAGATACGTTTTTTATCCAAGGGAGATTATTTTGTATATGTTGTTCACAACAAAATTATGCTGAACATACATGAAATGAAAATGAAATTTCTTACTCATAATCATCATCAGCCGAGCGTTAATCCTGGTCGCGTCCTATGCTTTTGCTTCGGAGCCCAGGGTCCGCTTTCGGACTTTTACTTCTCTATTTCGCGCGATCTTCGGCATTGCTACAGTGAGACCATTGGCACGCAAGTCATCTTGGGTCTGCCCCTTTTTTCCGAGACCCAGCGGAGGTGGCATGGCTAGACATTTGATCCCCACGTAACTTGCCGGTTTTCGTAACCGTGGCCGTACCAGTAGGCGACACTCTTGCAGTTTGTGTGCTACGAGTATGTTACGGACACGAAGGCTACCGTGAATACGGGAGTTCCTTACGCGATTCTTTCACGTCACTCCGCACTTTAGCACAAGATTCAAATTAGTTTTAATAAAGACTGCTACTTCATATATATAAATACACGGAAGAGTAAGCAATTTTAGAGATTTAAAGTAAGGTTCACAGGAGTCAGTCTTACGCAATCCACATATCGCTCTAACACATCGTTTCTGCGCCTTGAACACCATTTTTGTGTTGGTAGAATTGCCCCAGAAAATAATTCCATAGCGGAGAATAGATGCAATGTAACTATTATATGCAGTAAGTGCTGTATCTATACTTGATATTTTGGGAAGGGTTTTAAGTACATATATATATTGACTTATTTTATTACACAGAGCTATAGTATGTGGTTTCCAATTAAGTGAGTTAACCAACGTAAGTCCCAGGAACTTAGTTTCATTCACCTGCGCGATTTCTGTGTCCATGTAATTCGCTTTAATTTGTATGGGACAGTTTATTCTTTGCCTAAAATGTACTACTTTTGTTTTATTTAAATTAATTAATAAATTGTTCGCGTCCAGCCATTGTATAATGTATTTAATAGAATTATTAATGTCATTTTCATATGTCATAGGGTCATTATATTCAATAATTACTGTACTGTCATCTGCATATAATACCATAGGCTGTGTTACAGCTTTTGGCAAATCATTAATATATATTAAAAACAGGAGGGGTCCTAGTATTGAGCCCTGAGGCACACCACAGGGATTATTTCTGTATTTAGAGCTATAACTTTGTTCGCATTTCAGTCGTTTATCAAAATGAGTTATCTGTGTGCATTGCATTCTATTTTTAAGGTAAGATTTAAATATTGTTGTGTTTGAATTTAAGTTATTTATTATTTTACTAATTTCATCAGTTGTGGCGGGTGGAAATTTTGATAGTCCTGATAAATGTGTTTTATTACCATACAAGCTTGACTCGAAACCAACGTTCCGGACGTTGGTTTCGAGCCAGGTTTGGATAATTCCTGCCTTGTGATCAGGTGCACAATCCTGCTGGAAACTGCATGGTACATTTTTAAAAAGTATATTGCTGAGAGGTTTCACAATACGATCCTAGACAGTCTCTTGATACACTTCGGCTGAAGTTTTCACTCCTTTTTCACAAAAATGAAAATTTGTGACTCTTTGATAAGACACACCACATAAAACCATTACAGACGCAGGATGATGACCACGTTGTACCTTTCCGACTACTTGGGCGGCTTCTTTAGAACTATGTGCGTACACTTTGACAATTTGCTTACTGTAGTATTCTTCAACCGTGAAATTTTTTTCATTAGTAAAGAGGACATTTCTGTACCTTTCACCTGCGAATCGGGACAGAAGGCATTTTGATTGATTTAGGGCATGTCCTGTATATCGACGATAAGTGCAGAGCTTCAGGTCTTGTTTTATATATATATATTTCTCGCGATAAGAGTTTTTGTTTTCTAATGGGTTTCGGTGAATCCTGGCTTTAACAGCATTACCAGCCTTTGTGGTTCTAACAGCACGCGGTCGCTCCGATATTTTGAGGTCTTCAACAGAGGAAGTGATGGTATATATGTCGATAGTACGATGTACGAACATACGGCTGATACCAAGGTTTTGAAAAGTCTTGAATATGACCGACGGCTCTATACCCACTTTGTGTAAGGCAATCACTGCAATCCTATTTTCTTTAAAACCCCATTGCTTATTGTAATTTGATAATGAACACGAAAAAAAATATGTTAAACGGTGCGAAATCGAAAGAAGTTTTTAACATAATAAGCGCGTTCCAAATTCAAAATAATTGATGAGTTGAATTAATTTAATTAAACGTTTCTATATAACAGTGCTTATGGCCAGACTAGTTAGATATGTACATGTACACAAATGTTTGCCTTGTGTGGGAAAACTCACGAATCTTGGTACTAAAGTAGGCATCGCTAACCATGTCACCACACCGGACTCGTCATCATCTTGGGTTGTATCATTTACATTAATATTAAAAAGAAATAAAGTTTGTTTGTCTGCTTATTTGAATGTACGGTGTTATTCATGGAACTAATGATTCGATTCTGAAAATTATTGCATTACAGGAAGCTACATTCTCCATTCCTTAAAATTTTAAAAAGCTAACTTCATGAGGGTAAAGCCGCGAGTTCCAACTATCGTATTTATAATAACGTCAACGAATATAACTTCAAACGCTATTTTCATGTCAGAATCAGTGCCGCCTTGTGTCATAATAACAAAAAGAACAAAAGTTTCACCAACTTTCCGATATGTAAACGACACCTTGGTCTATTGAAACGTGAAAAGAAAGTGGCAAAATACTTCGCAAGGAAAAAATGTAAAAATGGGATAAGTAAGTAAAGTTTGCTCTCTAACATTTTTTGAGGGCAAAGTTCATATTGTTAAAACTTCAAACGGTGCCTTTGAAGAGTTCTCGATTCTTTCTCTTGTGTTCTTTCATCTTTTGAGTAAATATCAAAGCGGATTTTTAATATCGGATCAATATTTTAACTTTTCCTTTTTGAGTTTTAGTTTTGTTTATTATTATGCGCTTATTTTTTTTTTAAATTAATAATAATGAATGAATAATGTAATTACTAATAATGAATTTTCAGGAGCACCGTTCCTATATGAAATCTATATATTTGTCTGTGTGTCCCACGACCATTGGTCTCAAAGTAACATAATGTAACAGCGCTTATCTGCTCTGACACAAATAGAGATAGAGTTAAAGCTGCATATAGCAGCCACAATGAGAAAGTACCTCCACCTTAAACAAGCGGAAGTCTGACATGATCCCGCGAATGAAAATTATAGAATTGATGAATATTTAACTAGATAAAGATAAAAATTCTTTATTTGCCATTGGGCCCACTCGCGTGCACTTAGACACGTTTTATATTTTTTTAAATATAGTCTTATTGTATCTTATTCAATTCTCTTATTTTACTGTTTTCTTTTTTAATCTGCTAGCATTTTGGAAATGACCATTGGCGAAGAAGAAATGCCGAAAGAAACTTGCCAATATAGGTCTCTTTTAAAATTGTCAATTAGATATTACAATAAATTCACATTAACATATTGCTACGAGTACAATAATGATATCACATTGTAGAATTAAAGATGATTAAGGATAGGTTCTCAAATTATTTATGAAAACATAATGTATGTCTTTAAAAATTTTAAGTCGTTTTCAAACTTCAGCGAAAAAGAAATAAGTTGTGTATCCCGGTACATCGGCTTGCTAGGACTGGTAGATCTTTTCTTGTAAATTGTTTTCGATTTTATAATAAGTTGCCTGAAGCGGTTCTGTCCTTTCCTGACAATGTATTCAAAAAGCACATTAAAAATACTCTCTGTCAAAGGGCTTATTATAGAATTGATGAATATGTAACTGACAAAGATGTCTGGAAATAATTCAACACAGACAACCTGTCCTTATTAATTTTTAATTCTACGATTTGATATCACTATTGTACCAATATGCTGATGTGAATTAATTGTAATATCTAATTGACAATTTTAAAAGAGACCTATATTGGCACGTTTCTTTCGGCGTTTCTTCTTCGTCAATGGTCATTTCCGAAATGCTAGCAGATTAAAAAAGAAAAAAGTAACATAAGATAACTGAATAAGATACAATGCAATTATATTTCAAAAAAATTAAGACGTGTCTAAGTGCCCGCGGAAGTTTTATCTTTTTATCTTTTAGACCAGACCTTACTTAGGATAGGTCACACGTCTATTGAAATATAATTTCATGGACATTCGGGTATTCTTATAATGTTTTCTCTCACCGCCGAGAAAATGATACTTACAAATAATATGTCCATAAATCGGGAAACATAAATTTGGTGTTACATGCGCACACCAGGTTTCGAACCTGGGCCCGTTAGATTACAGGCTGGTAGTTTATCCACTGGGCTTTCACTGCTGACTGTGTGTGTGAAGCTTTCATATGCCGCTGTAATCACTTTACATCAAACAGACTGTGTTTATGTTTTACGGGACAGGCCCACCTCTCATACCCACCACTGTGTCTCCTGTGTAGCTAGAATTAACAGCGGCGACCACCAAAAAGGCAATGAACAGTGAAGTTCATTGCTGTCCCGGGGTTTAAACTACAGCTGCCTTGGAACTCACAACGAATTTAATCAGAAGAATTTTGTAGGAGTAGAAGTTTTGGAATTGACTTCCACTCTTGGCAAAGTGAGAGACAGCAATATGACAAATAAGGCATTTAAATACCTTAAAGAGATGGCTAGTCAAGTGAAGCTCAACTGCCGTGCACCACGGTTTATCAAATATCTAACACTATTGGGACCTAAACTGTGAGTTGTTACCTAACACATCGATTCCAATAATATAGATTGCAGAACCGCCTAAACACCTGGTAATTCTCCCTTGTTGCCACCAAATCAGAATAGTGTACTACCCCGGATGTGACACGCAAGGAATTTAACATTTCGTCTCGCGTGTTTATGTTCATCCGAAGGATAATAAAGAAGAAGAACTTGCGATTTAGCGAGATGAATACATTAGATAGACCAAGACTCACCTGCTATGACCCAATCGATCGTGTCAGCAATCATAGGAAGAGGCGAGATTGCATGAATAGAGCAATGAATGTTAAAGAAATGATTGGGGTGTGTACGAGCCAAGTCACATGGCACTCGGATCTCTCCGCCTACCGGATATATAGATACAAAGATATAATATAAATATACAATTGGAATAAAGATAAATATACAATTGGATATTAACACCTCTCCCCTATTAAATTATTTTACCTTTTGACATTTATTTAATTTTCCGGATGTAATTTACTATTGGCATTTAATATATTTTATTATTTATTTAAATCATAATAGTTCGTGACATTGTAATGATTACCTTACTTGCTGACACTAGACACTTTGATTATTATTCTTATTATTATTTTTATTTTATTCTTATTTTATTTCAATTACTTAAATTAATTTCACTTGAATTTCTATTATGACATTTCAAATACCAATGACTAGACCCAACTGTCATAAATTATCCCACAACTCAATATAAAATTATAAAGTGACAACACTGCCCAGTAGTAACCTCTGTGAATTACCCACAATACCCACTATCACTGATTGCACGGTACCGCCATATGTTGTATACAATACCTTGATAATGCCGTAAAGGCGAAACCGGTCGGTAAAAACAATTGTTAAATAAAATTGTGAAGTGGAATCTGTACAAGTGCAAGTATTAACATTAAAGCGATACAAAGATGCGTTTTTCATACGTACATGCTTCCCTACTTTCTTGGCTTGCTTCTTCTCCCTGCTCTCTTTCAGTCTGATTTGCTTTAGAATCCCAACAAGTAGCTCGTCGACGTTGTGCTGGATTCCCGATGAGGTTTCAATGAACTTCGAATCTTTTGTTGTAGCAAGCGCCTTTCCCTCTGTTGATAATGAGGTAAGATTATAGTTATTGATTATAGTCAATAGAGGTAGGTGCTGAGCAAGTCCAAGACTAACGTCCCATGACCAAATTGATCGCGTTTTATCAGAACCTGGCGTCAGGAGCCCTAAGAATCGGTAGGCTTGCATGAACAGAACCAAGAATAATAAAGAAGCGGGTGAGGTGTGGAAAGATCAGCTCATGTGGCGCTCAGTTGTCTCTGCCTACCCCGCAAGGGACTAGGCGTGAATATATATATAAATATATATAAAATTATAGTTTGTCAATGTTGGTCTATACAGGCTGTTCCAAAGAAGGTGTCTACTAACAAAATACCGTGAAAATGATTATCAATCCATTTATTTATTTTTTCTTATTAGTCGGTCCCAGTTGTACCGTACCATCATAGTAGACTTCCGTTCTTGAGAACCGGCGCTGTTAAATTCCTATTATAAATACATAGTTCTCCTAAGTTAGTATACTATGTAATAATAAATAAATATTTACAGACAAATTCCACAGCATAGCATATACAGCAGCCCCAATGTAAGTAATAACACAAGATAACACAAGCTTCGCTCACTTTGGGTCTAGATAGTGCTGTGTAATTGGTCCCAAAATTGGTTGGTGGTTTGGTTGGTTAAAAAAAAATTGTATGAGCACCTATCAGAAAACCCTTACCATTAGTGGACACCTGTCTCGCCCTCGCTAAATCAGCTTTGTTCCCCACCAGAACAACAGTGCGGTCAGCTGTGAACTGCTCCCTTGCCAAGTATGAAAGAAGTTCAGCAGCACGAAGAAATGAACTCTTGGCCACCACCGAGTATACCACCACGCAAGCATGAGGCTCATATGTTGACAGACAGTTTTCGACCTGCGGAAGTTCAATAAAAGTTATTCAAACTTGAAACAAGTGCATAAAAACTTATACTATAGAAGTTATTGCGTTTATTGCTTTATGAGAATATATGACACTCTGATTTCAACTAGTTAAAACTGACATTTAAAACATATATATGTTTGTGTATTTTATGTACAGTATATGTATATTGTGTATGTAATGTATATGCGTATATATGTAATATATATATTGTATTGTGTAGTTATGTTTGTATACCTGTAATACTATCTAATTATAAT
This sequence comes from Pyralis farinalis, assembly GCA_947507595.1. Taxonomy (NCBI): domain Eukaryota; kingdom Metazoa; phylum Arthropoda; class Insecta; order Lepidoptera; family Pyralidae; genus Pyralis; species Pyralis farinalis. The sequence continues at coordinate 8,992,505 of OX382282.1, read as the reverse complement.
ATCAATAAGTTTAAATTAGTATCATATTTAATTCTTCATTTCCTTCCGGACTAGCCTATTTATTCGTAGGGACTAGCCCTACCTTTTTCTTGCAATTTGTTTCGTTACCTTAAGGTTGTGAAAAGATTGCTTTTAGCAATAAGGCCGCCTTGTTGCATAGTACATTTCTATAATTGTAAGAATCTTTTGAATGTATTTCCTTAAATTCTGTATTATGCAAATAAAGTGTATTCTATCTATCTATCTATGACGTTTATTTAAGTTTTTGATGTCTTTGGGAGTCTCTATGGTTTGGTGTGTGTCAACATCAACCAAGTCTGGTTTCGAATAGATTCTATCACCATCCTTCCTGCTGGGCAGGTCTTTTAATAGCAGGGTTTTTTTAACTTCGGGAGTCATACAAGGATACAATAGAAAGTGATTACCGTAGTCTATGAACGCTTGTAACGTACGAGTGACACTGTTATTGCAAGTGTTCATAGGCTACAAAGGCCAGAGTAACTGCTTACCATCAGAGAAATCGTATGTTTGTTTGCTACCTTAGTGGTTTATAGAACCTTAAAGTAATTTGGAAAAACCACAACTTTCAACCTGATCGTTCTGCTACATACTACGATGAAGGTCTTATTGGCAAACTGACAAACCACATCATCAAACTGATTGGGCCAAACACAGGCCTAGACATTACATAGATAATGTCTAGGTCCTGTGACCTAGACATTGGACTAGGTCCTGTGTAAGGAGTTGCTGTGTAAACATCGCGCGAGTGATACTTAATATATTACAAGTGTTAATAGGCTACCGTAACTGCTTTACATCAGGTGGGATGTACGCTTGAATGCTTCCCGACGTAGTATAAAAATAAACAAGACTAAATTCTATAGGTCTAAAAAGCAAAATGCCTAAAAGTGCAAAGGACTAGGATCCATAACGTCTAAAACTCATACCGTCTATAATACCTAAAGCGAGAATAGGCTACAAGCTAAATTAAACGTCTAAAACATAATGCTGTTTAAAATTGTTTTAAATGAATGATTAAAAAATTAAAACTTTTAACTCGGAATATTTTCTGAACGATAACACAGTGAATTTTCCCACAATTAGTTCGTTCAGTTGCTTGTCAAAAGTAATATTATACTAGGTATTCGGTCAATAGCTTTGTGATGTTGTTCTCTTGATTACCAAGAGAATTTGTGTTTTGGGCGCTTTGCGATTTAGACAAATTACTTTTTAAACATATAGATTTTCGCCATTTTGTTACTTAGGTAATTTGCGTTTCAGACATCGAACTCACGAGCCATCAAATTTAGGCTAATTAAATAATTTAATTTAAAAAAGTTAATTTAAATTCGACTTTAGAATCGATATGCAATCAAAATTGGTATAACGAAGTTAAATCGAGTGAAAAGGCTGTTGAACTTAACCTTACACCTCGAGATTTTAATCGCACACCAAAACATAATAAGTTTCAGTTTACATTGTAATCTAATTTAGTCTCTTCTCCGCGGTAACTGTAATTGATCTAAGAGCGAGTGAAGTATGTGAAAATCTAGTCACAACGATGCTTGATTCTATTTGCTACTTCATAATGGTATAGACAAATAAAGACATAGTTTATGTGTAGCAGATTTGTTTTTGTATACATTAAATTTTATTAACAAAAACCAGCGACCATGCTTGTAAAGAGCTATGAATGTTCAAAAAGCAGCTACGAGTAGCTACTTACACGGCAGAGGACCTGCCGTGAAGGGATATACTTTGTTAAAGATTAACAAAGAGCAGTGCTAGCCCACTAGACAAAAAAACTGGCTTATTGATCAAACCTTGGACCGGTTCGTCGATAGGATTAAGCTGTTAAGGAGAAAATTGAGCTAAAACCTTTGTTTTCGAACCCAACCACCTAGATACACACATAATATATAGGTGTGTATCTTGATGAGCTCTGTAGCGAAGTGGTGAAACGCGATGCTACGTTACTTTGACACCGACGCTCAGGGATTCGATTTCCACACAGGACAAACATTTGTGTGCATGAACATTTTTGTCTTGATCTGGGTGAATTCAAGAGAGATAGACATGGCACTGAAAGCAGCCCGTCTGGGAAAGTACTTCCACCATACAGAAATTCACCTAAAGCTAAAGAAAACCCCCCTTTATGGCTGTTTTGTTATCTTTTGATAAATCATTGAACAAACGAAACATTTTCAAATATATTATTAAGTGGAATAAACGCGGTAGAAATGCGAGCGTTTAACAAAATCTGTAGTATAGTAATGCGAAAGTGGAAGGATGAAGGAGCTGAGAAAGTCCAAGACAAGTTCTGATTATATTATAATAATGTAGGGTGAAGTCAAAAGACTTTAGAACCAGCTAGCACCCATGTAAACAGCTATGAATGTTAAAAAAGCAGCTAGCTCTACCTACATCGCAAAGAACCTGCCGTGAAGATATAGATATATATGTTAAAAAATAATAAAGAGCTGTGATAGCCTAGTGGATAAAGAATCAGCTTATTTACTGACGATCCCTGGTTCTTGGAGGGGGCATGTATGTACCGCTAAGTTCCTATTTTCGGATTTATGTACATATTTGTAATTATCACTTGTTCGGAGGTGAAGGAAAACATCCTGAGCAAACCCGCACGTCCAAGAAATTATATTTTAAAAATCGTGTGTTCTAAGAATTGTCTGCTTTTCCCTGTGAGACGTAGAGTGTTGTCAAAATCGACATCTTTGCCAAATCCTTACGCTTAGGTAGCAGACCCGACTAATCGTGAACAATTAGGAAACGGGATAACGCTGTGAAGAACAAAATGTTAAAGATTTATATTTGTTTTATTTCTATACTTATCATTATTTTTATACTCCACGCAAATAATAAAATGCAGACAAATTAAAAAGCCGGTAAAATCCGCAGAACGTCAAAAGTGCTTATAAATGCACGTGTGGCAACCCTACCTAATGCGAACAAAGTGTAGTTAGGACATGACTTTGTGTTACGAAACATAATTTCGATGCGAATTGAAATGTCGCTGCCAGATTAACCATAAAGCTCACTGTGTTGGCGACCGCAGTTTCCAATTTAAGCTCCCAGCGCTACTCAAACAGTTCTATGTACAATGTAGGTTCTATGTACACTTCACTATTTGGGGCAGGGCTCCCACACATCTCTACCGCAGTATCTCTTGTGTCGAGATTAATAGCGGCAACAATTAATATGATATTGAACAGCGAAATTCATTGCAGAACAAAACAAAATTATGACTGCTTTGAAATTTGATACAAACTCAATGACACAATACAAATAAAGAAAGACGAAATATTCCTGTAACTTTTTATCCTTTGTTCGTTGATTGTGATGATATTGATGAGTTTTAGTGTTATTAATTAAACAAAAGTTGGGAACGCAATAGAAAGATATGATAGATCGTCTTAAAGAGAGAAGTCCAAGGGAGGTAGGGCGTATCAAAGCAGCCCGTCTAGGGAAGTACCTAAGTCTCAGAAAACTGCAGTCAAATAACAACTCCCTGGATGGTTGTTGTGTTCCTGCGTGTGAGTGAGGTCACAAGTAAGCTCCGCGAATGATACTTAATGTATCGAGAGCTTTCGTAGGCTATGGTAACCGTTTTCCATAAGGTGGGCAGTAAGCTTGTATTCCTCCCGATGTTGTATATATAAAAAAATCGGCCAAGTGCGAGTCGGACTCGTACACGAAGGGTTCCGTACCATTATCTATAAAAACGGCAAAAAAATCACGTTTGTTGTATGGGAGCCCCCTTAAATATTTATTTTATTCTATTTTTTAGTATTTGTTGTTATAGCGGCAACAGAAATACATCATCTGTGAAAATTTCAACTGTCTAACTATCACGGTTCATGAGATACAGCCTGGTGACAGACGGACGGACGGACGGACGGACGGACAGCGAAGTCTCAGTAATAGGGTTCCGTTTTACCCTTTGGGTACGGAGCCCTAAAAATGATGGAATGGTCGCAAGTTACCTACTTAACTAGAATTACAATAGTAACATCTTCTAATTCTAAATTATCATCGTGTCTTTATCATCTTACTACATGCTTACAATGTTTTACAGTGACTTCAAAAGGATCATGTGTGATCATGTTACTCATCGTAGTATGTATATGCTATTTACAACATTCTATGTTGCGTTTACGAGCATACTGAGTAATGCTATTTACAGCATTCTATATCCTATATATATGGTATGCTGTATTTGATCGCGTAATTTCTTCAAGTTGGTCATGCGGTATTGCAATGACTATACATGACTAAATACTAACCGACATTTCAGTACTAGGATGGTCAATAAATATGAGCTCCGACTCCTCGCCGTCCAGTAACACCGACACAGATTTCTCTCCGAACTCGTCATCTGAAACAATTCGCTCATATAATACATTAGGCACTTAAATACAGGAAATTGACTCGTGAAAGTGCCTTGCCACATATAAATACGTGCGTTTTATTGCCAATGTAATGCCAAATTGCGCGTAGTAAAAGTTCTTGTGAATGTAAATAATTTCAAAGGTTACAATGATTTGTATGATATTATTATCTGCTAATAACTTAACGGTGATTTGTCTGAATTATTTCGCGATTTCCTAGTTAGTATAGAAAATGGTGTTGATCCATAAAATCAAATGTAGAGGAACTTGGATTAAGTATATTCATGTCTTGTATTATGTAAAGATTTATCGTTTGCTTTTGTACAATATTGACATATAGATAATAATAACGGGTCACTCATTTATATCAGTCACAAATTATGCTATTATTTCAGTATATACGGAAAGCCAAACAGCTTCGATTACCTACAGAAACTCTATGATTTGAAAACTGACCGACATACTGACTTAAATAAGCGAGTAATCCGTTTTTAAATGTAATTAATATTAGTTTAAATAAGCAAAAGATAAAAGTTTCAAGGCTCTCACTTAGATACTTAGATTCGAGTAATAAAGGGCTATTTAAGTATTTTGGCCGGAGGAAAAAATAATGTCGTATGTGATCAAAACAGCGTTCCGTTTCATTTAGATACAACACATACTACTCGTGTTTTTGAATATAATTAATGATGATCCACTTTCCGTACAAAAAAAAAAATATTTTGTCTCACATAACTTTATAAAAACGAATATAATTAGAATCGTACTATTTATAATAGTCATAGATATGAGAATTTGAGTCAATGCATGATATTAACTTATAAAAGTTACACCAAGTTCTATATTTGTAGTAAATTCTTAAGTTTTGCGGAATATATACTAAACATATTAGGTATAACTTTGTAATAATTGCAAAAATGGTGCAACTTGACTTCTTTAGTGATTTTCCAAGTACAAATTCTCGCGTTTAACTTCCTGAAGAAACACTAACATACTTTAAATAATTTTATTTACAATATAGTACACAATGATTAGTTACAAAATAAAATTCAATTATATTTTCACAAATGCATACGAGATATGAAAAAACATGACTAACTACATAATGAAATACTACAAAAATATTTTCTATATAAAAGTGCATAAATAAAGGTTTAGGGAAAAAATGTGTTAAGGGCCTGACTACAAATACAACAAAGCATTTTTTTGTTTGGTTACATTATTGAATACGTTACTTTACTACTAGATATGGATTAAAATATTAGACATAATGAGAGTGAATGATCGCATAATTCGTATAACCATTGCCGGTAATTTATAATAACTTACGTCCACGGTTCAAAATAAACCTTCTATTTCCACTCAATAATTGTCAATTTTGAACAACTAGCGACCTATGTTCAACGTTGAATAATTCGTCAACCAATTTGACTGCAAGATTGTATAGAATGAAATATCAATTACTGTTCGTTCAATTCGTGGGAAAGTAGAGTTAGTGGGCATACCAAGCCGTACAATGACTTCCTCAGTATATTATGTGTATACATGAGGTCGTTAAAACACCAGGATTGATTAAAGACACTATGACCAGACTGACTAAAGACTTAATTGTCAATCAACTACCCGCCTTGTACTTATCCAGGGACGTGACATTAAAACATTATATTATTTAGTAAATCCATACGAATGACTGAATATTTTAAATTCTCAGTCAATTCAGAAAAAATATGTAAAAGTACATAAATTTGGTGTACTTATTGCCCATACCATTTAAATACTTCGGGACTCAATCACACGTTATCTAATTCATAAACTGAATATAAAGCCTCAGTATTAATAAGAAAAAAAAATGTTTATTTCATATTTCATGAGGTATATATTATTTAATTCATCTGGCAAAGTATGATTTTCTCTGAACTCATTATCTTCTCTTGTAATTTAAAGTAAATGCCAGAAATAGAATAAAACGCGGAACGTTCTAAATACGTATTAAGCGATCCCACTCATTTTAAAAGGGTTAAAAGAATGCTCTAACAACGAGATTACCTTCTTAAAATATGGAAGTAATATTATTTTTTGTTTCATAAATAGGTTAGAATCCAGTGTTGCCATTATTTTATCATATCCGTAGTCAGAGCTTGCAAATGAGATAAGGGTAGGCTAAGGCAAACTTCACATACAGGATCAAACAACAAACTTACCGCGTTTTGCTTCGCCAAACGTGAGCAAGCAAAAAGAAGTTAGGTTATTTACAAGAGAGTTAGCGTTAGCCAGCCATATAGATTTTACACTAAGGTAGCAGATGTTGTAACAGGCGAGAGCAAGAAATATTAAAGAAAATAAACTACACAGAGAGTTACACAGGTACTTAAAATTTATGGCTTGTATTAGATGTAATAATTTACAAGAAGATGTTTTAAATATTGATAGATAATTTAACGTTTATGATGGCTATAAGTTGATGAAAAGTGCACTTGAGAGCGCAACGTCTAAAAAGAAAAAAAAAACCTAAAAACGTAAAAAATTACCTTAATTAGCGTAAAAAAGCATAAAAATGCCCGTAATTTAAATTCTTTAGGATACACAACAACCAAAAAACTATAACCGAATTTTTATAACTTACCTAAACAAAATAGCAAAAAAAGACAAAAAGATAAAGAATATAAAATAGAAAAAATTTATTAAACTCAATTTTGACAAGAAACTTAATGAATGAATTCTGAGAAAATTCACTGTGTTAGCTTTTCAGAAAATATACCAAGTTAAAAGTTCGTTAAGTTGGGGTAAAATAAATATTATGTTTATCTGTAGGCATTTTTAAATTAAACTATTATTTAATTTTATTTAATCTTTCACTAAATTCATTTTAAACAGCATTATGTTTTAGACGTTTTAGTTTAGCACGTACTATTTCCTGCTTTAGGTATTTTAGACGGTACTAGTTTTGGTCGTTTTGACTTTTACTCTTTTGACATTTTGCGTTCTAGACATTATAAGTTCCAGGCATTACGTGCATCGAGAATCTTGCTACTTAGGCATTTTGCTTTTCTGACATCGCGGTCACGGGAGATTTATTGATACAAAATATATTTTTCAACCCAAATATAATATAGTTCTAATATTTATTGTTCAAAAAGATTGCTAAATTTAAAAAAAAAAAAACACTAATGCAGTTAGTTAACAAAAAGTGTTATATGCTACTGACAAAGAAAATATGAATAAAATATACAATATTTACATTAGATACATAAACTGCTGTAAATCGCATGTAACGAATTCGAAACATTTTTAAATTTAGCCTAGCCCTATAGAAAATTCCTACTATCCGTAACTAAATCATACTAAAGCTAATAACATATATAGGCATATTTCTCAAATGAGAAATCTCAATTTCGTTTGTGCATTAGAGACTCGAGAATACGACCATATGATCTTATTACTTTAAATGAGCAATTCTTGTATACTAATAATATTTGTAGAAAACGACTCTGCCGAACCGGGTAAAATTTTGTAATTAGATTTTATATTACGTTACGTTGTTATTATAAAACGGCTAAATCAAAACTAACATATTTCAATTGTATATTCTTCGTAATTAAGTCATCTTCGATATATGCATCTATATATTTACATCTTCACGCCAGATTAGGCAGATAGGTAGACATACATAATTATATATCTGAAAGTGGAGAAATGACGTAGCGTAATAGCTAATAGTCTTAAAAAATAAAATAAAAACAGAATAAAACTAAATCACCATGTTTTCTACTGATTTTAGTTATTATCACACCAGTGTTGAATTGCAAGACTTTTATTACGGACCTTCTTAGCTTTCTCTGAGCTTCTCCATTTTAGTATTGCCAGAGCGTTAATATTCCGCTCTCGCCTCCGCTCCGCGCGCCTAAAGTCAAAGCTTAACAAAAACAGCCTGAAGCGTAAGCTAAAATAATGTACCTACTTACTCGGTTATATACATTAAGTCTATCGTGTTACATTTCAAAATGCCAATTTCACCAAGCTTTGCGAATGCTAACCGTCTTATAGTTTCAATATTAGATATAACAGAAAATTCCGTTTCATGAAAAACAATTTTATTACCTTTGTACTTGCATCGTTTGGATACAAAGAATTTTATTGTTCGGTTTCCCATCGGAAATAGATTTTTAGGCCTTTTATTTATAGTGATAGGGACAGTAAGTGAATTTGTGGCTTGTAAACTAGAACAAACAGTCTGATATCCAATTTTTTTTTTTTTTGTACAGATTTGGAATCTAATTGCAAATATGGTATAAAAGGGCAATTATAGTGCAGGACGTGCTCTTGATTCAAGCATTATTGCAAGCATCTATTCTAACCGTCGTTCTTTCCAACGTCGGGAGCATACGGCCAACCTGTTGTAAAGCGGTTACCGTTGCCAAGAAACCTACTCCTTAGTAGGTTACTGGGACCTCACTCACACGCAGGAACGCAACAACCCTCTAGGAAGTTTTTAAATGGACGCCGTTTTACTGTTTTACATCTCTTGAATACACCCAGATCAAGACATGTTCATGCACACAAATGTTTGTCCTGTGTGGGAATCGAACCCGTGAGCGCCGGTGTCAAAGCAACGTAACAGCGCGTTTCACCACTTCGCTACAAAGCTCGTCGTGATACACACCTATATATTATGTGTGTACTAGGTGGTTGGGTTCGAAAACAAAGGTTTTAGCCTATCGACGAACTGGTCCGCGGTTTGATCAATAGGCTAGTTTTTTACCTAGTGAGATTGTTTTGTTTTTTGACCTGACTATGTAGTTGGCCCCTGTGAGCCGTGACTACGTCACCGGAATGGAAAGGCGGGCGTGAAGCGCCACAGCCTGAAAAAAAGCAAAAAAGCGATTGCCTAAGAGCCCCCGAGAGGGGTCGAACCTCGGCTTAGGGCGTCGCGGAACTACAATAATAGAACACGCGGGATCATGCCTTAAGGGCCTAAGATGAGAGGCGCCCAGGCACCTGGGCTACTCGGTACCTGGTATTCTAGTGAGCTAGCACTTCTCTTAATTTAAGTAGTAAATGCGGCTCGAGGTGTAAAGTAGCGAAGATATAGCACCAGAGCAGTAAATTTACTCCGAGCTTTCGTTCAGTTCAGTTGAATTGACAGCGATCGATCGGGCCGTGTCGCAGTTTTCTAATTACGTTGCGTAAGCTAGAGTGCCATGTCTAAATAACATAATAACCGTTTGAGTGTAATACACAGTTGTAATCAATCACAGTTCCGATAGATTTTCATCTCCGTAGTGACCTTTCATTTGCCCACCTTTTGTTGTGACATTTTTTTTAGGGTTCCGTACCCAAATGGTAAAACGTACCCTATTACTGAGACTCCGCTGTCCGTCCGTCAGTTACCAGGCTGTATCTCATGAACTGTGATAGTAAGACAGTTGTAATTTTCACTGATGATTTATTTCCGTTGCCGCTATAACAACAAAAACTAAAAAATTGAATAAAATAAATGTTTTAGTGGGCTCTCATACAACAAACGTGATTTTTTGCTCGTTTTTGCTCGATATTGATAACGCCAACAGGTAGACGCTTGAAATATTCACAGAATATTTATTTATGTATTCACTTTAAAAATAAATAATAATTAATAATCAAATTAATTAATTAATTAATCTACCAGCATTTCAAATGACCATTGGCGAAGAAGAAATGCCAAAAGAAACTTGCCAATATATATAAATGATTGTCATCTATCGACAACAGCCCGCGCCTGCGGCATAACATGTTCTCCGAAACACGGAAAAGCTCGAAATTAATAAAGCCATCCATGGACAGGTTACGGTGGACATTGCTTAACCTGCGTGTTCGGTTAGAATAGACGCACGCAGTGTGGGTAATCATATAATCATGCAGGATTTACAATTCGCTATATTTTTTTTTGTAAGAGAAAGTAATTTTCATTCCAAAAGTAATATTCAGTTGACGTTTGATTTCCAATTTTTTCAGGTAGAGAAACCTGAAAAATCAGTCACCCTTTTATGTTTATTTTAAAAGGGTCTTAGTTGAATAATCCTCGGTGAAAATTATGGCTCTGAATCTGCCCGATTATAGATTTAGATCGAAACATAGACTACTACATACTATAAACGAAAGTAGTACGCGAAGAAAACGCAAAAATTATGGTTATAATATATTCCTAAAAATTAACTTCAAATCTTCGAAAACAATAATTTCATTTTCAACATTGACATCGAAAACGAAGTGCCTACGCCATATATGCCAAAGAGACGTATGAACAAAAATAAGTCTTTTCGGTTTGAAAAAAGTATCTTATTTTCAATCAATTTTAGTCGGAAAAGTTTATATTATATTTAGAATGTAGTATTATAGTTATATATTAATTTATTAGAATGAAAATATATCCAATTTTATGAAAAAATTATAGGCATCTAGAACGACTTAGAGTGCGACAGCTTACCTGGCATGACCATTAATATTTTTCTTATATCTTCAGATGGTATAAAATAGCTTAGAATTTCTACTACCTTCTACTATAATTTTGAAATTTTTGAATGTTCACACTAAAACCTGTGACGGTGTATCTCCTAGACCTAGATAGTAGAAAATTGCAAAATAGTGGTAAAAATATATAGAAAGTCAATGCTGTTATGTATCCTCTGAAAATATAAGAAAATACATTCATTACCGGCCTAGGACGGATATCACCTTACCTTACCTTAGTTAGAGTAATATTGTAAAGAGTCAGAAAGCATTTTCAGACCTAGTGTTATCTTGTTTCCTAATCCCTTAGGATTGCCGTGGTCCGCCACCTAAGCCTAAAGATTTCGCGAAGATACTGATTTTGACATGGAGCGACAGCTGCGAGATTAACCCTGAGGGACTGATTTTCCCTCAGGGTTAATCTCGCAGCAGTCGCCTTTCTTAGGTTAGATCACGCGAATTTCGAAATATAATTTCTGAGCATGTGATAATACATATATACATACATAAACCTGAAAACACGAATTAAGTGGTACACGCCCACATCGGGATTCGAACCAGAACCGTCGGTTAGTAGGCTGGTTTCTTTATCTACTAAGCTATCACTGGTATTACTGAGATGAATTTTCATAATCCTTGCGACTGCGAAAGTTTGATGTCGATAGGGAGACAATTACGTATATGAAGGGAGCATATAGTTGCAAATAACTTATTGCTATGTTGACCTTATGCACCGACCAAGAAAATACCCCATTTAGATATACGTGCAAGGTCTTGAACACGGTTTAATTAAGTCTATATTAATTAGCAGTTTAATATCTATCGAAGTTGCGATGCTCTACTCGGTGGTACCATTTTAGACTTTCTGTTCGTAGTAAAATTAGAAATTACTATTACATTTAAATAAGAGATTTTAGTTCATAAAGTTTATTATGAGTCATATTCATATAAACATTTCATAATTACATGAGGAGGAGATACAGCAATTTATTTTATTGCATATTATAATTTTTTAATTCAATGTTTGTTTACGAAAATTTTGGGATCCCGGCTAAAAACCCGCATTACCTCCATGCTCAAACTACATCCTCGTTAGTAACTGATCCCTTTTACCCCTCGGTGAACAATTCCCTATTATATAACAAGAATGTAGTGTACATGCTGAGGTAAAATTTAGGCGTAGGAAAAAAAAGTAACTTGGTAGGGTTAAAAAATCTTAAAGAAGTGCTACAAATTTAAGTAAATTCATGCAAATGCAAATTATAGATATTACAATTTATGTTATCAACGCTGGGTCTTACGACATAAAAATGTCTTATCATCATTTTAGAATTAAAGACAACCTACACGTGGTAGACCCTCCAAACAGCAAACGTTACCGGAGAATGTCTCAAACTGGCAGATGCTTGCAATCTAATAACAATTCATTGGGAGAGTTCTTGTGTTCCTACAAGTAAGTAAGTCGGTGCGTATCATAAGCCCTGGTTTAATTTCTTCCAAAAATCCAAAAATATATTTTCATACGAAGTCGAGTGGCAATCACGCATGACACACATACAATCCCATTTAAAGTTTGTCTATGGAGGTATTCGACGCAATGTTTACTCTTGTAAACACTCTTGTGTTGCCACTCCAAGCTGCTAACATATTACCTACTTCTTCATGTTTTTCCTCATTCATTCGGAGCAAGACAACAAACTTTCAACGATTTATTATTTGTCCGTGACAAAAGAACTTTTATACACAAAGGAAACAGTACATGAACTTGTTGTATCGACCTCTCTGTCCTACCGTTATCGGTCGCAGAGACAGTTTTAACATGGGTATCAAAATTTACAACGAATTACCCTGTGAAATAAAAACAAGAAATGGGAACATGTTTAAATCAAAGTTGAATTCATGGCTATTGGAAAATAGTTTTTATACTGTAAAAGATTATTTGAGCCATATAAAGAAAAAATGAACAAGTTAGCGTAATTTAATATATTTCATTGTAACTAATTTGATAATTGAAAGTAGGCCCTACTCATACATACATACATACATATCATCACGCCTGTTTCCCATTGGGGTAGGCAGAGACTATAGAACGCCAGGTGCACCGATACAAACATACCGCTCTCGCCTCTTCCACACTCATCAACCTCTTCATGCATGCTCTTCGGTTTTGGGTACTTTTGATTTGACCCTTTTTCAACACATCACCAATTTGATCTATATATGTGCGTCTAGGGCGGCCTCTCCCGACATCACCATTCACTCTTGCTTGATACATTTCTTTCTTAACTCTTTTGCCTTACTCAGTGTCTAATAATGTATATTTATATAGATATGTGCACATCTGTATGCAGATTGAATACTGTGATATCCTAATTACCTATCAACATCATGTATATCGTATTTTAGCAAATAAATATATTTGTCATTGTCATCTGTACAGTGGAGGACCACCCGCTGCCCACGCAGACCAATTGTATTAAAGTACTTTACCACTTTTTTTAATTTTTATAATCATCTGGTTACATCACTTGCATTTGAAGTTGACTTAGCTTGCAAGGGTGAACCACTTATGTATTTAATTCTATTACTTTAAACGAATAGTAATATATATTATATATATATATATATATATATATATATATAAATACTTGCTGTTAGCCACGGCTTCGTCCGCGTAGTCAAAATGTAACAAAAAGTATTTTTTCATGAGAGTGAACTACGTTGCCGTGATATAAAGTAGCCTATGTCACTCTTGGACCTTCCCGCTATCTATATACGAAGAATCACATCATTTTGTTGTTCCAGTTTGATGTGAAAGAAAGGCAAACAAACACACTTTCACATTTATAATAATATATAGTAAGTAAGTATGGATAGTAACGATATTTATGTATCTCGGAAACCTCTCTAATAATTTGAATCAAATTTTGTACAGATAAGATTTATCTATGGATATATAAAGAGATATTATAAAAAAATTAAAAGGAAATGCCAAAAGAACGTCGATCGCCCACAGGCTAACGAGTGTATGATAGGATAGGACAATAGTGCATAAAAAATGTAATACTACCCGATTTTTATCTTATACCTTTTAAAAATATATTGTATCTATATGTTTGTGAAAAATATATTCTTATACCGGGAGAAGGACTCACAAGACAATACAAGACCATATTAGGATGAGTACACATTGCCACTGGGGTAAGTTAGAAGTTAACCCTACTTACCGCGCGAGTGATGCCGGGATGATTTTTCTAGTGCTTGTGCTGATGTTAACAAAAATAAATAAGTAATATGAACATTTATGAAACATATTAGCATACCATATCAAATATCGCAATTTCACGTTATTATATCCTATGATTATTTAGTTATTATATAGCTATACATCTGAAGTTATCTAAAGAAATACCAAAATAAACTTACAAGTATATAGACAGCTTTTATTATATCGCGTCTACCTTTTTCATGATTTCAATTCCCAATATATATCTGCATATACTCTGTCTATTTTAAGATTGGACATTTCTTAGGAAATTTAATCAGCTAGAAACGGTTAGCCATTATCAAGTGTTTCATTTGTCACAAATCCAAAAGAAATAGAACAGTCTATACAAGTCTGAATATTAAAATAGACGGAGTAAGTATATCTACATTGATAAATTTGAATAGTTAGTTATTATGAATGCAATAGTCTCTGGAAATACTCGTCGTATTTGAAAAGATTATTTAGACTTTGATAACACAATACTTTCATAGGTAATTTAACATCACATATAATGTTCTTCACTTCATATTTGAGAGTACATAAATAAAAAGATAAGTTGGTACACTTTATATGTAACACACTTTCAGGTAACGAAATAATAAATTTAAATTTATATCCTGAACACATGGATCATTAACAAAAAAGTCGTTAATAAATTTACAAAACTTAATTGAATAATATCAAAAAATATATTTCAGGAGATCAGTTGTACACAAATTTTTAGCCTTGTAGGATTCAAGAAGAATCCAGAACTAATGTAAGGATTACGATTGATAATGAAGTGTTGGAACAAGTGGATGAGTTTGTATATCTTGGATGCGCTTTCAGCAGGGATGGAAGGTACACCGCAGATGTGGAAAGACGAATGAGTGCTGGGAATAATGTGAATGGAGCGTTGGGAAAACTTCTTGGCAGTAAAAACCTGAGCTGTTTTTTTTAAAACACCCAGACCAAGACATACAGACATGTTCATGTACACAAATGTTTGCCTTATGTGGGAATCAAACCCACGAGCGTTGGTGTCAAAGTCGCGTCAATCACGACTGAGCCACCGAGCACGTCAAAAATTCAGGCAGTGTTCGTGTTTAAAAATATTATTTATTTGTATATTGGTTTATGCATTACTTTTTCGATAAGTTAGATAAGTGTCACTGGTCTCTAATTAATTATCCATATCAGTTTTAGCATCTTTATTGTACAGAGGTGTTGCGATTGAGAATTCGAGCCATCTGGGAAATGTACTTCTTCCATACTGAGATTTATTATATGTGCTAAAGAAACTCTGCACATAACTTTAAAGCCCAATAACTTATATTATCATAACCTGATCATAACCTACTACATTGCTGTTATTTAGAGACATAATAATTGCGTAAACCTCTGATTCATTTATAAGTTCTAAGAATATTGCGTTAATATTAGTAGGAATCTAAGAAGTTTTTATAGTTATAGATACGTCGTACACGCTCTAGAATGGCAATACGAAAGTAAGGTAATTGCCCAATTCGCATTCAGTTGGCCACGCTCTCGCGTCGCGTCTATACGCATTTCGCCATAAAGCATACATGTCTTGTAAGATGTATATTCATCTTTTTCTAACGACAGGTATGCCCTGTCATTTGTCTCTTTGTTAGAGCTAAGTGCCATAATAAATAACTGTACGTAGATATAGTACTACATGTGCCATTTTAAAATACAATAATGTTGGTATAACGTGCGTAACGTAACGTATATAACGTGCCTACCTTTTGATTCGTCGCTGGTAGGAATATCTTTTAAAAACCATTGTTAGATTTGTCAACATCATTTAATGAGTTTATTAATGTATATATGATGTGATGGATGAATGAGTATATTCTATATTAAATTTAATGATATTGTCAATATTATTTGATGTAATATTTGTATTTATATTGGTATTTATGATTTGCCACGTACCTTTTATTTTTTGCTTTCTCTGTTAATTTTTTATTATGAAACTTTTGTGATGTATATATAATTTTTTTCAGTACTATGGAATATTTTTTTTATCAATATTTTTAATAGTTCTTAAATATCGTGTATACTTTCTTTATTTTATCCTTTTATTTTTTCAACCTTTTATCCGACCAATACTTACCCATTTTTGAAACTAGAACTTATTTTTTTAATTTCGTGTTAATTTTCGGAAAGCGTAGTTCGTGAATCAACATAAATATCGTCATGAGCTTTATTGAACGGATCATTTGTGCTGTGGCTATCGACTTATGAGAAGGTAAGAAAATATATGCAAGTTTGAATTTCTGTAAGTTTTCTACACGCTATTCTATTTTCAGGAACACCGTTCCTATATGAAATCTATATGTTTGTCTGTGTGTGCGTGTCTGTCTCTTTTTTTCAAATATTCGAATTTCGAATGACTTTAGACTCAGTATAAAAAAGTAGAATAGGAATGTTCAGGAACACTGTTCCTATCTCTTAAGGAGCACGGTTAAAAAGGCCAACAAATTAAAAAAAAAAATACTATACTAGTCAGTCCCATAGAAGTATTGTTTATTTTCAATATGCCAATGTTCTAGTCTCTGCTTAGTTTTTTTTTTATACAACGTCGGGAGGCATACAAGCATACGACCCACCTGATGTAAAGCAGTTGTAGCCTATAAATGCTTGCAACACATGACGTATCACTCGAAGATAAATGCGTATTCGTAAAATTTATTCGTGGTTAGCAAACTATTAAGTGCTTCAATTCTGTTATTGATCAGGCGCATAGTGTAATATTGGCGTGCTGTACCTTTTTAAGAATTTTACACCTTCTTACACAGTCATTGGGAGCTCCATGGCGGCGTTGCACGTGTCATTCTAACCGGGCACGTGTGTTAAGCAAC
The DNA here is from genome assembly GCA_947507595.1 of Pyralis farinalis. NCBI lineage: Eukaryota > Metazoa > Arthropoda > Insecta > Lepidoptera > Pyralidae > Pyralis > Pyralis farinalis. The sequence goes on along the minus strand of OX382282.1, from coordinate 8,975,478 downwards.
GTTGACAGCAGCCTGTCTTTGGATGGGTTTACCTATTTCGAGCTTCTCCGTGCCTCGAAGGGCACGTTAAGCCATCGGTACCGACTTTCGTCGACAGATGACAGTCGTTAAGCAAAGTAAGTGGCCTTAGGGCGGCTTGAAATCGCTGTCCTCCGCCAATTCGCAGTTGAGCAGCGTGGTGGAGTATGCTCTGAACCCCTTCGGTTGAAGGGAGACTCGTACCCTGCAGTGGGTTGAGTTAGGGTTTGTATACACAAAGTCGTAGATATATAGAAAACCAAAATGCACAAATACACAATTGTCCTTTAGTAATTTAAAGATACCAGTGAGATCAATACACCAGATGAGGAACGCCAGTTAGTACATAAATTACCGTAAGACGACACCCATTAGTATCCTGGTTAATTGGCGCAGCTCGACCCAACCCTTACTCAGGGGACGATATTACAGTACCCATTGTCTTCACACAGTATACTTTAAGAAACAAGAGAAAATCTGTTTCTTAGCTAATATTCTTTTTGTCTTTATATTTTTAACCGACTGCAAAAAAGGAGGGAAGCTTTAATTTTTTATGTATGTTCCCCGATTAATTGAAGATGCCTGGAGCGATTCGAAAAGTTTTTTTTTGTTTCAAAGGGTCACTTCCCAGGTGGTCCCAACGTCATCAAGTCAGTCTCTGAAGATGGAATCCTAAAGAGATCAAGGGTGTTTTTGAAATCGGTTCTTTTTATTTGCTTTTTAGTAGTTGGGGTTTATCAAGGCAGTTTTTTTTATTTAAAATTTTTATTTTTATTGGTGTTGCTTACGATAATGACAAATAAGTAAAAGTTAATAATAAATGAACAAGTAAAAACAAATTTCGACGAGCTCGGTGGTGCCGTGGTTAATAACGCGACTTTGACACCAACGCTTGTGGGTTCGCTTCCCACACAGGACAAACATTTGTGTGTATGAACAAGTTTGTTTGTATTGGTCTGGGTGTTTTTAAGAGAGGTAGGACGCATGAAAGCAGCCAGGCTGGAGAAGTACCCACCTAACAGAAAACCAAAGTGAAATAACAACTTTCTAGGGGGTTGTTGTGTTCCTGTGACTGAGTAAGGTTTCTAGTAAGTTCCTAAGGAGTTGCTGTGTTACCAGCAGAGGTGGCATCGCACGAGTAATACTTAATGTATTACCGGCATTTATAGGCTAAGGTAGCCACTTTACATCAGGTAACCGTATTGAATGTCTCCCGACTTTATATAAAAAACTAATAATTAAAAATCCAAACACAAAAAGTACCAAAAAGATTGACTTCCAATTATTGACAGTTCAATTTACGTCCAGTATATGGGGTTTTTTTTGCTGACGTCATAACAGATATGCACACCCCGGAGATGAAGGTTTACGCCCGTCATATTAATTTCTCGCTAGCGTCACATAACCTACGACACTCGGGGGAAGAAAACAAATCTAATGACACCTCACTTTTTAAAATCGGTCAAGCCGTTTAGGCTACAGGAGGTAACAATGGAATGGACATACATACATACCCACATACATACATGCGCGCGAAAAACATTACCCGCCTTTTGTGTCAGTCGGGTAAAAAGGAACTTCGCGCATTTGTCGGTCTGTCTGTTACAGAGACATATTTTAGCAACAATTCATACAAAAATTGAAATTTGGTGTAGTTTTTAAAACTTTTAAATATTGCTCATCCAACCTTATTGCAAATGAAAAAAGAGCGAAACATAATTTTATCTGTACTACAACTTGAACGAGTGACAACCCTGGTGTTGCAAATATCCATAGGCTACGGTAACTGTCTACCATCGGGCAGGCTTGTTTATCACCTTAGTGGTATAAAAGAGGAGCTATTATTTGGTTGCGGTTTCTGTAAAGGGACGGTTATAAAAAATCGCACTCAAATAATAGCGTTCATTTTTAACCCGTTTTTCTGTTGCCTGCTGCTTTCCAAGTCAGACTGCTTATTGAACTCATGGTGGCTTTATATGCCAGATCCACGTTTACTGGCTTTAAGGTCTACATATGAAGTATTGTAGAAAGAAAGAAAAAGAAAGAAATATTGTATTGATATTTAGGCGCTCAAACACAACGCTTTTGTGAACGCGTGGTACCTCCTTGAGCAGTCAAGTGTTGTATTGATTTGTGGGTGTACAACGTATACGAGAGGTTGATTTTGGATCTCAATACGTTATGTGTCTCTACCCTAAATTCGATTGTATGAAGGCAGTACATTTCTATTAATAAGGGTTCAGTACCTATCTTCATTTTGTTCCCCATTCCTTTCTACTTACTTCATTACGCCCGGGTTGTGAATAGCCGACTTAGTGGGTAAGAAAACTACGTTACTTTAATCACAGCGAGCGTAATGAGATTTCCTATGATTAGAAAGCTTTGCCGTTCATGAAATGATAATGGGAAGCTTTTGCTAAGATACATTCTGAGCGTATTTCGTAGGGTTATCAACTTTTTTTAAGTAAACATATTTTCAGGAACACCGTTCCTATATCAAATCTATATGTTTGTCTGTGTGTGCGTTTGTCTGTGCGTTTTTTTCGAATATTCGAATTTTGACTTCCGATTCAGCATAAAAAAGTAGAATAGGAATGTTCAGGAACACCGTTCCTATCTCTTAAGGAACATGTTCAAAATGGCCGACAAAGTTTTAAAAAAAATAATTAAATTGTTATATAATTGACGAGCCAGGTGTTCCTCTGGCAATGCAAGCTTGCGCATTCTCAACTGGTTTAGACTGAAAATAAAAACCGTATATATAGTATCCGTGGAGGAGTGAAAGTACAGAGGGTAAAGAACCGGCTTATTGCCCAAGTCGTTCCCAGTTCGAATCCTAGCACATACCTATTACAAAATTTGTGTTTTCGGATTTATATACATACAGTTATCACTAGCTCGGCGGTGACAACCCGAATCTTTCGTCAAAAATTCGAGAAATGACAATAATTGTAGGAAAAATACTTACATATATGGGCATTACAATTATATTTAAGAGACGTAGGGCACATCAAAGCAGCCCGTCTGGGGAAGTCACAGAAACCCACAGCTAAATAAAAACTGCCAGGAGGGTTGTTGTGTTCCTGCATGCGAGTGAAGTCACCAGTAGGCTCCTAAGATGTTGCTGTTTCAGCAGCAGAGGTGGCGCGAGTGATACTTAACGTATTACAAGCGTTCAAAGGCTACGGCAACCGCTTTACCTCAGGTGGACCGCATGCTTGTATGTCTCCCGAAGTCGTTTAAAAGACGTTTTTTACTTCTTATTCTAAATAAAATAAATAAATAATGGACAACAACGACAACCCTATAAGAATTTTTCGTCAAAAATTCGAGAATTAACAATTGTAGGAAAAATACTCCTTGGGCTGTGCTGCGCTATGCATTTAGTTTTTTTTTATATTATACTACATCGGGAGACATACAAGCATACGGTCCACCTGATGTAAAGCGGGTACCGTAGCCTATTAACGCTTGCGATGTATTAATTATCACTCTTACACAGCAACTCCTTGGGAGCTTACTGGTGACCTCACTCACACTCAGGAACACAACAACCCTCTAGGGAGTTGTTATTTGGCCGCGGTTTTATGTCAGGTGTAGGTACTTCCCCAGACGAGCTGCTTTGATGCGCCCTACCTCTCTTAAAACAACCAGACCAAGACAAACAGACAAGTTCATGGACACGAATGTTTGCCTTGTGTGGGAATCGAACCCACGAGCGTTGGTGTCAAAGTCGCGTAATTCACGACTGAGCTTTGCTGTGTGTGTAGATGTTATTGTCACCTGGTGAAGTATTTTAACCTGGGCCTACTATCAATCCTCCTCCTACTCCTTAACGCTAAGGTTTTTTCGAAGAGAGCAGTCACATCTCCACAACACAGAGGAGACGAGCTCGGTGGCGCAATGGTTAGTACCACTACTTTTACAATGATGCTCGTGGGTTCAATTTCAACACAGTACAAACATTTGTGTGCATGAACGTGTTTGTCTTGGTTGGTGTTTTTAAGATAGGTAGAGTTCATCAAAGCAGACCGTCTGGAGAAGTATTTCCACCTCAGTACCTGGAGGGTTGTTTTGGTTCTGGAAATGAGTGAAGTCACTAGTAAGCTCCTAAGGATTAGCTGTGTTAGCACAATGGTGGCATCGCGCGGATGACAATTATTATATTGCAAGCGTTTATAGGCTCGATTTACAGCTTTACATCAGGTGGGCCGTATGCTTGTATGCCTTCCGACGTTGTGTAAAAAAAGAATAAAAACCAGATCTTTCTTATGTTAGTTCAAACATCTGTCGAAATATAATTTCTTAGGCGGATTTCCTCAGGATGTTTTCCTTCACCACCGACCAAGTGATCATTACAAACATGTACATAAATCCGAACATACAGATTTAGTGCATACTCACACCAGGATTCGAACTGGTTCTATGTTCACTAGGAAATAATTGATGTTTAATAAACCATACTGTTATTTTATGAAATGAATGAAATTTTATTATTTGCAATGAATGTTAAAGAAGCGAGTGAGGTTTCTAAGGATCGAACGCCACATGCACTAGGCACTCTCTGCCTACCCCGCAAGGGATTAGCGTGAAGTTATAGATAGATTATTTTATTATTGTACCATAAACTTTTATTAAAAAAAATGTATAGCACAAAAAACTGTGTTCTATAAGTCGATATTTTCCATGGAGATTCCTTATATACAGAGATAAAGACCTAGGATATCTGGATACCTGTAGCATAGTAGAAACCACGGGCTAAGTAACAGTAACAAATCATTCTATTTTCGTCGACATAAATCGATCTACCCCGTTCGCAAACTCTTAACCTAACCAAACACTTTTAGTGCTTGACTCGCAACAGCTCAAGTTGCCAAATACGACGAAGTCATAGTATACATTTACTTATCTGTAAACGCTAGATATAGGTGAACTAATGTTCCGAAGAAAATGGGGAAAGGCCAAATCCGGGCTTAAGAAGAACTTCGTAAGCCTAGATTTAATAGCCCCCCGTTATATTCCGATTACTACATTATAGTATTATTGTTATCTCTCTTAAGAATTAGGCAAGATATAACATGAGGTATGTTATATCTTGCCTAATTTCGAGCAGTAATAGCTGCAGTGGAATTAAGAACTTTAGGATTTGTAATTATCATTTGCTCAGAGGTGAAGGTAAACATCGTGAGGAAACCCGCCGTCCAAGAAATTATATTTCAAAAGACGTGTAACTTTACCTAGGCGAGATCTTCTCTGGGTTGTGGAGGTTTTACGGCAGTCGCTATATGTAAAAAATCGGCCAAGTGCGAGTCGGACTCGCGCACGAAGGGTTCCGTACCATTATCTATAAAACGGCAAAAAAAAAATACGTTTGTTGTATGGGAGCCCCCCTTAAATATTTGCTTTATTTTAATTTAATTATTTATTCTTAAAGTGAATATATAACTAAATATTCTGTGAATATTTCAAGCGTCTACCTGTTGCCGTTATCAATATCGAGCAAAAATGAGCAAAAAAATCACGTTTGTTGTATGGGAGCCCCCTTAAATATTTATTTTATTCCATTTTTTAGTATTTGTTGTTATAGCGGCAACAGAAATACATCATCTGTGAAAATTTCAACTGTCTACCTATCACGGTTCATGAGATACAGACTGGTGACAGGCGGACGGACGGACGGACAGCGAAGTCTCAGTAATAGGGTTCCGTTTTACCCTTTGGGTACGGAACCCTAAAAAGAGGTGAGGCGAAGCCTGACGCTCAGACTCTATCGGTTTTGACAAATTAACTTCACAATTGTAAGTCAGACGTTAATAGTGAACAGGAAGAATAATTGAAGAAAGACTAGTTTCTACGTGCCGTTATATATTTTTTCTTTACTTACAGATTTCTATTTGTTAGACAGTTCGAAATTTAAATATTATGATTTTTTATTTTATTTTCAGGGTTCCTTATTTGGTAGCATATTATAGAGCTGTTTTTTTCGTTCATCGGCCTACCACTGATACAATTTCCCCTTTTTAGCCTATCAAAGATAAATCTGAAATGATTCGCGTAAGTAACTTGAAATGTAAGTGACTCACGATCAGTTGAGAGTCAATGTCAACGTTACCTGTACGTGATGCATCCCGCTAACAACAAGCTCCGCTGAACCAAGGCAGCCCATCCTACACCTCATACAAAACTGTAGTCAACTAATAACCCCACTATAGGGTCATTGTATTCTTGCGAATGATTAACGTTATCGTGATGATGTGTTAGTAGCACGTATAAGTATATAAGCTTCGTGTGTAGATCATCATCATCATCATCAGCCTGTATCTACCCACTGCTGGATATAGGCCTTCCCCAATGCCTTCCACCATATGCGATCCTCCGCTTTCCGCATCCAGCCGCTTCCGGCCGCTTTTTTTATATCATCGGTCCATCTAGAGGGGGGGCATCCAACGCCTCGTCGTGCCATGCGGGACCTCCACTCCAGGACTTTCCGTTTCAGCCCGCACGACGTAACAGTGGTGACCCCGTCAACGTCACCATGACGTAACATGGGCCTTATGTTTGTTTACTTCCCGACGTAGCATAACAAATATAATGCTGGCGAATATTTAACCATTTCGTCATATATTCATTAACGACATTTAACTCAAATACGGATGTCAAAAATTCCATTTTCGAGCATTTGAGAAAATATAAATTGCGTCTACTAACATATTTCACGAAGTAACTCTGTTACTATGTTATACATAATTAACTTTCATCGAATGGCTAAAATAATGGTATTACAAATATAATGCCGATTCTTCGAAATCCGACGTCGAATATTAAAACGGAGAAGGATTAATTGGAATCTCGTTGAGCCCTCTTCTCCACGATTAATGGAATTACAACATTATTTCAGAGTAATATGAATAAATTTCTTATGATTGGTATAAGTGACTTACTATCATCTATCTATACATCTTCTATACAGATAAATAAAATTGGAGTGTCTGTTTGTACACGGAACATACACCAATTTTTTTTTTACATTTTAAATCTGTCTGTCTGTTTGTTTCGGCTAATCTCTGAAACGGCTGGACCGATTTTGACGGAACTTTCACCGGCAGATAGCTGATGTAATAAGAAGTAACTTAGCCTTTTATTTTAGAAATTTTATTTATTTTTATTAATATAAATAAATAATAAACAAAAAACTATTCCGCGCGGGCGAAGTGCATAATACATATCTATTATTATTTTGCTGTTCGCTATTTTATTCTGTTTATATACCTATAATCAAATCAAATAAATAAAATTACAAAATAAAATAATGTTGCAAATACAGAATTAACAAGTTATCGTAAACTCTGCGAACTGAACAATATTTTTTTTGTTAAATTCCACGCGGACGAAGTCGCCGGCACAGCTAGTTATTAGTAAGATTAACAAAAAGTGGTCGATGTACTGATCGGTTTTGCATCGCGCCGTCTGATTATTTTGACGAGCCCGGTGGTGCAGTGGCGAAACGCGCTGTTACGTTACTTTGACACCAACGCTTGTGGGTTCGATTCCCGCATAGGTGTTTGTGTGCATGAACATGTCTGATGTCTTGGTCTAGATGTTTTAAGAGAGGTAGGGCGCATCAAAGCAGCTCGTCTTGGGTAGTACCTCCACCTGACAGAAAACCGCAATAACAACTCCCTAGAGGGTTGTTGTGTTCCTGCGTGTGAGTGAGGTCACCAGTAAAACTCCTATGGAGTGATACTTATTGTATTGCGAGCGGTCATGAGTTACGGTAACCGCTTTCGATCAGGTGGACCGAATGTTTGTATGCCACCGTAGTCGTATAAAAACCATCCATAACCATCCCTACTACAAGTGTCGCGTTGTAGCAAAATAATCCTTTTTACATGGTCGTTAAAGTATACAATCTATCTATAACTTCACGCCAAATCCCTTGCGAGGTAAGCTGCTATTTGTCAAAGCCAATTACAGTACAAAATAATATTTTAGTGGCAATCATCATCATCTCAGCCCATATTCGTCCACTGCTAAACATAGGCTTTCCCTCTAGAGTGTCATTAGTCTCGATCCTGTGCCACCTGCTTCCATTCCACCTCAAACCTCTTGAGGTCGTCGCTCCATCTAGTGGGGGGTCGCCCCACACTGCGTGTATAAAATGGGAACGCTATTCTAGAACTTTTTTCCCCCAGTGATTATCGGTTTTACGAACTATGTGGCCGGCCCACTGACACTTCAGCTTACCTATCCTTTGGGCTGTGTCAGTTACCTTAGTTCTACTGCGGATAGCCTCATTTCTGATTCTATCACACAACCCCTGGGCTCTTTCCATAGCACGCTGAGCGAGCTTGAACTTCCCCAAAGGGCCGTAGTGAAGGGCCACGTCTCAGTTCTGTATGTCATCACTGTCAACACACACTGTTCGAAGTATATTAGTGACGAACGATGAATTTATTCGAATTTTAACTTTGAATTTATTGTATTATATTATTATTACTGCGATATTTATTTATGTATATTCTTATTGTTAATTTAATGTAATTTCAATGCTTAAGATTGTAATTATTTGTTGTACTGTGATATTCAGGATTAGAAATAACTAATACCTTGTAGGTGATTTATTGATGATGATGATGATGAAATGTTACCATATTATATGATCTGCAAAGTGTTCGATTTATGTAACAAATCTTGTGTGATTAAATGAATATGGTTATTAGCATTATTTGATGCATGCTCCATTGGTTCGGACACGTAGCAATAATGCAAGAGGATAGGTTTATGAAACTGATATAATACCCGAAAGTGAAAGACAAGACTAACTAGAAACAAATTGTTCGTGTTTTAATAGAAAGTTGTGGACGATGATGTGTTGCTGGGAGGAATAAGAAGGGTTTTTAGAGTTAAAAGTTTCAAAATTATGAACGTCGTTCAAGTAGCAGCCATGTTTATGGATTGTATTACAGTCGTGATATATTAAAAACAACATCGAACTGTCGATAAAACACATCAAATATTATAAATTTTTAAATATAGTGCCATCTACCGGCAATACCGTGTGACATTTAATATTATGTCAATGTGCAAAGTAGTATTTTTTTACAAATTTAATTTGGTTACAAATTGTTAAGACAGAGAGCGCTGGGAATTAATTTTGTCCGGGTAGTATCAGGAGCCCTAGGGACTGGTAGGAGAGTAGATAAGAGTCTGTTGTTTGTTACATAAACAGATAATGTCAGGACCAGGTCATGTGACTATAGGTTGCCTCTGCCCAACTCACAAGGGATTTGGCATGAATACGAAGATAGACAGAAAGATAGACTACTATTAGAGCCAAAGCTATGTTCACCTTCACCATGGTGCACCATGCTATCAATATTAAATAGACAACCGAGGAAATGACTTACAATCGACAACGGTAGACAATAACACCCAGGAGTTGTTAAGTCTCTGCAAGAGTTTCTGAATTCAAGGCGGGAGTAATGTCCAAAGTATTTTTTTAACTTTAAAAACTATATAGACTACAGCATAAAGGAAATAACCTACGGAGAACCGAAGAGACAGATATTACGTAGTAATTCACCGATACGGGTCGGGGACTCTTACCGGCTATTTCGCGGATCAACATAGCGGCACATAACGGCTTATTGGTTAAAATATTTTCACCCTGGTCAGTAGGCTCGAATCACTGAGATAAGTGCTAAAACACAGCTTTATTATAATGGTGGCGTGCCTTCACGACGAGGTAATTGAATGATTCTTTTTAGATAACTTAAAAAATAAAACTTTAAACGTACTGTTTAAGATAGCTCCAAAGGAATATAATCTGGCAATCATGAATATTATTTATAATACACCAATTTAGATAATACCTTCTTAGTGCTTAGAAAATGAGTACAAATTTTTAATTTCTCTGATATAGATATGCCGTACGAAAAAGTAAATGTAACTTTCGGATACTTAACCTACTTTACCGAGAGGAAAAGGTATATAGAAATAAATAGTTAAAATGTATGTATGTATATCTTCACGTCAGGTTCCTTGCGGGGTAGGCAGAGAGAACCGAGCGCGGTCCTAACACACTTCACTCGCTTCTCTAACATTCAAAGCTCTATTCAAGCACGCTCGCCGGTTCCTGAGGCTCCTGACAGACATCAACTTAAAAAAATGTTAAAATGCTTCCTTTTTATTATTTTTACCGCATCAACAATATTTATTTGTATCTACTGCCAAAACGCAAAAAAAGAAATATTCAATTTCGCAAAGTGTCGCTGATTAAAAATAAAGAAATTCCCACGCGAACCGCTCTCTTTCTTTTGTTTTATTATAGATGCTATGTGATTTTCTATTTAAAGTCAGCAAATAGTAGCTATTCAAATTGCCAATTAGTATTTCTAGCAATTATATTAATGATTTTATAATACTGTCTGAATCAATAGAAATTGTTCAAGTAAACATTGAGAACTATCTACCGATTTTTACATTGAATATGAAGGGTAAATGCGGCGACCTTTTTAGAAAACATTTTGCTTTCTTACTTTAACAAAAGATATAAATCAAGTACATCATGATCGTTGTATTGTATACTGAAAAATACAATGCCAGCAAGAATATAAGAAACTCACAGCGTTTCTGAAAAGGGAACCGGAGGGATCCCGTAGCAAGAAATCAATAGTTTGACAAACAAATCATATGATACTTTTGCAAGATGGCCAAAATGACAGATATTTGTAAATGAAGGTAAGATTTATAAACAAACTTGTAGTTTACTTAATTTAAAATGTAATCTTCTTCTACGTAACTTTATTCCGCTTCTTAATTCCTTAGGATTGGCACGACCGCTACATAAGACTAAGGATTCGGCGAAGAGACTTAATTTAAGAAGTACTATACTTATTAGGTAGATTTTTGCGTTTGATGTGTTTTAAGGATATTTTCATTTTAGGCATGAACAGTGCCTGTTGTTCGAAAGACTAAGTTCGTATATCTTCTACGTTCTATAGAATATCTCAGTATATTCGCCAAATCCTTAGGCCTAGGTAGCTGACCCTATTAATTCTAATGGGTTAGGAAGCGGGATAACATTAGCAAGAATACTAAATTGCATCGAGATAAACCGAATAACTGGTTTTTATGGTTGTCACGATTGCCTCTGCCTACGCTGTAAGTGACCTGGCGTGAAAATATACATACATATATGTAAAATACAAAAAAAAAAATTACAAGCAAACACGGTACACAATATAACAGAGGGTACAAGCGTGTCGCACCAATAATTGGCATGCAAAGAAAAAAACTATACTTAATTTCATTCCAATTTACATACAATGTCAAAGTAATGTCATATCTTTCAAATGAATATTAAATAATAATTGATAACCTCGATTTATGTCCAAGATATAATAATTGACTGAAAATTGTTTGGCCGATTATCACTTGCCAACCAACGTTTCACCTATTTTTCACTTTGACAACTAACGATTATCAAATTTTTATATGACAACGTTTTATTTGGTAGTATTATTGTTAAACTGATTATTATAATGACACAAAACGTTTGGGGCATTTACCTTTTGTCAAATCTTGTGTTTATCATTTGTGAAATCTGAGGAGGTTAGGTTACGTTAGGTCAGAGTATAATATGACAAACAACGCACGAGCCGAGCGAGCGAAATGCCAGGAGCGAATCGCTTTTGCAAAAGGAAACAGGTTAGTTTAGGTCACATTAAAGATTAGGTGTGACGACGAGCGAAGCGAGGAGGAGCGTGTTAGGTTGACTGTGAGCAAACCAGAATCGACATTTTTAATTTAATAAAATACAATAAACAACTTATTGAATATTATGCTAACTAAAACATTCGCTACTTGAAAGTTGCCATTTTGAAAAGTGTCATTATAAAAAGCAGACCAAACATACAGTTGGCAACTGTGAGGTTGGGAAATAAAACAAAATTATACAAAAAGTTGGCAAATGATTATTCCACTAAATAAAATTCTCCGAAACGTTAGTTGACAAGTGATAATCGAAAGAACAATTTTCAGTAAAAGGGCAGAGAACCAATTACCAGATATATAAAATTTACCAGAGGGAGACTTTGTACAAAAGTCGTCCGCTGCTTGTCTGTAGAAACCTCTGTTTCTACAGACAAGCAGCTATATTTATATAGCTGTGTTCCGATTTGTAGGGTGAGATATGGCAGAGAAATTAATGGGTATTGTGACGAAACAGCGCGCTGCCAATCCAATGCCAATGCCAAAATGCCAATGCCAAAATGCCAATGACTCCCGTGGTGTTGCGAGCGTTAATAGGCTGAGGTGACCGCTTACCATATAATGCGGGCCGCATGCTTATTTACCAATCTAGTTGTATAAAAAAAAATGATATGTGATTTAATTATTTATCCTACTAATATTATAAATGCGAAAGTTTGTATGTATGGATGTTTGTTCCTCTTTCACGCTTAAACGGCTGAACGGATTTGAATGAAATTTGGCACGTAGATAGATTATGGTCTGTATTAACACATAGGCTATGTTATTTGACTCCACGTGGGCGGAGCCGCGCGCAGCAGCTAGTATGTCATAAATTTCATAGCAAAAAAATTAATTAAAAGACAGTACATTGCGGCTAATTCTCCGTGACAGCGGGGCATTGTACGTTTACACCCCCTAACAATTCAAGGGAGATCCGTATGCGGTGTGAGTCAATATTTGAACTGGAACTGGCTTTGTTTCATACTTTTACATGACTACGCTTTACCAAAGGGAGGGTTATATATTTTGCGAGTATTTGCGTGTGTAAATATGTATACAGGTTTTTTATTCTCTCATAACGTTCTAGCCGGCAGGATGAATTTTAATAATAATCCATTTATATGTTGGATGTTTTTATACAACTATACGCATAATGTTTGACCTGTCTGGGCATCGAACCCACGAGCGTTGGTGTTAAAGTCGCGTCATTTACGACAGCGCCACCGAGCTCGTCATAATTCAATCGTATATGTATTCGACGAATATATATTGATGAGCTGGGTGGCGCAGTGGTGAAACGCGCTGTTACGTTACTTTGACACCGACGCTAGTGGGTTCGATTCCCACACAGGACAAACATTTGTGTGCATGAACATGTCTGTTTGTCTTGGTCTGGATGTTTTCAAGAGACGTAGGATGCAGCAAAAGCCCATCTGGGGAAGTACCTCCATCTCGCCGAAAACCGCAGCCAAATAACAACTTCCTAGAGGGTTGTTGCGTTCCTGCGTGTGATAGAGGTCACCTGTAAGCTCCTAAGGTTTTGCTGTGCTAGCAGCAGCGGTGGCATCTCGTGAATGACACTTAATGTGTTGTAAGCGTTTATAGGCTGCGGTAACCGCTTTACATTAGGTGGGCCGTATGTTAGTATCTCTCCCGACGTTCTATAAAGAAAACAAAAACATTATTTACTACTTGACGTTTTTCACATGTCCGAACTAACGGAACCTGCATCATCTTACTAACTTCACACTGAAAATCACGGTTTTAAGTTTAACCTTCCTTATATGATAACAATAGAATGCTAGGAGCAACAAATACAGCTAAGGCGGAAAACAAGCGTGCGGTCTGCCTGATGGTAAGCATTTACCGTAGCCTATGGACATTTGCAACTCCAGCGATGTCACTCATGCGTTGCCGACCATGTAAAAACGTCCATACACCTTTCTTGAAGAACCCCGTGCTGTATTCCTTTGGGAAAATCTCGATTTATAGAGGTGACTTCAGTGCCGTCTTATCTTTGATATTTGATATGCGATTATATAAGCTTATATAAAGCGGTTATTTTAATATTACAAACAGACACTCCAATTTTATTTATCTGTATAGAAGATTATTATTATATTATTACATATTATGTTATTATATATATAAAAAAAATGCGTAGTTATTTTATGTCACAAAAAATACGTATTCTGTGAAAATAATAAAAATAAAAGTGCAGTCCCCCGAAGGGGAAGATATTTCCCCCTAATTTTAACAGTTTTTCATATTTTACGCAGGAACCCTAAATATTTACGGGTACCCTATATTGTGCTCTGAACAGTCGTCTACCTACCAGTGAAAGTCCCGTCAAAATCGGTCCAGTCGTTTCAGAGATTAGCCGGAACAAACAGACAGACAGACAGACAAAAATTGTAAAAATATTCATTTTGGTATATGTACCGTGTATATATCCATATGCATTTAGAAAAAAGCGGTTATTTTAATATTACAAACAGACACTCCAATTTTATTTATCTGTATAGATATGAATAACAATTACAACAATTATGAATGATTTTATTTTAATAGATATAATTGTTATTGTTAAATTGTCATTGTTTTGACGAGGTCGGTGGCGCAGTAACGAAACGCGATATTATGTTACTTTAACACCAACGCTCGTGGGATCGATTCCTACACATGACGAACATTTGCGTGCATTAAACATGTATGTTTCTCTTGGTCTGGGTGTTTTCAAAATAGGTAGTTAAAGAAGGTCTGGAGAAGTACCTCCACCTCACGGAAAACGGCAGCCAACTACTGCCTAGAGGGCTGTTGTGTTCCTGTGTGTGAGTGAGGTCACTAGTGAGCTCCTATGGGGTTGCTGTGCTGTTAGCAGCAGATGTGGCATCGAGCGAGTGATGCTTAATATATTGCAAGCGTTTGTAGGCTACGGTAACCGCTTTACATCAAGTGGGCCGTATGCTTGTATACCTCCCGACGTTGAAAAAAAAAACAAATTTTATATACACTACATATTATAAAACAAAGTCCTACGCCGCGTCTGCCTGTCTGTCTGTACGCGATAAACTCAAAACTAATAAACGGATTTTCATGCGGTGTTCACCAATAGATAGAGTGATTCTTGCGGAAGGTTTAGGGGTATAATTTGTTAAGGTTTTGTGTAAATCGGTTGAAAAACGACGATAATTATTGAAAATGTCGTAAAAAGTCAAGCCGCCAGGGAGCTTACATCGAATATTATACGGATATACAGCATTAAACCTTATCCACATATTCGACGCAATAAGCTAACGCGACCCAGCAACAGAAAAACCACGTAGGCATAATATGCTCTACTAGCCGTGCGTAGCCGGGGTGGGTCTCTAGTATCTATCTATCTATAACTTCACGCCAAATCCCTTACGGGGTAGGCAGAGAGAACCGAGCGCCACGCCACTCGGTCTCTAGTATATTATAATTTAACATCTTGTATTATATATATATTAAATTAACATCAATTATAAGAATTATAATTGATGTTAATTTAACATACACCCCAACGTATATAATCGTTGTTGAATTATCTCAAAGTTTCCATGTTCCAGGCGTGGGCGATTTACGCCGTAGAGTTCATTTTGAATGGTTGAAAAATTTTGACGAGTTTAGAGGTTTTACCAGAATGACTTTCTAAAGTCGTGACCCGAATCCCAACCATGGGATTATACATTAATGATTATGACGGGTTAAGCGTTCCAATGTTGGTATTGGGGATTCTGTGCCAATAAGGAAAAAAGGAAATGTTTATAACATCAGATCTTTATGTGTGTTGGTCTATCGTTCTGTCACTTTTAACTGACTCCAAAAAAGGAGGAGGTTCTCAATTCGGCTGTATTTTTTTTTAATGTGCGTTACTTCATAACTAAAAAAAACTTTTTTTTATTTGAAGGAGTACATTCTGTGTACTAAGTATCGGGAATTTGTCAATAAAACAAAAAATACAAATTATTCATCTAAATTTATTTTATCGCCTTCAAAGTAGGCCCCATCGCTTGCAATACAACATCTCCACCGCTTCACCCAGTCTTCCATACATTTTTCATAGGCTATTTGCGGTATGGCCTTTAGCTCATTCAGCGAATTTTCTTTTATGGCTTCTATCGACTCAAAACGTTTTCCTCGAAGTGGTAATTTTAACTTGGGAAATAAAAAAAAGTCAGACGGAGCCATATCAGGTGAATACGGTGCTTGGTCGAGAACTTTTGTTGAATTTTTCGCTAAAAACTCTTTCACTATAATGGCTGTGTGTGATGGTGCATTATCATGGTGCAGCATCCATGAGTTGTGTTGCCACAAATCTGGACGTTTTCGGCGGATACTCTCACGCAAACGCTTCATGACGCCTAAATAATATTCTTTATTCACTGTTTCTCCCTCTGGAAGGAATTCGGAGTGAACCACACCACGGTAGTCAAAAAAAACTGTCAGCATCACCTTGATTTTGGAGCGACTTTGCCGCGGTTTTTTGGGTTTCGGCTCGTTTTCGAGACGCCATTCTGAAGACTGTTGGCTTGTTTGCATGTCGTACTCATAAACCCATGTCTCGTCGCCAGTTATTATACGTTTCATAAAGGTCGGATCCGTAGAAGCTCGGGAAACCATGTCTTCAGCGACATGCTTTCGCTGCGCTTTTTGAACAAAATTGAGCTCTTTTGGAACTAGTCGAGCGGCGACGCGTTTCATGCCTAAAATGTCAATGAGAATGTTGTGGACGGACTTAAAAGATATGTTCACCTCACTAGCCAACTCTCTCAGACTCATACGTCGATTTTCGAGCACTAGCTTCTTGATTCTGTCGATGTTTTCTCTGGTCGTAGCGGTTGAAGGTCTACCAGAACGAGGCAAGTCTACTACTACTTCT
Source organism: Pyralis farinalis (assembly GCA_947507595.1). Lineage (NCBI taxonomy): Eukaryota > Metazoa > Arthropoda > Insecta > Lepidoptera > Pyralidae > Pyralis > Pyralis farinalis. Next base: position 8,958,803 of record OX382282.1, on the reverse strand, counting down.
CGGCCTTCTTTAAAAGCCTTATACCATTCATAAGCCCTTGTTTTCGATATACACGATTCGCCGTAGGTATTTCGCAACATTTTTAGTGATTCACCACATGAAATATCATTTGAAACACAAAATTTAAGGCACACTCTTTGTTCAACAATATTTTCCATTGTAAAAATCGCCGAGGACTCAAAACTATGACCAACAAAAAGTGTAGTTTAAAACAAATTAAATGACAGATCCCGCTCAAATTTTGCGCGCTAAATCAGTACAGTGCTACCAACATGCAGTAAAAAAATTAGAACGACCTCTTTTACGCGGGTCTTTTTATTGACATATTCCCGATACTTTTTACACAGAGTAGTATACTTCCAGATTGGTCCCATTTTTTTTTCATATAATAAAATTCAGTTCTGATAGTGGGATTCATGAAGATTTGAGAAAACTCCTCAAAAACAAATATCGAGAATTCGCATTCAAAATTATATTTTTTTTAGTTAAATAGAGTTGGTAAAGATGGCCATCGAACCTTTTCAATGTTGAGCCGAAGACAGATTGCGTAGCTTTATCATTTCCACCAATGGTCCGATCCGTCGTGTGGCCGATTCAATAATTTGTTGCCGTCTAAATCTGACAAACCTATCTTTGGAGTCGTTTCTTTTTTTGTTAATTTTTTTATTTAGCAACGCGCGATTCCACCTCTGCGACTAACACAGCGACCCCTCAGACAGCTTACGGGGGACCTCACTCATATGCAGAAATACAACATTCCACCAGGCAGTTGCTACTTGGCTGCAGTTTTCTGTGACGTAGAGGTACTTAATTTACCAAAAAAAATAAGTCTATTTTCGATGAAAAATACAGTTTCTTGGCATTTATTTTCATGTTGTGTTTAATTTCATGGCAAAACTGGACACCTGGATTTTGCGAGTACTCTCTTAAAACGGCGGGCGGTCACATTGTATAACTATGCATATAAAACCATACTGATTCTGCTTTAAGAGCACCAAACATCCATCCATACATACAAACTTTCGCATTTATAATATTAGTAGGATTACTTCATAAAAAAATAAATGCATATTCATTTGTAACAAAACTAATGGCCGGACTAGATATATATTGTACTTAATGGTGATATGATTACAAAGTTGGTAAATGATCTCATCTGATTTTGGTTAAAGCTCTCTTAGTGACACCTTTTGTGTCCCTGTAGTGTACATCACACTTCATGGTCTTCTATTTGTACTTCTCGTTTTTGATGTAGCGATAATCGTTTTTGTGGGAGTGACTGCCGCTCAACTATCCGTCAAAAGCTTTCACGGATCGTTGTTATGTAAAAATTTGGAGAAAAGTGGAGCCTTTATTGAGTCAAACTCTCGCTTACATTTTTTATAGGATTTATTTTTTTACCACAAATTAAATTTTAATTTGTAAATACCGAAATGTAATACGTTTAATATATACAACGCGCAATGGATAAATTATGATCTTTACCTAAAGCCTTTAGTAAGATGAGCAAATACATTATTAAAGACATTCAATTTCGCTCCATTACAGTAAAATAAACATTTAACATGAATTTGCGCTGAAAATCAACTGATGTGAAATAGAAAGAGCGAAATATATATATATACAGGTTGTTTATTAAATCATCTGCGTTAGTAAATATGGTTTCTTTTATACAACGTCGGGAGGCATACAAGCATACGGCCCGCCTCATAGAAAGCGGATAACGAAGCTTATGATTGCTTGCAATACGAGTACATTAAATATGATATGCGATGCCATCTCTGCCGCTAACACAGCAACTCCTGAGGAGATTTCTGGTCACCTCACGCAGGAACACCCTCCAAAGAGGTATTATTTGGCTACGGTTTCCTGTGAGGTGGAGTTACTTCCCCAGATGGGCCTGTTTTAATGCGCCCTACCTCTCTTAATTTTTCATTACTTATGTATTGTTCCAACGGCCATATTAATACACACGCTGTAAAAATTAGGAGTTTCTGTCTAATACAGTTTAAAAGGTCCAAACCTGTGATCTATGGGCTGACAGACAGAGAGACGGACAGTTAGCGGAGCCTTTCCTTTACTACGAAAACAACTACAAAATTAAAAAAAAAAACCCACAATCACATACAAAAAAATAACTGCTAGTTTTTTTTTTATTTCGATGGTAATTTATTACAACGCCTTTATCTCAAAAGGCTACACGCGTTTTAATTGGTCATGTATTTATTAATGTTCTTGCTACCCGCCCCGACTTTGCATGAGTGAACCGATCGCTACCAAACTACACAGAATAATCCGCGTGGCTAAACTGAAGATTGCCTAAAAAGTTCCAGTCGTTTTCGAGTCTATTAATTAATTAATTAAATTAAAAGTATTTATTTCGGACAACAAAAATCCATTTTGGTTAGTGAACACTTAAAAAACTATGTTAGTAGCTTATTTCTAGAAGAGATTTTGTCTTAGCCAACATCTTGCCGATTAGTGGACAATCCCCACTCTCGGCTATCGCCTTCAGCACGCTGTTGCCGCTGTCGCGCACTCTGCGTACCAGTGAGCCGGTTTTTTTCCGTAGGATAGCCTCATAACTATCCACGTCCGCCAACGCAAACATTGCAGACGCGCTACAGCAGCGCGGCAGCCGCATCAGCGCCCTAAACGCGTTATTATATTGAACACGTAGGACACTGTAGGACTTTTTGGTGTGATTGACCCATAAACTACTGGAGTAGAAGGACGTGCAGTAAGCTTTAAACGTTTCGTTATATAACATTACGGGGGGTATAACTTTGGGACATTTAGTACCAGCCTTAAAAAACCATATATTGTGACTTCCTGACATTGTAGCACAAACCATGTGAGACGGCATAGTTTTCACAAGCACTTAGTAAGAGTCTAAGTGCACTGATCGAGGGAGCCAGCAGCACCATGTCATCCGCGTAGCTGATGCTATTGACACATACGTTACCAATATGGCAACCGACCTTCATGCTGCTGAGCTCCCTGACCAGCGCGTCAACGTATAAATTGAAGAGTTTAGGCGAGGTCAGGCCCCCCTGCCTCACCCCGCACTCCATCCTGTATGGCTCGGAGTACTCGTCCGCCCATCTCACATAGTTCACTTGGTTACCATACCAAAATTTAAGCACATCGATGTAGCCATCTGGCAGACCGAGACCATCCAGCTTACGCCACAAGATGTCATACGAGACCAGGTCGAACGCTTTAGAAAGGTCTAGGAAACAGGCGTACACCGGTGTACGCCTGTCCGTGTAATACTTGACAGTATGCTTTAAACTTAGTATCGCAGTTTCTGTCGATAGACCACGCGTGAAACCATGCTGGCCATCGTGTAGCGTAAGATGATTTTCTAACATCGAATTAAGCACACTATCAAGTATTTTTGCTATTGTGGTAGCTAGTGAGATTGGTCTATAGTTCGACCTATCCGACACATCACCCGTACGGTTTTTCACAATTGGAACCACCGTGGTCCTCATCAGGTCTGCCGGCAGGTAAGAGTGAGCAATACATACATTAAATAAGAGCGCCAGAACTCTAGGGAGATGTCCACCCGCATGCCTTAGGTGTTCGATACTGAGACCATCGTGTCCCGGCGACTTTCCACTGACCATAGAGTGGATGACATGTTTAACTGTTGCAGCAGTAACAACTATGGTTAATTCACGCTTGGCCTCAGTACCGCACACAAAATTTGACGGCCCCAATGGTGACGTCACTTGGAACTGATCTCTAAACAGGTTAGCTATCTGGCTCGCACAGCTCATTCCGCCTACGGATTCAGGAAGGCTAGGCCCAACGTTGATTTGATTAGTGGACTTCCAGAATTTTTTGATATATATATTTATATATTATTTTATATTATATTTTATATTATATATATATTATTTTTTGATATATATGAACATACATGCACACATCCATTGTTGTACATAAAAAGTAAGAATAGTTATTAGATTCAAGCGTCATTTTGTGAAAGTCAAATTTACATGCTACTTGATCTGTTTTGTGAGCTTTTGCCGCCAATTAGTTCATCCGAAGCGTACAAGTATTTGTAGCATGTTATTTTAACTATTTACATCTACAGTGCTTGATGATGCCTCGCGGAGAGCCGATTGCACTAAAGTTAAAACGTAATATGCAACAGTAATAAAATTGTTAATAGATTCAGGCGTAATTTTGCGAAAGTCAAATTTACATGCAATTTGATCTAACCTGCTTTGTGTGCTTCCGCCACCAATTAGTTCATGCGGCCTAGCGTCGGCCGGCACCCACCCACTACTGTTAGTAAGTGCAACATGCCGACGCTGCCATGGCTGGCCTGGTCATCGTGGCAGCGACGGTGGTGGTGGGGGCATGCGGATTCTGTTCCAGATGGAGGACGACCGTAGCAGCTGAGGCAGAGACTACCGGAGCAGCCATGGCAGCGTCGGCATGTTGCACTTACTAACAGTAGTGGGTGGGTGCCGGCCGGCGCTAGGCCGCATGAACTAATTGGTGGCGGAAGCACACAAAGCAGGTTAGATCAAATTGCAAGTAATAAAATTGAGCGCGTCAGCGTAAATATTAAAACTAATATTGTACGATACTCGTACATATTGGTAACTCAAAGGCACACATCTCACTCAAGATAAAATATAAACAATGTCAACAAAATATTAACTAATGCAAAATAAGTAGAGTACAAAACATATTTTCGCGCAACAAAAGTATAATATTATTAATCGTATATCTTACTATTGAGATTAAAAGTAATTTTACGGTCCGCCATACACGCCATACACTTGTCATGGAGCCACGTAGTGCAGAGGGCGCCCGGCGCGCGGAGGTTAGCGATGACGGCAATGTGTAGTTTTCTGCCAATGATATTGTATTTAAAGATGACGTATATTCATACTGCGCGTCGTTTTGTTATTGTTCCACTACGACATTATAGTACTTACTTACTTAAGAAGGGGATAGATAATACGGAACGCATGATATAGAGAGAGATAGCTATCTGTCAAGAGTTGCGCTTGAAATACGTCAGCGCATCATAGAATAGCCCATATTAGACCAATTGGGTTAATTTCATTGCCTCAGTTTTTGCGCGCTAGTACGACATCTACCTCTTTTTAATACAATATCATTGTTTTCTGCACGTTCCATATTAATGAAAGAAGTTTCTTTAATGTCTATTGGTTCTGGTTTCGATCCGCTATCTCTAAGTCTCCTTTTTAAATGCCATCTTCTCACTTGTATAATTATAAGTGTCAGGATAGCTGTGGTTGTCAATGGAAGAATTACGAAACCGAAAGCCTAGGAAGGCCAAGACTTACCTACCATGACCAAATTGATGGTGTTTTATAAAAAGATGATGTCAGGAGCCTTAGAATTGCTATTAAAGAAGCGAGTGAGGTATTTAAGTACCGAGTCTTGTAGTGCTCGGTTCTCCCTGCCTACCCCGTAAGTTATAGTTATATGTATGACTTTTGTAACATTTTACGTCTACACGATTTCAACAGCTTCAACAGCAAAAAATTCGTTTTCAAAGCGATTTTAAGCAATCACATTATCTTATACAGAATTTATTAAATTGTAATATGCAAAAAATTGGTTTCATTATGTTTAGACGTGAATTTGAAATTAAAACGTTGGGGTACACGAATTTATAATTTTATACAGCATGTTAAAATTCAGACAATCAGAATAGCATTTAAGTACTGTTTATATATTTTCTTTTATACAACGCCGGGAGGCATACAAGCACGGGCCACCTGATGTAAAGATGTTACTGTAACTTGTATGTTACTGTAACTTATGAACGCTTGTAAAACATTGAGTATGACTCGCACGATGCCACTTCTGCTGCTAACACAGCTACTCTTTAGGAGCTTACTGGTGACCTCACTCACACGCAGGAACACAACAATCTACTAGAGAATTGTTATTTGGCTGCGGTTTTCTGTGAGGTGGCGGTACTTCCCCAGACGGGCTGTTCTAATGTACCCTCTCTCCCTCCCTCTCTTAAAAACTACTCGATCAAAACTGACGTGTTCATTCACACTAATGTGAGAATCGAACCCACGAGCGTCGGTATCAAAGTCGCGTTATTAACCACTGCGCCACCGAGCTAGTCAAGATTCATGTCCGTTTGAAGATCATCCCTACTTTTTATCTTATCCTTCTGTCTTTTGTGCAAGCTGAATATACCTTATGTGCAAAAATTTTTTTGTGTAGTACTTATGTAATTTTTTGGTGTAAAAAAAATTGTGGGCAATATTGTTTTTCTTTAGAAGATAAATCTACATTTTACGTTCGCATAAAAACTAATTACAACGCCACGGTATAATTTTTTTTTATATAATGTCGGGTCGCAAACATTTTTACGACGGAATATTTTCCTTCCATACAAACTTCGAAGACAAATTGACACCACTCACAGAAAAACGTCTACCAAATTTGAAGGTTCTGGTATTAGCGGTTAAGACCATGTAATTTAGTCGTCATAACGAATGGATGACTTGTTGAGTAGGATCTCATATTTTTCAAATATTTATGCTCATTTGGACAATTAAAAAACTATATCAACCGATTTAACGTTCAAAGGCGTGAATGGTGTAAGAAAGACAGTTGGTCTTAAAGAGAGTGTCCGTATTAAGATAAAAAAAGGCATGCTCCGTTGGTTCGGACATGCAAATAATTCAAAAACAAAGAATTATGAAACAGATATACAATACAAAAGTGGAAGGATGTATTGGAAGACTATTATCAATTTGGTCGTGTTTTATCAAAAGGTGAGGACAGGAACCCAAGGAGCCAGTAAGCGTGCATGAAAAGAGCTGTGTATGTTAAAGAAGGAGTGAGGTATGTAAGGACCGCGTGTTATGGCACTCGGTTCCCTCTTTTTTTATATTGGTTAAGCATAGTGGCTCCTCTTCGCCTGTTGGTAAACGAAAAGAGGAGCCCAAATTGCAGCGGCAACTGACAAAGGACTACAGTGCCCTGTCAGTTGACGTTACCATGCTGGCCCGCAAGGTGCTTCTTAATGCTTCGTTTGAAGGATCCCATGTTGTAGAACGGAGGAAACACATGTGCATGAAGGCGTTCCGCTTTTTAATAGTTCGACAGAGATAGGAGTTGCCGAAATTTTTAGTGCGAGAAAACATGTCCTCAACAGTGGAATGATGACAACGCAAGCCCGCACGTGTGGTTTTATCAATTCCTCTGCTTACCCCGCAATGGATTTGGCGTGAAGTTATAGATAGATAGATAAAAAGTGTCTCTCCGATAATGGTGAACCACTTTACATTACGTACTTACATCTACAGCCTAAGCTAATCTCAGCACATGGTGAACTTCGCCGATTAGTCAGAGACTTATGATTATTTGTTATGTTACAACGTTTTATTATTACTAATATTACATATCTTAATGTGCGAGTAATATGTAGATTATGCTGATTTGTTTGTTACAAGTTTTATCGAATTTATCATCTTCATATTTTTGTCGTACCGCACTAAAACATTGCTCGAAGACAATCGAAACGACATGAATTTAATTATTTGAATTAGCCAATTGGAGTCCTCGTGGCGGTGAGTATGTTTACTGTGCAAAAGTCTTGTCATTGGGTCTCCATAGGTTCTTTCCTGTATACTAATAGAAAACGTATACCAAATTTCAAGGTTCTGGTATTAGCGGTTAAGACTATGCCGTTCAGTCCTCATAAAGAGTATGCAGGAAAGAACTTATGGAGACCCAATTGAATTGGATGTCATATTTTTTTAGTATTCATGTCCGTTTAGGTGATTTAGAAGCTATACTAATTAATTTCTTTACATGAATGATGCTGTAGATTGGCTGGTCATTTAGACATGTTCATAACTCGTGTCACCTAAACCATAAAGGAAACATCCAATGGAGACCCAATGACACGATTTTGCGTAGTAAAAAAATTCACCGCTACGGGTAAGGGGGTAAAGTAAAACGGGCAGATCTACTTCTATATAGGTACTTCTCCAGACGGGCTGTTTTGAGGTGCCTTATCTCCCTTCTAAAAATATGTCCCCCGCCTACCTACCTACCAAAGCCGGGGTTTTCTTTGCACATGCTAAGCTCTAGATTTACCTACTACTAAGATTTGAAAAATTATTTTTGCATTTGATAGCCCAATTTTTGAGGAACATCCTACTACGAGCCACGGACAACAGGCTAATCTACTAATAAGTATAAATACTAATTGAAAAACAGCATATGTTATGTACAGCAGTAGTGTATATTTTGTTCAGCAGCCTAACTATATAATTGGCTGGACAAATTATGTTATTTGTTTAATTAGTCAAATAGATAAATTAACTTTGTATTGAATTAATGAATGTTTATTGCTTTAAATGGTACAATGTTGATTATTCTAGAAATACTGGAGTATTAATTCATGGCTGACATGTAACAGATAATGTCAGTGTCACCAATGACTAATAATGCCTTTCTAAAATTAGGAGAAAGAGTTAATTTCAAGGCATTACCAAACTGGAAGTATACTAAGCTATAGAGATTAAAGAAAGAAAAAAGCAGTCAATGACAAACAGAATCTATGGTTAGCACTTATTACATATTTGCTGACAATGATATTGATCTTTCTATCCAAACCCCCTATTTTCTCAAATAGCCTTAGTATTAAGTACTTACCCAGACTAGCGTCGTAAGTATTCATGTACTCTGACGTCATAAATTGCGACACTAGCGCCGTCTTGCCCACACCAGCGTCGCCGAGTAGCACCACCCTGTATTTTGGTATCTGGAAAGAAAAGTATGTTATAATGGGGGTTAAAGTATGAAATTGCCTTTTTATAGTAATGGTACTTTGAATTGACATTAAACCTTCATAGTGCGAGATTTTCGAGTGAAACTTTCTTCACATAATACCTATGAGGCTTTTCTTTTAAAAAATCTGCAACATGTGATTTTCGAATTTCAATTGTTTTTTTATTAAGCTTACATAGATACTTCGAAAATCCGAGTAATTTTTGAATGCGAGTTTCGACGTGGAATTAACGCGGCAGAAACGGCTCGCAATATATTGATAGTAATGTTACTGCGCTATCAAACACGTCAAAAAATTATTAAAATTTAAAATTACTTAAAATATTCGAATAATGATTTCAATTCTATATTTCTGTAATTATAAATATCTGAAATAATCAATTTTTAATTCTTTATGTTATGTATATTTTATATTAGGGGGTAAAGTATGAAATTGCCGATTTGTACTGAAAAATTAAAACTCGTATTTTTCTAAAATGTAACATATTTATTTAATCAAAATATTTACCCTCATTATCTATACATTGCTGCCATCTAATCGGAAGTTTATTTATGCCTTTGCGATAGAACTCTGGGATCTAGATTCTACAAACTGTGTGAAAGCATTTTGTACTCCCTCCTGGGAAGAAAATTTTTTACCACGAAGAAAATTGTCCAAATCACGAAACATATGGTAGTCAGTTGGAGCAAGGTCTGGCGAGTATGGAGGATGATGTATGGTTTCTAACAGCAGCTCCTGTAGAGTTATAAAGGTTTCTCGTGCAGTGTGAGGGCTTGCGTTTTCATGGAGCAATAATGGTGAAGATCGGTTCACAAGTCGGGGCTGTTTCACTGCCAGCTTCGCCATCCTTGTTCGAAGTTCGGCACAGTAAAACATCTGTTGTTATTGCTTGACCAGACATGAGAAAGCTATACTGAATAACGCCATGAACAGGCCACCATACACCTACCATTACCGTTTTATTGGTAAGCTTTGTTTAGGGCACTGTTGCAATGCAATAATAGTGAAGATCAATTCGCGAGTACCCTACTCGCGAATTGATCTTCACTATTATTGCTACTCGTATTAAGTCGAAGTTTCCATTACGAAAGCGTTTAAACCAAAAACACATGGTGGTTTCATGAGCAGTCTCCTCTCCAAACGCAGCACTGATATTGCGAGCCGATTCTGCCGCGTTGGTTCCGCACTCGTATTCAAAAATTACTCAGATTGTCGAAGTATCCATCTTTCCGGTCTAAGCTGAATTAAAAAAAACAATTGAAATTCGAAAATCAAATGTTGCACATTTTTAAAAGATAAACCTCATAGGTATCATGTGAAAAAAGTTTCACTTGAAAATCTCACTGCATAAAGGTTTGATGTTAATTTAAATTATCAACTAGGTACTATGAAACGGCAATTTCATACTACTATACTTCCACCTCACAAAAGATATGAACCAAATTGCATCTTCACAACGCTTTGCCTTTTGCATTTTTCGTGTTTGTTCTCTTTATATAAGAACGAAATTATGCAATCTGCCTGATCATAAGCAGTTATCGGAGCCTGTTGCTTGTAATTAGCCGTTACACTTTGGTTACCCCAGGTCAACAACAGAAACTTTTGTTAGTAATGCGATAATGTTCTATCTTAGCATTAAAAATATTATTGAAAATATATTAGAAACCGTCGAACATGTTTCAGAAGAGCTAGTAGTAGTATAGTATAGTATAGTATAGTATAGTATAGTATAGTATAGTATAGTATAGTATAGTATAGTATAGTATAGTATAGTATAGTATAGTATAGTATAGTATAGTATAGTATAGTATAGTATAGTATAGTATAGTATAGTATAGTATAGTATAGTATAGTATAGTATAGTATAGTATAGTATAGTATAGTATAGTATAGTATAGTATAGTATAGTATAGTATAGTATAGTATAGTATAGTATAGTATAGTATAGTATAGTATAATATAGTATAGAAAAGAAAATCATACCGGGTCTAAGTCATCTTCATCAGGCGTGGTGAGGCTCGCCGAGTCTACAGCTCGGTACCCAGAGCAGCATGACCCATCGAAAGGAGACCTGTCGGAAGCCCTGTCAATAAAAGGAACATTCGATAATTGATGTTGATCAATTTTATGGTACATCTGCCAAGTATTTATTAAAGCAGTTAGCACACCAAAAGATAATATAATTAAAACTGATGTCAGTAACTGTTTACGCGTTGTTTGATTTATTTACAAAAATGGTATAACTTTCAAGATACGGAACACCAAGCAATTAAAAATTTAACCAATCATATGTACAGGCTTTATTAGATTACAATTTTTTTTAATATTGACTTATTATAATTACTTAGATCATGACAAGCTGTACGATGAGGTTGCAATTTTACGTGAAATGCAACCACATCTCTTTGAAGAGAATTGAGTTGATTTATGATGGGTTGACTTCTTTACGAAATCGTGAGACAGCAATCCCTGACCTGAGTTGAAAAAACTTGTCACGTTTTTTCTTTTCATTCTCTAATGCTTCTCGCGAACGAGTATTCAGCAGGATAGAACAAAATATGGGGCAAGGAAAGAAACCGTATGAATATTTCTTTAGTAGGTAAGTAATAGTAGAATTTCAAAAACTAACAAACTTCGATTTTTCACGTAAAACTTATTTATTCGTAGTGTAAAACATTTTACAATTTTGTGGTAAAAAACTGTCATATATTAGAAACTCGAAAGCGATCTAAATATACATTAAAAAATAAATATTAACAAATATTTTAAGATTTTCTTTCAAAACTCCACCCACTACCCTAATTTGTTAAAATCGTCCCGGGTTGGTTCTTTCGGGAGTTACCATCCCTATTATCACCTGTAATAAGCTCTATTGACTTCTCTCTGGACGGCCAATGAAGGCAAGCCACAGTTGAGAGTCCTACGGGTGTTCTTGAATTTCTATTAAGACCAACGAAGACACGCCGGAGACGAAGGCTCTGCCGACTCTCTGGAGCACTCGGGTACCCGTGTTGTCATTTCATTACGCACCAACAGCTCGCCGCAAGATGCCCAGCTAGTTATTTTATTTTCATTATTAATATAATTGAAGTATTTACGGTACTAAGGATACAGCTCTCTGACAAATAAACATACAGCAGAACCTTAATAATAGGGCTTATTAAGCCCAATTTATAAACACTCCTAAATGCAACTATGTTCGTTTAAGTTGCGCGAGGTATATCAAGTAATCGGGGATCGTGATTGATGATCATATGAATCAGAAAGCTAACGTATATTTTCAGAAATCTTCGAACAGTAGCTTACTTTTTCCTGCTTATCAAAATCTACAAAGCATTGAGCTATACAGCATACAGCAGAACATACAGCAGAACCATAATAATAGGGCTTATTAAGCCCTATTATTAAGGTTCTGCTGTATGTTTATTTGTCAGAGAGCTGTATTCTTAGTACCGTAAATACTTTAATTATATTAATATTGAATCTTTCTTTCTCATACTTTAATCTGAATCATACTTTAGTACGAAATTGCCGTTTTCTAGTAATAGATACTTTGAATAGAAATTAAACTTTAATCGTGTGAGATTTTCGAGTGAAACTTTTTTCACATAATTCCTATGAGGTTATTCCTTTAAAAAATGTGCAACATTTGATTTTCGAAATTCAATTGTTTTTTTTATTCTGCTTAGACGGGAAAAAGCAGTCGTATGCTTGTATGCCTCTACGTTGTATAAAACAATGCTGGATAATAAATGTACAACGGCTCTATGTATGACTCAATAGAGCTATACATGATGGAACAGTAGTAGCTAGTATCGGTTGCAATTGTCCATAGGCTACGGTAACTGCTTATTGTATACTTATTTATCACCTTAGTAACTTAAAAACAGATTATTTTTAATAGTTTTTACGTAATCAATGTTTTAAAATTAAAAGTATAACAATTAAACAATTATATTTTGTTATTTCAATTCACATTTTATATTATTTATTTTACCCTCTGTCTACCCCGCAAGGGATTTGGCGTGAAGTTATAGGTAGATATTAAATTAAAAATATATATTTATAATGAATTGTCAACAATCCTCAGCTTACACACTGTATTGAACCCTTAAGTTTACGGAGAGATTTCACGTGCCTTTGTGTGTTCTATCGATTGTACAACGGGTTGTGTTCTGAAGATTTGTTCGAAATGATGCCGACAGCTACATTTTACAACGGCACCGCTCGCCGAACGGCGGGGAGTTCACCCTCATACGATGGAACCGCAATGGTCGCGTACTGTGCGGTTCCAGAGAAGTTTTCTACCGAGAACTCTCAAGCTGTGGAATGAGCTTCCAGCCGAGGTTTTTCCAAGGGACTACAGCATGGAATTCTTCAAGAAATGCGTGAAGAGGTTTTAGTGGGTCGGCAACGTATGAGTGACACATTAGTGTTGTAAATTTCCATAGGCTACGGCGAATGTTTACCATCAGGCAGGCCGTATGCTTGATTGTCACCTTAGTAGTACAAAAACCGGCCAAGTGCGAGTCGGACTCGTGCAGGAAGGGTTCCCTACCATTATCTATAAAAACGGCAATAAAATCACGTTAGTTGTATGGGAGCCCCCCTTGAATATTTGTTTTATTATTATAACTAAATATTCTGTGAATATTTCAAGTGTCAACCTGTTGCCGTTATCAATATCGAGCAAATAAATCACGTTTGTTGTATGGAAGCCCCCTTAAATATTTATTTTATTCTGTTTTTTTAGTATTTATAGTTATAGCAGTAACAGAAATACATCATATGTGAAAATTTCAACTGTCTAACTATCACGGTTCATGAGATACAGCCTGGTGACAGACGGACGGACGGACGGACTGCGGAGTCTCAGTAACAGGGTCCGTTTTACCCTTTGGGTACGGAACCCAAAAAAAATAAACTTCATCAACAATGAGCGGTCTATTTAAACATTGAGTTTAATCCTGACGCTGTCGAAAAAAAAAACTTTTATATTATTTAATGTAATAAGTAGAGATTTTTCATTCATAATAATTATTATTCTATTCTTCATATATTATGTGAGGTTCAGATCATCATCGTATGTGTTTTATGCTAAAGCATCGTTATATCTCACTAGCATATGTTCACAGAATACTGCACGTCGGTACGCGGCCGCGTACGGACGTGCAGTACACAACGATACCTCCAGTAATTTCTGTAAGTGCAGAAATCTAGACACACCGCCGACTGGGGATGGCACGCATGCGCACCAACATAGAAAATGACACTAGGTAACAAGTGCACTCAGATCCTTTTGACACAATTAACAATCTTAATGAACTAATCGATACGAACGAAATTGACATACAACGCGAAAGTGGGAGGATGGAGGAGTCGAGGAAGGCCAAGTGTGAGATTTGACTCTCCTCAGCTCATGCTACTGTATCATGCCGTAACTAAATTGGTTGTGTTTATCAGAAGTTGATGCTAGGAGCCCAAGAACAAGCGAACATGATTGAAGAATTACGAATGTTAAATAAATAAATATTGTCGGACAAATTACACAGCGCCACCTAGCCCCAAAGTAAGCGTAGCTTGTGTTATGGGTACTAGACAACTGATAAACATACGTAAATACATTTTTTTTTGTAAATACATACTTATTATATATAGAAAATACCCAGACCAAGACAAACAGACATGTTCATGCACACAAATGTTTGTCCTGTGTGGGAATCGAACCCACGAGCGTTGGTGTCAAAGTAGCGTAACAGCGCGTTTCACCACTGCGCCACCGAGCTCGTCAAAAGAAGCAAGTGTGAGGTCCGAGAAAGGTCAGCACGGTCTGGCTACCCCGCAAGGGGCTTATTGTGAAGATATAGATAGATTTTTACTATATAGAACGACGGGAGGCTCAGTCGTGAATGACGCGACTTTGACACCAACGCTCGTGGGTTCGATTCCCACACAAGACAAACATTTGTGTGCATGAACATGTCTGTTGGTCTTGGTCGGGATGTTTTAAGGTAGGGCGTAAAGCAGCCCGTCTGGGGAAGTACCTCCACCTCACAGAAAACCGCAGCCAAATAACAACTCCCTAGAGGATTGTTGTGTTTCTGCGTGTGAGTGAGGTCACCGGTAAGCTTCCAAGGAGTTGCTGTGTAAGCAGCAGAGGAGGTATCGCGCGAGTGATATATGTTACAAGCGTTAATAGGTTACAGTAACTGCCTTACATCAGGCGGACCGTATGCTTGTAAGCCTCCTGCCGTTGTATATAAAAAAAAAGCGCACAGCCTACCTGTTGTAATGTGGTGGAAGTACCTACTTATTTTTCATTAAAATACTCGTATCTATCAATGTTCAACGCGTAAACATACGTGTTTTACGCTAAAGCATCTTTATATCTCACTACCATATGTACACAGAATACTGCACGTCAGTACGCGGCCGCGTACCGACGTGCAATACCCGACGATAGCTCGACTATTTTTGGTAAGTGTAGAAATCTAGGCAGATGCCGCCGTCTGGGGATGTCACGCATGCGTAGTGCACAGCAGAGAAATAACAGTAGGTTGTCAGTGCACTTAGGTCTTTTTTGACATAAATAATCAATCACAATGAAAATAGATACACAACGCGGAAGAGGAAGGATATTAGAGCCGAAAAAGGGCAACTCCCACATACCATGACCAATCAGTTGTGTCAGTACATCTGTTGTTACCAAATGTTGTTACTGGGAGCCGTAGGAACGGCGAGTGTCTATGAAAATTATGAATATTAAATAAGTCAGTGACGTGTGTAGGGTCAGAGTTCGTTTACTCCGTCTGGCTACCCCGCAAGGGATTTGGTGCGAAGTTATGGATAGACTTTTTAGGGTTCCGTACCCAAAGGGTAAAACGGAACCCTATTACTGAGGCTCCGCTGTCCGTCCGTCCGTCCGTCTGTCACCAGGCTGTATCTCATGAACCGTGATAGTTAGACAGTTGAAATTTTCACAGATGATTTATTTCTGTTGCCGCTATAACAACAAATACTAAAAAAGTAGAATAAAATAAATATTTAAGGGGGCTCCCATACAACAAACGTGATTTTTTTGCCGTTTTTATAGATAATGGTACGGAACCCTTCGTGCGCGAGTCCGACTCGCACTTGGCCGATTTTTTTTTATATAGAACGTTGGTAGGCGTACAAGCCAACGGCCTGTCTCATTTAAAATAGTTGTAATACTTACTTATTTTGCATTAAAATAATCTATCAAAGTTTAGCGCATCAATATACGTACGACACCAACGCTCGTGGGTTCGATTCCCACACAAGGCAAACATTTGTGTGCATGAACATGTCTGTTTGTCTTGGTCTGGATGTTTTAAGAGAGGTAGGGCGCATCAAAGCAGCCCGTCTGGAGTAGTACGTCCACCTCACAGAAAACCGCAGCCAAATAACAACTACCTAGAGGGTTGTTGTGTTCCTGCGTGTGAGTGAGGTCACCAGTAAGCACCCAAGGAGTTGCTGTGTAAGCAGCAGAGGAGGCATCGCGCGAGTGATTATTAATATATCGCAAGCGTTAATAGGCTACGGCATCCGCTTTACAACAGGTGGGCCGTATGCTTGCATGTCACCCAAAGTGGTAAAAAAAGAACATAGAAGTCGGAAAATTGAGGTTGCTGAAAAAGAGCACAATTTGTTAGTTTATTATATTTTTAATATACATAAAATAACAATAAAAGCATTAAAATGCATCACATACATAAATGTACAAAGGCGGACTTATTCCTGTAAGGAATTTCTTCCTTTCAACCGTCGAGTGTCTAATTGGAAATAGCTTATTGTTGTAATGAATAAACATAAATAAATAAATGTCAAAGAAATAATAAAATCGAAAGTATCTAGTTAAAATAGAATGTTTATATACCCATATATGAGGAGATAAAAGATAAATTATTGCAAACTTTAGGAGTTTACATACCTTTACTAGGAGTTTACTAAAAGTGTTTTTTAGAATCTTGTCAATTTGTTTATGTAATCGTACAGTATTGAAAATTTGCTGAATTTCATTGAATGTAACGTTTTTTAAGTAAACAAAAAAAAATACTTAGCAATATTTAATTATATCCGTTCACTGATTTTTTTTATACTACATCGGGAGGTATACAAGCATACGGCCCACCTGATGTAAAGCGGGTACTGCAGCCTATTAACGCTTGCGATATATTAAGTATCACTCGCGCGATGCCTCCTCTGCTGTTTACACAGCAACTCCTTGGGAGCTTACTGGTGACCTCACTCACACGCAGGAACACAACAACCCTCTAGGTAGTTGTTATTTGGCTGCGGTTTTCTGTGAGGTGGACGTACTACTCCAGACGGGCTGCTTTGATGCGCCCTACCTCTCTTAAAACATCCAGACCAAGACAAACAGACATGTTCAGGCACACAAATGTTTGCCTTGTGTGGGAATCGAACCCACGAGCGTTGGTGTCAAAGTCGCGTCATTCACGTCTGAGCCGCCGAGCTCGTCAAACTGATCTACGGGTATAGTTTGAACTATCCTGCCTGTGTTTAATACAATCCACAATTCATGTTTACTGATCATGGAAATTAACAACGCATTTAACAGTGATAGCCTAGTGGATAACAAACCAACCTATTTACCGACTGTCCTAGTTCGAATCTTGGTGTCGGCATCTTTTTTTTATACTACGACGGATAGCAAACAAGCATACGGTCAGCCTGATGTAAAGCGGTTACCGTAGCCTATCAACGCTAGCAACAAAAATAATGTTGCTAGCGCGTTGCCATCCCCGCTCTCAACACAACAACTCGTGACCCCCTGTCTGGTGACATCACTCACTCGCAGGAACACAACAACCCTCCATGGAGTTGTTATTTGGCTGCCGTCTTCTGTGAGGTGGAGGTACTTCCCCAGTCGGACTAACGTCGTGCCCTACCTCTCTTTTGCCAGAGCCTCGTCTGTTGATAAGCAGGGTGTGTCCTCCTCCGCGAGCAGGCGAGGTTGGATTTGGCTCTAAAGGTGGCATTGAGCCACTTACACCCCAAAATGATGTGACACCCCGGCGTGTACCACTAAGCTCGTGTTTTCGGACTTATTTGCATATTAGTAATTGTCATAAGGCTTGCTGACCGCATTCGTAATGAAGACGTGAGAGAAAGAGTTGGTCTGAAAGAGAGTGTCGGTGTTAAGATAAGAAAAGGCATGCTCCGTTGGTTCGAACATGTAGAGAGAATACGTGACGAAAGAATGACGAAACAGGTATACAATACAAAAGTACAAAGGAAGAATGTAGGAGCCGAGGAAGACCGAGACTAACCTACCATGACCAAATTGGTCGTGTTTTATCACAAGGTGATGTCAGGAGCCTCAGGAACCGGCGAGCGTGCATGAAAAGAGCTATGAATGTCACGGCAGCGAGTGAAGTATGTAAGGACTGCGTCTTATGGCACTCGGTTCACTCTGCCTATCCCGCAAGCGACGTGAAGATATACATGCATAGTAATTGTCACTGGCCGGCGATGAAGAAAGTATCGTGAGAAAACACACACGTCCAAGAAAATGTATTATTTAATATCTATAACTTCACGCCAAATCCCTTGAGAGGTAGGCAGAGAGGAACGAATGCCACATGAGAGGATCCTTACACATCTCACTCGCTTCTTTAATATTCACTTAACATCCTACTAATATTATAAACTAGTTGCTGCCCGCAGCTCCGCCCGCGTGGATACAAATAACGTAGCCTATGTGTTAATCCAGATCATAATCTATCTACGTGCCAAATTTCATTCAAATCCGTTCAGCCGTTTAAGCGTGAAAGAGGAACAAACATCCATACATACAAACTTTCGCATTTATAATATTAGTAGGATATGAATGTCCGTTTTTTTGTTAGCTTTCACGCGAAAACTACTGAACCGATCATCATGAAACTTTGTACACATATTCATGGAGGTATCAGAAGTAAAATAGGATACTTTTTATTAAAAAAAAAATATATATATTTTTTATCAATGCGAGCGAAGCCGCGGGTAAAAGCTAGTATTAATATATATTAGTAGTTGTGACATGCTCGGCGGTGAAGGAAAGCATCGTGGGGAAACCCGCACGTCAAAGGAAATATATTTTGAAAAACTTGTGACCTTACCTAAGGAAGGTCTGTTTTTCCTGTGAGTTGCGGAAGTTTGACAGCAGTCGCTCCATTTAAAATTCCTCGCCAAATCCATAGGCTTAGGTAGCGTACCCCGCTAATCTTAGGGGAATATGAAACGGGAGGATGGAAGAAGGAGGAGGGAGGAAGAAAAACAAATTTACATCGTAAACGATGTCTCGGGACTTCCCTAGTGGAGAATAAACGGACAAGGAACATTCATCCTATAGTCATCAAACACGTAACAACAGTATAAATACTTAGTCTCGCCATAAATACTGTTACAATTAAAAATAAACAAAATATTACATTTGAATTTGGAATCTGTCATTTTTATATGATTGTTCATTGAAATTATCATTTTGGCGCCAATACATTGTACAATATTTTGCGATATTAAAATGGAGTGGGGTGATAAAGAGAACCGAATCACTGTGATTGCATTACACAAAGTAGGTGTGGAGCCAAATGCAATTTTTAAAACTCTCCATACGCTTGGTATTAGTAAAATGTTTGTGTGACCTCCTCTGTTTGTGACAGAAAAAAGATCTGGCCGTCCACGTAGCGTTCGTACGAAAAAGGTGGTCAAAGCAGTAAGGGAAAGAATTCGAAGAAATCCTGTCCGAAAGCAAAAGATTTTATCTCGGGAGATGAAGATAGCACCTATAACCATGTCGCTTATTTTAAAAGATGACTTAGGACTTGCAGCCTATAAGAGACGTACTGATAGTCATTTATTAACTGATAATTTAAAAAAGAATAGGGTGGTAAAATCGAAACAACTACTGAAGCGGTACGCAAAGGGAGGGCGCAGAGAAATTTTGTTTACGGATGAGAATTTTTTTTACAATTGAGCAACATTTTAACAAACAAAATGACCGTATTTATGCTCAAAGCTCTAAGGGAGCTTTCCAATTAGTCGACAGAGTGCAACGTGGGCACTATCCGACTTCAGTGATGGTTTGGTGGGGTATTAGCTATGAAGGAGTGACTGAGCCATACTTTTGTGAAAAAGGTATCAAAACATCGGCACAAGTGTATCAAGATACCATTTTTGAGAAGGTAGTGAAGCCCCTTAACAACACCATGTTCAATAACCAAGAATGATCCTTACAGCAAGACTCGGCGCCAGGTCATAAAGCTCGCTCTACGCAGTCTTGGTTGGAAACGAACGTTTCGGACTTCATCACAGCTGAAGACTGGCCATCGTCTACTCCCGATCTTAATCCGCTGGATTATGATTTATGGTCAGTTTTAGAGAGTACGGCTTGCTCTAAACGCCATGATAATTTGGAGTAAAACAAAAACAATCCGTACGATTGGCAGTGAAGAATTTTCCCATGGAAAGAGTGCGTGCTTCTATTGATAACTGGCCTCAACGTTTAAAGGACTGTATGGCAGCCAATGGAGACCACTTCGAATAAGCTTTTTATAATTTAAATTGTTTTATATTTATGTATTAAACTAACACACTGTAAAAGTAATAAATGTTATTTGCAATAGAATTTTTTTTTCTTTGTATATGTATATCTTCACGCCAGGTCCCTTGCGGGGTAGGCAGAGAGAACCGAGCGCCATAAGACGCGGTCCTTACACACTTCACTCGCTTCTTTCACATTCATAGCTCTTTTCATGCACGCTCGCCGGTTCCTAAGGCTCCTGACATCACCTTCTGATAAAACACGACCAATTTTGTCATGGTAGGTTAGTCTTGGTCTTCCTCGGCTCCTACATCCTTCCACTTTCGCATTGTATATCTGTTTCGTCATTCTTACATCTTGCATTCTTTCTACATGTCCAAACCAACGGAGCATACCCTTTCTTATCTTAACACCGACACTCTCTTTCAGTCCAACTCTCTTTCGTACGTCATCATTTCGAACGCGGTCAGCAAGCGTTATGCCACATTTTTTTTTTTTTCTTTGTTTCCGTATTTATGGCAAGACTAGGTATATATATAACTTTTACTATCAAATAGGTAGGCAGAGACAACCGAGCACCACATGAATTACATACCTCACTTGCGTATCTAATATTCATAGCTCTTTTCATGCACGCACTTCACTTCATAGCACTCCTGACATCATATTCTGATGAAACACGATAAATTAGGTCATGGTAGGTAAGATTTGGCTTCCTCGGCGCCTACACCCTTCTACTTTGACGTTGTATTTCTCTTTCGTAATTCTTTCTTCCTGCATTCTTTCTACATGTCCGAAACAACGTCTCTTCATTTTTTAACATATATTTTAGTATAAATTATGTAATATATATAGAATAAATTATATTACATTTTTTTCTATGTGTATTTATATATCTATTGATAGGGTTGAGTGTATATTATTAAGGTTCTGTATTTATTATTTATGTATTCTTATGTTTTTAAATGAATGCCCTTTTAGAATAAATTTAATTTCAATTTTAATGAAAGCGGCAACAGATTTCCGTTCCAAGTGGTTGCCTGGTAGGAAATGCAATTAGCATCAGCATCATGTTCGTCTTTTATACCTACTGTACAGCGGTCAAGAAAGTTTTAAATAAATAAAGAAGCGGTTTGTTACTGCAATAATTTCTTATTTGTTTGTTTGTAATATCTTTAATGTACAATAAAAAATACAATAAGTAACACTAAGTACAAAAAGTGACAATGGTACATAGGCGGACTTATCCCATAAGGGATCTCTACCAGCCAACCTCAGAGAGATTGATAGGAAATTTTACAGTGTCGTAAAAGCACATGTACATTACAGACTGTACCTACCTCAATAATTGAGGAGAATACATAATTAACTACATCTATACATAAACTATGCAATAAAAAGAAAATAGTGATAACACAAATAATAAAACAATATTACACAAGAATATTGGACAATAAATTAAATACGAATAAATTTAATAACAATAAACTAATTGATCGATAAAAATTGAGCTCAATTGTCGCCAGTGTAAAACTTCACAAGAGGGATAGAGAAGATTGGAGATTTCTTATTACCCCCTTAGAAATATTGTACAGATATTTGCTGCCCTAAATAAACAATACATACGTCAGCCCGTAACTAATATCCCATAATCTTCAGGCACAGTAATAACAACTAGAACAGTAACAGACATTTGACGAGCTCTTACGCTACTTACGTTACGCTACTTTGACACCAACGCTTGTGAGTTCGATTCCCACACAGTACAAACATTTGTGTGCATGAACATGTCTGTTTGTCTTGGTCTGGGTATTTTCTATGTATAATAAATATGTATAAACAAAAAAAAATGTATTTACGTATGTTTATCAGTTGTCTAGTACCCATAACACAAGCTTCGCTTACTTTGGGGCTAGTTGGCGCTGTGTAATTTGTCCGACGATATTTATTTTATTTTTATCATTCATCATCAAACGTTTGCAATCGTCCCACTTATAAAGACATGGGAGGATACACAGCACAATGATTTTAATAAGCCTTCGCATTCGATCAAGCCTTGTAACACTTCCCGCTTCCGGGCGCTCTGTAGTCAAGAGTTTGAATATACGTTATCACACTGCATTCTCCACTTTCCTCCTCTGCAAGTTGAGAAGGTGACTATTACAATTACTATCTTCACATTAAGTAGATTGTCCTTACTTCGAATGTAAAAATAATTTTACAAGATAGAGACACAAGAAGACTATAGGATCGGCAACGCATGAGTGACGCTCCTGGTGTTGCAAATATCCATAGGCTACGGTGACTGTTTAACATCAGGCAGGCCGTATGCTTGATTGCTACCTTAGTGGTATAAAAAAAAACAAATTACCAATGTAGAGCTGATAGAATGATTTTACTTTGAAACTCAACTGACCGCTACGGGTCGGGGGTGAAATTGAAAGCCTAGCTTTATACTACGTCGGGGGCATACAAGCATACGGCCCACCTGATGTAAAGCAGGTACCGTAGCCTATTAACGCTTGCGATATATTAAGTATCACTCGCGCGATGCCTCCTCTGCCGCTTACACAGCAACTCCTTGGGAACTCACTGGTGACCTCACTCACACGCAGGAACACAACAATCCTCTAGGGAGTTGTTATTTGGTTGCGGGATTCTGTGAGGTGGAGATACTACCCCAGACGGGCTGCTTTGATGCGCCCTACCTCTCTTAAAACATCCAGACCAACACAAACAGACATGTTCATGCACACAAATGTTTGCCTTGTGTGGGAATCGAACCCACGAACATTGCTGTCAAAGTCGCATTGTTCACGACTGGCCACCGAGCTCGTCAAAGCTCTTATTGGCCCTAAAACACTAAATTTTGGTGAGAAGAGGATGCCTTTATGGGCCGTTAAGTAGTTTATTGACGATTTTCCAATCAAGCGCGCACTAGCACTCTCTGTTGTGAAGACATACTACTCTAAGTTGCATTGTCCGCATCAGAAAAATATTTTACGGCGATATAGCAGTAGGTACATTTTACTATGGCCGTGTTACAGTTGAAAGATATAATAATAGGTCAATTAGTGCACTTAGGGCTGTTTGACATTATTGCATAATCCGGTAGGGCTGTCGCTTTTCAAAATCGTGTACAATACACGACTGGCTTCACAGTATGCGTGAATTTGATCAATAGTGTCGTAGTACTAGCCGCGATGTGATTTGACTGCAAACGTCTCTTATAATTGTGTGACTACGCATGAGAGTGAGTGTGCGATTTAGAACAGTTAAATAAATTCAAATGAAAAAAAAACGTGTGCGTCTCGGTACGCCCGACTGAAGTGATAACTTAAACTATTCCGCTGCCGTATGCGTGAGAGAAAGCAAAGCCAGACGAACTGGCGCCGTATCGCGTTACGTAACGAAGCGGGTTACCCTCCCATAAGAAGTTATCACTTCAAAAATATATTAAAGCTGACCGTATTATTAAAGTTTCAAGTCAATGGCATTAACAGTTGAAGAGTTCAATCTTGCGAAGATGATCCTGGCGGGACCACCAGTTCACTACCAGTTTATTGTATTGTCACCGGACTTACATAAATTTTGAAGCGGCAACTTGTGTACTTGTCAGTGCAAGTTAAATAAATACTGGTAGCAAAGGACAGAAAAATGAAGAAACGTATAACATATATTTGACGAGCTCGGTGGCGCAGTGGTGGAACACGCTGTTACGCTACTTTGACACCAACGCTCGTGGGTTCGATTCCCACACAGTACAAACATTTGTGTGCATGAACATGTCTGTTTGTCTTGGTCTGGGTATTTTCTATGTATAATAAGTATGTATTTACAAAAAAAAAAAATGAATTTACGTATGTTTATCAGTTGTCTAGTACCCATAACACAAGCTTCGCTTACTTTGGGGCTAGGTGGCGCTGTGTAATTTGTCCGACAATATTTATTTATTTATTTACAATATTTATATATGTTCAAATATTTGAACACAAATTCAAACGTTTGTATGAAGTTACTTTACTACTCTAGCTCTGAATTTACTGTTATTCGTAATCCCCAAAGCTTTGCAGAAATTATTGTCAGATTCTGTCCTAGGAGAATTCGGTATGGATTCAAAATTATATCTTGTATTAAAGATATAGTAATATATTCTATTTATTTATTTATTATAATAATACCTGCAGATATATTAATGAGTATTTATCTATCTTTCATTAGGCAATTGAGTGCCTAGTTTAGTAGTAGTTTAGATATGTAAATGCATTAGTCCCCAGAAGTATGGCTATCAGATGATAAGTACCAGAGGTTACGTGGTATGATATTTCGTGCGTTACAAGTATTTAACACTTGGTGTAGCTGCTTTTTTCGGTGGTGGAAGAGCTAGCGATGTCTACTTTAGAAGCAAGGCTCATGTTTGTCTTGATCTGGCTTTTTTTCATACCTCGATATTGATAACGGCAACAGGTTGACGCTTGAAATATTCACAGAATATTTAGTTATATTAATAAAACAAATATTCAAGGGGGGCTCCCATACAACTAACGTGATTTTATTGCCGTTTTTATAGATAATGGTAGGGAACCCTTCGTGCACGAGTCCGACTCGCACTTGGCCGGTTTTTGTACTACTAAGGTGGTAATCAAGCATACGGCCTGCCTGATGGTAAACAGTCACCGTAGCCTATGGACATTTGCAACACCAGGGGGTCACTCATGCGTTGCCGACCCTAAAATTTCTATGTAACCATTTAAAAAAAATGTATTTACTTTTACGTATGTTTATCAGTTGTCTAGTACCCATAATATAAGCCTCTATCATCAATCATCACCATCAACGGTTCATCAATGTTTTTAGACATAAATCATAAATAAAAATCACATTTTAACTGAAATTAAGTGTTGGAAGGTATCCTTCAAAGGCTAAATAAATCAGACCGATATCTATAGCTCTTAATGAACGTATTTCGAAAATATATCGGTTACATAGACCATCGATCGTGTTTTATGTGAACGTGATGTCACGAGCCTTAAAAACCGACGAGCTCGCTAGAGGAGCTATGAAAGTTAAAAAAGCGAGTGAGGTGTGGAAGAAAAGAATCATGTGGCGCTCGGTTCCCTCTGTCAACCTCGCAATGGATTTGGCGTGAAGTTATATATACGCCAAATCCATTGCGAGTTATATATAACTTCACGCCAAATCCATTGCGAGTTATAATAATTTTACAAGATAGAGACACAAGAAGACTATAGGATCGGCAACGCATGAGTGACGCTCCTGGTGTTGCAAATATCCATAGGCTACGGTGACTGTTTAACATCAGGCAGGCCGTATGCTTGATTGCTACCTTAGTGGTATAAAAAAAAACAAATTACCAATGTAGAGCTGATAGAATGATTTTACTTTGAAACTCAACTGACCGCTACGGGTCGGGGGTGAAATTGAAAGCCTAGCTTTATACTACGTCGGGGGCATACAAGCATACGGCCCACCTGATGTAAAGCAGGTACCGTAGCCTATTAACGCTTGCGATATATTAAGTATCACTCGCGCGATGCCTCCTCTGCCGCTTACACAGCAACTCCTTGGGAACTCACTGGTGACCTCACTCACACGCAGGAACACAACAATCCTCTAGGGAGTTGTTATTTGGTTGCGGGATTCTGTGAGGTGGAGATACTACCCCAGACGGGCTGCTTTGATGCGCCCTACCTCTCTTAAAACATCCAGACCAACACAAACAGACATGTTCATGCACACAAATGTTTGCCTTGTGTGGGAATCGAACCCACGAACATTGCTGTCAAAGTCGCATTGTTCACGACTGGCCACCGAGCTCGTCAAAGCTCTTATTGGCCCTAAAACACTAAATTTTGGTGAGAAGAGGATGCCTTTATGGGCCGTTAAGTAGTTTATTGACGATTTTCCAATCAAGCGCGCACTAGCACTCTCTGTTGTGAAGACATACTACTCTAAGTTGCATTGTCCGCATCAGAAAAATATTTTACGGCGATATAGCAGTAGGTACATTTTACTATGGCCGTGTTACAGTTGAAAGATATAATAATAGGTCAATTAGTGCACTTAGGGCTGTTTGACATTATTGCATAATCCGGTAGGGCTGTCGCTTTTCAAAATCGTGTACAATACACGACTGGCTTCACAGTATGCGTGAATTTGATCAATAGTGTCGTAGTACTAGCCGCGATATGATTTGACTGCAAACGTCTCTTATAATTGTGTGACTACGCATGAGAGTGAGTGTGCGATTTAGAACAGTTAAATAAATTCAAATGAAAAAAAAACGTGTGCGTCTCGGTACGCCCGACTGAAGTGATAACTTAAACTAATCCGCTGCCGTATGCGTGAGAGAAAGCAAAGCCAGACGAACTGGCGCCGTATCGCGTTACGTAACGAAGCGGGTTACCCTCCCATAAGAAGTTATCACTTCAAAAATATATTAAAGCTGACCGTATTATTAAAGTTTCAAGTCAATGGCATTAACAGTTGAAGAGTTCAATCTTGCGAAGATGATCCTGGCGGGACCACCAGTTCACTACCAGTTTATTGTATTGTCACCGGACTTACATAAATTTTGAAGCGGCAACTTGTGTACTTGTCAGTGCAAGTTAAATAAATACTGGTAGCAAAGGACAGAAAAATGAAGAAACGTATAACATATATTTGACGAGCTCGGTGGCGCAGTGGTGGAACACGCTGTTACGCTACTTTGACACCAACGCTCGTGGGTTCGATTCCCACACAGTACAAACATTTGTGTGCATGAACATGTCTGTTTGTCTTGGTCTGGGTATTTTCTATGTATAATAAGTATGTATTTACAAAAAAAAAAAATGAATTTACGTATGTTTATCAGTTGTCTAGTACCCATAACACAAGCTTCGCTTACTTTGGGGCTAGGTGGCGCTGTGTAATTTGTCCGACAATATTTATTTATTTATTTACAATATTTATATATGTTCAAATATTTGAACACAAATTCAAACGTTTGTATGAAGTTACTTTACTACTCTAGCTCTGAATTTACTGTTATTCGTAATCCCCAAAGCTTTGCAGAAATTATTGTCAGATTCTGTCCTAGGAGAATTCGGTATGGATTCAAAATTATATCTTGTATTAAAGATATAGTAATATATTCTATTTATTTATTTATTATAATAATACCTGCAGATATATTAATGAGTATTTATCTATCTTTCATTAGGCAATTGAGTGCCTAGTTTAGTAGTAGTTTAGATATGTAAATGCATTAGTCCCCAGAAGTATGGCTATCAGATGATAAGTACCAGAGGTTACGTGGTATGATATTTCGTGCGTTACAAGTATTTAACACTTGGTGTAGCTGCTTTTTTCGGTGGTGGAAGAGCTAGCGATGTCTACTTTAGAAGCAAGGCTCATGTTTGTCTTGATCTGGCTTTTTTTCATACCTCGATATTGATAACGGCAACAGGTTGACGCTTGAAATATTCACAGAATATTTAGTTATATTAATAAAACAAATATTCAAGGGGGGCTCCCATACAACTAACGTGATTTTATTGCCGTTTTTATAGATAATGGTAGGGAACCCTTCGTGCACGAGTCCGACTCGCACTTGGCCGGTTTTTGTACTACTAAGGTGGTAATCAAGCATACGGCCTGCCTGATGGTAAACAGTCACCGTAGCCTATGGACATTTGCAACACCAGGGGGTCACTCATGCGTTGCCGACCCTAAAATTTCTATGTAACCATTTAAAAAAAATGTATTTACTTTTACGTATGTTTATCAGTTGTCTAGTACCCATAATATAAGCCTCTATCATCAATCATCACCATCAACGGTTCATCAATGTTTTTAGACATAAATCATAAATAAAAATCACATTTTAACTGAAATTAAGTGTTGGAAGGTATCCTTCAAAGGCTAAATAAATCAGACCGATATCTATAGCTCTTAATGAACGTATTTCGAAAATATATCGGTTACATAGACCATCGATCGTGTTTTATGTGAACGTGATGTCACGAGCCTTAAAAACCGACGAGCTCGCTAGAGGAGCTATGAAAGTTAAAAAAGCGAGTGAGGTGTGGAAGAAAAGAATCATGTGGCGCTCGGTTCCCTCTGTCAACCTCGCAATGGATTTGGCGTGAAGTTATATATACGCCAAATCCATTGCGAGTTATATATAACTTCACGCCAAATCCATTGCGAGTTATATATAACTTCACGCCAAATCCATTGCGAGTTATATATAACTTCACGCCAAATCCATTGCGAGTTATAATAATTTTACAAGATAGAGACACAAGAAGACTATAGGATCGGCAACGCATGAGTGACGCTCCTGGTGTTGCAAATATCCATAGGCTACGGTGACTGTTTAACATCAGGCAGGCCGTATGCTTGATTGCTACCTTAGTGGTATAAAAAAAAACAAATTACCAATGTAGAGCTGATAGAATGATTTTACTTTGAAACTCAACTGACCGCTACGGGTCGGGGGTGAAATTGAAAGCCTAGCTTTATACTACGTCGGGGGCATACAAGCATACGGCCCACCTGATGTAAAGCAGGTACCGTAGCCTATTAACGCTTGCGATATATTAAGTATCACTCGCGCGATGCCTCCTCTGCCGCTTACACAGCAACTCCTTGGGAACTCACTGGTGACCTCACTCACACGCAGGAACACAACAATCCTCTAGGGAGTTGTTATTTGGTTGCGGGATTCTGTGAGGTGGAGATACTACCCCAGACGGGCTGCTTTGATGCGCCCTACCTCTCTTAAAACATCCAGACCAACACAAACAGACATGTTCATGCACACAAATGTTTGCCTTGTGTGGGAATCGAACCCACGAACATTGCTGTCAAAGTCGCATTGTTCACGACTGGCCACCGAGCTCGTCAAAGCTCTTATTGGCCCTAAAACACTAAATTTTGGTGAGAAGAGGATGCCTTTATGGGCCGTTAAGTAGTTTATTGACGATTTTCCAATCAAGCGCGCACTAGCACTCTCTGTTGTGAAGACATACTACTCTAAGTTGCATTGTCCGCATCAGAAAAATATTTTACGGCGATATAGCAGTAGGTACATTTTACTATGGCCGTGTTACAGTTGAAAGATATAATAATAGGTCAATTAGTGCACTTAGGGCTGTTTGACATTATTGCATAATCCGGTAGGGCTGTCGCTTTTCAAAATCGTGTACAATACACGACTGGCTTCACAGTATGCGTGAATTTGATCAATAGTGTCGTAGTACTAGCCGCGATGTGATTTGACTGCAAACGTCTCTTATAATTGTGTGACTACGCATGAGAGTGAGTGTGCGATTTAGAACAGTTAAATAAATTCAAATGAAAAAAAAACGTGTGCGTCTCGGTACGCCCGACTGAAGTGATAACTTAAACTAATCCGCTGCCGTATGCGTGAGAGAAAGCAAAGCCAGACGAACTGGCGCCGTATCGCGTTACGTAACGAAGCGGGTTACCCTCCCATAAGAAGTTATCACTTCAAAAATATATTAAAGCTGACCGTATTATTAAAGTTTCAAGTCAATGGCATTAACAGTTGAAGAGTTCAATCTTGCGAAGATGATCCTGGCGGGACCACCAGTTCACTACCAGTTTATTGTATTGTCACCGGACTTACATAAATTTTGAAGCGGCAACTTGTGTACTTGTCAGTGCAAGTTAAATAAATACTGGTAGCAAAGGACAGAAAAATGAAGAAACGTATAACATATATTTGACGAGCTCGGTGGCGCAGTGGTGGAACACGCTGTTACGCTACTTTGACACCAACGCTCGTGGGTTCGATTCCCACACAGTACAAACATTTGTGTGCATGAACATGTCTGTTTGTCTTGGTCTGGGTATTTTCTATGTATAATAAGTATGTATTTACAAAAAAAAAAAATGAATTTACGTATGTTTATCAGTTGTCTAGTACCCATAACACAAGCTTCGCTTACTTTGGGGCTAGGTGGCGCTGTGTAATTTGTCCGACAATATTTATTTATTTATTTACAATATTTATATATGTTCAAATATTTGAACACAAATTCAAACGTTTGTATGAAGTTACTTTACTACTCTAGCTCTGAATTTACTGTTATTCGTAATCCCCAAAGCTTTGCAGAAATTATTGTCAGATTCTGTCCTAGGAGAATTCGGTATGGATTCAAAATTATATCTTGTATTAAAGATATAGTAATATATTCTATTTATTTATTTATTATAATAATACCTGCAGATATATTAATGAGTATTTATCTATCTTTCATTAGGCAATTGAGTGCCTAGTTTAGTAGTAGTTTAGATATGTAAATGCATTAGTCCCCAGAAGTATGGCTATCAGATGATAAGTACCAGAGGTTACGTGGTATGATATTTCGTGCGTTACAAGTATTTAACACTTGGTGTAGCTGCTTTTTTCGGTGGTGGAAGAGCTAGCGATGTCTACTTTAGAAGCAAGGCTCATGTTTGTCTTGATCTGGCTTTTTTTCATACCTCGATATTGATAACGGCAACAGGTTGACGCTTGAAATATTCACAGAATATTTAGTTATATTAATAAAACAAATATTCAAGGGGGGCTCCCATACAACTAACGTGATTTTATTGCCGTTTTTATAGATAATGGTAGGGAACCCTTCGTGCACGAGTCCGACTCGCACTTGGCCGGTTTTTGTACTACTAAGGTGGTAATCAAGCATACGGCCTGCCTGATGGTAAACAGTCACCGTAGCCTATGGACATTTGCAACACCAGGGGGTCACTCATGCGTTGCCGACCCTAAAATTTCTATGTAACCATTTAAAAAAAATGTATTTACTTTTACGTATGTTTATCAGTTGTCTAGTACCCATAATATAAGCCTCTATCATCAATCATCACCATCAACGGTTCATCAATGTTTTTAGACATAAATCATAAATAAAAATCACATTTTAACTGAAATTAAGTGTTGGAAGGTATCCTTCAAAGGCTAAATAAATCAGACCGATATCTATAGCTCTTAATGAACGTATTTCGAAAATATATCGGTTACATAGACCATCGATCGTGTTTTATGTGAACGTGATGTCACGAGCCTTAAAAACCGACGAGCTCGCTAGAGGAGCTATGAAAGTTAAAAAAGCGAGTGAGGTGTGGAAGAAAAGAATCATGTGGCGCTCGGTTCCCTCTGTCAACCTCGCAATGGATTTGGCGTGAAGTTATATATACGCCAAATCCATTGCGAGTTATATATAACTTCACGCCAAATCCATTGCGAGTTATATATAACTTCACGCCAAATCCATTGCGAGTTATATATAACTTCACGCCAAATCCATTGCGAGTTATAATAATTTTACAAGATAGAGACACAAGAAGACTATAGGATCGGCAACGCATGAGTGACGCTCCTGGTGTTGCAAATATCCATAGGCTACGGTGACTGTTTAACATCAGGCAGGCCGTATGCTTGATTGCTACCTTAGTGGTATAAAAAAAAACAAATTACCAATGTAGAGCTGATAGAATGATTTTACTTTGAAACTCAACTGACCGCTACGGGTCGGGGGTGAAATTGAAAGCCTAGCTTTATACTACGTCGGGGGCATACATACGGCCCACCTGATGTAAAGCAGGTACCGTAGCCTATTAACGCTTGCGATATATTAAGTATCACTCGCGCGATGCCTCCTCTGCCGCTTACACAGCAACTCCTTGGGAACTCACTGGTGACCTCACTCACACGCAGGAACACAACAATCCTCTAGGGAGTTGTTATTTGGTTGCGGGATTCTGTGAGGTGGAGATACTACCCCAGACGGGCTGCTTTGATGCGCCCTACCTCTCTTAAAACATCCAGACCAACACAAACAGACATGTTCATGCACACAAATGTTTGCCTTGTGTGGGAATCGAACCCACGAACATTGCTGTCAAAGTCGCATTGTTCACGACTGGCCACCGAGCTCGTCAAAGCTCTTATTGACCCTAAAACACTAAATTTTGGTGAGAAGAGGATGCCTTTATGGGCCGTTAAGTAGTTTATTGACGATTTTCCAATCAAGCGCGCACTAGCACTCTCTGTTGTGAAGACATACTACTCTAAGTTGCATTGTCCGCATCAGAAAAATATTTTACGGCGATATAGCAGTAGGTACATTTTACTATGGCCGTGTTACAGTTGAAAGATATAATAATAGGTCAATTAGTGCACTTAGGGCTGTTTGACATTATTGCATAATCCGGTAGGGCTGTCGCTTTTCAAAATCGTGTACAATACACGACTGGCTTCACAGTATGCGTGAATTTGATCAATAGTGTCGTAGTACTAGCCGCGATGTGATTTGACTGCAAACGTCTCTTATAATTGTGTGACTACGCATGAGAGTGAGTGTGCGATTTAGAACAGTTAAATAAATTCAAATGAAAAAAAAACGTGTGCGTCTCGGTACGCCCGACTGAAGTGATAACTTAAACTAATCCGCTGCCGTATGCGTGAGAGAAAGCAAAGCCAGACGAACTGGCGCCGTATCGCGTTACGTAACGAAGCGGGTTACCCTCCCATAAGAAGTTATCACTTCAAAAATATATTAAAGCTGACCGTATTATTAAAGTTTCAAGTCAATGGCATTAACAGTTGAAGAGTTCAATCTTGCGAAGATGATCCTGGCGGGACCACCAGTTCACTACCAGTTTATTGTATTGTCACCGGACTTACATAAATTTTGAAGCGGCAACTTGTGTACTTGTCAGTGCAAGTTAAATAAATACTGGTAGCAAAGGACAGAAAAATGAAGAAACGTATAACATATATTTGACGAGCTCGGTGGCGCAGTGGTGGAACACGCTGTTACGCTACTTTGACACCAACGCTCGTGGGTTCGATTCCCACACAGTACAAACATTTGTGTGCATGAACATGTCTGTTTGTCTTGGTCTGGGTATTTTCTATGTATAATAAGTATGTATTTACAAAAAAAAAA
Source organism: Pyralis farinalis (assembly GCA_947507595.1). Lineage (NCBI taxonomy): Eukaryota > Metazoa > Arthropoda > Insecta > Lepidoptera > Pyralidae > Pyralis > Pyralis farinalis. The sequence continues at coordinate 8,925,424 of OX382282.1, read as the reverse complement.
AATGAATTTACGTATGTTTATCAGTTGTCTAGTACCCATAACACAAGCTTCGCTTACTTTGGGGCTAGGTGGCGCTGTGTAATTTGTCCGACAATATTTATTTATTTATTTACAATATTTATATATGTTCAAATATTTGAACACAAATTCAAACGTTTGTATGAAGTTACTTTACTACTCTAGCTCTGAATTTACTGTTATTCGTAATCCCCAAAGCTTTGCAGAAATTATTGTCAGATTCTGTCCTAGGAGAATTCGGTATGGATTCAAAATTATATCTTGTATTAAAGATATAGTAATATATTCTATTTATTTATTTATTATAATAATACCTGCAGATATATTAATGAGTATTTATCTATCTTTCATTAGGCAATTGAGTGCCTAGTTTAGTAGTAGTTTAGATATGTAAATGCATTAGTCCCCAGAAGTATGGCTATCAGATGATAAGTACCAGAGGTTACGTGGTATGATATTTCGTGCGTTACAAGTATTTAACACTTGGTGTAGCTGCTTTTTTCGGTGGTGGAAGAGCTAGCGATGTCTACTTTAGAAGCAAGGCTCATGTTTGTCTTGATCTGGCTTTTTTTCATACCTCGATATTGATAACGGCAACAGGTTGACGCTTGAAATATTCACAGAATATTTAGTTATATTAATAAAACAAATATTCAAGGGGGGCTCCCATACAACTAACGTGATTTTATTGCCGTTTTTATAGATAATGGTAGGGAACCCTTCGTGCACGAGTCCGACTCGCACTTGGCCGGTTTTTGTACTACTAAGGTGGTAATCAAGCATACGGCCTGCCTGATGGTAAACAGTCACCGTAGCCTATGGACATTTGCAACACCAGGGGGTCACTCATGCGTTGCCGACCCTAAAATTTCTATGTAACCATTTAAAAAAAATGTATTTACTTTTACGTATGTTTATCAGTTGTCTAGTACCCATAATATAAGCCTCTATCATCAATCATCACCATCAACGGTTCATCAATGTTTTTAGACATAAATCATAAATAAAAATCACATTTTAACTGAAATTAAGTGTTGGAAGGTATCCTTCAAAGGCTAAATAAATCAGACCGATATCTATAGCTCTTAATGAACGTATTTCGAAAATATATCGGTTACATAGACCATCGATCGTGTTTTATGTGAACGTGATGTCACGAGCCTTAAAAACCGACGAGCTCGCTAGAGGAGCTATGAAAGTTAAAAAAGCGAGTGAGGTGTGGAAGAAAAGAATCATGTGGCGCTCGGTTCCCTCTGTCAACCTCGCAATGGATTTGGCGTGAAGTTATATATACGCCAAATCCATTGCGAGTTATATATAACTTCACGCCAAATCCATTGCGAGTTATATATAACTTCACGCCAAATCCATTGCGAGTTATATATAACTTCACGCCAAATCCATTGCGAGTTATATATAACTTCACGCCAAATCCATTGCGAGTTATATATAACTTCACGCCAAATCCATTGCGAGTTATATATAATTTCACGCCAAATCCATTGCGAGGTTGACAGAGGGAACCGAGCGCCACATGATTCTTTTCTTCCACACCTCACTCGCTTTTTTAACTTTCATAGCTCCTCTAGCGAGCTCGTCGGTTTTTAAGGCTCGTGACATCACGTTCACATAAAACACGATCGATGGTCTATGTAACCGATATATTTTCGGAATACGTTCATTAAGAGCTATCACAGATTCAAGAGAGGTAGGGCGCATCAAAGCAGCCCGTCTGGGGAAGTACCTCCACCTTACAGAAAACCGCAGCCAAATAACAACTCCCTAGAGGGTTGTTGTGTTCCTGCGCGTGAGTGAGGTCACCAGTAAGCTCCCAAGGAGTTGCTGTGTAAGCAGCAGAGGAGGCATCGCGCGAGGGATACCTAATATATATCGCAAGCGTTAATAGGCTACGGCACCCGCTTTACATCAGGTGGGCCGTATGCTTGTATGCCTCCCGACGTAGTATCAGACACTCGATACTACATGTGTTACAGAGTCTACTAAAATAATAACCCTCCTTTTTAATTTTAAACAGCAATGGGCTGCCGTTTTACCCCTGCGGTTTAAAGTAATTGAATTTTTTGACAACTTGACAAAAGGATAAGGGAACCGTCGGGGGGAGATCAAAGGCAAAACGCGGACATATTTGTATGGACAGTAAGTATATACTCATATAAGTATTCATAATACTCAGTTCCAACAGTCCTCATTGTATCATATTTCTAAAGGTAACTTAATGTATATTTATTTTTAATACTTGACATTTATAGTTATTCTATCGATGTGTAGATCATTATTGAGAAAATACACGATTTTGCTTGTCTCAAACTTTTCTTCTACATTTTCCAAACAATACAAAATGAAAACACTGACTGCGCATTAGGGCACCCCGCGCTCGCAATAACATTGTGTTTTAGCGCCTAAATATCTCAGTGATTTGAGCCTACTGACCAATAATCAATATTTTAACCATTAAGATAAGTGACGCGACGTTGATCCACGACCTAACCAATAACAGCAGACCCGTAGCGGTGAATTCAGTTATTACGCAATATCAGTCTCATCGATTCTTCATAGATTATTTTCTTCGTGTCCTTGACCCATACTTAACAAAACAAAGAAAATAGAAGAGAAAAATGTAATCGATTTTTTTTTACCTCTACATGTAAATAGATATTTTTCTACTATTTATTTTTGATAACCCTAAAACTCATCTACAGGCGAAAAATGATAAAAGAAGAAAATGAGTTGATAAACTAACTAATGACGAGAAAAAAGTATTAAACTGTTTTTTTCGTTTTTTTGATCTGAAAAACTAACTATATTTGTATTTACTATTCCGCAATAGTAATTCCCAGAATGGTGGTATTAGTAGAAAAAGAAGAATGAAAACTATGAGAAATTAATCAGATACAAATAACAAGACCGAGACTAACCTACCATGACCAAATTGGTCGTGTTTTATCAGAAGGTAATGTCAGGAGCCTCAGGAACCGGCGAGCGTGCATGAAAAGAGCTCTGAATGTGAAAGAAGCGAGTGAAGTGCATAAGGACCGCGTCTTATAGCGCTCGGTTTTCTCTGCCTACCCCGCAAGGGAACTGGCGTGAAGATATACATACATACATACAAATAACGTTTTATTTTAACATTAATGAACCCTATGGCAAATAAATAATATTAATCTTATGTTGGCTTTATATAATGTTTACATAATATTAGCTTTTATTTTGCGTTTAATTTTTCTAGTTTATGAGGACAATTATTAGGACGAAAATAAAAATTTATTTAGCGGAATTCTAAGAACAAAAGTATCTCTGCTCAGCGAATATAGAGCTACTTTATATGCCATTTCCTGCGGAACTTGACAACCTAATTCTTTCGCTGAAATTTCACTATTCAGGTAGGGGAGAGGTCGCTGAACCACGATCGATTGAGTTATGGCTAGACTAGGTATTAGGTATATTATGTAAAATAAAAATAGGTAGCTTAGGATTTATTTCTTCATTAATTACTTACTAAGTATGTGTGAAGTGAGAATGGTTGATAGAGTAAGAAATAGCTCAATATAAAAACTATGTAGAATGAAAGACGATGTACCTGGCTATCTTTGTGGGCCGATTTTTTCCAAAGTAGCCCCATTAAGTTACTACTTTTTTTTAATGATTATGAAATCTGAGAGTCGCATGCCGTGATGAAGTCATCTGCATAGAATTTTAATTTAAAGTTGACTACTTAAGTATTTTTACCGAACGTATATTTTCGCTTTAGATTTAGACCAACAGTATTATAACTTCTATCTGCCATCAAATTTACGAAGCTGATTATTTTAGGCATAAATGTACAACTCATGAAGATTAAGTCGAGTCAAATTAAAAAAAAAAATTGAAACTCGGAAACTATGGAAACTCGCTGAACATACATGGGGGTGATTCGGATACCCCACGATTCGAGAAACCTAAATTTTATTTTTGAACGTCAATATTCCGGCCTCCTATATAGACAAACTGCCATCAGAGCAACCCAGAAGGAAAATCAGACCTTTTCCCATGTCTGTTTGTCTTGGTCTGGATGTTTTAAGAGGTAGGATGCATCAATGCAGCCCGTCTGGGGAAGTACCTCCACCTCACAGAAAACCGCAGCCAAATAGCAACTCCATGGAAGGTTGTTGTGTTCCTGCGTGTAAGTGAGGTCACCAGTAAGCTCCCAAGGAGTTGCTGTGTAAGCAGCAAAGGAGGCATCGCGCGAGTATAATCAATATATTACAAGCGTTAATAGGCTACGGTATCCGCTTTACATCAGGTGGGTCGTATGCTTGTATACCTCCAGACGTAGTAAAAAAAAAATATTTTTACATGGCCATGCCAGGATTCGAAGCGCAAGTTTTCCTATTTTATATCTCCAAGTTCCTTACTGGTAGGCAGATAGAACGGGTAAGCTTAAATTAAAAGAGCATGAATATTAGATAACCTATTAACATGTGTAAGGACCGAGTCATTTAACGCTCGGCTCTCGTTTGCCTCGTGTGCCTCAAGACGTGAACATATGGGTACCATTCGTCAGTTTCCACACATGTCACACACTCACACGTGTGAGTGTGTGACGTGTGATATTGGATTATTACGCTCAAGTGATAATGGAAATCGACGGCATTTTATTTTTTGCGAAGTGCGGAATTGTGACACTCTTATTTTAAGAGACCGAAATCTCAGCGTATAAACGTACAATGTTATTTATTGTATCAAATATTCACAATGCTCAAACTCTGTCCCCATTCAAAACTTTTTTTAGTTCTTTTTAACTGTCCATCTCTCATTTTACATCATCGGGAGACATCCAAGCGTACGGACCACCGTATTACTCGCGCTGTTATAACTTAGGACTGCATGTAGAAGCCCTTACGCTAAGAGATGCTTAGTCAGCAGCCGATCGGAGACATGGCGTTGATCATGCTCTAGTTAGTCAGTCTGCGCCGAGATACGAACCGAAAAGGTTGCCAACGGGTCCCTAAACTTTAAATATATTAAATCCATATCCTTTTTTAAGTTTCTCTTTTTTTAAAAACGTTTCAAAGGGACCCCGTCTAACATTTGGTGGCAGCGGTGGGATACGAAAATCCCCAGTGTTTTATTCGCATTATCAAGTAATATCAATAGTTATCCACTAACCGGATATAACAGCAGACTCAATTCGGTTAAAACTAAATACGTGCAACCTCATCCAAGTGTCCTTTGTGGTGAATAAATACGAAGTGTTGTAAGCTAACTGTACACTCAGTGTACTCTTTGAAAATATTACAATCCCAGTGTTTCCTGTGGTGAATTCCAAGTGGCGGTCGCTACCCATCGGGTGCAGTTGCAGGAGGTGGTAAACTGCAGGTGGTTGTGAGCCCTACACCGGTGGCACCCAGCCGCCAATCAACCGAGGTCAATCCATTTTTACAAGGCTGAACCTTATCTGTACGAGTCGGCGCCGGCGCGCCGGAATGCAGTCCGCATCGATGCAGTTGGTGGTCGCCGTTATCGCCGCCTACGCACTATTGGCGTGAGTCTTGGTCATTGCTTATGGTTGTTTGAACAATTAATTAAACATTAATTTTTTTTGTATAATTTATATGTTCGCATAGTGTCTATAGGGTGAACACGTGTAACAAAACTCTAGCATAGTAATGTCGAAAAGTCTAAAGGTCGAGGAGCCCAAATTAAAGTTAGATATACCGGATCCACAGCTGATTCAGGACGAAAATAAATCCCCTGTCAGCCCTACGCCTAGAATAACCAGGGCACGGTCTTCTTCATCATCCAAAATGGATTTGAATACTTTATTTAAATTCATTAAACCATACGATGGTAGCCGCGACACTTTAAACGCATTTTTAACAAATTGTAGTAATGCTTATGAGGAGGCCACAGAGACACAAAAACCTGTACTTTTTAAATATATATTATGTCAACTGCAAGAAAAGGCGGCAGTTGCCTGTTCTATTAAAGACTTTACCTCTTGGGAACAACTCAAAGAATTCCTGAGGACCCAATTCAGTGAGCGTAAACATCTCACATACCTATTGACGGAAATCCAGGAGAGTAGGCAAGCACCGACCGAAAATGTACATACTTACTCGCTTAGAATCGAGACCTATCTGTCTCAACTTCTCACAGAAGTATCCTTAACAACGACTAAATCCAAAGAATTGCCAGGGCGAACAGCAGCTATGGAGGACCTTGCTCTCCATCATTTCCTAATGGGCCTTAGACCACACATTTCAAATATCGTGAGGTGTAGGGGCCCTAAGACCCTTAACGAAGCTATTAATCTTGCCATTGCCGAGGAAAAGATTCAAGAAAGCCTTTACAGACGTAATCAGCGGCCTGACAACAAACAAAACAATATTGGGAGAAACCGGCCTTCCCAAGGTCAAAACTATGAGCCATCTAAACCTCTCCCGAAACCTCAGAATCCGTCTCCCGGCCTGTTCTGCAGGTATTGTAAGACTGCTGGTCACGATATAAAGGACTGTAAGAAAAGAGAGTTTTATAACAATCGGTACCGCGACCAGAACCGCGCTGGTCCTTCAAGTTCAAATCCAAATAGTTGGCGTGTAAATTATGCAGAGCAAACATCCCAAAGTGAAGAACTGCCTGAGGGTCGGGATGAAATCGATTGTCCAACGCATTTAAACATGTAGGTGTCTCGCTTAGGTGTCGCACGAGGCGTCTATTAGAAGCCGACACCCCACAATATACCAAATCAAATACGACTACACGACAGGGTAGCCAGCCCCAAAAAGGAAGCCGTATTTCCAATTCTCTAAACGTGACTACGCGACAGGGTATCCAGCCCCAAAAAGAAAGTCACAGTTCCTATCAGCCTGACGTAAGTGGAGCTACACAACAGGGTAACCAGTCCCAAAACGGAAGCTCCACGTCAGAGATATATGAGGTAAATATTGATACTACTAATAGGCTATTACCTCATGCCCTTATATACACGCAGGTGTCCGATATCCCTTTAGCCTTACTAATTGACTCTGGGTCCGCAATATGTCTGCTAAAACAATCTTGTATCCAAAAATGTCCGACTCTTAAGAAAGAGCCTATCAACCTGAAAGGCATTGACCCAGGAGAAGAAACCACCCGAACATTGGGACACTTTCAGCTCAAATTACAGATATCTGAGCAAAAACACGTTTCGCACAAATTCCACCTTATTCAAGAAATTAATCTACCATATGATGGTATTATCGGATCCGACTTCTTTACATCTTTCGGGTGTAGTATAGACTACACCCATGATATCCTTAAAATGGGCAAGCATACGGTCAATCTTCATTTTTATGAACCCTTCTACATAATACCTCCCCGAACAGAGACCGTCATCGAATGTACAGTTCGAAATCCAGAATTGAAGGAAGGTATAATTAACGACCAGCACATCTCTGAAACCTTGTTGGTGTCAAACTGCATAGTAAGAGTAAAACAGAATAGAAGAATTAATATCACAGTAGCTAACACTTCTGATAGTCCCGCCAATATTAAAGCTAACTTAAATCTCAAATTAGAAACCTTGCCAGTGCATTCTCTACAAGCCATGAGCAGCACGCGAAACGTATCCAGTCGTACTGATCAGGTGATCAAATCCCTTCGCCTTTCACACCTTAATGAGGAGGAATCTCAAGGCCTTCTGGCACTTTGTAGCCAATACTCTGATGTATTTCATTTACCTGATGAGAATCTTACTCATACAACGGCATTGGAACACGAGATTAAAACCAATACTGGCATTCCCATACATACAAAGTCTTATCGATTCCCCGAATGTCATAAAAGAGAAGTCGAAAAACAGATCGGTAAGATGTTGGATCAGGACATCATTACACACTCTACATCTCCTTGGAGCTCGCCTATTTGGGTGGTTCCTAAAAAACCAGATTCAGAAGGTCGCCCTCAGTGGAGAGTCGTTATTGACTACAGGAAGCTGAATGACATTACAATTGGAGAAACTTATCCTATCCCTCAAATTTCGGAAATCCTAGACCAACTGGGACATAGTAAATATTTCTCCACTCTCGATTTATCTTCTGGGTTCCATCAGATATTAATCTCTAAGGAAGATGCTCCCAAAACCGCCTTCTCTATACCTCAGGGTCATTTCCAATTTAATAGAATGGCTTTCGGGCTAAAGAATGGCCCAGCTACGTTCCAAAGGCTTATGAATAACTGCCTATCCGGCTTACAAGGTTCACGATGTTTCGTTTACCTGGACGACATTGTCCTATATTCATATGACCTAATATCCCACTTGGAAAATCTTCGAGCAGTCTTTGAAAGACTTCGCCAGTTTAACCTGAAACTCCAGCCGGATAAATGCGAATTCCTCCGGAAGGAGGTAGCATATTTAGGACATATAATAGGTGAGGATGGTGTGAAGCCTAATCCTGAAAAGGTAGAAGCAGTTACTAAATACCCCATCCCGAAGTCCGCCAAGGACATTAAGTCCTTCTTGGGCCTTATCTCTTACTATAGACGGTTTATCCCTGATTTCTCTAAAATTTCAAAGCCATTGACTGCGTTACTAAAAAAGGACGCTACATTCATCTGGAAAAATGAGCAGCAATTAGCTTTTGAGTACTTGAAGAATAAGCTAGTTAATGCACCAATCCTTGCATACCCTGACTTTAGTCTACCTTTTGTCCTAACCTGCGATGCCTCAAGCTACGCCATATCCGCTATTCTATCGCAAGGGCCTATCGGTCAAGACCGACCCATCGCATACGCTTCTCGGACGCTCAATAAGGCTGAATGTAATTACAGTGTAACCGAGAAAGAATGTTTAGCGATCATATTTGGAACCAAAACCTTCCGACCCTACTTATACGGTCAACAATTCACTATAGTCACTGACCATAAGCCACTTCAGTGGCTCTTCAATTGCAAGGATCCAGGATCCAAGCTCATTAGATGGCGTCTGAAACTTGAAGAGTACAACTATAACATCCAGTACAAAAAGGGTAAAATCAACGCAAATGCTGATGCCTTATCACGATTTCCCGTCAACCCTGTTCAACCTACAGACGCGATATCTGGTCCGAGTAACCCTGTAATTCAGGAAGATCCATCGAGTATTCAAGGTCGAAACATTCTTAACGAGGATTCTATACAATCCAGTGATTTTAGTCCGTTAACATTAGAAGATCTCGATATACTCCCCATACCGCTGGATCTAAGTAATGATTTACCCTCAATAGGGCTCTTTGAAGGCAATGATCTAGCTGACCTCCCGTGGAGCCCTCATGATCCTTTAGAAAACCTAACCGAGGATCCAACTGCAGTAGCAGAATTGAATTCCAATGCTAAGGAGACGCGTTTACCTCAACAACTCCATTCAACGTTAGAGTTGAACTCAGGGGACTACCCCACATTCCTAAAGTCTATTCCGCACGAAGATATATCCTTCAACACGACCATTGAAGAACACAATGGAAGCCTCTTAAAGTGCACTTCAAAACATATCCTTGTACCTACTTCAATCGACCTCGACGAGTCAACCCCTTACGTAGAAGAAATTCTGGGTAATGTAGCAAACCGCGAAGAATTCCTCGATAAAGAAAGACAGTTGCACTCTTTCCTTAAAGTTGATACACCTAGTAAAACATATATTTTCCTTTTTACCAAGGTATATCATTTCGACGAAGCATCATATCCCGAAATATTTAAGACGTTAAAACTGGCTCGTGATGAATTAGTGAGTCTTGAAGGAATTACCGAAATTGGTATTTCAGATTTCCGCGATCCATTTCAAAGACATTCCTTCGCTAAAATCTACAACATGTTGACCTACCTGTTCCATAATACTCGCGTCAAGGTGAACATATATCATAACAATATTATTTATCCAACTCCCACTGAAATCAAAAAGATTTTGTACGACAATCATGATATTCCTATTGCCGGTCACTTGGGCATATCCCGCATGTACAGCAGGATTAAAGAAATCTATTATTGGAAAGGAATGCGATCCGACATTGAATCTTATGTAAAGCAATGTAAAGCCTGTCAAGAAAATAAGGCGCTCAGAATGGTAAATCGCGCACCTATGCAAATTACGAGTATGTCCACCGCGCCCTGTCAACGGGTCGCGTTAGACGTAGTCGGGCCACTTCCTGAAGCTGGCCCTGCAAAATTAAAGTACATACTAACTATCCAAGATGACCTAACCAAATTCTCTTCTGCATATCCCATTCGTAGTACTACAGCTGAGGAGACCAGTGAATGTCTGATACATTACATTTCTATATTCGGTATTCCCAAAATTATCCTTACCGACCAAGGTACTAACTTTACAGCTGATCTTTTCAAACGAACTTGTGAGTTTCTCAAAATTAAGCAGTTATGGTCATCACCATATCATCCACAAACGCAAGGTGCCCTTGAGAGGAGTCACTCTACACTGAAGGAATACTTAAAATCTTATATCAACGAAAACCAGGACAACTGGCCTAGATACGTATATACTGCCATGCTAGCCTATAATACAGCCATACACTCTACTACTCACTATACTCCATATGAGTTAATGTTCGGCAATAAACCATTCATTCCAAACTCCATCTTTGATGAAAACACCAGCACCACATATCCCGAATATGTGAAAATGCTACAAAGCCGACTAAAATATTCCCGAGATAAGGCTCTTGTGCATATCCATCAATCTAAGATAGCGTCTAAGAATTATTATGATGCTCGCACACGACCTGTACAATACAAAACTGGTGATTATGTTTATATCAAAAATCACCTGCGATTACGCAAGGCTCTATCACCAATTTGGAAGGGTCCCTACAAGGTCGTAAAGATTCATGGGAACAATACCTTGTCCGTGATGATAAACAGGCGGCTTGTGCGACATCACTACGATGAGGTGAAACTCGCAGAAATACCCGTAAATCAAATATGTACATAACTAGTATCTATGAATTAAGGTAATAACTATTAAAAGTATACAACATTATAAATAGTACAGTATACGATATTATAAGTACAGCTTACCTATTCGAAGGGGCATTCTTTTTAGTATTAGGAATTCAGTAGTTGTTTAAGTTTACTATATACATGAATAGACAAATATATATACGCGTATGCCACGCGTATTAAATACGAAATTACGTAGGTTAGAATAATAGTTTTATCCGTTAAATATAAAGTAATATGTGTATGTATGTATTTGCAGTGTCTCTGCCGAATCTCAAGCGCATCAAGGTTACACACACCCCATCATACACGGTTCTGGCATCTATTTCGACTATTTAGGAAAATTGAAAATACGGAGTGGTCGCCTAAGCGTCCTCATACCATTAGACATATCATATTTTAAGCCTCACATAGATAACATCAACACTGCATTAGGTACTGCTAGAGTCTTATGTAAACAAGCGGGTGTTCTAGAGAACCTTAAATGCCATAACTTGTTAGAACCCCTCACGGTGCGATACACTGATATGGTAAATCAATTGAATTCGATATCTCATCTATTGGACAGTAGACCAAAACGCGCATGGATCGGAGGAATAGGGACTGTTATGAAACATATCTTCGGTACCCTCGACGAAAACGATGGTTTAAAATACAATGACGCTATAGATGCTATGCGAAACAATGAAATTAAATTATCGGCACTGATGAAAAATAATATTTTAGTTACGAACTCTGTTATATCATCGTATAATGAATCTGTTAACAAAATAAGGCGAAATGAGGCTTTCCTCAACCAAGCTGTCGATGAACTCTCGGTTAGCATACAAAACTTAACTGTAATATCTAATAAATTAGAGCTTGAAACTAACATGAATTATGTTATAAATAGCATCGAAACATCCGTGCTCGCGCTTTCATTTCAGTTGGAGGATGTAATAAGCGCCGTATTAACTTGTAGTCAAAACATCATGCACCCGGCTGTGATAACACCGCTACAGCTGTACCGAGAACTCTCCGATAGCTATAGACACTTACCTAGCCATTTAGAATTACCTGTTGAATTAGATTTAAGCGCTATACATACTATATTGCAATTATCAAATGTTATTTGCTATTATGTAAAAAATAAACTCGTATTTGTATTGCAAATACCATTAGTAAATAGCAAGGATTATGTTCTTTTTCATAGCTTAGCATTGCCAATGCCCCATAATGTAAATAAGTTAGATACTTTTAGTATAATACTCCCCAGAAGTAGCTACATAGCAATGACCAAGGACAAGGTGAATTATTGTTATATGAACAGCCTCGAGGAGTGTGTAAAGATAAGCTCTGTAACGTATATGTGCAGTGTTAGTGAAGTGTTCGTTTCGGATGCTAAACCAAGTTGCGAAAGCGAACTGATATCAAAAGTGATAACGAAAATACCAACCCAGTGCGTAACAAAAACTATATTCGGTAAACTGGATATTTGGAAGCCATTAGCTAATAATAGATGGATATTTGTCATATCGGAATCTAGTAAGATATCAATAGACTGTATAAACTCTAACCTGTATGAAACTAGTATATTTGGTGTCGGTATACTTACGCTCCCGGAACAATGTACCGGCTATTGTAAAAGCACTATATTGACACCGCGTAATAACCATGTACTCAATATTACATCGCCCATAAAGATACCCAACTTTGACCTAATTAATTATAACTGTTGTAATATTGTAAACTCTACCCTGGTAAGAAATAGTATGTCTCCTATCCAACTGCAAAACATAGATTTGGAACAATTAAAACTTGACAGTCAAATATTAAACAAGCTATTTTCCGATGCCGACAGAATCATAGAAACCCCGCATATAGTAAGGTATGAGACACACTATACCGCTTTGTTATATCTCATTATTATTGTGTTAGTTTTAGGTCTTTGCTTTAAGTTATATAAGAAATTTCGACCTAGCCGCAACCTAACCTTCAATTTAGCGAAACCTCTAAAAACTGAAAATACCACTAACAACGACCCTGACTCCGATGTTATCGAGCAAATACCACCTCCAGCAATCAGGGCAATAGTTTAATGCCAATAGTATTGTAACACAGTTAGACATTTTACAACTTCGGCTTGTAACCTCTTCCGAAGTTTTTCTTTGGGGGGAGGTGTTATAACTTAGGACTGCATGTAGAAGCCCTTACGCTAAGAGATGCTTAGTCAGCAGCCGATCGGAGACATGGCGTTGATCATGCTCTAGTTAGTCAGTCTGCGCCGAGATACGAACCGAAAAGGTTGCCAACGGGTCCCTAAACTTTAAATATATTAAATCCATATCCTTTTTTAAGTTTCTCTTTTTTTAAAAACGTTTCAAAGGGACCCCGTCTAACAGCGCGATGCCATCTATGGGACCTCACTCGCACGCAAGAACACAACAACCCTCCAGGTAGTTGTTACTTCACTGCGGTTTTCGAAGCCGGAAGTTACTTCACCAGACTTTAATGCTCCATACCACTGTTATAAAAGACCCAAACCCAGTGTCAAAGTAGCGTTATTAACCTCAGCGACACCAAGATCGTCCTTTCTTTATTTATGAAAGATTGACGAAACAGATATACTCGTACAATGTGAAAGTGGAAGGATATAGGAGCCGAGGAAGACCGAGACTAACCTACCATGACCAAATTGGTCGTGTTTTATCAGAAGGTGATGTCAGGAGCCTTAGGAACCGGCGAGCGTGCATGAAAAGAGCTATGAATGTGAAGAAGTGAAATGTGTAAGGACCGCGTCTTATGGCGCTGGGCTCCCTATGTCTACCCCGCAAGGGACCTGGCGTGAAGATATACATACATATTCGTTTCTTATTTCTTTTCTACTTCTTATTTTTGTTTTATTTATTAATAGCATGTTTTGTTTGTTGTATTTGTTTATATATATATATATACGTATTCACTAAGCTACTATACTATGGTGATACTTTGCCTACGCTGCGCATCATAATACATTTTGTATTGTAATATTCTTTATATAATGCTAAATCTATACTAACATATAACGCGAAAGACTTTGTTTATTTGGTTGAACGCGCTTATCTCTGGAACTACCCATTGGATTTGATAAGTCTTCTTACATTTGATGGCCCAATTATATGTATTGAAAATAGAATTGGCAAATTTGGATGAATTTTTCCTTCTAGATCCTTTCTACATGTTCAAACTATCGAAGTAATATTCTTCTTATCTTGTCACCGATACTTTCAGTTCAACGTTACAACGTCTTATCTATGCCTTTTCATCTGTGCGAACGCGGTCTATGCCACAATTTTTCAGTCGCGTTTATTTCACTTTTAATTTAAGTCGAAATACAATTCCCATTATTCGTTTTATGTTTTTTTTTTCATTTATCTTTTCTTTAATGTTACCCTGTTCGTGTCTTTCCTTCAGTACCTTCAAAGGAACAATTAATTAGTCAGCGAAGTTATCGGATAAGAATCTCTTTCACAATAGAAGCCATTTCAATATCAATTAATTTATCATTGTAACTAGCGTCCCTCCCACTCATCTGACTCCTAAGTTGTTATGTTATTCAATAGTTAATACCCTTTGTGAATTCATTGTCTGAAGGTACAATGATAGGTCGGGTTGTGTTGAGGCTTAATGTTATCACAAATGTGGGTATTATAGAACTTAATTGGGTGACTAACTTTGTCAACTAAAATTGTATTTATGGAGGGAAACTATTAGTTGATATTCTCGGCTTCTCTTATCTAAAACTAGCGATACGCCCCAGCTTCGCACAAGTAGTAGAGCACATTACATACATACATACATATATACATACAGTAACTTTTTTTATACTAGCTACGTCGGGAAGCATACAAGCATACTGTCACGGAAAAGGAATAAGTAGTTGCTAAGTTAGTTTCGTTGTTACAATTTGAAGTTTATGTTTTAATTTGTTCTCAACAATATTTTACCATTTTTTGTATTTTAATCCTCATTATAATACGTATCGCAAGGAACTGGATTTATTTCATCATATTATTGGCGACAGTGATTAAATAAACAGAATTTGAAATAAATCTGAACTATGGATTCCTTAAAGCGAAAACGTACGCAACAGCGACGCGAGTTCACGTTTGCCGCCAATGCATTCGAAGCGGCAATTTTATTCATTCTAATGATGCGGATGAAATAGAAACCGCATTTTCGATGCTCTCTGAAACTGCCGACAATCTGTTTATAACAGAAGCGGCCGTAAGAGATATGTGGTGTGACGATGACGATTTCGAAGAAGCTGTATTTGAGGCTGACCAAGATAAGGCTTTGGAGTACCGGCGGCGATGGCTAAACCTGCAAAACAGGTACAGAAAAGTGGCTAAACCATCGATCAGCTAGGATCAGCAAGAAAGTACTGTAAATAATTTTAATTGTGTAATTTCTGTTTTAGAGCAAAATGAACTTTGTGGTGTACTCGTACTACCAAAGGTTACATCGACTGTAATTGAGCAGCTATGACTAAAATCTATTACTTTGACTGACGTGAGTGACTGCCCTGACGAGATAAGTATACTGATTGGTGCAGATTTTTCACTTTTGAAAAATTGATTTGACACTAGATATATTTATATTTAATTTATTTATTTCAAACTGTTAACTAAATAATGAGATTACTTGTGATTTAATTGAATTTGGGAGATTGTTCATGGTTTTAGTTGTTGTACTTTTTACTGCGTATACGTCATGAGCTGACTGTGGGTTTATAAGTAAATTTAGTAACGAACAAATTGAAAACTACCTACATGTTAATATATGTACGTGAGCAACTGCTATGATTTCGTGCGTGTTATTTTTTGTTTTCTTTCAATATATCTCAGGGTGTCGTGTGTTTTTCTTTCTTTTTGAAATATTGTGATAGTGAAACATTACAATTTATGTCCAAGGGAGAAACTGGTGCCCAATATACAGGCTAGGCCTAGTTTGGACGCCGATAGATGTATATGTACCTGTAATATTTTTCATGCACAAACTCATTTAATATAATCATTTAATACTAGCGAGATTTAGTGAAATTTGGAAACACTTCTATGTGTCTACCTGTATGTTTATACTCGTAAATATGTCTGGGGTTTTTAGATTCCCGTTTAATCTTATTGTTTTAAACTGAATATTAGTTACAAATTTTGTTTTTTTTTTTGTTTTTTTGAGCTCTGACATAAATCCAGACATAAATCCTGTCTCCAGGTTTCATTGCGTTTCGTTATTTTATATTTGAAATAGGCTATAATTACGTTTATACAGAACATGTCTCTTTGTTGTATACTCTTCTTAATAATAATAATAAATAAATAAATTTGAAGTTTATATTTTAATTTGGTCTCAACAATATTTTACCATTTTTTATATTTTAATCCACATTATAATACGTATCGCAAGGAACTGGATTTATTTCATCATACATACGGCCCACCTGTAAAGCGAGTACCGTAGACTATTAACGGTTGCGATATATTAAGTATTACTCGCGCGATTCCCCCTCTGCTGCTTACACAGCAACTTCTTGGGAGCTTACTGGTGACCTCACTCACACACAGGAACACAACAACCCTTTAGTGAGTTGTTATTTGGCTGCGGTTTTCTGTGAGGTGGAGGTATTTCCCAAGACGGGCTACTTTGATGCGCCCTACCTCTCTTAACGTAAGGATTAATACTGTATATCCGTATAATATCCGATGAAAGCAACCAGGCGGCTTGACTTTTTCCGCCATTTTCAGCAAGTATCGTCATATTTCAATCGATTTACACAAAACTTTAACAAATTATACACCTAAATCTTCCTCAAGAATCACTTTCTCTATTGGTGAAAACCACATGAAAATCCGTTCAGTAGTTTTTGAATTTATCGCGAACAGACACACAGTCAGAGGCGGCGTTGGAGTTTGTTTTATAATATGTTCTGTTCCAGACGACTTCTTTCTTGACTTGTTTTTTTTTGGTGAGCTTGGTGGCGCAGCGATGCTGCGTCTTTGTCGTCGACGGTGGTGGGTTCGATTCCCACACAAGACAAATATTTGTGCATGAAGATGTCTTGGTGTTGGTGTTTTTAAAAGAGGTAGGGCACATCAAAACAGCCGAATTTAAAAAATAAAAACGGCAGCTAAGTAACATCTCCCTAGAGGGTTGATTGTTCCTGCGTTTTTGTCACCAATAAGCTCATAAGGAGTTGCTGTGTTAGCAGCAGAGGTAGCATCGCGCGAGGTTATGCAATAATTGCAAGCGTTCATAGGCTACGGTATCGGATTCAACGATCTTCACAAGATCGTCGGTCCATCGTTTGGGGGCCATCCAACGCTACGTTTTCCGGTTCGTGGTCGCCATTTGAGAACCTTTTTTGCCCCAACGACCATACGTTCTACGAGTGATGTCTACCCACTGCCATTTCAGCTTATTGATCCTTAGAGTCACGTCAGTAATTCCAGTTTTTCATACAGATGTGCATTCGAAGAACTATGAATGTTAAAAAAGTGACTGAGCGAACCGTGTGGCGCTCGGTTCTCTCTGCTTTCCTCGCAAGGGACTTAATGTGAAGATATAGATAGATAGATGTTCTAAGAGCAGTGATAGTTCAGTGTATAAGAAATCGGTCTATTGACCAACAGGACCGTAGTTCGAATCCTGGCATATACTAAATACGTATTTTCGGATTCATGTACATATTTGTAATTATCACTTGCTCAGCGGTGAAGGGAAACATCGTCAGGAAACCCGTATGTCTAAGAAATTATACTTTGAAATACGTGTGACTTTACCAAAGAAAGGTTTGATTTTGCCTCTGGATTGTGGAGACGGCAGTCGCTCCATATAAAGTTAATATCTTAACCAAACCTTAGGTAGCGAACCCTGTCAATCCTAATGGATTAGGAAAGGGGATAATGCTAAGAAGAAATACTGCTTCATGAAACTGAAAAAACGGTGCTTCGATAGCATGAATATCAATACTGACCCACAGGGCTCTGCATTGTCCCTGACACTGGTTTTGCTGCATAACAATAAATAAATAAATATTGTCGGACAAATTACACAGCACCATCTAGCCCCAAAGTTAGCGAAGCTTGTGTTATGGGTACTAGACAACTGATAAACATACGTAAATACATTTTTTTTTGTAAATACATACTTATTATGCATAGAAAATACCCAGACCAAGACAAACAGACATATTCATGCACACAAATGTTTGTACTGTGTGGGAATCGAACCCACGAGCGTTGGTGTCAAAGTAGCGTAACAGCGCGTTCTACCACTGCGCCACCGAGCTCGTCAAAAGATTATGATTATACAGGCCGTGCTGACATTACTGGTTCCCTTGTGGAGAAAAGCTGCGTTAAATTTGTGTATGGAATTGAGAGCACTTTGAGTAAAGTATTTGATTAGGGACGGTTGAACACTATAAAGAGACAAGTTTGTGCGTTATTGTAAAACGTGCCACTTACCACGGCTAAGAGCTTTGAGGTTCTCAGTGCCGAGATTTCCAGCGACGTGCCTTACCGAAGTCATCTGAAGAGAAGGTAAAGCTGGCGTCCAAGAAACTTGGTGTGCTCAACAAAGTCTAACAGTACTTCAGTTAAGTGCAACGAGTTATGTTATATACCTACAAGTGTCAAGTAAGACATGGATTACTGTAATCACCTTTGGGTGGGGGCACTTAGATACCAGCTATAACTTTGTAATATTGTGCAAAAACGAGCTGTGAGAGTCGTTAATGATCTAAACTCAAACACGGTATAGACCCCTCGATTTTAAGGTGAGATTTTGTCTCCCTTTTCGTGTGCCATCGATTGTACAATGAGTTGCGTTCCGAGGAGTTGTTCCACGTTATGCCAACAGTCTCATTTTACAATAGCACCTCTCGCCGGCGGCTGAGAGTACGTCCTCATACAGTCCTCGTGTACTGTGCGGTTTCAGAGAGTTTTCTACCGAGAACTCTTAACTTGTGGAATGAGCTCCCAGCCGAGGTTTTCCCTATGGACTACAGCAAGTGATTCTTTAAGAATGAAGTGAGGGGGTTTTTACTGGGTCGGTAAGTGGTGTTGCAAAGGTCCACAGGTTACTGCTTACCATCAGACAGGCCGTACGATTATTTATCAGCTTATTGCCTTAAAAATATATTATTGTGCCTAACAGCCTTTTTCTAACGGCCATGACGTCCGTAGTGACATGAGTGGCTCCAACGAAAATGGAGTAAAATTTACTATTTTGCTGTGTGGTCCCCACATTAGCGCTAAAATTAATATTTATTAGTTAGATTAATATCAATGTCTTCTTCTTCTTCTTAATCCATTAGGAACGGAGGGGTCCGCTACCTAAGCTTAAAGATTTGGCGAAGATACTGATGATGACATGGCGGAGTGGTGGTGGCCCCGCGGTATAACGGCACGCCTAACAAGCGTGAGGTTCCGCGTTCGAACCCCGGCGGGTGCCTACTAGGTTTTAATAATTAGGTACAATTTACTTGCGTACGGCTACCACTTGCTCCCGGTGAGGGAAAACACCGTGAGGAAACTACACATGCAGATCTTCTGGATGTGTAATCATGATTCGTTGTCTTGTCTGGTTGCCCTTTAAGAGTTACGGAGGTCATATGGCAGTCGCACCAATATAATAACTGGACTTACCTTAGCACATCTTGGATCATGATCATAGCGAACCCCGGGCTCCGTAGTGGATGCAACTGGGACTTACCGCTTTATGAGTGACTGATTTTGACGTGCAGCGACGGCATTCTGACCTCCACAACCCAGAAGGAAAACCAGACCTATCGCAGGTTAGGTCACACCTCTATCGAAATATAATTTCTTGGCCGTGTGGGTTTTCTCTCGATGTTTTCCATCACCGCCGAGCAAGTCATCATTACAAATATATACATAAATCAGAAAACACGATTTTAAGATATGTAGGCCGCATCAAAGCAGCCTTTCTGGAGGAGTACCTTCACCTCATAGAAAACCGTAGCCAAATAACAACTCCCCAGAGGGTTGTTGTTCCTGTGTGTGAGTGAGGTCACCAGTAAGCACCTGAGGAGTTGCTGTGTAAGCAGCAGGGGAGGCATCGCGCGAGTGTTACTCAATATATTACAAGCGTTAATAGGCTACGGTAACCGCTTTACATCAGGTGGGCCGTATGTTTGTATGCCTTCCGACGTTGTATAAAAAAAAAAACACGAATTTAGTGGTACATGCCAGGATTCGAACCGGGGACTTGTTGCTCAATAGGCCGGTTCCTTAACCACTGGGCTATCATTGCCCTAGGTTTAGGTTAATATCAATGTACGTTACCATAGTAAAATCAAATAAGTAGGTTGTCTTCATAGATACGCACCGCGTTCGGTTTGTATGTGTGCGCGCCCGTACCATCCTGTACGCACGCGTCGTCGCACGCACACACTGACAAAATTTATCGCTGCTAAAGGTACGCCAGTCGTGGCTACGCCGTGCTTAATACCGCACCCGCCGCGCCGCTGCGCTCCCGCTTGTAATAATTTGTACGTGTACCTACTTTAACTACAAATTCGTAAAGATGGCTAAAAAGTAAAAAGATTTTTTTTTGTATCAAATGTGTAATTTTGTTATAAAATCACAAATTTCCTACAGAAAAAAGTACTTATAATGCCTATCATTTTAGGCTATTGTAAAAATATAAAATTTCCGAATATAAAGATTATAATTTTGATAAGTGTAGTAAATGAAAAAGTAAAAATAGTTGTGTAAAAAAAAATGAGTGCGTGTACTTATGTACGCGCGTGAGAAGTAATACTCTCTCTGGCATCATTAAATAACAAATCCCTGGAGGGATGTTGTTGTGTTCATGTGTGACGTTACCACCTCACAGGCAACTGCAGCCAAATAACAATTCCCTGGAGGATTGTTGTGTTCATGCAAGTGAGTGACGTTACTACCTCACGGAAAACTGCAGTCATATAACAATTCCCTGGGGGGATGTTGTGTTCATCTGAGTGACGTCACGAGTAAACTCCTAAGGAGTTGCCCTGTTAGCAGCAGAGGTGGCAATACACGAGGCATACTTAATGTATTGCAAGCGTAAACAGCTACAGTGACCGCTTTAAATTGGGTGGATCGTATGCTTGTTGTGTTCAGGCGAGTGAGTGACGTTACTACCTCACGGAAAACTGCAGCCAAATAACAATTCGCTGGACAGATGTTGCGTTCATGCGAGTGAGTGACATTACTACCTCACGAAAAATAAGCTCAAAACTGCAGCCGAATAACAATTCCTTGGGGGATTGTTGTGTTCATGCGAGTGAGTGACGTTAACACCTCACAGAAATCTGCAGCCAAATAACAATTCTCTGAACGGTTGTTGTGTTCAGGCGAGTGAGTGACGGTACATGACGTTATATGGCTGCAGTTTTCCGTGAGGTAATAACGTCACTCCAAGTGAGTGACGTTATTACCTCACGGAAAACTGCATGAACACAATAATCCTCCAGGGAATTGTTATTTGGCTGCAGCTTTGATCATATTTTTCGTGACTTAATGAGCGGTTTAGCGGGCAGCTTCAACCTGTTACTTTTGTGTTACAGTATCTTAAAATTTCACTCATCATTTTTTCATAACGCGCCTAAAGGAGTATATAACTTCAATACGAGTACAATAGTCAGCTCCTGGTCTATGTACAAAAAATAATTAAGAAACACTTTGTATTATAGATCCCTGATGATTCACCTACAGGGGAAAATTGTTTTGTATATAGATAGACTATGCATTTTTGACGATTGTATAAACTATAAGCGACATCCCTACGTGTTTAGGCTATTATCCTTCGCTCAGGGGTCGAGTCGGCCTACTTGTTTGATTATACTATGACGTTACGCTGATAAATGTATTTTCCTTCTTTATTCTTTCACAAATATACGGTTTATTTGCGAACCACCCACCTTCACAGGTCGATCATTCAGATAACTCATCCCCGTTTAACATTTCAATATTGAGTTAAAATAACTACATCTATTTATTTTATGCTAATGGCGTTTGGAATTAACCATACGTGGGCGATCTGAAAATTTTCGAGATTACCAGAACACGCGTTGCGTACAAAATAACATTCGAACATTGTTAGTAATTATTAATAAATGAGTTGATTCAAGTAACGGTGACTCATTGTTAGTAAATACTTAATCTAATGTTAATTATAGGCTGCTGATTACAACTCACAGTTACACCATCTGTGAAACGTCACAACAGTGAGAAAAATATAAGTCGAATCTGCTGGCAATCAGGCCCAGGATTGCGTTGGGGGAGCCCCGCACCCTGCGCTGCGATCCACGGCACGGTAGACTCCGTGAGTGCTCGAACTATATTACTGCTTACACAGCTTATTAGTAACAGGCCTATGTCTAAGATCATTACAAGTGTTATTTATTTGTTGTTGAATCCCCCCCCCCCCCCCCCCCCCGCTTTATTCTGAATAACTTTATTGTCAAGGGTTTTTGACAATATTACATTCAAATCACATTCTATCACCAAAGCAAAATGGTCAGACCACAATGTGTTAATATTTATTATGATTCCGTTGTGTTTGAAACCTGGTTAAGCGAGCTGTAACTGATACTGAACTTGGAGTTTTGTGACTTTTGCATTGATGTTTTTCACTGCGACGTCAATTCGTTTCATGAAACAAGTCCCCAGATTATTGTGTTTCACTGTGATTACATTTGAGCAGTGTTTAGTAATAATCATTTTTTTATTTTTTATTTATTTAGTTCCAAATATTGTATCGCAGAGTTTAAAATGTTTGTGACTACAAAGCCACATAATGGCTTATACGCAGCCAATAGTTCGACTCAATTAATTCATTTAAAATGCATGCATGCAAAATGCTACATTGTACTTGTAGTTAATTTACGTATCATAACGCGTAATCAAAATTCTCACTGCAAATGAAATATTTTTTAAATAAAAAAAATATTTATTTCGTCTCACAACAACAATAAACAGTGACAATGATCAGGAAACTTTTAGTTTGTAGGTACATCGTGTCGTGTGAGAAGCTGGTGCCTGAGGTAGGCTTTGTAATTCAGGAATCTGATTAATAATTGACAATGATTGTCTTAGCGTTATCCATTAGGATCGGCGAGTTTTCTGTTAGGTCGAAATACTATCCCAGACGGACTGCTTTGATGCTCCCTACCTCTCTTAAAACACCCAGATCAAGACAAACAGACATGTTCATGCTTACACATTTTTGTCGTGTGTGGGAATCGAACTCACGAGCTTTGGTGTTATAACCATTGCGTCACCGAGCTCGTCAATAATGTAGTAATGAAAAATATGTAAAATCCCATACATAAAACATAGCAACATTTACATGGTTGATCCGACAAATTGTACAATGTTTCAATTTTTTTTATACAGTCATTTGGCTGCGGTTTTTCTGTGAAATGGAGGTACTTCCCCAGACTGCTTTGATGCGCCCTACCTCTCTTAAAAACCCCCAGACGAATGTTTGTCTTGTGTGAGAATCGATCCCATGATCGTTGGTGTCAAAGTAATGTAATAGCGCGTTTCACAACTGCGCCACCGAGCTCGTCGAAGTTCAAGCCGCGAAATCAATATTACCACCGTAAAAGAGTAGATAATAAATTATAGACATGTCTCGAGAAAGCCAATCTCAGTGAGCGAAGTGAAAGACACATTTCAAACGGGTATATGCGCCCATTCACCATTACAAGGGACTTTGGCCGCTCCATTAGTTTTGTTAAATGGGGCCAACCCTGCACTGCGTTCAGGATAACCCATCGAGATAGAATATAGACCAGTAAATAAAATAATTGGAGGTCTGGAAGATGACCCAATTTCCGCGTACCGCATGTCAACGGTTGAAGGAACCTTGCCGAGTTATCTGGAGAAAGTGGGTCCTACAACCTCACATAATGTTGTTACGGGTAAAAATGTCTAGATATATATTTTTCGTCTTGTTTGTTACGATGATTGAGTGCTGTGTGAGATAGATAGAACTAGATGATGTCATCTTATTCGTTTTTAACTGGTTACATGTAGAGTTAGCAATGTTTTTGAACTTATTTTTTTTTATACAACGTCGGGAGACATATAAGCATACAGCCCTCATGATTAAAGTGGTTACCGTAGACTATAAACGCTAGCAATAACTTAAGTATCATTCACGTGATGCCACCTCTGCTGCTAATTAAAGCAGCCCGTCTGGGGAAGCATCTCCACTTTACAGAATATAGCGGCCAATAACAACTGTCTGGAGGGTTGTTGTGTTCCTGCGTGTGAGTGAGGTCACCAGTAAGCTCCTAAGGAGTTGCTGTGTTAGCAGCAGAGGCAACATCGCGCGATTGATACTTAATGTATTACAAGCGTTCATAGGCTACGGGTAGCCGGTTTACATCAGATGGTCGGTATACTTGTATGTAAAAAAAAACTCCTTAGAAGCTTACTGTTGACCTTACTAACTCTCAAGAACACAACAACCCTCCAGGGAGTTGTTATTTAGCAATGGGTTTTCCGTGAGATAGAGATACTTCCCCAGACGGGCTGTTACAATGTTAGCAGTAGAGGTGGCATCACGTGAATGATATTTAACTTATTATATATTCCATCGTGACTCGTCTAGCATAAACAGTTTGATTAATTTTAAATTGTGAAGTATCTTTTTTAGAGAACGTCGGGAGGCATGCAAGCATACCGCCCGCATGATGTAAGTGATTATCTTAGCTGAGAACGGCTAACACAGCAACTCCTTAGGAGCTTATCGGAGACCTCACTCACTCGCAGGAATACAACAACCCTCCATAGAAGTTGTTATCTCGAGTTTCTCCGTGCTTCGGAGGGCACGTTAAGCCGTCGGTCCCGGCTGTTGTCGATATATGACGGTCGTTAATCTAAGTCAGTGGCCCTCGGGCGGCTCGAAAACACTGGCCTCTGCCAATCCGCATATGAGCAGCGTGGTGGAGTATGCTCTAAACCCCTTCGGTTGAAGGGAGACCCGTATTCCTGCAGTGCACTTCGCCACCGGGCATGTCAAAATTATCATATCATGTAATTGCATTGCCAGAGGAACACCTGGCTCGTCAATTATATAACAATATATTTTTTTTTTTTTAATTTGTCAGCCATATTGACCATGTTCCTTAAGAGACAGGAACGGTGATCCTGAACATTCCTATTCTACTTTTTTATGCCGAATCTGAAGTCAAAATTTGAATATTCGAAAAGACGCACAGACAAACGCATATATATATATATATATATTTTATACTACATCGAGGGGTATACAAGCTTACGGCCCACCTGATGTGAAGCGGGTGCCGTAGCCTATTAACGCTTGCGATATATTAAGTATCGCTCGCGCGATGCCTCCTTTGCTGCTTGGGAGCTTACTGGTGATCTCAATCACACGCAGGAACACAACAACCCTCTAGTTGTTATTTGGCTGCGGTTTTCTGTGAGGTGGAGGTACGTCCCCAGACGGGCTGCTTTGATGCGCCCTACCTCTCTTAATAAATAATATAAAAAGAAATTTCTTGACATGTATGTTTTTATATACTTGACAGACAATATCGGGAGGTAAATGAACGCACGGCCCAGCTTATGTAAAGTATTTACCGTAGTCTATAAATGTTTAAGAAAGATTGTATGCTCCTAAGAAATTGCTGTACTAGGGGCACACTAAAAGTTTTGCACTTCTAGCCAATCGGAACTATTTGAATTTCGAATGTTATATTTTTTGAAACGTTGCAACCTACTTAGTAATAAAAAAAAAAAGGCGGGATATCATTTGTCAATTGTTTTTTATGACACATCAAAGTTCTACGTACGCAACGAAAATGGAATTGAGTCGAAAAGATTTTAGAGCGATGATTTTTTATGATTTTAAAAGTTCTCTCTCTCCGCAAGACTGTGCTGCTCGTCTTCAAAATGCTTTTGGGAGAGAAGCACCTTCTTTGAGCACCGTGAGGCGATGGTTTGCTGAATTTGAGAGAGGTCGAGTTTCTTTACATGACGAATTTCGTGAAGGGCGGCCTTCAACTGCCGTCAACGTAAATAATGTGGCTACTGTTAAGCGGCTAATTGAAGAAAACCCGCGGATTACCTATGAGACAATTCGAGAACAATTGGGGATTGGTATGAGCCAAATTCAGAAAATTTTACACTAAGAATTGAAAGTTCGGAAACTTTGTTGTCGTTGGATCCCTCATGAACTGACAGCGGAGCAGAAGCGGGCTCGCGTGGAATGGTGCTCACAGATGCTACTGAAGTACGACCACGGACATTCTAATGCTGTTTATGACATTGTCACAGAAGACGAAACGTGGAGTTATTGTTTTGAACCCGAAAAAAACAGCAATCTTGTGAATCGGTGTTTGAAAATGAGAACAGGCCAACAAAAGTGAGGCAGGCGAGAAACTTTTTTTCAGCTACGGGTCCCATCTGCACAATTCCACTTGAAGATCAAAAGAGTGTTAATGCCGAGTGGTATTCTACCATTTGTTTACCCAGGGTGTTAGAAATAGTTCGCGAAAGACGACCAAAAAGCCGCGTTCTCCTACATCATGACAACGCTTCTTCACACACGGCCAACAAAACAAAGTCATTTTTAACTTCCGAAAAAGTACAACTCGTTACCCATCCTGCGCATAGCCCCGACCTAGCACCCTGTGATTTCTGTATTTTCCCCAAAATCAAAGATTTGATGAGAGGTTTCACTTTTACCAACTCCGAAGAGGCAGTGATAGCGTTCAATCAGCACGTAGAAAACATGCCTTCAGATCTGTGGTCCTCCTGTTTTAAAAAATGGTTCGATCGCATGTTTAAAATATGTTTAAAATGTAAAGGAGAGTATTTTGAAAAGCAATAAACATAATATTTTGGTTATAACATGTTGTTTTTTTAAGTTACGCAAAACTTATAGTGTGACCTACGTATAGTAGCTATATATATAAGCAAAAGTACATACATCCGAAAACAAGAATTTAATGGTACATGCCCCCTCTTGGGGAACCGGGGGCCAATTTGTCAATTAGCCGGTTCCTTATCCACTGGGTTATTACTGCTGATCACTGGGCTATTACTGTTGAGTAGTTTACTAGTACCCTCACTTATCAGCCTATGGCTTGCGATCTTCTGCGAGGATAAAGTTCTTCAGTCGGGCTACTTCTATGCGCCGTCACTTTCTTTCGCCAAAGTGTAGAGCCTTGATTATGAATCGGCAGGATGCACCACGTGCATGATAGCTTTGGCTCCGATGACAGTGAGCCACTTATACCCCCAAATCTGATGAGGAACGGAACCTTAAAATAAGTTAACGTTAATGTCCCTTTGCATATTCTACCTAGTCCGGCCATAAGTTCTGTTACAAATGAATATGCATTTATTTTTTTAAGAAGTAATGTAATCTTAATAAAACTTACATGTACATATTTATGCAAGTCTCAGTAAAAATTAAAAAAAATAATTACTCTATTCGTAATGGCCACCTTTGGCTTTGATAGAGGCCTTCTGGCCACGAATCTATAGATTTACTTACTAGTTAATAGATTCAGGCGTTACTTTGCGAAAGTCAAATCTATATGCAATTTGATCTAACCTGCTTTGCGTGCTTCCGCCACCAATTAGTTCATGCGGCCTAGCGCCGGCCGGCACCCACCCACTACTGTTAGTACTTGGTACATGCCGACGCTGCCATGGCTGCTCCGGTAGTCTCTGCTTCGGCTGCTGCGGTCGTCCGTCATCTGGAACAGAATCCGCATGCCCCCACCACCACCGTCGCTGCCACGACTGGCCTGGTCGTCGCTGCGACACGTGTTTCGCCTCTCCACGAGGCATCATCAGGCGTTGTAGACGTTAATCGTAAGAATAACATGCTACAAGTGACAAATCCATCGCAGTGCCGTCCCTTATATTGAATTGAGGGTGGAGGTGGATGGTGTGAGCGAAAAGATATTTAATAGTGGGGAATGGTTTACGTCAGTCTGTTTGTTCATGAGACTAATTTTAGAATTTCTAAAATTAATTTAAAAATTCTAAAATTAGTCTCATGAACAAACAGACTGACGTAAACCATTCCCCACTATTAAATATCTTTTCGCTCACACCATCCACCTCCACCCTCAATTCAATATAAGGGACGGCACTGCGATGGATTTGTCACTTGTAGCATGTTATTCTTACGATTAACGTCTACAACGCCTGATGATGCCTCGTGGAGAGGCGAAACACGTGTCGCAGCGACGACCAGGCCAGTCGTGGCAGCGACGGTGGTGGTGGGGGCATGCGGATTCTGTTCCAGATGACGGACGACCGCAGCAGCCGAAGCAGAGACTACCGGAGCAGCCATGGCAGCGTCGGCATGTACCAAGTACTAACAGTAGTGGGTGGGTGCCGGCCGGCGCTAGGCCGCATGAACTAATTGGTGGCGGAAGCACGCAAAGCAGGTTAGATCAAATTGCATATAGATTTACTTACTGTTTCCATGGGAAATTCAGTCACTGCTTGCTCCGGAGATTTCTTAAGAGATACAATGTCGGCGTGTTGTTTCGAGCAGGCCTTTCAAACTGATCATAATTTATAGTCATAGGGGTCAGATCTGGACTACACGAGGGCCAGTCTTCAGCTCTTATAAAGTCCAGAACGTTGGTTTCGAGCCAGGCTTGGGTAGTTCGTGCCTTGTGACCAGGTGCAGAATCCTGCTGGAAAATAAGACGGTCTCTTGATACACTTTGGCTGAAGTCTTCACTGATTTTCCACGAAAATGAAGCTTTGTAACTCCTTGATAAAACACCACCAACCAAACCATTACAGACGCAGGATGATGACCACGTTGTAACATTTCGACCACATGGGTGGCTTTTTTAGAACTGTGTGCGTACACTTTGTCATTTTTCTTGTTGTAGTGCTCTTCAATCGTGAACATTTCTTCATCAGTATATAGGATGAACATACGGGACAGAATTCGTTTTGATCGATCCACACTCATCAACTATAGGGATTGATTTAGGGCATGTACTGTATATCGATGATAAGCGCCGAGCTTATTTTATTATACGCGATAGAATCCTAGCAGGAATTTTCATTTTCGAGATATGAGATTTTTGTTTCCTAATGGGGTTTCGGCGAATTCTGCCTTTAACAGCATTAACAGCCTTTGTAGTTCTAACAGCACGCGGTCGTCCCGATGTTTTATGGTCTTCAACAGAGGAAGTGTTGATATATCTGTCGATAGTACGATATACGTACGTACGGCTGATGCCAAGCTTTTGAAGTGTCTTAAATATGACCGACGGCTCCATACCCAATTTGTGCAAGGCAATCACTGCAATCCTATTTTCTTTAACACCCCATTTTATATTGTAATTTGATAATAAACACGGAAAAAATATATAAAACTCGAAATCGAAAGAAGTTTTTAATATAATAAACGCGTTCCAAATTCAAAATAATTAAAGAGTTAAAAAAAAGTAAAGTCTGGCCAGACTAGTTATATATTCAGGAACACCGTTCCTATATGAATTCTATATGTTTGTCTGTGCGTTTGTCGGTGTGTTTGTCTGTCGCTTTTTATTGAATATTCGAATTTTGACTTCAGATTCGGATTCAGCATTAAAAAGTAGAATAGGAATGTTCAGGAACACCGTTTCTATCTCTTAAGGAACATAGTCAAAATGGCCGATAAATTAAAAAAAAAATTGAATTGTTAAATAATTGACGAGCCAGGTGTTCCTCTGGCAACGCAAGCTTGCGCATTCTCAACTGGTTTCCCCTGAAATTAGGCCATTTTCCTTTCCCTTTCGCCATTTTCCTTGTTGGCTGCAGTAGGCAATTCATATAAACTGACTAACGACTACATATTAATTACTGTTTGCCAGAATCACAAAATCATCCATTCTATGTAGGGCAAACACAAAAATAAACATACCCATTTTTGTACCAAAGTAGGATAATCCAATATTCGTTAGGGACGAAACTGCATTAAGGAGTAATCTTTCCATTAATTTGTCCTCGGTCGCAAGGCTATGGACCCTTTTTGAAATAACCGGTTACCATCGGTTAAAACCGTTTTATTTCAGATATTTCGTTCGGAGAGTAAATGTTGAAGAGCGTTCCAGCTCTACAGGAGATTTCTTTTCTTAATTCAAAGTACTCGTAGCTTGTTGTAAACGGTCCAACCGATAAAGATAAATTCTTTATTTTCCATTAAATCCTCACCGGCACGTATTTAAATTATTTACGTTTTTAAAATAATCAAATCTTATTGTATTTTATCAATTTCTCACAGTTTTCGTTCTTGAATTAGCGGCACTTCGAAAATTATCATTTTGTCGAAGAAGAAATACCGTAAGAGATTTGCCAATGTTGATCTTTTTGCTATTGACATTACATTAAATCTATGTCAGCATAACAATACAATAATAACGACGATTATAAATGATAATATAAATATAAATATATATATGTACATATGCTAAATAATTCCTGGCATCTCCAACAGAAAGATATTCGTCGATTCTTCAATAAGCTCTTTCACAAAGAGTATTTTTGTTTGAAGACGAAAATGCACGTAGTTTCTGTAGCATATGAGCGCTTGCAGTTGCTGCTAACCCAGCAACTTCCCAGGAGCTTTCCGGTAACCTCGCTAACTTTTAGTAACGGGTGTTCCAAGATATTATTATTGACAACGATTTCCTGTGAGGAGGATGTACCTTCCCTATCGAGTTTAAATGATTGGCTTTCCCCTCTTGAACCGTTACTAACTACTAACTCTTCTATCACTCTTTTCTCACTTAGGAGCTTACTTAACACCTCACTCACACGCAGGAACACAACACTATCAACAACAACAACCCTCTAGATAGTTGTTATTTGGCTGCGGTTTTCCGTGAGGTGGAGGTACTTCACCAGGCGGGCTACTTTGATGTGCCCTACCTCTCTTAAAGTGTGCATTAAATGTGGATGGAGTTGGCTTTGGCTCTAAAGATGAGACACTTACACTCCATTGTTCGTTGTCCTCCTAGGCTCATTCCGTTTCCTTATACATTACGACTGATGAAATCCGCTACCTAACCCTAAAGATTTGGTGAAGTTACTCCTTTAGACAGTGTAGTCAGAACTCAACAACCTAGTGGGAAAACCTGAGCTTTCTATGGTTAGATCCCACTTTCTTATTCTTAGCGTTTTCCCGCTTCCAAATCCATTAGGATCAGCAGGGTCCGCTACCTAAGCCTAAGGATTTGGCAAAGAGAGTGATTTTACACGAAGCGACTGCCGTCAGACCCCTAACACCCAGTGGGAAAATCAGACCTTTTTAAAAAAGTTACTATTTCAAATTATAATTTCTTCAACTTGTGGGTTTCTTCACAATGTTTTCCTCACGCCGCCGAGCTACAAATTTACTTATTCATGCCAGAATTCGAACCCAGTTGGTCAATAGGGTGGTTCTTTATCCACTGGGCTATCATTGCTCACTGGATAGGTCCTACTTCTATCGTCATATAATTGCTTGGACGTACGAGTTTCCTTACGATATTTTCTTTCACGCGATAAACGTTTTTAACAGATTCTGATAAGGCATTCCAGAGTTGTATAGATTGGCGTGTGAAGGAATGGGACATGAAGCCTAAACAGAAAAGTAAGAGAGAATTATTGGAACGCAGTGAGAGGTTACGAGAGACACAGTGATATTGAAACTTGCATACATGGTACGTTTTCTTTCGATATAGTCATTAGAGTGAAATCGAAGATACCTATGACTTCACGCCAAATCCCTTGCGGGGTCTGACTCGATTCTTATACACCTTTAACATTCATTGCTCTTCTCATGCACGCTCGTAAGTTTCTAAGGCTCCAGACATCACCTGATAAATCACGATCAATTTGGTCATGGTAGGTAAATCGCGTCGTATATCTGTTTCGTAATACTTTGCTCCTGAAGTCTTTCTACATTCTTCTTATTAAAAAAAAATGTTAGTAAATATGGTGTTTCTTCCTACTAATATTATAAATGCGAAAGTTTGTATGGATGTTTGTTGCTCTTTCACACTTAAACGGCTGAACGGATTTAAATGAAATTTGGCACGTAGATAGATTATGATCTGGATTAATATATAGGCTACGTTATTTGACTCCACGCGGGCGGAGCCGCGGGCAGCAGCTAGTATGAAATAGCTTTCCAAATCATTCGGTACTCGTCCGTACCAAACTGATTACCGAGATTCTGAGTTATTACCACGTTGCGTGACACACCGTGACCCACTTGCATCCCCTTGATTAAATTCGTAAGGGATGTCTGAAAGGCTACATTTACATAAGAATTGGGTGGGGTCAATTGGGAGGTCATTTAAGGGGTCATTTGGTAGAATCATTGTGTTAAGGTAGGTATGTTTGATAACTAAAGGCATTAAAGTCACGCTGTGATTTAAGCCGTGCCCCTTGAAGTTAGTTATATACGAGTAAATCATGACATGTGTAAAGAATTGGAGTGACATGTCACGATAGTGAGAAGAAAAAGGGAATGGAAAGTAAAGAAATATTAAAAGAATTATTAAGTTATCTGTCTTTATCTTCACGGCATGTCTTTTCCGGGCGGGGAGAGTGTTGACGAGCGCTACATGATTCGATCTATATTCCCCTCACTCGCTTCATTAACATTCATAGCTTATTGTGTGCGTCCGCAACCGTGTTGTAAGAAAGATTTCAGAAGACTGAAAGAGAATGTCGGTGTTAAGGTAAGAAAAGGTGTGCTCGTTGGTTTGGGAATGTAGAATGTATGCAAGATGACTGATGAAGCAGTGCAACTGATGAAAAGTGGAAGGATGTAGGAGCCCAAGAAGGCCAATACTTACCTACCACGACCAAATTTGGTTTTTTATCAGGAGACGTAGGTAAGAAGACCTCACATAAAACCGCAACAAAATAACAATTCCCCGGAGGGCTGTTGTCTTCTTGAGAATTGAATTGTACGTATAACCACTTTCAATTCAATTTTCCAACAAGCTTTGAAAAAATGTGAATGTTTCAGCTTACTGCTATATAATTAGGTAGGTTTTATAAACTATGGCGATCAGTGAGTGTTCATGAAAAGAGTTAAAAATGTTAAAGAAGCGAGCTAAGTGTGTAAGGACCGCGTCTTATTGTGCTCGGTTTTCGCTGCTTACCCTGCAAAGGATCTGCCGTGAACATATACAATACAACCTACAATTAACCGTGTAATATAAAATGAGAGAAGTCATTTGAACACAACCAGCTGCGGCCCGTGACTTTATTTGTGTATATCCCGGTATCCCGCCGTAACCGTTTTTTACATTTTTTTTCTTTTTCCTCGGCGTCAAAGGATCGTAACGTGATGTTAAAGCCTATAACTTTCACCGAGAATTGGGCTATGAAATGCAAAAAAAAATATTCAAATCCGTCCGGTAGTTTCAGAAATTACCGCGTACAAACAAACTGTTCATCTTAATTTTTTTTTATACTACTTCGGGAGGCATGCAAGCATACGGCCCACCTGATGTAAAGCGGGTACCGTAGCCTATTAACGCTTGAGGTATTATATTAAGTATCACCCGCCTGCCTCCTTTGCTACTTACACAGCAACTCCTTGGGAGCGTACTAGTGACCTCACCCACACGCGGGAATACAACAACCCTCGAGGGAGTTGTTACTAGGCTGCGATTTTCTGTGAGGTGGAGGTACTTTCCCAGACGGGCTGCTTTGATGCGCCCTACCTCTCTTAAAAAAATATTTTATATATTAGTACAGATTATATCACTTTTATTATTGAATTTCTGTTCTATACGGCACCATATTTCGTATTTCTTGTCTGTGTACAATATTTCTCGTAGTATTTACTATCTTACTTCGTATTATTTATGCTCTTATGCTGTGTGATTGAAAACAGAAATCAGGAACGAAAGTACAAGTTAATTTGTTTAGTATTTGACAGAATAAAAAAGAACTTGCTTTTATTATACTTTGGTTTTTTATTGACGTGGTTTTTCTATCAGCATGTTTCGTTGATCATGACAAAATGCAACCAGGAACTATGTTTTATTATTCCACGTTACGATGAATTGCAACTTGCAACTGGTTAGATGAAATATCTAATAAGATATCAAATGCAATAGGTACCAAATCGATGGATACTATTTAATTTAATAAAGGTAATAATAAACACAACCCCGCAGCTTGTGAGTTGTTGGTGAGTAACGACACTACGGATACCCGAGTGCTCCAGAAAGTCTATCAACCTTGTTTCCGGTATGTCTTCCTCAAGATGGCTCGCAGGACTCTCAGCTCTGACTTGCCTTCATTGGCCGTCCAGAGAGGAGTCGATAGAGACGTATGTTTTGGGGTTAAAGGCCCAAAAAGTGTTAAAGGGCATAATGTCACAAGTAACTTCGGAGAAAGCGCAATAGCTACACCTCTCG
The DNA here is from genome assembly GCA_947507595.1 of Pyralis farinalis. NCBI lineage: Eukaryota > Metazoa > Arthropoda > Insecta > Lepidoptera > Pyralidae > Pyralis > Pyralis farinalis. Next base: position 8,890,992 of record OX382282.1, on the reverse strand, counting down.
ACACCCCTGAGTCACTCACGCCGGTGTTGGCATTTCGAGGGTCCATCCAGTGAGCGGCGAGCCACCGCCTGCCGAAAGTAACTATCAGATATGACAGTTATGGCGTCCGTCCCTCTTCTGTAATTGCCCACTGCCAATAATCACATTAAAATAGCCGAATAATTTCCTACATATTCGCAATAGTTATAATATCTACCGAGACCTCTCATGGGTGCATTCATTGATTTTCCTTGGAGCGTGTCACTGCGAGTGTACTACATTACATCAATCTCTTTTAAAGGATCTCTACGCGTTGGATCCCCGTGCACCCCTATCAAAGTACATGGATTAATACCTGCCACTATAAAAGAAAAAAAAGATAATAAAATACCTGCTATTAGTAGAATTGACAGAAGTATTAGACCGACTTCGCCGGTTGCAAATGGAGTCGCCGCAGTTCACCACGCCTCCCTTGGTGGTGATGGAGAAAGTCCTCAGCCTGTAGAGATCGTCCGACAGCCGGGGATTGTACGGCTTTTCTGGTAACGAGCACACCCTGGGTCTTGAGTGTTCCACCACTGTGAAAACCAGATAATAAAAATATTACTACACCAACACTGCTCAACTGCGGATTGGCAGAGGCTGTTATCTATCGACAACATCCAGGACCGACGGCTTAACTTACTCTCCTAAACTTGCAAATTCCTTTACTTTCGCGATGTGTATCTACTCCGTAATTTCGATCTCGTCTATTCTACTATTACGCTCTCTCTGCTATACTCAGCTCTCGCTTCCATAATTTAGCATTGGGATCAGCACCGCGTTATGTGTAGCGCGGTGCTCAAGCTTTTATAGCCTAGTAGTTTACCTGAGTGGAAGGATGTAGGAGCCGAGGAAGGCCAAGACTTACCTACCATGACCAAATTGGTCGTGTTCTATCAGAAGGTGATGTCAGGAGCCCTAGAAACCGGCGAGCTTGCATGAAAAGAGCAATGAATGTGAAAGAAGCGAGTGAGGTATGTAAGGATCGAGTCGCGTGGCGCTCGGTTCTCTCTGCCTACCCCGTAAGGGATTTGGCGTGTAGTTATAGTAGTAGTTTACCTAATGCTCTTCACGTTTTTCCTAGTACTCACTTGTCTTTTTACATCAGTTCACCCTTCTATGACTGCTGAAAACGCATCTACAATATACGATTTCATCCACTTACTACGAACCAACACTACGTCATGAACTTTAATCCTTACGTTGATGACGTAGTGCTGGTGCGTGGTGTGTTCTGATTTCCTCTCTACTAAATATCATATTCGTTGCAAAAATGTATCATCAGAAAGTAATACGTACGACTATATTTGTCATTTTCTGCACCACGAAGAGTAGATTAGCCACTTATACTAAAAATATAAAACGTTAGGTACCTTTTATTTTTAGTATATGTGAGTAATGGAAATGAACACAGGGCCCCGGGGCACCTTGATATTAAGGTTTGGTTAGGTTTTTAACTCCCTTTATTTTGACAGTCTGCATTTTGTTTTTGAAATAAGATACAATGAAATTGTGAGCATGGCCTCTAATTTTAATTGGAAATGAATCTGAATCTGCTTGTTGTGTCTAAAAATATCACTAAAAAGTATTCGCTTCGCATAGCTCCTTGCATCACTATTTAGTAGTAGTATACCTATTATATATTAGACTGGCTTAGCTAGGTATGTAACCCGTGGACCAGTCTAATACAGCAGTGTAATATAAATAAATGAAAAAGATATATTATTATCGGGCAAATTATACAGAGCACCCTTTTGTTACAAACTAACGCAAAGCTTGTTCTATGGGTACTAGATAACTGATAAACGTTCATGAACAACTCTACTTGTTAATTTAAAACGAGAGCAATCCCGCAAGGGACTCCGCGTGAAGATATAGATAGACAGATACTTGTAAAGGAAAACATAATAAGTAATATAATATATGAGTATGTTACTCTTAAATTTATAAGAAAATTATCAAGATTTGTAGGACTGTAAAAACGCTATCATCGCAGTGCGATGAACGAACGTATACGGTCGCGCCCCCACGACACTCACGAATATTAATTCGCGAACTAAACGGTGGTGGTTTAGTCGCTGCAGGCTACTATCGTTATGGGTCGTGTTTCGAATGTTCCGAGGACGGTAACCCCATGCGCTACGCGTCCTCCGATTCAACGTGGAATTAGTTTAAGTTATAGTTAAGTTCATAATATCATATATATTTAAAGTTAAGGTATATATCTATAGAGCTGTATTGTAAAACATGTTGTCTGAAAATAAATCATTTGGATTGAATTGAAAAACTATTGTCAAAAGTCCAATTATAACTTTCAAACATTTTGGAGACTGATATTTAACCCTGCTCGTGTGGAATAGGTTATACAAAAATGAAAAGGGCGAAAGAAAGGACGTTTGAATATTTAAACGCAGCTAAGCGCTCAGGCGTGACAGAATTGTAGGCGGCTATATGGACTTAAACATAAAAGATAGATATAAATAAAATAGATATCCTCATAGCTGAAAGAGTAGTGATGGCTCAGTGGGTAAAGAACCAGCCTATTACCCTCCAGTCCTTGGTTCGGGGCCATCGTGGCATATGGGCATATGCCAATAAATTCGTGTTTTCGGATTTATATATATCTGTCTATCTATCTATAACTTCACGCCAAATCCCTTACGGGGTAGGCAGAGAGAACCGAGCGCCACGTGACTCGATCCTTACATACCTCACTCGCTTCTTTAACATTCATTGCTCTTTTCATGCACGCTCGCCGGTTTCTAGGGCTCCTGACATCACCTTCTGATAGAACACGACCAATTTGATCATGGTAGGTAAGTCTCGGCCTTCCTCGGCTCCTACATCCTTTCACTTTTGCATTGTATATCTGCTTCATCATTCTTTCATCCTGCATTCTTTCTACATGTCCGAACCAACGGAACATGCCTCTTCTTATTTTAACACCCATGCTCTCTTTCATACCAACTAGTATTATTTATTTACATGTGCGTGATAAATGTTAAACCGTGATAGGCCAGTGAATAAAAAACAGACTTAGTGAACTGGTCCCCGATTCCAATCTTGGAATGTACCACTAAATACATGTTTTTGGATGTCTGTACATATTTGTAATTATCATTTGATCGGCGCTGAAGAAAAACATCGTGAGGAAACCTTTCCAAGAAATTATGATTCAAAAAGATGTGTGATTTTAGGAAAGATCTGATTTGGAGACTCTGTTGTGGAGGTTTGATGGCAGTTGTTCCATGTCACAATCTCTTTTTTGCCAAATCTTTAAGTTTAGGTAGCGAACCCCGCCAATCCTAAAAGATTAGAAAACAGAATAACGTTTGGAAGAAGAAGACCTCATAATTGAAATAACGGGAATAAAATATTTTTTACTTTATTATATAATATGAATACTAATTACGACATATATTTCAACACAATCAAATAACTAAGAGCTAAGAGTGAGTATGATTCGCATACGAAGGGCTCCGTCGCAATGTTTAAAAACACTTAAAAACACTTTTTAAATTTTAATATAATTTTATTTTTATTACTTATTGTCGTAGCGATAGTACTCTGTGATAATTTCAATTAAAGATACAACTGTGACATAACGACGGACGGACAGATATTGGATTCTTAGTGATAGGATTTATGTGACATAATTTAGGTACAGAACGCTTAAAAGAAGTGTATGTTTTCAGGCTTCATGTTTTTTTTTATAAAACGTATTCGTTCTACTTCTAACACAGAGACTCTTGGCAACTGTTGACAGTAATAAATGACAGTTTTGTTGGCTACATAATTCACTCGCAAGAATACGGCATCCGTTCAGGAACTTGTTACTTAGTTGCATTTTTATCTATCTCTCTTTTCTTAACGTATTTTATCTATCAAAATCAACCGGGTTCGAAACCTTAACGTGCCCTCGGAACTTGGAGAAACCCGAGATGATTCAACTCCATTCCCTTTCCGTAGTCAGGCTACCATCTAGCTCCTCAAAATGTCTAATTCTAGTCTGATTGTTCAACGGATCTGGCATTTTGTACAGAGGAGTTAGAATGGGAATCTCACGCGAAAATGCAAAGATTTCCCATTTTAAAATGTGAGAAAATTACGCAAATCAATCTATAACGTTTAAGTCGAAAATATAGTTCGATTACTTATGAGGTTCAACATAACAAACTTACTAAACCTACTAAACGATAACAAATAAAAACAGCAAACTTTTGTTTCGTACCTACGAGTACACACACACGTTCGCTACTCGCACACACACACTAAAATTCTCGCACACACTCAAACCCACTCTCAAAAATACTGTAGAACAATACAGGGACTTAGAAGCATAAACATGTAGATTAACAAATTTAGAATTGCGACTTTGTGGTGATTGCCACAATTTTTCCTAACGTGGGAAGTTAAACACGTAACTGAACATGAAAGGCTGAAGGCATTTGGATGTTTGGCACTCTAATAGAACATAAATTATTACTGCTTTGCTACTTTTATCATGGAAATATTAGGGTTCGTTCTGGCTTACAGAGTTAACTCAAAATAAAGTCGCGAACGACAGCTATGTAAAATGTATCCCAATTTTATTCCTTCATTGTAATGATGATACCTGAAATTTTAATAAAAACTTTATTTGAGACACAAGTTTGTAAAAGCCTTCTTAGAGAAAGTAATAAATAAAGAACAACAAATTTATTGTTCTTTGAAATTTAAATGTTAGGATACGAGAGCTGTCGAAACAATATTTTAACTTTGTGCCCTACGATTGTGCCATACCAAAACTGAATTTTATTTGAATCGTAATTTAACATTTTAACGACGTCAAGACGTTGTCGCTCGTTTGCCTCTCTGGACATGCTCGCTAAGAATATTATGCTAGTTTCTTATTTTTGCCAAAGTACCCTAGAGGGTAGAGAGAGTACTCACACAAGTCTTCCATATTTCATATCTTATTACATAAAATGAACAGATACCTTTATATCTATATCAACATATTTCCTGTATCTCGGAAATAGCTCAACGGTTTTCTTTATTGATATATGGTTTTGCTATTTAGGTTTATCTATATGAATGTAAAAAAAGAGTTACGAAAGAAGTGAATCGGGGAAGATTGAGTGGAATGGGTTTGAATGAAATAACGTGATAAAAAGGGACCTGATCAAAGCAACCAAAACCGAAGAGCAAGCATGAAGACATTGATGAGTGTGAAAGAAGCGAGAGCGGTATGTTTGGATCGGTGCACCTGGCGTTCTATAGGCTCTGCCTACTCCAACGGAAGACTGGCATGATGACAGGCAGAATTCACACCTACATAGCATATATACATACATACTATGCATATATGTAAAAAGACAAAACGGATCGCTCTGCCTACCCCGCAAGGGGTTTGGCGTGAAGTTATAGATAGATAGATAGATATAGACAAAACTCTACCAAATTCTCTTCAGTTTGTCAATCTACTTTTTTTTCTTTGTTTTAGTAGCTATTTACGAGTGTTATTATTTATAAAATTATTGCGCAAATAAAAAATATTCATTGATTGACATTGATGATTGATTTATAAAAAATAGAAATAATAGTAAAAAAAAAATGTAAACTTGCACAGTTTGTGAACATTTGTGTGTGTTTCCATCTATTATATTTAAATTATACTATAAAGAAATTCGACCATCCTCACAGAATATGATTATGTTCGAATTTCGCCCACTCTGGGGCGACCACTAGTCATATTGAATTGTTGAAGAACTCCAAGGAAGTGAGTGACTGTCGATAATATCATATCATTTTTACGAGTATATTATAAATCCCGGACTTCTCGGTCAGGAGGCCACGTTAATCGACTTCTATCGATGGTTTCGACTGATATCGATGATAGATAGGCAGTCGTTAAGCTAAGGAAGTAACTTTTTGCACGCTTAAAAACCCTGGACTCTACTAATTTGTATTTGTATAGGGATATGCTTTACACCCCTGCGATAGAAGGGAGAACTTAATTCTAGCGGTGGGGTGAGTGTTGATTTACGTGTCTGCAGTGACAATCCGGATCGGAGGGCACATTAAGCCGTCGGTCCTGGCTGTTGTCGATAGATGACAGTCGTTAACCCTTCGAAACCCGTGTGGTCATATATGACCGCGAAATGTATGGGAAAAGGTATATAACGGGTTCTGAAGGCTCTAAGTCACTGGTCCTCGGGCGGCTTGAAAACACTGGCTTCCTGGCATATGAGCAGCATATTGGAGTATGCTCTAAACGCCTTCGGTTGCAGGGAGACCCGTATCTCTGCAGTGGGATGAGTAAAGGTTGATGTGGATATGGAGTGACAATCCGCCTCTACATAGAAATAAGAAAGAGGGATCGCTTTCACACTCAACTAATACTTTTTTGCTTTCGTAGTGGGAGGCAATTCGGAAAACTGATAACAAAATCGAGGGACACAGTTTGGTGTTGTAGCTACATAACTGTCATTTACATTCAAAATTTAAATACACCACTTGATAGCTACACATAACGACACGGTTACACGCGTTTTTCGTCCAGCTGTATATGCGCATACTTCTCCTTTTCAGGTGTTATATGAACATTGAATAGCAAATAGCCTACTACGCTAAGTAATATGTCAATGCTCTGTTAGTGAAGGAATTTTCAGAATCGGATCAGTCATTCAATATATCGCCTCTGACAACCAAGGAAAACAAGCATAATCTTAATGTACATAATTCTTCTGTACGTGTTTTTGTCACCTAACTCTTCCTAAACGGTTGCACCAATTTGTATGAAATTTTGTGTATATATTTCAATGGGTTCATTGATGGTTAGAAAATACTATTGGACCCGGTAGGTGGCATTGATGTGTGTCACTAAACCCTAAGACTGAAAACTGACTCAGTTATAATATTACTCCTGAATTTAAATGCACCTAAGCTATGTAACCGCACAAGATTGGTCATTAAAAAAATTATCGGCACTGTTCTTCAAGCTACCATTTTCAAGTTTCAATGTGGTTGTTCTCTTGCTACGGATCCCAATGATTCCTTCAGAATCGCTTATGCCACTCAGACGCCAGCAATTTCCAATTCGCTTGGCTTTTGCGATGACTATAATAAGTCACAAGCCAAACAATGTACATTTGTGGTATCTCAATACAATGTGAGTAATTTTCAAAATATTTATAGTGAAAATGTAATAACGTAGGTATACAAAACCTTTTTGTGAAATACTTATTTGTGATAAAAATAAATGATTATTATTATATAACTTACTAGCAACTACTTATCTTACAAGCATCCATAGTCTCCCTAAACAGTTTCACATTATGCGCTGTTACATAAATGTAGGATGGGTGACTGAATGCGGAGTATTAAACCTTTGTGAACTGTTAGAGATGTTTGTGGTTGATTGTGACATTTAAAGAATTAAGAAGAATTGGTGTAGAGAGAAAGACGAAAAGACGTATAGACTGAGAATTTTGTAAATTAATTAAAGACGTGTCGTTGTTCCGAAAATATAAGCTTTATCTCGTTAATTCCCTATTTTATTTAACATCATTGCTACAATTTTGGGGGCTCGTCCGGGATATACGAGAAATAAGTGGATTATTTTTTTACAACGACGAAGAACGATGCCATTATACGAAGAACACAAGACGATCGCAGCGGCTTGCTAAAGAAAATTTTGTGACGAAAGACGGAAGGAAGTAAATTTTTACGACGGAGACGAGATTACAGAAACGGCTTAAGATGGCTGATGAAAAGAAAGAATCAAAAGATCAAGATGCGCCGCTACCAGTCCTACCAATCGACTGTGTGTATGGGATTGCAAAATTTTGCGGCGATGATCATTCCTACTCATCCTTAAAATGGGCTCAAGATGTCGAGGATAATGCCCAAATTTTTGGATGGACGGCTCAGCAGAAATTGATAGTGGCTCGTAGGTCACTCACGGGCACGGCTGAGCTCTGGCTCAAAACCGAACGCACATTTCGTACGTTTGAGGAACTTAAAAATGCGCTAATATGTGAGTTCCCCGAGAAGGTTGATAGCAAAGCTATGCATGAAATGATGGCAGCTCGTAAAAAGAATCATAATGAGACATACTATCAGTACATGTTAACGATGAAAGAGATGGGTAAGAGAGCCAAATTCGAAGAAAGTGTGATAATTCAGTATATAATTGATGGAATTACTGACATTGAAATAAATAAGTCAGTTTTGTATGGAGCTAGTTCGTTTTGCTTATTCAAGGAACGGTTGGCTATTTACGAAAAAATTAAATCTAAAAGCAGTAGATCTGTGTTTACCGAACAGCCTAGAAAAACACAAGGAGGATTTCGTCGCTGCTATAATTGTGGTGAAACGGGCCATATCGCTAGTATGTGCAAGAAGGGTTTGAAATGTTTCCGTTGTAACAAGTTTGGCCATCTTGGTAACCAGTGCACTCTGCGAATATTGGAAACAGGAAGCAGCTTGTCGGCGAAACAGCGCGCAGGACCGGAACGTGTCATGTTTACAAACACCAATGACAATGATGACGATAAGAGCGACCATAATGTAAATGTCAGTATTGCCAACCACATTGACAAGACGTCAGGAAAAAATATAAACAAACTCAATTTTCATCAAAATTCGACGAAGAGAGCCATAAAATCAGTTAAGATATGTGAAAAAGTTGTAAATGCGCTAATCGACAGTGGCAGCGATGTTAATTTAATATGTGACGATTTGGCTAGTGACATTTGTGTACAAATAGGCGATGACAATTTGTATTTATCTGGATTAGGACATTCGCGTATTCGATCGTATGGTAAATTCCGAACAAATATTATTATTGATGGACGGTGTTTCAAGGATGTAGTATTTCATGTAATATCGAGAGATTGTATACCCTATAAATTGATACTTGGACAAGAATTTTTACAAAATGTAGTCACGATTATGCGTGAGGGTTCAGTGTCGGTGTATAAGCAAGATGAGGAATGGTTGTGTCGTGTGAATCGTTGTGCGAGTGATTTTGATATTACAGGTGACATAATCAACCCTGTTATCAAAGATGAGGTAATGCGAATGATAACAGAGTACCAGCCAGCGCATACGAAGGAGGCGCCAATACAACTCAAAATCGTATTAAGAGATGACAAACCAGTGGCTCAGCGATCCCGACGATTGTCACTCGTTGAACAAAAGATAGTGGAAGATGAAGTGAGCGAGTGGCTACAAAATGGTATAGTGCAGGTGAGTTACTCCGAGTATTCTAGTCCATTGGTACTTGTGAAAAAGAAAGATGTATCCCCTAGGGTGGCAAGATGGGCACTGTTTCTTGACGATTATGATTATGAAATTGCACATCGAGCAGGTACCCGAATGCGCCATACTGACGCTCTTAGCAGAAATCCGCATGTGGCATTGGTGACAAGCCTTCACGATGGTCTGAGGCTAGCTCAAGAAGCAGACGAGGAGATCAATGCTGTGCGCAAGTTATTAGTGAAAGACGGTCAATATTGTGATTTTTGGATGGATAATGGGATTTTATTCAAGGGTGAGCAAAAGCAATTAGTAGTTCCAAAAGGTATGGAAAAGGAAATTATAAAGAGAGTGCATCAGAACGGGCACTTTTCTGCAAAGAAAATGAAAGCGTTTGTGACGGATCGAGGAACCGCATTTACTAGTACAGACTTTCAGAAGTATTGTGAAGATGAGAATATAAAACATGTCAGAATAACAACTGGAGTACCAAGAGGTAACGGGCAGGTGGAGCGAATTCATCGTATACTTATTGCAATGTTAACAAAGCTCTGTTTAGAAGATAAATCTGTGTGGTATAAGCACACAAGCCGGGTTCAGAGGGCTTTAAACAGTACATATCAAAGGAGTATAGGCACAAGTCCATTTCAGTTACTGACGGGCAGAAAAATGAAATGTAAAGAGGATGTAGAGATACTAGATTTACTACAACAGGAGGTTATTCGTCTTTATAACGAAGATAGAGAGAATTTAAGACGGAATGCCAAATTACAAATTCTTAAAGTTCAGGAAGGGAACAAGCAAAGTTTTAATAAGAGAAGAAAACCAAGTTCGAAGTATGAAATTGACGATATTGTTGCGATAAAGAGGACGCAGTTCGGTCCTGGTTTCAAGATGAAGTTAAAGTTTCTTGGACCGTATAAAGTAGTAACGCTCAAGAGAGATGACCGCTATGACGTGAAGAAACTTAATAGTGGTACTGAAGGACCTATAAAGACTTCCACCTCTTCAGACCAAATGAAGAAGTGGCCAGAGGAGGAAGACTTCGATTAGGTAAGTTTTATAGTTCTCAGTATAAGAAATGAATAAGGTATGTTTTACGATTTTACGAGTATTATGTTTTATGATTTTATTAGAGTAGAGTGTTATCACATTTTTGTTAATGTGATAATAATGATGTTAATTGTAATAGAAGTAAACCTTTACGTATTTTTTATTAAGAGTTAGGAAGATATATTTTATCGTGGTTGTAAGAATTTACTATGGTACGTACGTCGCACCTGAGGGCAGGTACGAATGCAGGATGGCCGAATGTAGGATGGGTGACTGAATGCGGAGTATTAAACCTTTGTGAACTGTTAGAGATGTTTGTGGTTGATTGTGACATTTAAAGAATTAAGAAGAATTGGTGTAGAGAGAAAGACGAAAAGACGTATAGACTGAGAATTTTGTAAATTAATTAAAGACGTGTCGTTGTTCCGAAAATATAAGCTTTATCTCGTTAATTCCCTATTTTATTCAACATCATTGCTACATAAATATGTATAATTTAATTTATTATTGCTTCATCAAATGCTTATTAATAATTAAAAAGGTTTAAGTACGAATATCCCAAGTGAACTAATTTCTTATATAAGGAAAGTAAACAAACTTCGTCCAAAAAGAATGTCATTAATATTCCTTTTACTAAGGCTGAAAGTTTACCAACAAGTAATCAATTAAACATAAGAGTTACATAAATAACCACAGTAGAGAGATAAAGAAGTAGGATAACTTCAAAGAAATAGTCGTTTTCACACAGGTGTGCATTTGAGAAATTTGTGATAAATCAGGGGTGATTGGTTCGGGAATAAGACTGGTCACATTACGTTGAGGCGTTACTATCGTAATTAGCGATCTTGATTAGTAATCCCTAATATTTTAATGCGACTGTCAGTGATTGGGAGAGCTCGATGGCGTCGTTGGGCGTGTGCTTCCGGATCGGAGGACACGTTAAGCCGTCAGTCCCTGCTGTTGTCGATAGATGACAGACCTTAAGCTAAGGTAGTGGCCCTCGGGCGGTTTGAAAACGCTGGCCTCCGCTAATTTGTATTTGAACGTGGTGGAGTATGCTCTAAACCCCTTCGGTTGAAGTGAGGCCCGTATCCCTGCAGTGAGATGAGTAAAGGTTGATGTGGTGATTAGCAGTGATTAGTCAAAAAGGAATTAAGTGCGTTAGTAAACCGGGCCATAAACAAAAATTATACAGATGATTGTCTGACGAATACCGAGAAATTGCTTACTTTAACTGAAGTACATTCAACGAGACGAGATAAAAATGGTAAACACTCTGGTCTTTATTGAGTTTCGTTACAAATCAAACGATAAGCATCCCCGTCCTTTTCTCTCGTAGGCAGGAACAGTGGCGTAACCATCGCTAATTTTAGTACGAGAATCATATCTATACATGAATTCATCACATTTTAAGCACAGGTTAAGTAATACTTACGTGGTTGAGTCGGCAATTAATTAAATTTTAATAGACTCTATTAATAAAGTAACAAACCCTATGTTCTATGCCTGAAGCACTTAAAGCAAATTAAATCAAATTGCATGTAAATAACAATAAAGTCGATCGATCAGTTCTGATCAAATTAGTTTATTAATTTTCAAAGGACAGGTAAACTTATATTATACTCAAGCATGCCACCTTCAATAAGGTTAATATATTTTGACGTATGTATTTTTTTTCTTATTATCTAATCATTCATAAAGCTCAGTGACAGTCATTTTGTTTTTATTAATAACTCTGAATTTAAGACCAATTCCAAAATACGCTCAATACAGGCACTGAATAACCATATTTATGTTTTTTTGAGACAAATTCTGTTTTTATTATTTATGTAGGTACAATTAGTCATAATTTTGATTATAGCTATATAAATATATACACAAGATATGTTTAAAAAAACATAAATATGATTCTACGGTCCCAGTATTGAGCGTTTTATGGAGGTCTTAAATTCTGCGTTATTAATAAAAGCAAAATGAGGGTGCCACTTAGGTTTATGCCCCCTCTTAACATAGCTGTCGACAGTCGTGAGTCGTGACACGTGTAAGGTAGTATTGGAGCAAAGACTAAAAGGTGTCGATATTTTTGTGTAATGTAACTCAAGTTCAAGTTTTTTGCCGGGGGTAAAATATGTTAGTACTGCACAAAAGTTTTTTTTTCTTTTAATGCAATTTTATCTAACCTGCTTTGTGTGCTTTTACCACCAATTAGTTCATGATAATTAGCGCCGGCCGTCCCATCCACTACCGTTAGTAGATCCAACATGCCGTCGCTGGCATAGAATAACTTGTAGCATGTTATTTTAACGACTAACATCTATAGCGCCTGTGTGATGACCAAGGTGCATGCGGTTTCTGTTCCAAATGGCGGGCAATCGCGAGGACGACCGCGGCAGCCGAGGCAGAGACTATCGGAGCAGCCATGGCAACGTCGGCATGTTGCACTTACTAACAGTAGTGGGTGCGAGCCGGCCGGCGCTAGGCCGCATGAAGTAATTGGTGGCAGAAGCACACAAAGCAGGTTAGATCAAATTGCATGTAAATTTGACTTTCGCAACATAACGCCTGAATCTATTATCAAGTGAAAGTAAAAGAGTTTTTATTTAAGTTACATTTACAAGGGCTTCTTCCTAGCGTTATGCCGTTTCCTAATCAATTGAAATTGGCCAGATCCGCTAGCTAAGCATAAGGATTTGGCGAAAATATTGAATTTGACATGAAGCGACTGCCGTCTGGTCTCCGCAAGCCACGAAAAATCAGACCCTTGGTAGGTGAAGTCACTCGTCTTTAAAAATATAATTTCTTGGCCGTGCGAGTTTCCTCACGATGTTTTCCTTCACTGCCTAGCAAGTGATAATTACAAATATGTATATGAACTCGAAAATATGAATTTAGCGGTACATGCCCTCGCCAGAATTCGAACCAACGGTCTTAGAATAATAGGTTGGATTTTTAACCACACAACCACTTTGCACACTTTATTATGAGGGCATCATCATAAACATTAAGATAATGAAAAATGACAATTATTTATAACTCAAACGGATGATCAAAATACAATTTTATGGATGTTTTAACCGTACTATTTTATTGGTAAATACGATATCCACAAAATAGTTTTCCGTATGAATCTGACATTATAAAGAAATGGATGTCTAACAAAGCGAAGATTGGTATTCAACATAAAATAATACAATCTGTTCTCGACATTTTACACCGGATAGCTTTGTCTCAAAGCAAAGCCGAGGAAGCTTTTTGAGCTCGATGGCGTCGTTGCGTATCATTCTAACCGAACACGCAGGTTAAGCAACGTCGACCGCAGCCTGTCTATGGACGGGTCTATCTATCACGAGTTTCTCCGTGCTCGGAGGTCACGTTAAGCCGTCGGTCGCGGCTGTTGTCGATAGATGACACTCGTTAAGCTAAGTCAGTGGCCTTTGGGCGGCTTGTAAACAATGGCCTCCGTCAATGTACTACACCTCTAAAAACATATACCCTGACTTTCTAAAACACCGTGATATGGACAAAATACTTAGATTATTCAAACCAATTGACGAGGTATTTGAAACTTTACTGTCTGAATGGCAAGAAAGATGTGAAACTTCTGCTAAAGGACGCCACTTGTATCTGTTCTTTCAATCAGTGCGAGACAGATTAAGTAAAGAGTGGTTAGAAGTCGATCATCCCGTTGCGCAATTTTTAACTGGACATGGAAACTTTAGAGCTAAGCTCTTTTCGTTTAGACTTGTGTCATCGCCTTTATGCGAGTGTTCTACGACAAATAATGAATTCGAGCAAACAGCATATCATGTTCTCTGGGAGTGCGATCTCTGGCGTCGGGAGCGGGACGATATGTTAAATTCCTTGCATGTCACATCCGGGGTAGTATATTATTCTGATTTGGTGGCAACAAGGGAGAATTACCGGGCGTTTAGGCGGTTCTGCAATCTATATTATTGGAATCGACGTGTTAAGTAACAACTCACAGTTTAGGTCCCAATAGTGTTAGATATTTGATAAACCGTGGTGCACGGCAGTTGAGCTTCACTTGATTAGCCATCTCTTTGAGGTTTTTAAATGCCTTATTTGTCATATTGCTGTCTCTCATTTTGGCAAGAGGGGAAGTCAATTCCAAAACTTCCTACTCCTGCAAATTTCTTCTGATTAAATTCGTTGTGAGTTCCAAGGCAGCTGTAGTTTAACCCCTGAGACGGCAGTGAACTTCACCGTTCATTGCCTTTTTGTTGGTCGCCGCTGTTAATTCTGGCTACACAGGAGACACAGTGGTGGGTATGAGTGGTGGGCCTGTCCCGATAAAAAACAATGGCCTCCGCCAATCCGCATTTGAGCAGCGTGGTCGAGTATGCTCTGAGCCCCTTCGGTTGAAGGGATACCCGTTATCCCTGCAGTGGGAGGAGTAAGAGTTTTTTTTTTTGCACCCCTGCCATGGGCAAAGCTCTTTTTATTACATAATTATTTATTACATCATTTTTTTTAAATATTACAATTATAAATAAACACATTCATTTATCATACTCTCTTTCATTCCGCAATTCATCATCTTTCATGTATACCTTCTAAAAATTTTGATTTGGCCCATTTTAGAACGGCGGTGAAACGATTTTAACTTCCCTCTCCATACTGCGTCAGTCCAGCCACGGGTGACAGCGAGCTTCACAGCTCCGCCTAGCCACCGTGATCCCATCGGCTATACCGGGTATAGCCGAGGTATACAGCATTAGTCCTAGGTGGAGCTGCTGTGCTTGTTCCTATCTATGACAGCCGTGGCTAGATGATGAGTAAGGGTTGATTTGCTGCACCTTTATGTACTGGTGTAATTTACTTATTATTATTGTTTATATAATACCGGGAGTTATGCAAGCATTGTAATGTTTAAAATATCTAATGTAATAACCTTTTTGAATAATATATTTTATAAAACCTTTGTAGAGATATACACTACATTGTCTCTGTGAACCGAATGATGTTTGTCAAAAATATTTATTTGTAATTCAAAATTTTAAAATATTACATTTTAGTGACGGAAAACAGAAAACAAGTCAGTCTGGAGGAAGCTTTCGAGTAGTAAAGATTCAGTGCACCACGTCTGAGACCACCAGCCTCCTGCTGAGGGCTACGTGGTGAACCCTCGGGATATTACTACCTTTTCCAAACTCGATAATCTCCGGACATCTAACTAATCTAAAAATTATAATACCTGCAGCCTCTGTTGTGGACCACGGCGGCTGACGGAGTTACCGCTGTGGTGTTGGTCCGTAAGGCGGTCCACCAACAACTTCTACATCTGGATCTGCGTGCTGGCTAGCACGCTAACCAGCTGTCTACAGTCGTCGGCCACTATAGCCGGCGGCCACTCAGTGCCACATTCAGTGAACATAACAGTGATATTCCGGTTAGACAAAGATAACGCGAGTTCTTAAAGACCTTATTTAGCCGAACTTAAAGTGAACCTTTTTTTTATATTTTGTATAAATAGCCCTAATAAATTTGTAACCCTTTTTGTACACTCTTTTCCTCTATAAGTAATATAACAGCATACGGCGTAAAGCGCTTACTGTAGCCTATGAATGCTTGCAATAAGCAATACTCGCTCGATGCCACCTCTACTATTAACACAGCAACTCCTTAGGAGCTTACTGGGAACCTCACTCACACGCAAGAACACAACTACCCTCTAGGGAGTTCTTATTTGGCTGCGGTTTTCTGTGTAGAGAAGGTGCTTTCCGAGACGGGCTCAATGCTCTCTAAACACACCCAGATCTAAACAAACAGCCATGTCCATTCACTCAAATTGTCGGTGTCGGAATAACGTTACTAACCACTGCGCCATCGAGTTTGTCGAAAAAATGCATAAGTCTTTACAATTTAACATATAAATAATAATTACTATTTAATTACTTTTTTATATACCACTAAGAACTAAGGCGTATTCATATTGCCTCGAAATGCTATATTTTTGTTTTGAATGACGCGACTTTGACTTTGACATTGCTCGTGGGTTCGATTCCCACACAAGGCAAACATTTGTGTGCATGAACATGTCTGTTTGTCTTGGTCTGGATGTTTTAAGAGAGGTAGGGCGCATCAAAGCAGCCCGTCTGGAGTAGTACGTCCACCTCACAGAATACCGCAGCCAAATAACAACTGCGCCATCGAGTTTGTCGAAAAAATGCATAAGTCTTTACAATTTAACATATAAATAATAATTACTATTTAATTACTTTTTTATATACCACTAAGAACTAAGGCGTATTCATATTGCCTCGAAATGCTATATTTTTGTTTTGAATGACGCGACTTTGACTTTGACATTGCTCGTGGGTTCGATTCCCACACAAGGCAAACATTTGTGTGCATGAACATGTCTGTTTGTCTTGGTCTGGATGTTTTAAGAGAGACAGGGCGCATTAAAGTACCTCCACCTCACAGAAAACCGCAGCCAAATAACAACTCCCTATAGGGTTGTTGTGTTCCTGCGTGTGAGTGAGATCACCAGTAAGCTCCCAAGGAGTTGCTGTGTAAGCAGCAGAGGTGGCATCGTGCGAGGAATACTAAATATATCGCAAGCGTTAATAGACTACGGTACACGCTTTACATCAGGTGGGCCGTATGCTTGTATATCTCCCGACGTAGTATAAAAAAAACGACTTACGAACTACGACACACGAACTTCGAGGGTTCTTAATTGTAACATTTACAGGTACATAACAATTCTCTGAGGCGTCGTTATTTTTACAGGTTTTCTGTGTGAGGGAGGTGAGGATACTTCCCCAGTTGAGCTGCTTCGACGCGATTTTTTATGATTAAGGTGATGTCACTCATTCCGAGTTGACATGAACATATCGTTTTAGCCATTTTTAAATAAATAAAATTTACCCACAGTTTTGGGTACATGCAAAGATTTTTATATATAAAACATATCGATCGGATCGATAATTATAGATAATAATGATAATGCGTTTTGTAAAATATATGTAGAGCAATCCAGCCGATTATTGATACAAGCAATCTTGGAATAATTAAAAATATTTAATATAAAATGGAATCCAATACGATTGTAATTACTTAGAATGAAGTTAAGTCACTCAAACTTTATATCAATACATTATTTTCAGTCATTAACATATACATCTGTAGGATTTAAAGTGCGACAGAATGAGATAGAAAGCAGTATAAAAAAATTCTATTGCAAATAACATTTATTACTTTTACAGTGTGTTAGTTTAATGCATAAATATAAAACAATTTAAAATATAAAAAGCTTATTCGAAGTGGTCTCCATTGGCTGCCATATAGTCCTTTAAACAATCAATCAATCAAACAGTCAGTACAAGCACGCACTCTTTCCATGGGAAAATTCTTAACTGCCAATCGTACGGATTGTTTTAGGGACTCCAAATTATCATGGCGTTTAGAGCAAGCCGTACTCTCTAAAACTGACCATAAATCATAATCCAGCGGATTAAGATCGGTATTAGACGACGGCCAGTCTTCAGCTCTGATGAAGTCCGGTGTAACCGGGTTGCACTCCGGGAGTGCCGGCAGAAGTGAAAACTTAAACATTACCGTTGAGCATTTTTGAATATTTTGGAATGGTTAGGGAATAATTTCGCACGAATTGCTTTATTTATCAATATAAAAGCACTATCATTGTTGACGCCAAGTCATAGTCCGTAACGTGCCCCACCAATCATGTATGTGGTAAAACACAATATTCGTTTATTGCGCTATCGTACACAAACATAACAATTTACATTACATTAAAAATTTAACACTTCGGAACTATTACAATTATTTTACATTAAAAAGTTCAACGACTCTTTCACCATCATCATTACCAGCATCATCATCGCCAAGCTCTAAAACTCAATCACCCACGCACACTCGCGCAAGCGCCCTGCGTCGCTTAAACCAAACAGCGATGTTGATAAACTTCCTGCCTTGCCTTGGCTGCCAGCGTTTGGACGAATTACGATACTTTGATTTAACATAACATGTGTTTTAACCGGTACGCTGTACAGCATAGAACAGATCGTCCTTGTCAATGGAAGTCCGACTGTGGATTTTATTACATACGGCATAAGACCTGTACACACACTTAGCTGTACGATATCTAAATTTCGCTATTTGACAATCGGTCATATCGATAATATTTTTTTTTATATATATAACGAGAGGCATACAAGCATACAATCTACCTCATGTAAAGAAGTTATCGTAGCGAACGCTGGCAATACATTAAGTATCACTCGCGTGATGCCACCTCTGCAGCTAATACCACAACTCCATGAGAGCTTACTAGTGACCTCACTCACACTAGACCAACTATTTCTCTCACGTCTTCATTACGAACGCGGTCAGCAAGCGTTATGCCACAAATTTTGCGCAATGCTCGCATCTCGACCGCATTTATTCTACTTTCATGCTCTCTCTGCCATACCCAGCTCTCACTTCCATAAGTTAGCGTTGGAATTAGCACCGCGTTGTGTACAGCGAGCTGTGCCTTCTGGCTTAGATTTCGGCTGCCTAGAAGTTTACCCAACGCTCCATTCACCCTATTCCCGGCACTCACTCGTCTCTCCACATCAGCGGTGTACCTTCCATTGCTGCTAAAAGCACTTCCAAGTAGTGGTGGGCGATACAAATCGTATATAGATACAATATCTATGTATTGGTCCAATACCCGATATCTATATATCGGGCGGCACGAAAACTATATATTGGATATCGCTGTCGTGTTAACAAGTAATAACTCGTATCACCTCGCACTAAGGTACAGTACGGTACGGTACGTAACTGAATCTGAATATCTGATACTGATTCGGTCAAACAATAGGCGCGTGAAAGAATACGAGCTAGATATTTGAGTGAAACGGCTACAAGACTGATATAGACAGGTACATTTCCGTGTGAATATTCATTTTAATTTAAATATTATTTGTAGCATCCACAAGGCTTATAATTGCATTGCAAAGTTATTTTCTGAACACTTCACTTTAGTCAACGAAAATAAAACGTACACGTGTTCAATAAAGCAACTCAAACGATTATAAACTTTCCTTATACACAATAAAATTTATTTTAAATTAATTTCTTTGTTGTTAAGCTTTGTCCTTGACCGAGACGACGGTCTAACTAAATTAATAGTTTGCTCTAAATATTTTGGAATTCTATTTTTAGTTTCGTGCTTTGCTTTGCGCCGCGTAAATTGTATGTGACAGTAACTTCTCCGCTTTTTTTATCACGACTAACGTCACAAAAAGTGACACAATTAACTTTCCTAAACGTTAATTTAGACCAAAATGGATATTATTAAAAAAATGACAAAATATCCTTTTTAAAGTTTTAAATAATAAATATTATTTATCACCTTACATATTATCCTTATCAAATATCATCTTCTATCTTCATAGAAAATCATTGGATGTTAACCAATATATGTATACTGATTATGAAAATATAGATAGACATAACCGAATCGTAAAGAATCACAGTACCGTATAATATCACTTAGTTTTCAGCGTGTGGCGTATCGTAGGCTTCTGACAGATACATAGATATTGCAATATATAGTTACGATATCTGATATTCAAAACCAATATATAGATACGATTCAATATTGCGTGGTACCGATATTACCCACCCCTACTTCCAAGATATACAATCTCATTCACTTGCTCCAACACTACATCATCAACCATAATCCTAGTGTTCGTTCTGGTTGTCTCTCTTTCAAATACCATTATCTTGGTTTTCTTCGCATTCAATTGTAAGCCTTTCTTCATACAATCATCTTTCATTGTTGTAACTAGTGTTTGCAGTTCGGATGGTGATTCTGCTATTAATGCCGCATCGTCTGCATAAAGCAGGCAGTTGACCACTGAGTCACCCATTCGCATTCCCACATTCATATTTCTTATTCTCTGAAGACAACTGTCCAGATACAGGATGAACAGCCGAGCCGACAGCACGCATCCCTGTCTGACACCAATGTTGACATCAAACCAGGGCGACAAGCTGCCGTCCACCCGCACACATGCTGTACAATCCTCATAAGTGGATTGCACAGCACGAGCAGGCTACCGTCAACCCCATATCCGGGCAAAATGTTCCAGAGATTCTTTCGCACGACTCTATCAAATGCTTTCTCAAAGTCCACAAAATCGCAGAAAACCCTCTGGTCCAAAGCCAGATGCTTCTCTACGATGTTGCGGAGTGAAAAAACTTGATCCGTACATCCTCTGCCGCTTAGAAATCCACCCTGGCTAATTAATAATAATAAATATTCAACACACACACATTACAAAGCCCATCTAGTCCCAAACCAAGCACAACTGACAAACATACGTGAATATTTTTTTTTAGTAAATAATACGCTAGCTGCAGCCTGCGACTTTGTCCGCGAATATCCCCGTTTCCGGGGGAACCACTTATTTTTACTTTCTTTTTTTCCTCAGCTTCTAAGGGACATATCGTGATAGATTAGCCTATAACTTCCCTCAAAAATTGGAGTATCAAAAGTAAAAAAGAATTTTTCAAATCAGACCAGGTAGTTCCAGAGATTAGTACGTTTAAACAAACGAAAAACAAACTCTTTCTCTTTATATATTCTAATAAGAATAGATGTTATACATACAAAAACACCCTGACCAAGACAAATAGATATGTTTAAGCACAATGTTTGCTTTGTACGGGAATCGAATCTATGTACTTTGGTGTTAAAATAGCCATTGCTAGCCATTCCACCATCGGTCTCATGTAACTATTGCGTAACTTACCTGGTAACTCCAAAAAGTTCGAGGTTCTTCTTTGCCTGCCACGCATTGTATTTTGAAAGTTCAGGGGTCCAATATCTTCCACTGAGTCACAATTTGACATGGTCGATTCTCGAGACCCTCTCCGACTTGCTAGATATGCTAAACCACCTTTCATGGAACCCCTTCGCATGGGTGAACATGGTCTACTGATGCTGGTTGACCTAGTCTGCGGCGTATCATCCGTTAGGTCTGTTAGATCTGATGTAGATTTGCGGCAAACACGTGATGAAGTAGTCGTCGCTTCATCATCAGCATCATGAACTATCGCTGATGGAGTACCCGGTATAGCATCAGTCGAATCATCAGTGTGGCTTGAAACGATACTCGGAGAAGTCACCATTCTCGGTGAATTGACTGTGGAAGTAGAACCATATAGCTTTCTTGTGCGGTTGGGGGATACGTATCCAGGATTTGTATGGATATGAACCGGAGGGGGCTTTGGTGATCTGGATTTCTCTCGGCGGTTGTGTTTCAGGGATGTGGAGTAGTGAAGGGCGTGAGTGCGGTCGAAGTTGCTTGGACTGGATCGTCCGGAACGGTTCTGGGGAAAATTGAAGTGCCTTGGACTGATTGGACTTCTGTGTCCGTGAGCAATAGGGGATTTTGGAGGTTGGTTATGCTTATCATAGCTGCAACCTGATTGAGGAGTGTAATAACCTGATGATGAGGTGCTGGAAGCGATGGATGGACTTTTCTGGGGGAATATAAAGTGACGGGGACTTTTAGGAGTATGTGGTTTGGGTGATACTGGGGGATATCCACCTGGGCTGTTCACTGCCATCACGGTACCTTTACTTCACTTCTTAATGTCACACATTGCACTTCGTAATGACCTGGAAAGAAAAAAAATAGGTTAAGTCTAGTTGTGCTTGACCTTACATATCGTTGCTGACAAGTAAACTATCGACTAACGAGGGTAATAGATTGGGGTGTAAGTGGGTTACCATCATTTTAAGAACCAAAGGGAAAACCTCACCTGCTATTTTTTTTTATACAACTATCACGTTTGATGTACGGGAGCCCCGCTTAAATATTTGTTTTATTTTAATTATTTATTTATAAAGTGAATATATAACTAAATATTCTGTGAATATTTCAAGCGTCTACCTGTTGCCGTTATCAATATCGAGCAAAAAAACAGCAAAAAAAATTACGTTTGTTGTATGGGAGCCCCCTTAAACATTTATTTTATTCGTTTTTTAGTATTGTTTGTTATAGTGGCAATAGAAATACATTATCTGTGAAAATTTCAACTGTCTAACTATTACGGTTCATGAGATACAGCCGGTGACAGACGGACGGACGGACAGCGGAGTCTCAGTAATAGGGTCCGTTTTACCCTTTGGGTACGGAACCCTAAAAACGCTGAATACCTACTGGCACTGTAGAACCATATTTATATATTTTTTAAACATATCTTGGATTTATTGTATATGTACAAGTAATGAAAATTTTAATTAGTATGCTATTATAATTAGCTGCTGTGTTAGCGACAGAGATGGCAAACGGGAGTGCTTACAATACAGGAAGTACTCCTGTTTTGTAAGCTTTTATAAGGTACGGTAAGCAATTTACATCCGGTGGGCTTGTGTACTTGTATGCTTCAAGAAATAAATAAAAGAAATAAAGACGAAAATTCTTTATTTGCCATTCTTTGGGCTCGTGGAGCTACTTCGACGCGTTTTTAATTAAAATCGTATTGTCATTCACTTCTCATAGTTTATATTTTTCATTTTTTAATTTACCCGCATCTCGAAAATCACCATTGGCCAAAAAGAAATGCCGTAGGGCACTTGCCAATTCAGATCAGCTTTCAGATTCAGATTTTAGGTAAAAGTTAAATAAATATCAATGCTTGTGCTGAATCCTTTCCGGGTATTTTGTCAGTTAAATATACATTAATTCTATAATAAGCCTTTTTATATAGAATACGAGTATTTTGCATAATCCCCTTTGAAGGTTATGTTAACCTTAGGTTCATAAACATACGTCTCTCAGACACGTCCAAATTGTTAATATTGCACAGAGCGTCATATCCTGTATCATGTTTTGTTTTTTTTTACACAATGTCGGGAGACATACAAGCATACAGCCCATCTGATGTAAAGTGGCTACTACCTAAAGACCTATATTAACGCTTACAATACAGCAAGTATCGCTGGCTTCTTGCCATCCCTGCTGCTAATACAGAACACTTACTGGTAACCCCACTCACTTACAGGATCACAAAAATTTGACTGTGATTTTCTGCGAGGTAGATACTTCCCTAGCCGGGCGATTCGATGTTCCTACGTATCTTAAAAATACACCAAGACGTACAGCCGTGTTCATTCACACACATATTTGTGATGTGTGAGAATCGAATCTACGCGCTTTGGTATTAAAGCAGCATTCATTACTAATCACTCCACCATTGGGCTCGTCACCTCTTTCCGCATCAAGGCAATTACGGCCACTTGTTTGGAGGTTACGGTACGTGATTTCATCTAGAGGGGACTTCCAACACCAGGTTATTATTTTATATACCACTAAATTGACAAAAAAAAACATGATCTGCTCGATGGTAAACAGTTACAATAGTCTACAAACATTTGCAATACTAAAGTCACTGGAGCGTTGTCGGTCCTGTAAAAATTCTTTACGTCTGCTTGAAAAACCTCATCCACGAGTAATAATCCCTTGTAATCTTCAACTGTAATTTGAAATAAGAGAGAGTAAGTACGAGCTATCAGCTTTACAGTCAGGAGTAAAAAATCTTGTTGAAAACTATAGACCAATTTCCATTTTATTTACTTTGGCAAAAACTTTTGAATCTTTAATTTGTGAAGGCTTATTTGAAACAGTTTTTGACAATTCATCAGCATGGATTTGTTGCATCTAGATCTACAACTACTAACTTAGTGACCTTTACCGAATTCTTAATTAATGCTCTGGACAGTAATAAACAGGTCGATGTAGTGTACACGGATTTTAGTAAGGCATTTGATCGAGTTCCGCATAACATCTTACTGTATAAACTTTCCTGCTATGGTATTTCCGATACATTGTTAAATTGGATCGCGTCCTACTTAAGTAATCGCACATTCTTCGTTGCTGTTAATGGGTTTCAATCGCGTTGTCGAAACATTACCTCCGGAGTTCCTCAGGGATCACTCCTGGGTCCAGTTTTATTTAACCTGTTCATTAATGACATTCCAAACTGCTTGAATTTCTCTGAAATTTTCTTGTATGCCGACGACTTAAAATTCTGCAGAGATTGAAACCGTGGACGACTCCTATATCCTTCAACGCGAGCTCGACGCAGTAATCCGCTAGTATGATGTAAATGGTATGTCCCTGAATTCTCGAAAGTGTTTTTATATCCGATTCGCTAGAAAACATAACTTAATATATCATAAGTATTGCGTAGGTAACACAAAAAATCAGGAGCTGGAGCTATTTCGAGATCTAGGAGTTATATTTGATAACAAACTGACATTTGTACCCCAAATAGATGACATTAGTAAACGTGCATCTAGAATGTTGGGATTTGTCTTGAGAAATATTAAAGGATTGCGTAACACGAAAACTAAAATACTGCTGTACAACAGTTTAGTACGTAATGTTTTGGAGCACGCATCAGTTGAATGGAGACCATACTATTCTACACATTCATTAAGACTAGAACGCATACAAAAAAGATTCTTACGGCATTTAGCATTTTCCTGTGGTTTACAAAAGAAAGAATTTAGATCATATAACAAAAAACTTGCTCATTTCAAAATAACTTCTCTGACATAACGTAGAACTGTCTCGGACATTGTTTTTGTATCCAAAATTCTTAACCATAAAATTGACTGCCCCCAGTTGTTAAGCAAAATTAATTTTCGTGTTCCAAATCGTTATCCTCGTAACAAAATAACTTCACTAATTCTTCCTCTACGTAGAACAGTATTTGGTGCAAATTCCCCAATGTCAAGAATGTGTAAGCTGGTGAATGAATATAGTGACATTTTGGATATTCACTTTGACTCTCCCAATAAGCTCTTCAAAATTGTGAATGACTACCTAATTGAATAGCACCATGGGCAAAATTTTTATACATTCAGCTCATTTAGTTTAATTGAACTTCAATTGATTCGGCGTAATTTAATTTGATTTGATTTGAATCAATTTAATTTGATTCATTTAGTTTAATGTAATTGGATTTATTTATTTAAGTGTAATTCGATTTAATAACTTTAAAGTAATTTGATGTAACGTAGTTGATTTAAGCTGATTTGATCTGCTTTAATATGATTGAATTGGTTCCAAGTTATTATAATTCCTTTTGGTATAATTTTATTAATACTATTTACTAAACTTGGAGCCATAATGTGTTAAAGTGTTCGATTATTTGAGTTTAAGTAATATTAATAAATTATGGTAAATGATGTATTTACCTATAATTATTTGTTACATTTGGCTATTATGTAATACACTCTATTGTTAATGAAAGGAAAAATGTATACAAATGTTGGTAAATCAATAAATAAATAAATAAAATAAAGCCAATTTCATGTGAACGTGGTAGGTGGTGGTAGGATGCACTAACGGGTCTGGTAACTGCCGCTGAACTGGTGAAGACCCACTAAGAAATAATCGCGATCAAATAACAACAACGTGGAAGGTTGTTGTTTTTTTGCGAGTGTCTAAGGTTACCGGCACTAACAAATAAACCACTTGACAATGCATAAAAACGTAGTATTTTAACGCCTAAATATGTCAGCGATTTGAGTCTGCTGACGAATGGGAGGATATCTTAATCAATAAGCAAATTGCACCTGAGGGAGACTTTGTACAAAAGTCGTCTGCATGGGTACTTCTGTCTCATCTATTTCTACCGCCAAGCAGCTATGAATATATAGCTGTGTTCCGGTTTGAAGGGTCAGATATGGCAGAGAAATAACTGGGTACTGTGACGAAACAGTCTTAGGTCTCAAGATTACCATATTATTATATAGGAACCGCCTTATTAGACCATTAACTACACACATCAAAAGTGTCTAGGGATCAACATATATTTTTGCAATAACTTTTCTCCTGATTGATATTAATTAAAATTTTCTTTAAGGATTCATCAAATAAAGTGTTTTCGTTTGTCTACAGTAACGATAAACCAAGTCACCTTTGCATTAATAAAGAAATTTGCCATTTTCATAATAAAGGGATTTTTGACATTTGAACCACTAACATTAAAGTTCGAAAAAAAGACTGAAATAACAGTTTTCTTTAAAATTTTATTGGGTAACTTAAACTAAAATTAATAATCCGTGTTTCTACCGCGAACACTAACAACACAAGAACATCGGTTTGGCATACTCAAAATGAGTTCATCCAAATCACGCTGTGGAATGGCCGCCCATGTTCGTTGCAACAACAAAAAAAGGTCTTCTTGCGACTGGATACCCTCCATATTCGGCAGAGCTCTTCTCTGTAGCATATCCCATGCATGCTCAATCGTGTTCAAGTCTGGCGACTGAGCAGGCCAGGGCATGACATTGACGTTAACTGCGGCGAGAGTCTGTCTTACAACTCTTGCAGTGTGCGGTCGTGCATTATCATGCATTAACTGAAATAAGGGACCGATTTGCACTTGTAGAGGAACGATGACGTCTGATACAATCGTCTCAGCATAAATTTGAGCGTTGAGGTTGCCTCTGATCCAAATCAACTCAGTTCTTCCGCCGATCCAAATACCCGCCCATACCATGATGGTTCCACCACTATAAGGATGGACTTTCTGGCAGGATTTTAATCGCTGTTGGCGTCCAGGGGTTCTCCAGTGTCGTATACGTCTTGTATCCGGTCTCATACCAAAACGAGACTCATCAGAAAAGCACACGAAACGCCATTGTGCTTCTGCCCAATTTCTGTGTTCAAGAGCCCATTGATATCGAATCCTACGATTGTGCATTGCTATAGGTGGTACCCTTAGCGGTCTTCGGGAATGAAGGTTCACTTCATGCAAGCGGTTTCTGACTGTTTGGTCGCTAATTAAGTTCCCTGAAGAGTGATGAAGCGTCACGGCTAACATCATGGCGGTTATTGTTGGAGCTCTTCGAGTTGTGATTTGAATGTATCGGTCTTGTCTCCGTGTGGTGCAGCGATACCATCCTCCATGGCGCTCAGCCACGGTACCAGTGCTTCGGTAACGTGTCCAAAGTCGACTGATAACACTCTGACTTGTATTCAGAGCTAAAGCCACAGTACGTTGCCGGGAACCAGCTTCTATCATCGTTAGTGTTCGCGGTAGAAACACGGATTATTAATTGTTTAAGTTACCCAATAAAATTTTAAAGAAAACTGTTATTTCAGTTTTTTTTTCGAACTTTAATGTTAGTGGTTCAAATGTCAAAAATCCCTTTATTATGAAAATGGCAAATTTCTTTATTAATGCAAAAGTGACTTGGTTTATCGTTACTGTAGACAAACGGAAACACTTTATTTGATGAATCCTTAAAGAAAATTTTAATTAATATCAATCAGGAGAAAAGTTATTGCAAAAATATATGTTGATCCCTAGACACTTTTGATGTGTGTAGATTGACGTCACATCTAACAATAGCTACATAATGTCAATAAAAATATTTAACATATTGCCTGATGTATTTAAGGAGTTGCCACTGCCTAAGTTTCGCAAACTATTGACAAACTGGCTTTGCGACAGGTGTTTTTACAGTGTTCATGAATATTTAGAATATAAATAAATATTATTTTATTTAAATACCTTATAGTTTATTATTAATTGACACACAAGAATATTGTTGACATAATAATAATTATTTTACTGCGGTATGGAATCACCCAATTGACATCAGGTTTCATATTTTAATTATTTCTTATTTCATTTCATTAACATTACGTAATTAATTGATATTAACAATTATTATTTTGTTTCCGGAAATTGTGATTTATTGATTATTACTTATATTGAACGGAAGGTAACATTTTGACATGGTTACAATTACTATGATTGTTATTAGCTTTTTTACTGGTAACTAATTTTAGAAATTAATATATCTAATCTACCTATATTTAAATACGGTGACTGCTTTCTAGTTAAGTACCTTTATAGTAATTCTGTTCTCATGTAAGTGAATTTGTTGTAATCTTTAATGATAATAAATTCTTTGAACCTTTATTTTATGCATGTAATTTATTGTACGCCTGGAAAGGTATGATTTGGTGAAACAAATCACTTTCTTTAAGAACGCATTGTACCCAAATTAATACAATAAAGAATTCTTATCTTATCTTATTGACAGCGCGCGAGTAACATCCCCGTGGTGTTGCGAGCGTCAATAGGCTGCGGTGACCGCTTACCATCTAATGCGGGCTTGTTTGCCAATCTAGTTGCATAAAAAAAGTCGATAAGTGACGCGATGTTGATCCGTGAACTAATCAATCAGAGATGCACTTTCTACTTTACCCCCCGACCCGTAGCGATGAATTGAGTCATTATTGCAAAATAGTCTCACCGGTTCTATATAGGCTATTTTCTTCATTGTTATCGGTAACTCCTGAATAGCTGCTGTGTTAGTGCAAGTTTATGGACTGTAGTACACACACATTGACACATTACTATTGTGTACCGAAGTTGCATCAACTTATTCCGCGCGGCGCGCACACCCAGCATGGAACTAATATTATTTATTGTTTACGTACCGACTTTTTGTACGCGTCCACTAAATGTAAATGTATATTTGTAAGTTCTCATTAGAAGTGAATTTGTAGATTCTTTTATGAGAATAAATTTCTTTAACCATATTATTCTTTGTATTGCAAACGCTTTAACACTACAATAAACACTTTACGTCAGGAGGCCGTTGGTTTCTTTGCCTCCCGATATTGTATAAAAAAAAATAACCTCACTTCACGCCACTTCAGCTAATCAGCTTAACATTAGCAACTCCAATTCTAAATCGAATTCCCTTATTCAAGATTCTATTGTCTTGGAGGAATCGAAAAGCTTTGAAAAATAAAAGTGATATACGACCAGTAAACCCTCTTAATGGTCAGGGTCTGACTCTCTGCGAAGAGAAGCTAGGTATGGAAATATTGAAACAAGATAATATTTTCACCATGTTTATGCTATACTGGGTGACAAACAAGCATATGAAGTGATTACCGTACTTTAGAAGTTAGCTTGCTTTTTTTCTATAGGTACAACAGCGGGAGGCATTCAAGCATACATCCCATCTGATGTAAAGTGGTTACCGTAGCAGCCTATGAGTCTAACACAACAACTCCTTAGGAGCTTACTTGCAGGAACACAACAACCCTCCAGGGAAATTTCTTCCAGGTTTGTGATGTTCCTGCAACTGCCTGTTATTCTCTTCACTTCTTATTTAGCTGCGGTTTTTTGTGGGGCGTAGGTACTTTCTCAGACGTCATGCTTTAATGCGCCCTTCTTCTCTTACATAAGGCGAATCACTAGCGCGCTAGGACACCGGCCGCTGACAGAACAACTCCACGCGAGCTTTATGGTGATTCACTCGCAGCACAACAACCCCGTATGATGGAATCGGGCTTCCCTTTATAGCTGTTACCTATCTGCTATGAGTAACGTTTACTAATCGCCCGGGCACACCACTTTCAACTAAGGGTTGCCTTTGATTCTAAAAATGATTCTTAGCCACTTACATTCCAATACTTCCAACTTCACCTAATAATAAAAATCAATCTTCCCCTTTATAGTTCTTGCAATATTCAAATTCCAGAAGCAATAAACTGATATGAAATGAAAAATGTCATGGAAATACGTCTACAATGATACTTATGATACAAAGTATCATAAGTATCATTATAGACGTATTTCCATGACATTTTTCATCAAATTGTACCTATATTATGTTTATTACATTTCATTATTTATTTTTAAATGCGACATTGCGACTAAATTTAGCAAGTGAAGAAGCACCTTGCGGGCCAGCATGGTAGCGTCAACTGACAGGACGCTGTAGTCCTTTGTCAGTTGCCGCTGCAATTTGGGCTCCTCGTTTCGCTTACCAACAGGCGAAGAGGAGCCACTATGCTGAGCCAATATATAAAAAGAAAATCACATTTTCGTAATCATTAAAATGAGCTTACGTCAAATTCCTTTACAGACTTGAAGCATGTTGCATTCTTCCAGTTCTAGATACACTAAACTGCTTTGGAATCCGAAATATCCTGGAAATGCGTCCACGGTGGCGCTTATGATACAGACACCCCCAAATTCCTGTATTATTTTTGATATATTTCACATAAAAATTCCCTAATTCCAACAAAGCTGTCATATTTATTTACAAATATTATGATTAATTATCATATTTTGTTTTTCTCGAATGCAATTTCGAAACTATAAAGCCATTATTTGTGAAAGAATTCATGGCATGCGTATAGAGACAGCTGGGTCAAATCAGTGAGGGCTTGGAAATTAATTATAGGGAGATATAACACGTTAAGCATTCCACAGTGTTGTATCTGGCCTATGTTTCTGGTTGGATAGTTGCGACATTGTGATATGCCGCATGTATGTCATAAGCGATAGCGATTTAGCATTGTGTAGTACTGTTAGAGGTGATAAATCGATTTTGTTGTTTTCTGGGACAAGTGGGATTTTACCTGATAAACAAAAAAATCGGCTAGTATGCAAAAAAACATATAATTAATACTTATTAATATATATTTTTTAAAACATTAATATTTTTGTGAACGACAAATGATTTGCCAATACCCAATGAAACAACAGATATAAAATGCGAAAATGGACGGATGTAAAAACAATGGGTGAATTATCTGGTGTACTGTTTAGAAACATATAATGATATACCTGATGACCTAACACATAGTTTTAGAAATCATAACTTCTATAATTGTCGTATAGAGTTATAGACCCAATGTATTGTTATTTAAAAAAAAAATGTATATTAGCGTACAAACTCTACCCCGCAACCATTTTATCTATCATTTTACATAACATTCGAATTAAACAAGTTTTAATTTTTATAATATCCATAAATATCTTCAATATATGGAGAATTCAAACTCATTACAAACACTACTCTTCGTGGTTGGATTTTAAAATGCAAGCAAAAAATTTGTTGTCGCTATTATCATCGTATTTATACACCGCAGCTGTATATGGCCTACATCTTATGACTTTCGCCACCCGAAATCGTCACATGCCAAGGGATCGACCGGAGCTAATTTATCTTCAACGAGCGTTCGCTACATCCAGTGTCCAGATATCATCCACATCAAAGTAATCGACGTCTATTCATTGAGCTATATATATATATACAAGAGTCACTTGGTTCTTTTAAGCGTGTTAATAAGTGTACTTGTGCAATCTTTTTGCAGCTGTTACGTTATTCTAATGATCCGTCCTAATTTTTTGGAGATTGGTGTTATAACTCGAGCTCGGTGGCGCAGCGGTGGAACGCGCTGTTACGCTACTTTGACATCAACGCTCGTGGGTTCGATCCCTACACAGTACAAACATTTGTGTGCATGAACGTGTCTGTTTGTATTGGTCTGGGTATTTACTACTATATTACTACTATGTATAATAAGTATGTATTTAGAAAAAAAAATGTATTTACGTATGTTTATCAGTTGTCTAGTACCCATAGCACAAGCTTCGCTTACTTTGGGGCTAGGTGGCGCTGTGTAATTTGTCCGACAAAATTTATTTATTATTAAACTACGAGTATCTCTAGAATATTTTTTTATACGACTACAGTAGCAATCAAGCATACCGCCTGCCTGATGATAAAGAGTCACCGTAGCCTTTTGACATTTGCAACACCAGGGGTGTCACCCATGCGTCGCCGACCTTCTAAAAACCTCTTCACGCATTTCTTGAAGTATTAGGTAATATCTGCTACTCGTAAAAATTAACCGATGTTACTTTTATTATAGTGGCCCTTTTTACCGTAGTGCCCCAAAAGAGGGAGTGTTCTCTTTTTATGGTTCACATACATAGTGTACATCACGTACGTATGGAAGCGAGAGCTGGGTATGGCAGAGAGAGCATGAAAGTAGGATAAACGCAGTTGAAATGCGAGCGTTGCGCAAAATCTGTGGTGTAACGCTTGCAGACCGTATCCGCAATGATGAGGTTAGAAGCAGAGTTGGTCTGAAGGAGAGCGTCGGTGTTAAAATAAGAAGAGGCATGCTCCGTTGGTTCGGACATGTAGAAAGAATGCAGGATGAAAGAATGACGAAGCAGATATACAATGCAAAAGTGGAAGGATGTAGAGCCGAGGAAGGCCATGATTTACCTATCATGATCAGATTGGTCGTGTTCTATCAGAAGGTGATGTCAGGAGCCCTAGAAACCGGCGAGTGTGCATGAAAAGAGCAATGAATGTGAAAGAAGCGAGTGAGGTATGTAAGGATCGAGTCGCATGGCGCTCGGTTCTCTCTGCCTACCCCGTAAGGGATTTGGCGTGAAGTTATAGATAGATAGATAGACGTACGTAAAGTCGTAAGCTGCTTTATTCTATCATAAAAAGATAAAAAGTAAAATAATATAAAGAAAAATTCTTTATTTGCCATTGGGCCGTCGCGATCACTTAGATATTTTTAAAATAATCGATTCATTGTATTTTATTAATTTCTCATAGTTCCTATTTTTTAATTACTATCATTTCGAAAATGACCATCGGCCAAGAAGAACTGCCCAAAGAAACTTGCCAATGTAGGTCTTCTTTCAATTGATATGACAATAAATCTGTCAGTATAACAATATAATGATAATGATGATGTCGAGTGATAAAATAATAAAACCAGTTGAGAATGCGCAAGCTTGCATTGCCAGAGGAACACCTGGCTCGTCAATGTCGTCGTCGTAACAATACATTTTTTTTTTTATTTGTCGGCCATTTTGGCCATGTTCCTCAAGAGATAGGTGTTTGGTGTTCCTGAACATTCCTATTCTACTTTTTTTATGCTGAATCCGAATCTGAAGTCAAATTTCGAATATTCGAAAACAAATGCACACACAGACAAACGCACAAACAAACATGTAGATTTGATATAGGAACGTTGTTCCTTAAAAGTTATGCATCTACTGCATCATTTCCAGACCTTGCCAGTTACATATACATCGATTCTACAAGCCCTTTTACAAAGAGTATTTATAATGTGCCTTTTGAAGATATTATCAGGATAGGACAGAACTGTTCCAAGGAATTTATTGTAAAATCGAATACAATTTACAACAAAAGATTTACCAGTCTTAACAAGCTGATGCATAAATTCTAAACGCCTTAACTGATACAGATTTATGAGGTATCTTTAGAATCCCCACATTATCCCGGGTAATATAGGCTACATAATATATGTGACACCAGGATAACAATATATTTTATGATCTAGGTATATTGTGCAGACTGAAGAAAAAAAAACTTTCAAACCTATCGAGTGGGATACCAAAATAAAGGGATTTGAATCCCAACAATGTATTCGACGATACAAAGAAAAAAAAACTTTCAAACCTATCGAGTGGGATACCAAAATAAAGGGATTTGAATCCCAACAATGTATTCGACGATACAATATACTCGTATTGGCCGCCATCAGTAACAGAAGATGAAAATCACTATTACCCTAGCTGCTATGACCGTCTCTACGCTTGGTCACCATCAGTGATAGAAGATAAATATCACTGTTAAACTGGCTGTTGTAACCGTCTCTACGCTTGGCCACTGTCTCTTATAGAAGATGAACATCACTGTTACCCCAGCTGCTGTGACCGTCACTATGCTTGGTCATCATCTGTGATAGAAGATGAATATCAACTGTTACCCCGGCTGTTATGACTGTATTAACGCTTAGTCATACGTGCTTTCGCTCTTTCTGTATACATAACTAGTTACAGCTACTGCCCGCGACTTCATTCGCGCGTATCCCTGTATACCGTGGGAACCCTTTTTTCCTACTTTCTTCTGAGGGTCTTACCGTAATGTTCAATAACCTATAACTTTCCTCAAGAATTGGGCTATCAAATGCATAAATAATTATTTAAGTACTACTAGTAGTTTCAGAGTGCGTTCAAACTAACAAACAATAAATTGAGAAGCGTCTGGAGAAGGATACGTACCTGATATTGACTGTTACAACAAATAATGTTAGCACCATATGTATTGTAATAATCAGTATTTACATAAAGTAATTTTGATTTTAAGATTATTTTTATTATACCACGTTGAATCATGGTATATTAAGATGTTTGCCCTTTTCCTTTTCGATTGCAAACCCCCGAGGCGCGAGTGTGTAAAGCTTAATGAAAAAATTCCGTAACAATGGAGATCATTATAGAAAACCATTTTAAGAAAATGCCTTTAAAATTATTTTTGGATAAATAATATTTCATTCTTAAAGTTAGTACCATTTTAAGAGTTCCGTAGCTCATAAGAAAAAGCAGAACCTTTATAGGATCACTTTATTGTCTAGTTAATAGATTCAGGCGTTACTTTGCGAAAGTCAAATCTATATGCAATTTGATCCAACCTGCTTTGCGTGCTTCCGCCACCAATTAGTTCATGCGGCCTAGCGCCGGCCGGCACCCACCCACTACTGTTAGTACTTGGTACATGCCGACGCTGCCATGGCTGCTCCGGTAGTCTCTGCTTCGGCTGCTGCGGTCGTCCGTCATCTGGAACAGAATCCGCATGCCCCCACCACCACCGTCGCTGCCACGACTGGCCTGGTCGTCGCTGCGACACGTGTTTCGCCTCTCCACGAGGCATCATCAGGCGTTGTAGACGTTAATCGTAAGAATAACATGCTACAAGTGACAAATCCACCGCAGTGCCGTCCCTTATATTGAATTGAGGGTGGAGGTGGATGGTGTGAGCGAAAAGATATTTAATAGTGGGGAATGGTTTACGTCAGTCTGTTTGTTCATGAGACTAATTTTAGAATTTTTATGTTTATTAATTTCTAATTGTTCCCTAATATTTAGTTTTAAACCTTTGTCTATGGTGTGTAAAATTTGATATGTATTACAAAGGACATAACTTATCCCCCACTAATACATATCAAATTTTACACACCATAGACAAAGGTTTAAAACTAAATATTAGGGAACAATTAGAAATTAATAAACATAAAAATTCTAAAATTAGTCTCATGAACAAACAGACTGACGTAAACCATTCCCCACTATTAAATATCTTTTCGCTCACACCATCCACCTCCACCCTCAATTCAATATAAGGGACGGCACTGCGGTGGATTTGTCACTTGTAGCATGTTATTCTTACGATTAACGTCTACAACGCCTGATGATGCCTCGTGGAGAGGCGAAACACGTGTCGCAGCGACGACCAGGCCAGTCGTGGCAGCGACGGTGGTGGTGGGGGCATGCGGATTCTGTTCCAGATGACGGACGACCGCAGCAGCCGAAGCAGAGACTACCGGAGCAGCCATGGCAGCGTCGGCATGTACCAAGTACTAACAGTAGTGGGTGGGTGCCGGCCGGCGCTAGGCCGCATGAACTAATTGGTGGCGGAAGCACGCAAAGCAGGTTGGATCAAATTGCATACTTTATTGTCTGTTTGTCAAGACTCTCCTCAGGGGCAAGTGGAGCTGTCAAGTTGAAATTAATATCAAATACTCAGCAATCCCTTCGAGCAGTAAGAAAATCAAACTTCTAAGTCAGCGCAATCAAATGATATGGCCGTTTATGCCCCGTTTATGCCGCATATTTTTACCCCCGGAATGGAATCAAAACCTAAATGGTTCCTACACTTTCCGTTGATCTAGAATCATGAAATTTGGTAAGAAGCAATATCCCATGGCACAAGTAAAGGAAAGCATCAGAAAACCGTTAATTTATAGTTACATCAGTTAAAAATGTTTTATTTTTCGAAAATATTTTTTTTGCGTTTATATATATATATATATATGTATATTACGACTATTTGCTTATTATTGAGCGGTGTACAGGTACAACCTTCCTAACTCCGTCAAAGGCACGGAATCATTTAGGTGATACAAATGTTTCCTTAGTTTCTGTTTACTGCAACGTAAACTTGACCTTTTGCGAAAATACGTTTGCCAATACCAAAGTGAAACCAAAGTGTAAGTACATGAATTTAAACTCAGCAAAGTGAAACCACAATCTACGACGTTTGTTCTCACGTGTCTGCCCATTCGGTTATAATTACATATATATCACAGTGCCACGAGATTTTTAATACAATTATCATTTGCCCACAATTTGTACTGTTTACAAATATATTAACAAAATTTAAATCAGAACTGCTGATATACATATAGCGCTAAATTCTAATGTATGTGTAATACATTTTTTTTATTTATTTATTTATTTATTACTACTGAACGAATGAATTATTTTAAAAATAAAATCTAAGGTACCTCGTACTGATTTTAAATGTCCTTTAAGATGCAACTCCACATTGTTGCAATAAAATATGCTTACTTGAAAAACCTCGCATTTATTTAAAAAGACCTTTAAAATTATTGTTTTATGACATTGTTTCAATGAATATCATTTTCTTCGTTACTATTGTTACCGCTGCAAGCACCTTAGTAGTCCATATGGCGGAAGAACTACCGATTACATTGTTTAGCGACTTTTTTTTTTATTCTGCCGCGGGAGGCATACAAGCATACGGTCCACCTGATGTAAAGCGGGTACTGTAGCCTAATAACACTTGCGATATATTAAGTATCACTCGCGCAATGCCTCCTCTGCTGCTTACACAGCCACTCCTTGAGAGCTTACTGGTGCCCTCACTCACACGCAGGAACACAACAACCCTCTAGGGAGTTGTTATTTGGCTGCGGCTTTCTGTGTGGTGGAGGTACTTCCCCAGATGGGCTGCTTTGATGCGCGCTACGTCACCGACTTATTAATAGTCCTCCAAATTTAACTAAAAATATAGACAAGACGATAAAATATATCTTGACGAGCTGGGTGGCGTAGCGGTTAATAACGCGACTTTGTCACCGACGCTCGTGAGTTCGATTCCCAAGCATGGCAAAAATTTGTGTGCATGAATATGTTTGTTTGTCTTGGTTTGGGTGTTTTTAACAGAGGTGTATCGCATAAAAGCAGCACGCCTGATGTAGTATCTGTAATAACAACTCCCTGGGAAAGTAGTTGTGTTCCTGCGCGTGAGTGGGGTCACCAGTAACTTCCTAATGAGTAGCTGTGTTAGTAGCAGAGATACTTAATTATTGCAACCGTTTATAGACTACGGTAACTGTGGACCATATGCTTCTATGCTTCGCGACCTAATAAAAATAAACCTAATAAAAAAAATGAACAAAATAAAAATAACTTCAACAATGAAAAGATAAGCAGCGTATAATGTACCAAAATGAAATCCCCCAGCAACATAAATTGAATATTCGATTAAAACATAATTATGAACCAAAACCCTAATAGCATTAGGTGCAATTTCGTTATTGCTTGGGGATAGAGCGTACGAGATTAGGGCACGTTGAAGAGTGATCGATCACCTTGTACTTTCTTCGGGATATCATGAAGATTATGCCTATTCATCTTCTAACGCGTGATTTTTTATACTATTATTTGTCTGTAGACGGGTTTTATAATCTTTTTTTTTTATACAACTTTTGAAGTCATACAAGCATACGGGTTAACTTTTGACGAGCTCGGTGGCTCAGTCGTGAAAGACGCGACTTTGACATCAAAAGTGCTCGTGCGTTCGATTCCCACACAAGACAAACATTTGTGTGCATGAACATGTCTGTTTGTCTTGGTCTGGATATTTTAAGAGAGGAGGGCGCATCAAAGCAGCCCGTCTTGGGAAGTACCACCACCTCACAGAAAACCGAAGCCAAATAACAATTCTCTAGAGAGTTGTTGTGTTCCTGCGTGTGAGTGAGATCACCAGTAAGCTCCCAAGGAGTTACTGTGTAAGCAGCAGAGAAGGCATCGCGCGAGTGATACTCAATATATTACACGCGTTAATAGGCTACGGTAAATGCTTTACAGCAGGTGGACCGTATGCTTGCATGACTCCCAACGTTATATAAAAAAAAAAATAACGAATGTAAAGTATTTACCGTAACCCATAAATCAATAATACTCTCGATTGCGCCCGCCCTCACAAAAACGTTGTGTTTTAGCGCTTAAATATCTCTGCGATTCAAACCTACTGTCCAATACGAGGATATTTTAACCAATAAGCCAATAAGTGTCGCGATGTACATCCATAAACTAGCCATAAGAGTTGCAGAATGTGCACTCGACTCGTAGAGGTGAATTTAGTTACTATGAAAAATGGGCTCTCACTTGTTCTGCATAGAGTATTTATTTCAAGACTAAAATCGAACGATTACTATATAAATATGACATACGCCTTGAAATTTATTTTAATTATATAAATAAAAAAATACTCTTTTATATAGTATGGTATGTATAGTATTCGTCCATTTCATTGTGAGAAGTTTCCAAATGGCATGCCAGCTGGCGAAGTACTTCTAAATGTTATTATGTAAGTAATAATTGACTATCTCATTATGTACTGTGGGTAAAAGTTTGTGATAATAAAGAAATTTTAAATGAATCAATGAACTTATATATCAGGATTTGCGAAGTGACAACTTCTTATGGGAGGGTAAACCGCTTCGTCACGTAACGCGTTACGGCG
Organism: Pyralis farinalis; assembly: GCA_947507595.1. Taxonomy (NCBI): domain Eukaryota; kingdom Metazoa; phylum Arthropoda; class Insecta; order Lepidoptera; family Pyralidae; genus Pyralis; species Pyralis farinalis. The sequence continues at coordinate 8,852,180 of OX382282.1, read as the reverse complement.
CCAGTCCGTCTGGCTTCCCTTTCGCTCACGCATACGGCAGCTTTAATTATATGTAGATTAGTTTAAGTTATCACTACTGTCGGGCGTCCCGAGATGCACACGTTTTTAGGGTTCCGTACCCAAAGGGTAAAACGGAACCCTATTACTGAGACTCCGCTGTCCGTCCGTCCGTCCGTCCGTCCGTCGGTCACCAGGCTGTATCTCATAAACCGTGATAGTTAGACAGTTGAAATTTTCACAGATGATGTATTTCTGTTGCCGCTATAACAACAAATACTAAAAAATAGAATAAAGTAAATATTTAAGGGGGCTCCCATACAACAAATGTGATTTTTTTGTCCGTTTTCATTCGATATTCATAACGGCAAGAGGTAGACGCTTGAAATATTCACAGAATATTTAGTTATATATTTACTTTAAAAATAAATAATTAAATTAAAATAAAACAAATATTTAAGGGGGGCTCCCGTACAAAAAACGTGATTTTTTTGCCGTTTTTATAGATAATGGTCCGGAACCCTTCGTGCGCGAGTTCGACTCGCACTTGGCTGATTTTTTAATCAAGTGTCAGACTATATAAAATCACTATATGAAACCAATTTAAAAAGAATCGGAAATATTATTTGATGTACAAGTGATTCTTTAATTTACATTAATCCTTTAATAGAACTGCTATGCTGCTACTACTAATCACACGAAAAAAATCGCCCAAGTGCGAGTCGGACTCGCGCACAAAGGGTTCCGCACCATTATCTATAAAAACGGCAAAAAAATCACGTTTGTTGTATGGGAGCCCCCTTAAATATTTATTTAATTCCATTTTTTAGTATTTGTTGTTATAGCGGCAACAGAAATACATCATCTGTGAAAATTTCAACTATCTAACTATCACGGTTCATGAGATACAGCCTGGTGACAGACGGACGGACGGACGGACGGACAGCGGAGTCTCAGTAATAGGGTTCCGTTTTACCCTTTGGGTACGGAACCCTAAAAAGGTAATTAACATAAGAAAAATAACTATCTATCTATATATAACTTCACGCCAAATCCCTTGCGGGGTAGAGAGAACCGAGCGCCACGTGACTCGATCCTTACATAACTCACTCGCTTCTTTAACATTAATTGTTCTTTTCATGCACGCTCGCCGGTTTCTAGGGCTCCTGATATCACCTTCTGATAGAACACGACCAATTTTGTATGTATGTATATGTACGTATATCTTCACGCCAGGTCCCTTGCGGGGTAGGTAGAGAAAAGCGAGCAATAAGTCTTGGCCTTCCTCGGCTCCTACATCCTTCCACTTTTGCATTGTATATCTGCTTCGTCATTTTTTCATGCTGCATTCTTTCTACATGTCCGAACCAATGGAGCATGCCTCTTCTTATTTTAACACCGACGCTTTCTTTCAGACGAACTCTGTTTCTTACATCATCATTGCGAATACGGTCTACAAGCCTTACGCCACAAATTTTGCGCAGAAAAATAACAATAACTAATAATATATTACATACATATATACCATCACGTCTGTGCCCGATTGGTGTAGGTGGTAGGTGTAGGTGTACATATATATTAATATTGTATATTCATCTTACTTACAGTTTACTTAAAGAGTGTGTATAACATAAGTACAATTTAGTACATGTTGGTATTTTTGGATATATTCATAAGGCCAAGAGAGTTTCTCATAACATAGAAAACTTATCTTATACTTTCTTTCGTGGTGATAATATAAGTCTTTTACACCCGATACAGTAAGGATACGGTTAGATCCTGGTATCTCATGAACACATTGGTGAATCCATCGGCTTATGTACCAGTGGACCAGAAAGAAAGACATAGATATTAGATTCTCCGTGTGAATGAATATTTTGATGTTTCACAGCTGAACACCTATTACGGCCTTGCAATACCGTGACGGGACAGCTCGATGGCATCGTTGCGCGTGTCATTCTAACCAAACACGCGGGTTAAGCAACGTCGGCCGCAGCCTGTCTATGGATGGGTTTTTCTATCTCGAGTTTCCCCGTGCTTCGGAGGGCACGTTAAGCCGTCGGTCCCGGCTGTAGTCGATAGATGAAAGTCGTTAAGCTGAGTCAGTGGCCCTCGGGCGGCTTGAAAACACTGGCCCCCGCCAATCAGCATTTGAGCAGCGTGATGGAGTATGCTCTAAACCTTCCTTTGAAGGGAGGCCCGTATCCCTGCAGTGGGATGAGTAAGGTTTGATGTGGAATACCGTGACAAAAACATGTGAATGAATCACTATTATTTTTCTTCTTCGTAGCTGCATCCCGTTTTCTAATCCTTTACGATTGGGTTCGCTTAAGCCTAAGGATTTGGCGAAGACATTGATTATTACATGGAGCGGCTGTCTGACTTCCACAACCCAGAGAGAAAATCAGACCTTTCGTAGGTGAGGTCACACGGCTTTCGAAATATAATTATTTGCGGGGTTCCTCACGTTTTCCTTCACCGCCAAGCAAGTAACAAATATGTACCTACGTAAATTCAAAAACACGAATTTATTGGTAAATGACAGGATTCAAATCGCGGACCAGTTGATCAATAGGCTGGTTCTTAATCCACTGGGCTATCACTGCTCAAACTAATTACTCTTATTATTCCTACTTTTTCGTAGCAAAGTTTCAGTTTTTTTTTTTTGACAAATTACACACCGCCACCTAGCCCCAAAGTAAGCGAAGCTTGTGTTATGGGTACTAGACAACTGATAAACATACGTAAATACATTTTTTTTTGTACGTGTAACGTGTAACATACTTATTATACATAGAAAATACCCAGACCAATACAAACAGACATCAGTTTTCTCTTACTCTTTGCTTTACATACGAAAAGAGGGAGGGAGGTAATCATTATCTTTTTTATTTAAAGGCACCTACTGAATGTAACAAACATAAACAACTATGTTGAAGATGCGGAGGATATCCGCAAGTTATGTTTACTATCTATCATCGTATAATATTCACAAACGTCCCTCCATTCTTGCAGATAGGGCTGGCAAAATCTGTTACGACGCAATTTTTTTTCTATACGAGATTGGATGCCAAATAATCTTCGCCCCGCTTAATGTGAAAGGGTTACCATGGCAACAATTATAGCTCATACGTTATCAACCCTACTTTTAATGCTGTAATTCCTTGAAGCTTCCTGGTAGATTGATCCACTCATAGAAATATAAATATCCTCTAGGGTGTCATGTTTCACGACGATATTTCATACATTTTTTTTTAATACAACATGAGAAGTGTTTGAAATATTCTACTAGAGGCACTAACTACTTACACTCTATTTCAATTACGAAGTCTCATTAAAAATTATAAATATGTTAATTTAATACAGTATGTATAATGTCACGCCAAATCCCTTGGGAGGTAGGCAAAGAGAACGCCACATTTATTTTGAATACAACTAGATTGGCAAACAAGCATGCGGCCCGCGTTAGATGGTAAGCGGTCACCACATCTCTTTGACGCTCGCAACACCACAGGGATGTTACTCGCGCGATGCCAGTCTTGGGACCTAAGGCTGTTTCGTCACAGTACCCAGTAATCTCTCTGACATATACTCACCCGTCAAACTGGAACACAGCTATATAAATATAACTGCTTGACGGTAGAAATAGGTGAGACAGAGGTACGCAGACGACTTTTGTACAAAGTCTCCCTCTGGTAAAATAACTCCATCCCTACATACCTCACTCGCTTAATTAACATTAATTTCTCTTCTCATGCACTAAGACTCCTGACATGACCTTCTGATAGAACACGATAAATTTGGTCATGGTAGGTAAGTCTTGGTCTTTCCCGGCTTCTACATACATCCTTCCACTTTTGCGTTATGTATCTGTTACGTAATTCTTTCTTCCTGCTTTCTTTCCACATATCCGAACCAACAGAAGCCTCCTCTTATAAACACCGACGCTTTCTTTTAGTCCAACTTTGTTTATAACATCATCTATCTCTATCTATCTATAACTTCACGCCAAATCCCTTACGGGGTAGGCAGAGAGAACCGAGCGCCACGCGACTCGATCCTTACATACCTCACCCGCTTCTTTCACATTCATTGCTCTTTTCATGCACGCTCGCCGGTTTCTAGGGCTCCTGATATCACCTTCTGATAGAACACGACCAATCTGATCATGATAGGTAAGTCTTGGCCTTCCTCGGCTCCTACATCCTTCCACTTTTGCATTGTATATCTGCTTCGTCATTCTTTCATCCTGCATTCTTTCTATATGTCCGAACCAACGGAGCATGCCTCTTCTTATTTTAACACCGACGCTCTCTTTCAGACCAACTCTGCTTCTAACCTCATCATTGCGGATACGGTCTGCAAGCTTTACACCACAGATTTTGCATCATCATCGCGAATATATCATATAAATAATAACATCGTTATTTTTATTACAGTAAACATAAGTAAATTCAATAATGTTGATTTACTGATATAAACAAAGACTATTTATTTATATATGTATAACGAGTACATTCGTATCGGTGGTGAATCGTTATGAAAGTTTGAAATTGGGACGGATGAAGTATAAACAACGCATAATAGGCCTAATACCTAAATGAAATGCAAACGTATTAAAACGTGTTAACAGTTTTCGTAAAAAAGAAACTTAACTGTAAGTCAAAATGCCGACGACGGCAAAAAAATACACCTTGCCAAATTAATAACGCAAAGAAAAATATTGATAATATTTATCTCGCAAATGGCAACCCTACGAGCAGTAAATTGAGGCAGCGTCGCCTGCTCTCGGCACAATTTGCCGTCTCTCAAACATGATAAATATGACGCTGGTGGTTTTTATCGGCACATACTCGTGTGGTATACATACTAGTAGGTATCTCTATCGATGAAAGTTCCTAAAATAACAACGATTTTGAACCGTTCTTCCTCACCAACGAACATTTAAATTTCAAATTAAAGGATACAAAACTACAATATGTTAGCTATTAGTGTGTCGATTTTGGAGTTTCTCACTATTACTGTCTAAACGCTAGCTGGATGACATCAGTCTACCCCAAACGGCAATTTTGAGGGTAATGGGGCTCCGCTGGCTATCGCAGCTCTGCCAAATATGTACATGTACATAAATGTTAAAATCACGAGTTTAATGGTATTCAATTCGTATTTTCGCATTTATGTAGGAGCCGAGGAAGACCAAGACTAACCTACCATGACCAAATTGGTCGTGTTTTATCAGAAGGTGATGTCAGGAGCCTTAGGAACGAGCGTGCATGAAAAGAGCTATGTGAAAGAAGCGAGTGAAGTATGTAAGGACCGTGTCTTATGGCGCTCGGTTCTCTCTGCCTACCCCGCAAGGGACCTGGCGTGTACATACATGCCCGGCTTCGAACTAGATCAGTTCTTTATCCACTAAGCTATCAATGCTTTAATTTCGCCATGTCTGTAACAAAACATCCTGGGTAGCGAACTGTGGTAGAATCCCAATCATGCAGTTCGAATGAATGGATTTTAATTTGTTGCGAGTGGTACGATAAAGGAATTCAAAGGCGGATGTAAATCGAACAGTGATACCTAGTAAGGCAATTTTATTGGAAACAAATCGTCCGCCTAGTTATTGCGATGCTTAAAATCAAAATTCAAAATTAAGAGAGATTGGCGCATCAAAGCAGTCCGTCTGGGGAACTACCTCCACCTCACAGAATACCGCAGCCTAATAACAAATCCCTAGAGGGTTGTTGTGTTCCTGCGTGTGAGTGAGGTCACCAGTAAGAGCTTACTGGGAACCCAAGGAGTTGCTGTGTACAGTGGAGGCATCGCACGAGTGATAATTAATATATAGCAAGCGTTAATAGGCTACGATACCCGCTTTACATCAGATAGGCCGTATGGTTGTATGTCTCCCGACGTAGTATAAAAAAAATTCGCTCGTTACATTTTTACGTCATATCCTAGGACAGAATTTTGGCTAAGTGCTAATGAGAGTGATACCCAATCGAAGAGCTATGGTAAATTGGGACGTTTTGCGGTAAACGCACATACTTTTGTCTTGGATAGTTTAAAAATGGTTAATATCATGATCTTACAATACGGACAGGCACTCATTTCCACCTCTGTGTCTCCTGTGTAGCCAGAATTAACAGCGGTGACCACCAAAAAGGCAATGAACAGTGAAGTTCATTGCTGTCCCGAGGGTTAAACTACAGATGCCTTGGAACTCACAATGAATTTAATCAGAAGAAATTTGTAGGAGTAGGAAGTTTTGTGTTACATGAGGCGAAGAAGATAATATTTTTTTCTTTTGTTAAAATAAAGTGCTTGCGTATTTCCGCGGAAAGTTCGACACCCATCCATTTTCTATCGTGGGCTACAGGACGACGACGCACTATTTTTACCTCTTTCAAGTACTCTGACAATGTAATGTTCATTTTGTCTTTTATATTTTGGTTATATAACGCTGACAAAAACTTTGTGTCGTCCATTTTATAGGGAATGTCTTTTATAATAACACGTGGTTGGCGTCCTTTGGAATTTTCGAGTTTAAGTCCTTCTACCGATTGTAGCTTCCGAATTTGAGCATCATTCGGCAAACGTAAAATTACACCCGATTGGGCAGTTTTCTTAACGCCTACAATTTGAAAACCATCATCGGATGGCTTTCATGAGAGCTTCTTTCGTAGCTTTGGACGTTTCAAATTCCGCGGATCGTTCTGTAGGAATAAATAAAATAAGTAATTCTCTGTGGGATATGCCACAATGCAAGGCATTGGTTCGCGAGTTTGAACGGATTTAATTTGCTTGGGCTGACGAAATTTCAATTTATTTGAGTATGATTCACCGGTTTTAGTCACGGGTGCTATAGGATTATTTTTTGCTTATATTTTGAGTGCTAGCAAATCGCGTTTTGTTACGGCAAGCTTCGTTTCCGTTGTTGTCTCGGTATTCATAAATCTTTACCTGTTTCTTCTGTCTGTACGTAGACGATTTATAAATATTATAAATATTAATACAATGTGCACCATCAGAAACCTTTTCGGCAATTCAGTATACTCATACCTTAACCTCAGTAAATCGCAAGCAGAGATTTATGTTATAGAACATACATTGAAAAGAAATAGATTTAGACAAGCTGCTACTTCCATTAATCACAGATAATGGTTTATCATTCTAAATGGTGGTACATTTGCATACGTTATTCTCATAAATCAAAATAAAACTTGGATCTGATTTACATTACAGCAATCTGTTCTAATCTCCTCACAACTCATTTCACCGTAAACTCCATATTCTTTCTCACTCTCCTTTAAGCCGCATTTGTGTCCTCTTGTCTACGTTCCCGCTTCCAACTGCTTCTACCTAGATCCCATCCTCTGCACGAACAATACGCTAATTCGTAGTGTAAAGGGCAGTAGAAAATATTTCTACTGCACTTTGCACTAGGAAGTTGAACAATACGCTAATTCGTAGTGTAAAGTGCAGTAGAACTATTTTTCTACTGCCCTTTACACTACCAATTAGCGTATTGTTGATGAAGAGATGTGCACATTCCAACTTCCTTTACGAATTTGTTAATCTTACTGTGCCGCACAGATGTGAAATCATTTATCCATCTATAACTTCACGCCAAAGCCCTTGCGGGGTAAGCAGAGGAAACCGAGCGCCAAATGACTCGGTTCTTACATACCTCACTCGCTTCTTTGATGTCCATAGCTCTTTTCTCGCTGATTTCTAGGGCTCCTTCCACCACCTTCCACCTTCTGATAAAACGCGATCAATTTCGTCATGGTACTCGTAGGTAAGACTTGGCCTTTCTAGGCACCTACGTCCTTCTACTTTTTCGTTGTATAACTGTTTCGTAATTCTTTCTTTTTGTTATCTTTCTACCGCTCCGAACCAACGGAGCATCGACGACGAGCTCGGTGGCGCAGTGGTTGGTAACTAACGCTACTATGATACCAACACTCTTGGATTCGAATCCCGCACAGTACCTACAAACATATGTGTGCATGAACGTGACTGGTTGTCTCGGTTTGAGTGTTTTTAATAGGGGTATGGTGCATCAAAGCATTCTGAAGAAGTATCTCCACCTCACAGAAAACCGGAGTCAAATAACAACTCTCTGGAGGGTTATTATAGTCCTGCGATTAAGTGAGTTGCGTGCAGGCTACGACTGCTTTACATCAGGTGGGCCGTATGGTTGTATTCCTCCCGACGTTGTATAAAAAAACATGCCTCTTCTTATTTTAACACCGACACTCTCAGAACAACTCTGTAATATCATCATTGCGAACTCAGTCCACGATTAAATAAGTAATTTAATAACAATTCTATGAATAAATTAAACGAGCATAAAGGAAACAGCAGATGTACAGTAAACAGAAAGTCCCGAGATTTTGATGTCAACAAAATATATATTATGTTCCCGAACGAATACGACAGGAAAGCTTTCAAGAAAAGACTCAATTTCTTATAATGGTTGGTAACGAATCGATGACCCCTTGGCGATCTCGATATCTATATGTGAGTGTATTTACTTACAATCAGGTGACATACTTTTGTGCCCGTTTTTTTTTTGTACAACATCGGGTCGCGAACAAGCAACCTACCTGATGTAGTTTTTTTTTTATAATATATGGCAATAGTGTTGCTACTTTATGCCAGTGTCCAAGTCTTCAGTTTAGAACCATTTGAAAATCTTAATTCTATGTTCCAGCTTCAGGAACTATTACAAGACAATAGAGTTTTACTCTGGCAATGTAAATAGTAATAATAACAATATTAAAAATGGAACTAAAAGTAATAATAATACAATATCCCCATCAATTGTAAATTGTCAAGAATATAGAAAGAATAATAATTGTATCAACCTGGTGCACCAAAACATTCAGGGGATGATAGGAAAGGAGTTAGAATTGGAGTTGTTTATGAATTGTAGCAATATTGATATTTTATGTCTAACTGAGCACTGGCTAAAACCCCATCAATTCATTTTCAGCTTCAATAACCACCAGGTTGCAAGCTCATTCATCAGAGATAACTGTATACATGGTGGCTCCTTAATATTATTAAATAAGTTGCTTAAATTTAAAGAAAGGTGTGACATTGTGAGCCTCTCTGTTGAGCGAGTTGTAGAGATTTCATGCATTGAATTGGAACGATTCATTGTTATGAACCTGTATAAACCTCCTAGCACGCCCTTTGAAACATTTTCAAATATCATGGAGGATGCCTTAAATAAATTATCTAATAGCCATAAAACTGTTATAATTTGTGGAGACTTTAATATAAATATCTTGGAGAAAAATACTGTTACCTACAACTTTTTAAATTTATTTAAATCATACAATTTGCATCATATTTTTACAGAGCCAACAAGAGTAACTGCTACAAGTGCTACATGTATTGATAACATATTTAGCACTGTAAAACCTTTGAATCAATCTATAATTAATAAAGTTCAGTCAGACCATTCAGGTCAGTTGGTTTCATTTCCAAATTCTTCAAGAATACAAAGAAAGCAAATAAATTATATACCATTTACTAAAAGCCGCTTAGAAAGATTTAAGTCTAATATAGTAGAAAAAATTGTATTGTTGCCCTATCACGGTACTCCGGACCACTTGTACAGTTCGTTATTTAACTTAATCACTAGTGAATTTAATACAATCTTTACTCCAAAACAACTGTCTGTAAGTGACCGTATGACATTCAGTGATTGGGCAACTCCTGGTATTTACAAAAGTCGGAATAAATTGTATGAACTTTATGAAGAAAGGACCTGTAATCACAATCCGACTTTTCAAGAACTTGTAAAAAATTATGCCAAAATATTTAAACGAGCCTGTTCCAATGCTAAGTCTATATATTTAAGAAATAAAATTAATGGTTCAACAAATATTATTAAATCTGTTTGGGATATGATAAATAATGAGACGGGTAGAGCGAAAGTACGTAGTCGAGACTTTCAGTTAAAGATAAATGATATAGATATCAAAAATGATGTAGAAATTGCGACTGAGTTTGAAAAATATTTTTCTAACATTCCTCTTATTACTACGAGAAATCTTATGTCTTCTTCTATATCTGCTGAACAGGTTCTCAAACAGAGCGTGGTAGAATGCGACACAATATTTGAATTTTCAGCTGTAAGCCCAAAAGATGTTTTGAACGCTTTTAAATCAATAAATATGAAAAACGCTAAAGATCTGTGGGGTCTATCTGTCAAAACCATTTCTTCTATTATTATTTCAATCGCTCCACATTTAGCTACAATATTCAATTGTTGTGTGGCATCTGGTGTATTTCCTGACTTGATGAAACATAGTAAAATCATTCCATTATTTAAATCTGGTGATAGTTCGGATCCTTCGAATTTTCGACCTGTTTCCATACTGCCCATTCTCAGTAAAATTTTTGAAAAACTAATGCTTAGCCAGTTGCTCAGACATTTCAATACACATAATTTGCTTCATAGGAAACAGTTCGGATTTACGAGAGGTTGTTCAACTATAGACGCAGGGATTCATTTGCTTAAAAGTATATTCGCGGCATGGGAGGATTCGCAAGATGCCTTGGGAATTTTTTGTGATCTGTCTAAAGCGTTTGACTGCGTGCACCATGACACTCTTGTCAGAAAATTACACCACTACGGTATCAGGAACAAGGCTCTCGAACTTCTGTCTTCTTATCTGGGCAATAGGATACAGAAGGTCGATGTTAATGGTAAAAGATCTTCGGGGTCCCCTGTAGTTATGGGAGTCCCACAGGGGTCAATTCTGGGTCCATTCTTGTTTTTGGTGTATATAAATGACTTACCTTATTATGTAAGGGATAAACATGAGATTGTGTTGTTTGCGGATGATACCTCTTTGACATTCAAAATTAATAGACGGTTAGGTAATTATGACGAAGTTAACGATGCTCTCTCTAAAGTTATTCATTGGTTTAGTGTTAATAATCTGCTTTTAAATGATAAAAAGACTAAAGTAATTAAGTTCTCAACACCTAATGTAAGACAGGTGGCTACCAATGTAAATGTTAATGGAGCTAATTTGGCCCCTGTGGAGACAACTGTGTTCTTGGGTATAACAATTGACTCCAGACTACAATGGGGCCCACAAATTGAAAAATTATCAGGAAAACTAAGTTCTGCAGCCTATGCAGTGAAAACTATTAGACGGCTCACTGATATTGATACGGCTAGAATAGTTTATTTCAGCTACTTTCATAGTATTATGTCATATGGAATTCTTCTCTGGGGTAACTCCGCGGACATTAACACCATCTTTTTATTGCAAAAGAGAGCCATAAGAGCTATCTACAAACTTGGTCCCCGTGAGAGCCTTAGAGAAAAATTCAAAGAAATAAATATTTTAACAGTCGCATCGCAATATATCTATGAAAATCTTTTGTATGTCCACAAAAACATAGACTCATTTTGTAAAAAGAGTGATACTCATAGCATAAATACTAGATATAAGCATAATCTTGTCTTACATGCAAGCCGTCTCCACAAAATAAGTAATTCTTTTATGGGGCAATGTATACGGTTCTATAACAAACTTCCCAGCAATATAAGAGAATTGTCAATTAACAAATTTAAAACTACTATTAAAGCCAAATTGTGTAGCAGGGCATATTATAAAGTATCTGAATGATAAAAATGCCTGGGAGTGAGTCGATCCAATTATAATGTAATTAATAAAATATGTAAATTTGTTTGGATACCAAAAGAGGGATGCCTGAGTTTTTTGGCAGTATTTTTATCAGTGCTCACCTAGTCATAAACTGCACGGTAGGGAAAAAAATTGTGACGATTCCAAACAAATGTAGCCATTTTTACGGAATAAAAAGATTTTGACTTTGACTTTGACTTTGACTTTGAACTATGCTGAAAAAATACTTGGGAAGGGTACCTCGACCCAATCAACCCAGTTTAAATACCACCCGTAAAAGATAGTGATTTTTACAAGGTGTTCTTGATGAACTTATTCACGTCTTCCAAAAAGTGCATAAACGTGTTATATTTGAGTTTTTTCATTACTGTATAATTTCACTAGCACTTATGTTACAAAATACTATCGAAATTGTCATATAAAACTAATTTTATACTGAATTGTAAAAATTTCAAGTAAAACAACAATGTCACTCGTCAAAAGCGCGGGAAGAAGCCCCTGATGTACTCGTAGTTTTATTACCCTGTGAACAATTGTGATACAGTAAGTAAATGCGCATCAACCCCTGCTGCTTACACACATCAATTCATCGGGAGGTATACAAGCATGCGGCCCACCTGATGTAAAGCGGGTACCGTAGCCTACTAACGCTTGCGATATATTAAGTATCACTCGCGCGATGCCTCCTCTGCTGCTTATACAGCAACTCCTTGGGAGCTTACTGATAAACTCACTCATACGCAGGAACACAACCCTCTAGGGAGTTGTTATTTGGCTGCGGTTTTCTGTGAGGTGGAGGTACTTGCCCAGACGGGCTGCTTTGATGCGCCCTACCTCTTTTAAAACATCCAGACCAAGACAAACAGACATGTTCATGCACACAAATGTTTGCCTTGTGTGGGAATCGAATCCACGAGTGTTGGTGTCAAAGTCGCGTCATTCACGACTGAGCCAGCGAGTCACAAAAACACAAAAATTAACATATCTATCATAATAACATATCATATCAGTTCATGTCCATATCACAAAAGATAATTAAATGGACCAAATGTTTCAATTAGTCTAATTTCAACTAATGTATTTTAATTACTCTAAATAAATAAACAGGCAACTGTTTCGCCGCTGCCGCATATTTGCTTACTGTACTGCGTCTATCACAACATACTGCTTCAATAGTTGGCGAACACAAATATTTGTTCGTTCTCGTTCGGCGAATGTTTATACAACGAGTTTCGACGGCCATTGCCGGGGGGGTAAAATATGTTAGTACTGCACAAAAGATTTTTTTTCTTTTAATGTAATTTTATCTAACCTGCTTGTGTGCTTTCGCCACCAATTAGTTCATGAGAATTAGCGCCGGCCGTCCCATCCACTACCGTTAGTAGATCCAACATGCCGTCGCTGGCATAGAATAACTTGTAGCATGTTATTCTAACGACTAACATCTATAGCGCCTGTGGATGCCGCGTGGAGAGGCGAAACATGTGTTACAGCGACGACCATGCGATTTCTGTTTCAAATGGCGGGCAATCGCGAGGACGACCGCGGCAGCCGATGCAGAGACTACCGGAGCAGCCATGGCAGCGTCGGCATGTTGCATCTACTAACGGTAGTGGATAGGTACCGACCAGCATTAGTTCGAATAACTTATGGCGGAAGCACACAAAGTAAGTAAGATCAAAGTGCAAGTTAATTTGACAATCGCAAAATAACGCCGGAATCTATTAACTATTTTGTTTTAATGTCCGACGTAAGCACCCTCCGGACTATTCGAGGGAGGATTATGGTGAACACTCATGACCTTACGGACGGCCGCACGGGTTATGTCAGACTGATACTGACTAAACACCATCTAGGGATTGCCTTTACTAGGGAAGGTTTTTAAGGTTTATCGGAGCCGATCGCCCCAGGGGAAGCACGGCGACGAAAATAAGGAGATAAAGGTTCCTGAACTATATAGTGGGGTGTTATAAATAGAGTGAAAATGATCATAAGCAAGGCCTACCAGTTTAATTAAGGTTCTGTCATTTTTTTTGGAGTTTCCGTTCATATTTTGCATCAACACACCATAGAAAAAAATCGGCCAAGTGCGAGTCGGACTCGCGCACGAAGGGTTCCGTACCATTATCTATAAAAACAGCAAAAAAAATCACGTTTGTTGTATGGAAGCCCCCTTAAATATTTATTTTATTCTATATTTTAGTATTTGTTGTTATAGCGGCAACAGAAATACATCATCTGTGAAAATTTCAACTGTCTAACTATCACGGTTCAAGAGATACAGCCTGGTGACAGACGGACGGACGGACGGACGGACGGACGGACGGACGGACGGACGGACGGACAGCGGAGCCTCAGTAATAGGGTTCCGTTTTACCCTTTGGGTACGGAACCCTAAAAATGACCATTTGCCTGTTATAAACTACACGTGTTTCAATATTTATTGCTTATGTAATGTATAAGGTAATACGGTGGCAAATAAGCGTACGTCTTTTTTAGGGTTCCGTACCCAAAGGGTAAAACGGAACCCTATTACTGAGGCTCCGCTGTACGTCCGTCCGTCCGTCTGTCACCAGGCTGTATCTCATGAACCGTGATAGTTAGATAGTTGAAATTTTCACAGATGATGTTTTTCTATTGCCGCTATAACAACAAATACTAAAAAATAGAATAAAGTAAATATTTAAGGGGGCTTCCATACAACAAACGTGATTTTTTTTGCTGTTTTTATAGATAATGGTACGGAACCCTTCGTGCGCGAGTCCGACTCGCACTTGGCCGATTTTTTTCTATGGTGTGTTGATGGGAGCCCATACAACAAACGTGATTTATTTTGCCGTTTTTATAGATAATGGTACGGAACCCTTCGTGTGCGAGTCCGACTCGTACTTGGCCGATTTTTTCATACAATATTGGGAGGCGTGTATGGACTAACAACAACTGCGACATCGCTGTAAATATCTTTTTATGATTTTTTCGAAGACCCAGCGGTAGGAGATGTAGGGCGCACCAAAGCGGCCCGTCTGGGAAGGTACCTCCACCTCACAGATAACCGCAGCCAAATAACAACTCCCTAGAGGGTTGTTGTGTTCCTGCGTGTGAGTGAGGTCACCAGTAAGCTCCCAAGGAGTTGCTGCGTAAGGAGCAGAGGCATCGCGCGAGTGATACTTAATATATCGCAAGCGTTAATAGGCTACGATGCCCGCTTTACGTCAGGTGGGCCGTATGCTTGTGGATCTCCCGACGTAGTATAAAAAAAAGGAAGGAGGGAACACATGTGCAGGCCAGGCGTTCCACTTTTTAATGGTACGACAAAGATAGGAGTTGCCGAACTTTTTGGTACGCCAAGAAATATTCTCAACAGTGGAACGATGACATCGTAAGCCTGCACGTGTGGTTCTATGACGGAAGGGAGAAAGTGGGATAGGGGAAAACAGTTCCTCAGAGCACTCGTCATTTGAAGAATTTCAAGGTTTTTGGTGACCTCTTCGTCGTTAATTATGCGGATATAAGGTAGTAGTAGTGCAACCTATAAGGTAGTACGGTGGCAAATAAGCGTACGCCGTTTTGTCATACAACGTTGGGAGGCGTGTATAGACTAAGAACAATGCGACATCGCTGTAAATATCTTTTTATGATTTTTTCGGAGAACCTTTTAAGCGGTAGGCTCTTGGGTAAACTCAGAGAGTTTCAATCTACAACTTAAGAGCACTTCGAAAGTAAGCTTCTATGGAACTATGAAGGAAATAGCCTATGGATGAATCGATATCACGTAGTAACTCAATTCACTGCTACAGGTCGGGGGATAAAATAGAATGCGCAGCTCTTATTGGCTAGTTTGCGGATCGACATCGCGGCTCTTATCGGCTTATTGGTTAAAATATTCTCCCATTGGTCTGCAGGCTGTAATTGCTGAGTTATTTAGGCGCTAAAACACAACGTTTTTGTGAGCGCAGTGCGCTTTCTTGCGTAATCAAGTTTTTTTTTTATATACTACGTCGAGAGGCATACAAGCATACGGCCCACCCACCTGATGTAAAGCGGGTACCGTAGCCTATTAACGCTTAATATATCTTAAGTATCACTCGCGCGTTGCCTCCTTTGCTGCTTACACAGCAACTCCTTGGGAGCTTACTGGCGACCTCACTCACACGCAGAAACACAATAACTCTCTAGCGAGTTGTTATTTGGCTGCGGTTTTCTGTTAGGTGGAGGTACTTCCCCAGACGGGCTTTTGATGCGCCCTACCCCTCTTAAAACATCCAGACCAAGACCAACAGACATGTTCATGAACACAAATGTTTGCTTTGTGTGGAAATCGAACCCACCAGCGTTGGTGTCAAAGTCGACTGAGCCACCGAGGTCGCTATCATTCACGACTGAGCCACCGAGCTCGTCAATCAAGCGATGTACTGTTTTGTGTATGGCATGGTATGCATTGGGGTTGCAGTCCTGTAGGCCGATTCTACTAAAAAACTGCAACTGCCCTGCAGCGCGGCGTGTGTCGAAATGCATGTACATTTTGACGTTTCGTTAAACGTCGGTGCCGTCAGATCGCTTAACGTCAAAATATACGCATTTTGACACACGCCGCGCAGTGCAGTTGCAGTTTTTTAGTAGAATCGGCCTACTGGAGGAAGAATTCCCCGCGGTGCGGATGTAGAAGAAAGTTGTTCGGCATCACATCGAATAACTCCACAGCACAATCGGTTGGATACACAAACCGAGGCACTGTCTCTCCTTAACTTTAAGGGTTCAATACTGTGTAAAGATAACATAAAAGTGCTTTATTAGTCCTTGGGTTCACGAGAATACTGATATATGTCTTATATCTATACAAATACATAAAGTTTAAGTGTATGTTTGTTATCTCAAAATAATAGCTTTTTGCTAAATGCATATGAATGTACACATTGTACTTATAACAAATAATCAGAAGGTTAAGCTGGCGTCCAAGAAACTCGGTGTGCTCAACAGAGCTAAACAGTACTTCAGCGCGGGGCAAAGGCTTATGTTATATAAGTCCAAAGTCAGACCGCATATGGAGTACTGTAGCCACCTTTGGGCGGGAGCACCTGCATACCAGCTAGGACCTTGTGACTCGATACAGAGACGAGCTGTGAGGATTATCGATGATCCTGGACTCACACACGGCATTGAGCCCTTGAGTTTGAGAAGAGATTTTGCTTCCCTTTGCGTGTTCTACCGGCTGTATAATGGGTTGTGTTCTGAGGAGTTGTTCGACATTCTACCAACAGCGTCGTTTTACAATCGCACAGCTCGCCGACGGCTGGGAGTTCATCCGCACACACTGGAACCTCAATGGTCGCGCACTGTGCGCTTCACGAGAAGTTTTCTACCGAGAACTATTAAGTTGTGGAATGAGCTCCCTGCCGAGGTTTTCCCAAGGGACTACAGTATGGGGTTCTTCAAGAAAGGCGTGAAGAGGTTCTTACAGGGTCGGCAACGCAAGAGTGACACCCCTGGTGTTGCAAATGCCCATAGGCTACGGTAACTGCTTACCATCAGGCAGGCCGTAAGCTTTTTACCACCTTAGTGGTATAAAAAAAAAACAATTCTTATTTTTTTTGCCTGTCTGTCTATTTATTTCGGTTAATCTCCGAAGCGGTTGGACCGATTATGATGGAACTTTCGCTGGTAGACAGTTGATATTATAAGGACTTCTAACATAACAGAACAGGAGCAGATATACAATAAAAGTAAGTAAGGAAGGACGCAGGAGCCGAGGAAGACCGAGACTTACCTTTACCCATGGTAGTAGGGTAATAGAGCGATAAGACTTCGGATCGTGGGTTTTGACCGCTTTTTGGCATTATCTTTATAACACCACTGCGCAAAAGAGTGAGGTCACCAGTAAACTCCTAAGGAGTTGCTGTGTTAGCAGCAGAGGTGGGATCGCGCGAGTGATACTTAATGTATTGCAAGCGTTCATAGGCTACGGTAACCGCTTTACATTAAGTGAAACGTATGCGTGTATGACTTCCTACATGAGATATAAATAGACATTAAGGGCACCTAAAAGACAGTCAACTAAAGGTTACAATAGTTTTACAATCGCACCGCTCGCCGACGGCTGGGAGTTCATCCGCACACACTGGAACCTCAATGGTCGCGCACTGTGCGCTTCACGAGAAGTTTTCTACCGAGAACTATTAAATTGTGGAATGAGCTGCTCTGCCGAAGTTTTGCCATGGGACTACAGTATGGGGTTCTTCAAGAAAGGCGTGAAGAGGTACTTACAGGGTCGGCGACGCAAGAGTGACACCCCTGGTGTTGCAAATGTCCATAGGCTACGGTAACTGCTTACCATCAGACAGGCAAAAAAGGTAGTGTATTATATTTAAATGAAATAAACACAAACACAATAAAATCTAATAAAAGATTCCTTATATTTGTCCTGTCCTATTGTAGTGTTTTCAACGAATAATAGGTAGTGTACATTGTACGTTACAACTGAAAACAGACAGTATGGTCGAGTTTAATAATCCATACAGAGCGAAGTGAACGATGTAGGCAGATAGTGGGCGACTTTCTCTGTAGCTTACTTGCACGTGTATATTCCTGTCGTTCGAAATATTACGAACTCTCCTTTTGAAAGAGCTGCGTAGCTTCGAGATTACATGTACCTATGATAATATTGTACGAGTAGCAGTTAGTGGAGTCAATACGGTATATGTTACTTTTTAAATAACAACCGATCAGGCTGAAACAGGATGGATTCGATGGGTAAAAATATGGAGACAAAAGGACCCCAATTTATTTTTGTACACAACTTATACCTTATAAATAAAAATTGAGAAAACAATTGAATAATACTGCCGAATAGGCCTGAAAATGTCAACTCGGCGGTTTTCAGGGTCGCTGATCACGATCCATCAGATTTTCCAAATTCCTCTTCCCGCTTCTCTAATTAACCCCCCATGTGTTCATCCAGCATTTTTTGAAAAATCCGGTATAAGTTGTGGACAAAAATAACTTGGGGTCCTTTTGTCTACATTTTTCCCCATCGCATGCATCTTGTTTCAGCCTGATCGGTTGTTATTAAAAAAAAATCGACCTATTTTTATACCATACTAGATGTGCCCGCGAATTCGTCCGCGTGGAATTTAACAAAAAAGTTATTGTTCAGTTCGCAGAGTTTACTATAACTTATTGATTCTGTATTTCGCGTATATAAATACCTATGCTAATTTTAATGAAATTCTTATATTTTGTGAAATTTTAACAGTTTTTCATATTTTACGCAGTAACCCTAAATATTTACGGGATAAAAAGAAATTGTAAAAATATAAATTTTGGTATATGTACCGTGTATATATCCATATGCAGTTAGTAAAAAGCGGTTATTTTAATATTACAAACAGACACTTTAATTTTATTTATCTGTATGTAGTATAGAAGATGTATAGACAATAGTACCTAGTATTTAGTTTTCCAATAGGAATATTTTTTTGTACAACATCCACAGTCACACGAGCATACGGCCCACCTGATGTAAAGCGGTTCCCATAGCCTGTAAACGCTTGCAAGAATATCACTCTCACGATGCTACCTCTGCTGCACAGCTACTCCTTAGGAGCTAACGTCCTGTTCCTGTTGCATATTTCATTAAAATACGAAGAAGCTCTAATGAGAAAGCTACATTTTTTGTATTGGGTGCAAGTCAAAGGTAGGTCTAAGCTTTCTTTACTGATAATGTTTACATTTTAATTTTTTATACACCTTTGACTTATTTAGTTAATCACATCAACCCTTACTCATCCCACTGCAGGGATACGGGTCTGCCTTCAATCGAAGGGGTTTAGAGCATACTCCACCACGCTGCTCAAATACGCGATTGGCGATTGATTCAGCATAACTGTCATCTATCGACAACAGCCGTGACCGACGGCTTGACGTGCGCTCCGAAGCACGGAGAAACTCGAGATATGTAAACCCATCCATAGACAGTTGCAGTCGACGGTGCTTAACCTAACGTATTCGGTTAGAATAACATGAGCAATCACGTCATCGAGCTCTAATTTTTTAAATAGGTAATAGGACATTTAGTTAATAGATTTTCCGAAACTTTGCCGAACATCGTATACAGACAGCAGAGAAACTTTAACAGAAAGATCCAAGCATCACGCTTCTATTAATCTACCATAACATAAATTATTAAGGCGGAAGCACACAAAGTAGTTTAGATCAAATTATCTTTATTAATAAAAAGAAGTTTAACAATAATTCAAACTTCAAGTTGGTAAAATTCAAGTTGGTAAAGTACGAGAAACTTATTGTTATAATATCTATTTATGTAACCGTATTTTATGCAAATAAATTCATTCATTCATTCATTCATTCGACGTTTATGTTATAATGATATAATAATGTTACTAAAATAAAATTTTTAAAACAAATTTACGCAAATATTTGGATGTTCAACGAAAATAATAAATTTATGCAAGGGTTGTGCTGATGAATATTCTATACATCATTCACACTACATCATTCACACTACTGGACACTGACGTAGCCGAAGTACATAATGTGCTAATGAGCCTTAAGTCAAGCAGTGCTGCTGGATGGGACAATGTTCCGACATTGTTTCTAAAAAAAGCTGACTATTTAGTAGTTCCTATAATATGTCATCTCACTAATCTTTGCTTTAATACAGGATTTTTTCCATCTCATCTCAAATTGTCCATTATCACACCTGTACACAAATCTGGTGACAGAGACGATGTTAGTAATTATAGGCCCATTTCTGTATTGACTTCAGTATCTAAGATTATAGAGAAGCTCATTAATAATAGACTTATGAGTTACCTAAATAAGTATAAAATTATATCAGAATCTCAGTACGGTTTTAGATCCAATAAATCTACACAAGACGCAGTGACAGCGCTGACTGAAAAAATTGTCACTCAATTGGACAATGGTGGTAAATGTCTTACAATTTTCCTGGACCTTAAAAAAGCCTTTGACACCGTCTCTGTCCCCATACTGATACGCAAATTGGAGCAAATTGGCATTAGAGGTACACCGCTAAAATTGTTTACTGATTACTTGCATGGTCGCAAACAGAAAGTTAGGATAGGTCTAAACACAAGCAAGGACGTCGACATCACTTACGGGATTCCTCAAGGAAGTGTGTTAGGACCTACCCTATTCCTAATTTATATTAATGATCTGTGTAAATCTGAAATGAATAATGCTAAAGTGTTTTCCTATGCAGATGACATGGCTATTGTATTTACTGGAAAAGATTGGGAGAGCCTTAAAAATGATGCAGAGGCTGGACTTACTAAGGTGGCTCAATGGCTATCTTCTAATCTATTAACTTTAAACATAGCTAAAACGAATTACATATGCTTTAGTATAAATAAAAGAACGCAACCCGGAGTTGACCTTAAACTGAAATTACACTTATGTGGCTGTAATTCTACAGATAGCTGTAACTGTCCGATAATTGATAAGGTCCCTTTTACTAAGTATCTGGGAGTGATAATTGACCAAATGCTTTCATGGCACATGCAAATTGAGCTGACTTCTAATAGAATCAGAAAACTTATTTGGGTATTCAAGACTCTTAGACACGTGGCAAATAGGGACCTCATAAAAAACGTATATACCGCACTGGCTCAATCAATTTTAACGTACTGCATCCCAATATGGGGCGGGGCAATTAAAACAAAGTTCCTCGAAATAGAAAGGGCTCAAAGGGCCTTAATTAAAGTAATGTATTTTAAGCCTCGCAGATTCCCTACCAGTGAACTTTATTATATTACCGACCTACTATCTGTACGCAAGTTGTATATTTTGCAAATCATTTTGTTTAAGCATAAATGTCTTCTGTACAACACACAACTATTAGTGGGACGTCGACGAAAAGATATAGTAGTGACCGCACCAAAAATAAATACTGCTTTCGCCACCCGCCAAATTACAAAACAATCGGCACACCTCTACAATTGTGTGAACAAAAAACTAAACATATATCCACTGAATTTATACGACTGCAAAAAACGTGTAACCGTTTGGCTTAAGACTCTTGATTATGACAACACAGAAGATCTCTTAAAAAGTAGCATCTGATATAGTGCGCGGCAATGTCGTCTGAGCGCTGGCGGTGATGGCGTCTCGTCCTGCATAGGTTTCATATAACATTTGTAAGGGACAGTTAAACGTCGTTGCTGCGCTTGTTCGAGTTGTTTGCCGGGCACTGTATCACTCTACCTTTTATGACATAGATGCATTCACTCACAAACACATACACACACACACACACACTCACTCACACACATACACACACGCTACACAAACGCAAGTCCAACTATACAGATATATTACATTGTAATATACTCGTAGATTTTAACTTTAACTTCTTTTTCCTTTTTGTAATAAGTTTCTACTCAAATAATGTATCACAGTTACAATCTTAATTAATGTAAAATGTGTTATGGAAGAGCGGTGCCCTCTGGCACAGGTGTTTTAGCACTTAAAAGAGGGCACCAATCACATGTTTCTAAATATGTAAACTGGTTTTGAATAAATACATTATTATTATTATTATTATTACATAGATAAATGTGATGAAATAGATCAATCGAAATCAACATATAGGCACAAATAACTTAAAGGAATGTATCGCGCAAGAATTTATTTTGTTTAAATTCCACTTTCTCTGTTTTATGTTCACGCTACAAGCTTTTAAAATTGTTTATGCTTATATAATTAGACAATGCAGGATTTCGATCCATCTATTTTAAGCATGCCTGTATACTTATTTCCTCCTTCCACTGTAACTTTTTATAACCGGTAATTATTTTTATATAACGTCAGTATGTAAAGTGACTTTTTTATAACGCTAAGGTGACGAACAAGCATACGGCCTACCTAATGGTAAACGTCACCGTAGCCTACGGACATTTGCAACACCAGGAGTGTCAGTCATGCGTTGCTGACCCTCTAAAAACCTCTTCACGCCTTTCTTGTAAAGCCCCATTCTGTAGTCCCTTGGGTAAACCTCAGCTGTGAGTTCATTCCACAACTTGAGAGTTCTCGGAAGAATACTCTCTGAAACCGCACAGTACACGACCATTGCGGTTCCAGCGTGTGAGGGCGAACTCCCCACCTTTGGCGAGCGGTACGGATATAAAATGATGCTGTCGGCATCATATCAAACAATTCTTCAGAACACAACCCATTGTACAATCGGTAGAACACACAAATGGACACAAAATCTCTCCTTAAGGGTTCAATATCGTGTAAGCTTAAGATCGCCTACAATTCTCACAGCTCGTCTCTGAACGGAATCACATAGTCGGAGCTGATATCCAGGTGCTCCCGCCCAAAGGTGGCTGCAGTACTTCATGTGCGGTCTGACTTGAGATTATATAAGTCTTTGCCCCGCACTGAAGTACTGCTTTACTCTGTTGAGCACACCAATTTTTTTGGACAGCAGTTCAATGACTACTATCACCTAAAGAAAAAGTCAACTTTTCCTTTAGGTGCTTCTACGAGTATATTGAACGTCACTGGAGATCTCGACACCAAGCTTCCAAATGCTCCAGGTGATGGTATGAGGTGCGTCCTGGAATTTAGGAACCACAGCTACCGTAGCCTATGAACGCTTATAATACAGGAAGTGCCGCTAGCACGTTTCTAGCCCTGCTGCTAACATAACTCCTTGGGAGCTAGAACAATCATTGCTATGAGATTTTTTTTAGGGTTAGAATACGAAAATCAGGAATTGCTGTGTTAGCAAATTTTCATGGGTTGTCTGCTTCATACAGACGAAGCCGTGCTAATAACAGACACAGTATCTGCACTGCAAACACCAGCCGAATGATTAAAGACTCCACACCTCACCCACTATAGGTGACGAATAAGGCCAATATTCACCTATTATCACCAAACTGGTCATGTGTAATCTGAAGCTAATATCTGAAGCCATTGGACCAACGAGCACGCTATGAATACTGGAGAAATAAGAGAGGCGTGTAAGAACCGAGTCATGTGGTACTCGGTCCTGTCTGCCTTCACTGCAAGTAACTTGGCATCAAGATATAGAATATAATATCTCTATAAACTCTTCGAATGGTACACATGTAGCAGCCAACAAACGCATGCAACACAAAGGATATAACAACCTCATTGTTAAAGCAGCCACTCCTCAGGAGATTCCTGGAAACGTCAATTACTCGCAAGAACTCAATAAACCTCAAGGGAATTATTATTCGACTGCGGTTTTCTGAAAACATTTCAATACCGTTGATAAACCATTTGAAATTCTAATTCCAATCTTATAGAAATCAGGGAGTTCTGACGACGTCAGGAATTCTATCCAACCGAGAGTTTTTACAGAACAATTTGCTTTACAAATACTTTCATTAACGAACCAAAGGGATTTATTTGTTATAATTCTTTTGTTAGGCCGGCTTTCATGGCAAATAATAACATCGTCAGAAAAAAAGATAGAAGATTTATTTGTTTTTTGCTATCGTAAAAATACGCATAACAAACAAATTCGGTATGAATATAGTTACAAGTCCTGAGGCAAAACGTTGAATATAACAGACCTCTATTTTTAATGTAGGCATAACATCTTTTCTCTCGCTTTACTGCAGTCTGTGGGCGTGAAAAGGGATGGAAGTATGTAACAGGAAGTTGAAGAAAAGCGCACTGTTTGATTTGACTGATAAGCTCACGCAATAGTAGAGTTTGCCGTGAGATGCTACTAACCCATTTTCCGAGAGATTGGTATGCAGTGTGTGTGATGAAAATGAGAAATGGAAATAGTTAATTTAAAAAGTACAATTTTCATTAAGAGGAATTATTCCGGATAATACCGGAATCATTTTTTTCAGGTAAGATAATATTAATGTTGCGTATTACATACCAAGAAGAGATGCCGGATGATACACGTCATATGCGATTACGGTTACAACAGGGGATACAGAGGCGGGAAATGTGGGAAAGCGGTAGCAATCCGGGACGAGAGTTTTTGTAACATTCGTGTTTGTAAGCAACCAGTTACGCAAAAAGTGAGCGCGGTGCGGTATGGGACAGGCCCACCACTCATTCCCACCACTGTGTCTCCTGTGTAGCCAGAATTAACAGCGGCGACCACCAAAAAGGCAATGAACAGTGCATTGCTGTCCCGGGGGTTAAACTACAGCTGCCTTGGAACTTACAACTAATTTAAACAGAAGAAATTTGTAAGAGTAAGAAGTTTTCGAATTGACTTCCCCTCTTGGCAAAATGAGAGACAGTAATATAATAAATAAGGCATTTAAAAACCTCAAAGAGATGGCTAGTCAAGTGAAGCTCAACTGCCGTGCACCACGGTTTATCAGATATCTAACACTATTGGGACCTAAATTGTGAGTTGTTACCTAACACATCGACTCCAATAATATAGATTGCAGACACGCCCGGTAATTCTCCCTTGTTGCCACCAAATCAGAATAGTATACTACCCCGGATGTGACATGCAAGAAATTTAACATATCGTCCCGCTCCGGACGCATAGATTCACGCACGCACTCCCAGAGAACATGATGTGCTGTTTGCTAGAATTCATGATTCGAGCAAACAGCACATCATATTCGCGGTGCGGTATATTAAACCAGGCTATTATCCGACCGTCCCTTGTTCCAATTCAGATTTTTTTTAAGCTATTG
This sequence comes from Pyralis farinalis, assembly GCA_947507595.1. NCBI lineage: Eukaryota > Metazoa > Arthropoda > Insecta > Lepidoptera > Pyralidae > Pyralis > Pyralis farinalis. The sequence goes on along the minus strand of OX382282.1, from coordinate 8,826,820 downwards.
CATACCTTTTATCGCGGGCTTTGAGCGCGGCGACCGAATCAAGAAATTCCGTAACGAAAATAAAACCTAACACGCCTACCATGTACCTACGAGTAGCTCGTTTTTTTTCATAATCATCAGATGATGATGATGATCCGTCTGGTGGCTAACAAGTGTTCAGCCCACCTGATGTGAAACTGTTACACAGCCTATGGATACTTTTAGACTCCGTCGGGTGGCAAACAAGTAAGAAAATTGGTAGAAGACATTTTTTCAACACATTTCAACAACAACCGTCCAGGGAATTGTTATTTGGCTGCAGTTGCCTGTGAGGTGGTAACGTCACTCACACGCCTGAACACAACAACCGTCCAGGGAATTGTTATTTGGCTGCAGTTGCCTGTGAGGCGATAACGTCACTCACTCGCATGAACACAACAATCCTCCAGGGAATTGTTATTCGGCTGCAGTTTCGAGCATATTTTTCGTGAGGTAGTAACGTCACTCACTCGCATGAACGCAACATCTGTCCAGCGAATTATTATTTGGCTGCAGTTTTTACAATTATTTACTACCTGTGAGGTGGTAACGTCACTCACTCGCATGAACACAACAACCGTCCAGGGAATTGTTATTTATACTACGTCGGGAGGCATATAAGCATACGGCCCACCTGATGTAAAGCGGGTACCGTAGCCTATTAACGCTTGCGATATATTAGGTATCACTCGCGCGATGCCTCCTCTGCTGCTTACACAGCAACTCCTTTGGAGCTTACTGGTGACCTCACTCACACGCAGGAATACCACAATCCTCTATATTGTTTCTATATTGTTAAGATAAATTGTATAATTGTATAAGGTTCTTTTACTTTATGTCATTATGCGCCACCTACCTTTACTTTCGTCAATTCTCCTTTAACTTAAGGTTGCCTGGAAGAAATTGCATTAGCGATAAGGCCGCCTATTGTACATTCTTATATAGATTATGTATATTTGTATATTTTATTGGTGCAATAAAGAGTTTTGTATTGTATTGTATTGTAATCCTCTAGTAGTTGTAATTTTGGCTGCGGTTTTCTGTGAGGTGGAGATACTTCCCCAGACGGGCGGCTTTGATGTGTCCTACCTCTCTTAAAAAATCCATGTACCATTAATGTAGCAATAAATTCGGATTTATGTTACATATTTTTAACTATCACTTAGCGGTGAAAAAAAATGTCATGAGGAAACCCGCATGGCCAATAAATTTTATTTTAAAAGACACGCGACCTAACTATTGACGAGCTCGATGGTGCAGTGGCGAAACGCGCTCTAACATTACTTTGATACCAACGCTCGTGGGTTCGTTTCCCACATAGGGCAAATATTTGTATGCATGAACATGTCTGGTTGTCTTGGTCTAGGTTTTTTTTAAGAGAGTAAGTGCGCATCAAAGCGTTATGTCTGGGCAAGTAACTCCACCTCACAGAAAACCTCAGCTAACTATTAAAACATACTCCCTTGCTTGTTCCTGCGTTAGTGAGGTCACTAGTAAGCTTAAGGAGTTACTGTGCTAGCAGCATAGGTGGCATCGCGCGCATGATACTTTATGTATTACGAGCGTTCATAGGCTACGGCAACAGCTTTCTATCAAGTGGAGCCGTATGTTTGTGTGTCTCCCGATGTTGCATACAAAAAAACCTAAGAAAGGTCTGGTTTTTCCCTCTGGTTTGTGAAGGTTTGACAGCAGTCAGTCAATGTCAAAAGCAGTATCTTCGCCAAATTGTTAGACTTAGATGACGGACACAATCTTAATGGATTAGAAAACGGGGTAACGCTAGGAAGATAAATTACAACCACTTACGTCATCTTTGAAATGATGCTGTGTACGAGTAGAATGCGGCAAACCCAACGACCTAAGGAAAGTCAGTCAGTTACCAGTACGAAAAAACACGGTTCGGAAGTTTTTCATAATTGTACCATTATCCTTAATGTATATTACAGAGCTCTCTTAGCATATTACATTACTAATTCATCACAATGTACACGACGAGCATTGCGCTACCTTCTTAAGGGGATTACATAGCTCAACGTCCTTGAATGGTTCGGTAGATTTAATACTGTTGTATTTGTGCTCGCTTGAATTGACATTTCGGGATATTTCGTAGTTTGTTTTATATAACTAGATTGGCAAACAAGCATGCGGCCCGCATCAGATGGTAAACGATCTCCGCAGCCTATTATACTATCAACTATACTATACTGACCTAAAGATGTTTCGTCACAGTACCTAGTAATTTCTCAGCTATATCTCATCCTTCAAACTGGAACACAGCTATATAAATATAGCTGCTTGGCGGTAGAAATATGTGAGACAGAGGTACCCATGCCGACGGCTTTTGTACAAAGTCTCCCTCTGGTAATGATTCCGTCATTAGTTCAATTAATTGGATTCGATTCCGATGTGAATTGTTTCAACCCATCGGGATTGGTTTTACGTATAAACGTTCTATCAGGTTTACGTTATATGGATGGTAAAATGGTATCATAATCGATTACACAAGATGTTATATCTATGGAGGCTACTTCCAGGTCAGGCGGGTAGGCATTATGCATAAAGAGAAGACCATGAAATAAGCTTAATTTTAAGTTATCTTGCATACCGAGAATCCTTGTATATATGAATGTGTAGCCAGTGTATTGCTTGAGAAGTGATAGACCAGTGGATTTAAGAACTGCTCTATTGACCAACTGGTCCCGATTCGGATCCTGGCATGTACCACTATCCCAAACAAATACGATATGGGTGCCTTCAAGATAAGAGCCTATGTTTCCCTAAAAAGGCTGGCAACGGATCAGCCCTTAGGTGTTGGGCGGTGGTGACCACCCTTTCCTTCTTCTTGGGTCCTTTCGTGTTTCGGATTTATGTAGATACATATTTAGGTACATATTTGTAATTGTCGTTAGCTTGGTGGTGATGAAAAACATCGTGAGGAAATACGCACGTCCAAGAAATTAAATTTCGCTGGACGCGTGACCTAATCTAAGAAAGGTCTGATTTTTCCTCTGGGTTGTAGAGGTCTGACGGCTGTGGATCTATGTCAAAATCAGCATCTTAGGCAAATATTTAGACTAAGGTAGCGGATCTCGCTTATTCTGATGGATTAGGAAACGGGATAACGCTAGGAAGAAGAAGAGGCTCAACAATATCGATAAAATAACCAAAAAGAACATTCTGGCACTTGAAAAAGGCACGGTTCTCATTTGACCTGCTTTGTTTATGTTAAATGTAAGAATTCGTGTAAATTTACTTTTTAATTTTTGTTTACATTTTGAGCAAAGTATTCGCCTTAATATGCCTTACATACATTTACGATGGTGTTGTTATACTGGTCATATCCTTGTACTTGGCAGCACAGTACCTACCTGAACATAATGAATAAATAATAATAAATAAAGAGTGACGGCTTTATGGAAATTTGTTAACTAGAAATTTTGAACCTGCTTTTAGGACCCCGTATCAAAAAGGTAAATAAAGAAATCTTATGGTGCGAACCTGTGTGTACGTCAAAAGCAGATCCTTCTCCCACTCACAATTATATTTTAATCAGCTTTTTACTTGTAAATTAAAATCGTATAATTAAGATTTCTTTATTCTAAGGTCTAATGAGTGTATTGCGCGAGTGCGGCTCACATTATGTCTTGTTTATGCGCATATTTTGACACTCGCAATAGGATTCTTCCCGTTGACCTAGAATCATGAAATTTGGTAAGAAGCAGTGTCGTGTAGCACAAAGGAATAATAAAAAACAAAACCGTAAATTTGTTGTTACATCACGAAATATTTTTTTTTTATTGCTTTTAATAATTTGTGAAAATTGTTTTTTTACGGAACCCTCGGTGCGGAAGTCAGACTCGCACTTGACGACTTTTTCTTTTCATCATGTAATTTTAGATGGATTATACGATAAAGAATTTTCATCCACGGTATTTAACATACTGATTAAAACGACAAAATACGAATGTTTTTTTGCACACCTGCTGCCCGTAGCTACTGCTCAGGCAGTTGGCAGCAGTACAGGCTGTACCGCAGTAAACGGTCCAAATATATGAATAAATGGAAAAAAAAAGTAACTTTTGTGCAACATTTTTCTTGGCTACCAAGTTAAATATGAAAAAAAATAATTATTATCTACCAGTGCTTTCTTATGGAGCGTCGGGAAAACTTCTTGGCAGTAAAAACTTTAGCCAGAAGGCGCAGCTCGCTATACACATTGCAGTGCTGTTCCAACCCTTACTTATGGAAGTGAGGGCTGGATATGGCAGAGAGAGAATGAAAGCAGGATAAACTTGTGGCGTAACGCTTGTAGACCGTATTTGGGATGACGATGTTAGAAAAATAGTTGGTATGAAATAGAGCGTCGGTCTTAAAATAAGAAGAGGCATGCTCCCTTGGTTCGGAAGTGTGGAAAGAATGCAGCAAGAAAGAATTACGAAGCAGATATACAACGCAAAAGTGGAAGGATGTAAGAGCCGAGGAAAGCTAAGGATTACCTACTACCATCACCAAATTGATCGTGTTCTATCAGAGGGTGATATCAGGAGCCTTAGAAACCGGCGAGCGTGCATGGCAAGAGCACTGAATGTTAAAGAAGCGAGTTAGGTGTGTAAAGATCGAGTCACGTGGCGCTCGGTCCTCTCTGCCTACCGCGCAAGGGATTTGGCGTGATACATATATAGATGGATTTATTTTAAACAGAACGTGAATATGTTTTCTTAGTATTGCTCCTCCAATAACATTTAATATTAAACGGGTAATTCCTAGAAAAAATCCCCGTCCGACTTTGCGAAAAAATATGTTTGATTTTTGTAAAAGAATCCACTGTAATATTCAAGTTAGATAATATTTTATATGTGAATGTAAGAAATCGCTTTGTGTATGTTATAGGATTACATTATATGTAGTATATTTTATAGCACAGATAAAATTTCTTTAGCGTTTATTGTAGCAAAAATTTTTTAGGAAGCCCTTGTAATTATTAATACAGCAACTGCGTAATCCCGTGGCAACCGCTTTTTCTACTATCTTTCTTTTTCCTCGACTACTAAAGGTAGTATCATGATGGTGAATAGTCGATAGCCTTCATCAAGAATTGAACTACCAAATGCAAAAAGATTTTTTCAAATAGGCAGTTCCAGAGATTAACGCGTTCAGACAAACAAGCTATTCCACTTTATATATTGCTCTTCTCATGCACGCTCGCCGGTTTCTAGGGCTCCTGACATCACCTTCTGATAGAACACGACCAATTTGATCATGGTGGTAAGTCATGGCTTTCCTCGGCTCCTACTTCCTTTCACTGTTGAATTGTATATCTGCTTCGTCATTCTTTCATCCTGCATTTTAAATAAATATTTTAAGTAGTATTGTAAAAAGAATGTCAACTTCACAAACTTGTAAACATTATTTTTAGTTGTCAAGAAATGTTTTTTATGAAGTATATCTAGTGCAAGGAAAGTATAGAAACGATTTAACACGTTTAATCATCTTCCATTGAAGACCATTACAAAATCTAACAATAATGCAAGTCAGAGTTCAAACTTAAAGGTAGACATAAATTGTAAAAAAGCAGCGGAGCAAATCAATACACTTGTACGCTCCGCGCGAAAACAATTAAATAGACTATTCTAGAAAAATGAACGCAGGAGTCGGGTGAGTATGTGAGTGCAGGGCCGCCTTAGGATCAGGGACGTATCCGGTGCGTTACATAAGTATTTTTTTAATATAGTAATAAAGTTTTCATTTATTGCGCTGTTTTACATGCAAAAGTATGATTATTATCTATATAACACAAACAAATTTATAAATACGTATCAATTTTATACATTTTATTAACAACAGGCCAATTGTTCCCACATGTACTTTTATTGAGCATGACAGTCACGTGAGTTATTTGTCTGACAATAGTTCAGTGTCTTTTCCCGATCCCAAAAATGTCCAACGTGACTAAAGAAGATTTCACTTCAAAAATACAATTATTGTACTATACATAGAAAGAACTAAAATATTATTCGAACGTCGCGATAAAAATACAGGCGATGTAATTATCATATTTGGCTGGATTGATTCCTTTATGTTTCGAAAATATTTTTGTACGCCTGTCAAAATATAGTATTAAATTCACAGCTATGAGTGTTATAAAATAATGTCGAGTAGATGAAAGGAAGATGACTCGATGAAGGATAAAGTTAAACGAGAAAGTTGTGTAGTTCGTGCTGAACAACTTATTATTAACTTAAGCTAAATCGTAGAATTTCAATGTTAATCTAACCTTGAAAGGCATAGTTTGGAATTATCAAACTATAAACTTATTACGTTAGTATGTTATTTATAAGCTTAGATTAATGGCTGTTCTAGCTCATAAGCTATGATTAATGATTGACTTATGACTAAGCTCTTAATTAAAATCTAATATTGACAAGAAATTACTAATGGTAGAATACATGGTAGTTTATTTTGATAAAAAAAAACAATTCAAGTATTCTGTCTACATGGTCGCCCAGTGGATAAAGAACCGGCCTAGTGACCAATTGGTCCACGATTCGAATCCTGGCATGTTACAATAAATTCGTGTTTTCTGAATTATGTACGTATTTGGAATTATCACTTGTCTGGTAGTCAGGGTTGTGCAGGACTGACGGCAGTCACTGCATGTAAAAATTTGTATTTTAGCCAAATCCTTAGTCTTAGGTAACGGACCCCGCCAATTTTAATGGATTAGGAACCAGGATAACGCTAAGAAGAAGAGTCTATTTTGTCTACCTAGGTTTCTTTTTTTTATATACCACGTCGGGAGTCATGCAAGCATACGATCCACCTGATCAACGCGTGTAATATATTGAGTATCACTCGCGCCATGCCTCCTCTGCTGCTTACACTGCAACTCCTTAGGAGCTTACTGGTGACCTCACTCACGCACAGGAGCACAACAACCCTCTAGGGAGTTGTTATTTGGCTGGGGTTTTCTGTGAGGTACTTCCCCATACGGGCTGCTTTGATGCGCCCTACCTCTCTTAAAACATCTAGACCAAGACAAACAGACATGTTCATGCACACAAATGTTTGCCTTGTGTGGGAATCGAACCCACGAGCGTTGGTGTCAAAGTTGCGTCATTCACGACTGAGCCACCGAGCTCGTCAATATCGTCGTCATATGTCACAGTCAAACTAAGAGAGGTAGAACCCAGCGAGTGTGTGATAAACACATGACTCCTGGCATACCTAGAGGATCACGACTTGATCAGCGACCGTCAACACGGCTTTTGTGTTCCCACCTTTGCATGTCCTACCGATTGTTCAATGGGTTGCGTTCCGAGGAGTTCTTCGACATGATGCCCACAGCCACATCTCGTACTACTGCTCATACACTGGATTCGCAATGGTCACGTACTATGCGGTTTTTTTATCGAGAACTCTAAAGTTGTGGGTTGAGCTCTCTGCCGAGGTTTTTCCTAGGGAGTACAGTATGAGGTTCTCCAATAAAGGCGTAAGGAGGCTATTGCAGTTTCAGCAACGCAAGAGTGACACCCCTGATATTGCAAATGCACATAGGCTACGGTAACTGCTTAAGGCAAGCCGTACGCTTATTTGCCACCTTAGTCGTATAAAAAAACCTGTACTATGCTAAAAGATTGTAATTTAGAACACCTAACGATATAACTAAGAAAAGCCATGCTCCGTTGGTTCGGACATGTAGAAAGAATGCAGGATGGAAGAATGACGAAGCAGATATACAATGCAAAAGTTGAAGGATGTAGGAGCCGGGGAAGGCCAAGACTTACCTACCATGACCAAATTGGTCGTGTTCTATCAGAAGGTGATGCCAGGAGCCCCAGAAACCGGCGAGCGTGCATGAGAAGAGCAATGAATGTTAAATGAATGTTTAATGCGAGTGAGTTATGTAAGGATCGAGTCACGTGGCGCTCGGTTCTCTCTGCCTACCCCGCAAGGGATTTGGCGTGAAGTTATAGATAGATAGAACAATCACAGTCCTCACTCAATGTAACGAATTCTTTGATCTTTTAACTCAATCAAATCAAGTGGCGTAGTTCAAACTTTGGATATAAACGATAGCTATGTAACTTTATCCCCACTGACAGAAGGCCTCAGGAGTAATTTTATAAAGACTTTTCCTTAAAATACGAAATTAAAAAGAAAATGTACAAAAATCATATAGCAAACATCAATATAGTTAACGAAAATGATATTCGTAACTAAACGCCATCTTGTACGGGATATTTATTGCATTAGACACATCTGGCGCTTGACTTGAAGATCAGCTTTTTCCTTATTCTAAAGTATTAACAGATGTCATTCGCTCCGTAAAATCAAATAAAAAAGAAATCCTGCAATAAGACAAATGTCAAGCAATTTCAAACAAATGTTGCCCAAGATTTCAGACACAGATATTTTTTATATAAGCGGCAGAGATATTTTTTATATTCTATCAACTTAGCATAAAAATATCTTTGAAGAACAAGAAAAAAATTATAGCGAATAGTTATCATCAAGTTTTCATGGAGTTAGTACTTAAGTTATTACATATTGAGAGAGAGAGTACTAAGAGCTCGTTGGCGTCGTTGGGCGTGTCATTCTGTCCTCCTGTCCATCCTGTCTATGGATGGGTTTATCTATCTTTAGTTTCTCCGTCGGAGGGCACGTTAAGCCGTCGGTCCCAGATGTTGTCGATAGATGACAGTCGTTAAGCTAAGTCAGTGGCCCTCGGGAGGTTTGGAAACACTGGCCTCCGCTAATCCGTATTTGAGCAGCGTGGTGGAGTATGCTCTAAATCCTTTCGGTTGAAGGGAGACCCGTATCCCTGCAGCGGGATGAGTAAGGGTTGACGTGATGGATGTGGTATTACGTTACTTATAAGTTATAGTCATCATTGAATGAATTTACGTAATTACCGTTCAGCCATTCGACCAGCGATCTCATCTTATTAACAGAATAAAGAATTTGAACTTCAATAGAATAGCATTTATTCAATCAATTGATCAACATTTCATTTCGTTGTGAATAACAATCCCGCTCCATATTTCCCTTTAATTATTCCGTCCTATGTAATTAATTTGTGCTCATTTGCCATAAAATTACCTGGATACATCAATTCAATGATCAGCCCCACGTTTGCAATTATCCATTGATTTATTTTCACCAATTCAATGTTGAGACTTTAATCTGCTTTTACAAATTTAGCTGTTATGTTATCGCATACTGCTTTTATCATATTTATGGATAAATATTCTATATTTCTGTTATCAATTTAATGTTTTAAGTGTACAATTTCCAATTTAATGCTGAGACGTTTGTCTGCTCTTACCAATTTAATGGTCACACCTCTGTATTCAATTGGTATTTAATGAACAGGCAATAGTCTGTTTTTATCAATTTTGTAATCTGTAAAAGGTCTAAAATTTCTAAATGTCCCCTTATATTCAATTTTACTCATTAAATACGAAAACTTAAAAATTCGTCTATGGACAAACAGACTAACGTAAGCAACTTCTCTCTATTAAATATATTTTCGCTCACCCCTTCCAGCCTCTCCTCCAACTATGTATAAGGGACGGTACTGCGATAGATTTGACATTTGCGTCGCCCCGCTTCCCCTGGGGCGATCGCCTCCGATGAAGCCTTTAAAGACTTTCCAGAAATCCTCCTTCCTTTACACAAAATCCTCGATAACCCATATAATGGCAACTTCCACAGATGACATTCAATTTCACTTCAGACAATTTCTCACAACATTTGATGAAATATGAAATCTGTTACTAAAGTAATGATCAAACACCATGCACAGAAAACGTCATAATATGTACTTTTGTTATCTGAATTTTCTTCTTACTAACGTTACTCCGTTTCCTCATACATTAGGATTCGCGGGGTCCGCTACATTAGGTTAAAGATTTAGTAAAGATATTGTTTTTTACATAGTGCGACAGCAAGAGAGAGAGAGAGAAAATCAGACCTTTCTTAGATTAGGACAAACGTCTTGCGAAATATACTTCCTTGGACATGCGGGTTTCCTCTCTATGTTTTCCCTCATAGCCGATCAAGTGATAATTAGAAATATGTACATAAATCCGAAAATACGAATTTAGTACCGTAGGGTTTGAACCCGGTACTGTCGGATAATACTTTTGTTACATGAATATGTTGAATTAAATAAATACTTTTATGATTTCTACTCCAAACTTATCCAAAATCCACGTGGGCGAAAATGTGGGCAGCGTCTTTTAAGGTTTCTACGGTAAAGGAAAGAAAATTAATTTGTAACGATTTATGATTACAATTTTTCTAAAATTAACTGGAAGTGACTCCTTTATGCGTTAGGCCTGCTTAAAAGTTGACGAGCTCGGTGCCGCGGAGGTTAATAATGCTACTTCAATACCAACGCTCGTGGGTCCGATCCCCATACAGGACAAATATTTGTGTGCATGGCCATGTACGTTTGCCTTGATCTGGATGTTTTCAAGAGAGGTAAGGCGCATCAAAGCGGCCCATCTAGGGAAGTATAAAAATATCTATATAATTAACATAGATACTTTGTAACAGATTAAAATATTGTTAACGGTATTAGAAGACTTGGCTGTTGTAACTTCCCCCCCCTTTTTTTGTTTCTTTTTTCCTTATTATATTATTTTTGTTTTATGTATTTTTTAGTTATTTATTTATGTACTACAGAGGGGAGACTCTAATTACTACAGATATATATGAATAGCTTGAATATATAACTGACTAGGTACCTGTGTACAACTAAACCCCGCCTTCTGATTTCATCTACTTAACCCATTTCCTCGTTACTACCTCACCTACTTTATGCCTCTACTTATGTTATGTACAGAGCTACTCTATATAATATTATACTCTACCTTTATATGTCTCCCCCTCCTGTTTTATTGGTTTATTAACTTAGATATATATATTGGTCCTACCTATGTGAACCCCACTCTTATAGAAATATATCTACTGAGAACTGTTCATGTATTGAACATAGTAATTTGTTTATCTACCTCCTTACCCCGCACCTAACTACTCCTGTACCTAATCTTTACCTGAACTACCACTCGTGTATTGACGATATATATATACTAGAATCCCTGATTTTAATTGTAACTATTTCTTGACCTAAAAATCAATCTACTTAGCTAAACTTATTAATTAGGTGTCTCGGACTGTGTCACGTCGACCCTCAAGTTAAATTATTGGCAGTGATCGTTTTAGTGGCAACTACATTGTGAGCAGCAACCCAGAGTCCTTTTCGTGGCTGAGATGGCTAAGCAATTCGAGAACCCTACCAGTTAAGCTTCCTAAATAACGTAGCACCGCAGTACTTTAAAGAGTAACTATTCCCTAAGGCTATCTTCCTGTCTCTACTCAATATGTTTATATATGTGAAGATCCAATCGTCCGCTCCGCGTTTAGGTGACTTAGCTGGGGGAAATTATAAAATATCAAAGATTTAATGTGTGCTTTTCTTTACCCCTCTGTCTCAATCGGACTGTTAGAATTGTACCGTACCCTATCGGATTTTGATTGGTTCTTTATTGCTTAGGACCAGCATTCTGACAGATGGACGCGCGTACCAAAGGAGGTTCTGAAGCATCAGATGACCCTTGTAGTTAGACGTTGATTGGATTATAACTAATGTCTATGCATATTCATATAACACTGTAATTGATTTAATGATATCCTATTACTAAGCAGGGACTTTAGAATCTTAAGAGAACCCTCAGAATTAAAACGTAAGTCTCCTAGATTTAGCTATAGTTTAGCTATCGATCTAGTAGGCATTTATACTCCTCATTAACATTCGAAACAGAATTAAGTATAAGATTAGATTGTTTACACCACAGCTCCTATCGGACTCACAATGCCGTGGCGAAATAACCTATGGAGTCACTTTGTAGTGTGAATGAATGTTGTTACTATTTCGATGTTCAGTTCAAGTTAACGGTTCCGTAAAGCGATGACAAGGTAAGCTATAGTTATTTTCGGTAGTGAGATAATATTAGTTCCCACCGCCAGGATTCTATTTGGAAATCAATTATAAGATAGAGAATACTCTTGCTTGCGCTAGCCCCTCGGGCAGTGGCATATATTCTATATTAAATGATATGAAAGAGGAAGGTTAGTAAGCAACCTATATTCAATTTAGAGCTCAAATATAAGATAGAGAACGCTCGGGCTCGCGATAGCCTCGCGGGGCAGTGGCATATATTCTATATTAAATGATATGAAAGAGGAAGGTTAGTAAGCAACCTATATTCAATTTAGAGCTCAAATATAAGATAGAGAACGCTCGGTCTCGCGATAGCCTCGCGGGGCAGTGGCATATATTCTATATTAAATGATATGAAAGAGGAAGGTTAGTAAGCAACCTATATTCAATTTAGAGCTCAAATATAAGATAGAGAACGCTCTGGCTCGCGCTAGCCTCGCGGGGCAGTGGCATATTACCTACGGTTAGATTTTAAGTAACTGGAGAATGCTAGTGTTCGCCCTATGTACTGCTCTGAATGCTAACATAACATAGAGGACACCCCCACTATGTGTGAAAAGGAGAAGCAGGAAAGAGAAAGACCGCCGACAACACCCCTCCATCTGACCATTCCCAATTCATCTCGTTGATCTTACGAGTATGTAACATATGTGAGAATGAGAAAATTGTTCTTACAATTTATCTAACGACTTCTCAGTCTTCTATTAAATTTGTTTTGTATTTTTAAATTTATCGGAGGCAATTTAGGAATAATCACATGGGTCCTTCCCCAGAACCACCTAAGTTCCTGATTTTCCCTTTCCAAACTACTTTAGATAATATTCACTATATCAAATTCTACAATATCAACCATCACTAGTTTGATTTTTTCAATTTTAAAGCAAGCATCAATTTACAATAATACAAGTATTAAACTTCTCGTCCGTTAACTGAACACAATGATTGTATAAGGTTATTTGAGCACAATCTAACTGAACTGCAATCGGTCAAATCGCCACTATGCCACCACTATCAGTTATTACAGATAAGGCAAATCCCTCAGTTGTGTCCGGAAATAACGTATTTGTTTATGATAAGATGTACTGTGAGCGTCATCTATACATTCGTCAGTCTTGTAAGGTAACAGCTAGGGCGCTTTTCTCAGTCACCACTGTCACACGGGGTCTATTGCCCAGACTTCTAAATTATATAGACAACAATTAATCAAGTAAAGTTTTCTGCTCTTCCGGCAGTAGTGAAGTCTCCTCACTTGAGAGACGTTAGTAAGTTTGGTAAAGGTATTTGCAGTGTACTACTTCGGGATATCGCCCTAAACATTAGGCTAAATTCGACCGAACGCAAAACCGCCAGACTAGTGTAATCTATTATGAGTATTAAGGTTAAGTCTTGAAACAGCTCAATTGTTCTGTCTGACCTTTGGTTGTCTTAATGGACTTCAAAGTGGTCCCTACGAGGCTTATAACGTTTCTGATGTAGAAACTTGGATCGCATGTCAAGGTTCTAGAATGTCAGCCCATTCCTGTTACATTCAGCGCTCTTTAGAAACGCCTAGAAACCCTTCTTATCCGCGCAGTTATTGCAAATTCCAGAGGAACTACATAACACTACACAAAACCGTTAATAGAAGCCGCTGGGTGGTTACCAGTCCTGGAGACTCGGGTTGTGTTAACCCATCGCCGCTCGACAACGACGCATGGGTGAGAGTGTTAAATTCTGGCGAATAAATTACTTCAGATTAACAAACGCGAATAAAACTCGTCGGCTGACCAGAATAAAGCACCCTTTGAGCTCTGAACATGTAACGCACAAAACTATTCGACTATTTTCTTTACGCCAAACGTCCTTCAGTTCGCATGAGCTGCCAAGAAGCAAGATAATAGTTACATATCTACATTGTGTTCGATTAGGTAGGCTTGGTTGAATTATTGAATTCACTTAAATGTTTGCACTACTTTATTATTGAATGGTAAGCATTTAGCTGGTTTTGTGTATTAAGAATTTAATGCTCTGACCGTGCCCGAACCGTCCAACATTTGGTTGTCTTAAACGACTGCGAGGCTATCCCTACGAGGCTTATAAGGCTTCTAAGATGTGAAAATCCCTTGCCGTACCGCGGGAATCCGAAAGACAGCATTACCTGTTTCAATCGGCGCTCGTCCGAAGACAGAGACCCCCTTTCGGGCGCGGGGATGCAAATTCTCAAGGAACTACATAGATTCACTAGAGAAGCGTTAATGAAAACCCCTGGAAGAGTTTACTAATCCTGGAGACTCGGGGGGAGTTAGATTCTGGCGAATGTACTACTTTAATTTAGCAGTCGCGTATAAATTACCGGCTGACCAGAATAAAGCACCCCTCGAGCTCTGAACATGTAACCCACAAAAGATTCAACTATTTATCTCTACGCCAAATGTTTTTCGACTCGTAACCACAGTCAAAAGGTAATTTAATAATTTTAAGTATGCAATGAGCATAGAATCAGGCTACCTGCATATCTATGTTATAATTAAGTTGCAGGCCCCAAGACTACGCTTTATCTAGACACATGCAGCCTATTATTTATTGCCCACCACCGTGACTCTACAACCACTAAAATTTTAGCCTATTCTCGCGACGCGCCTACCCTCGTACTCCTTTATTCTCACCGCGAAGGTACTAACATCACGCCGTAGGATAATATGATCACCCGGACGTTTTACCGAACGAAACCCTTGATTCGACCGCTTAGCGTAACCGCTTGCTACCTATCACGCACGTCGCGATTAGCTTAAGAACTAATCAGTAATTGTACCTACTGTCCCTATAAATGTCGTCTGACGCGCCTACCACGCTGTATGTTAACTAACGCGTATATTCATCGCGACTACCTACCTATCTCCTAACTAGATCTTAATAAAATGTGTACCTACAATATCTAATCTAAGATACTCGTGTAAAATGACTTCTTGAGTTTGTATTACGTTAAACGTGTGATGTGTAAGGTGGCTAAGCCCAAATCAACGATGTGCAATGTTGATCTGCTAATTGAAACTAGGGTATGCAAGGTAGTTAGCCTCGACTTTGTCTATTGCCTATAACTGTGTATACGTCATGGTCCTAACCTAATTGGGACACGAACCATGACTCCTAACAGAGGAAATAAATGTGTGTGTATATATACATATATAAATAAATGAGACCAGTATGGTTGGGTTGCGATCAATCTCCATGGCCCGCATACGCTGGACGGAATTCACTTCGACGAGCTCCTACCACTTTGAAAGCTCGCGAACCCAAGCACCTGGGAGACGTAACTGATCCCTTTAAGGGCAAAATCAGTCGCTGGCCCGTCCCACAGCTTACCAGCTTCCTACGCCTACATGATACGAGGTTTGGCGGCTCCGTTAGGTTAACTGCCTCGTACTTTCACGAATTTACGTCCCTAAGAGAGCTAAATTTCTTCAGTGTGAAATAACACAATCCCTATTTAACCAATTTGTCGATGTTAGAACTCGCCTGACAATGTTGGTTAGATAACTAGGTACCGCCGCCATACTCAAAAGTCTGTGACCCTTGGAATTCTGGCCACATCGTACAACACAGTTAAATAACCAACACTAAATCCGATGAAATATTAGAACCCGATTTATGACCTAATTACTTAAACGCGATCACGTTGAATCAACATCCCAGCGCAACGTTACAAAGATCGGCAGATGTACCGCCAATTCCGTGCACAATGCTCAAAGATAAAGAATCAACGCTATACTTAAAACAAAAGTAACACGAGAAGTTAAACTCCATAAAAGAAACCCCATCGCGGACTAATAACGTTACGTTTCAATTCTTCGAATTCGCATATCACAAAACCGCGCCATTTTGACTACTCAATCGTGCGCCACGCTACCGACCATCGTGCGCCTACAGCACTAGAGGTCCTGGCTACGTTGCACACAAATTGAACAATCAACATGAAATTTAGCGAAATATTAAACACCGGCTTATTAAATATTAAGTTAACTACCATTACATTGATTCCATGCCCAAGCTTAACGTTACAATCAATTAGACAATTTAATTGTCTCATCTCTCGCTACGCCACTCAAAGGCAAAGAATCAACGCTATACTTAAACAAAATTAACACGAGAAGTTAAATTCCATAAAAGAAACCCCCTTCGCGGACAAATAATGCTACGTTTCAATTCCTAGAATTTGCATATCACAAAACCGCGCCATTTTGATTGCTCAACATGCCCCACGCTACCACCATCGGCGCCTGAGCACCGTAGGTTCGGCCACGCTGCACACAATTTGAACAATCAACCTGAATTTTAGCGAAATATTAAACACCGGGTTATTCAATATTAAGTTAACTACAATTACATTGATTCCATGCCCAAGCCTAACGTTACGATCAATTAGACAACTTAATTGTCCCATATCTCGCTACGCAGCTCAAAGGCACGGAATCAATGCCGTTCTCAACACAATATTAACACAAAGAAATTAAAATTAATAATAAAAAGAACCGTTCCGCAATTTATCAGCGATACGCCTATCACCCCAGAGATTCACACCGACAAAAAGGCCCTTCACGAACAATTATCGATACGTCTTATTACCTTAAAATTTCACACTAAAAAAAGCCATGAACTAACGAACCACCCGTTTTTATATCATTCGCCTACCATCAAGCCTCTTCACCCCTCTCTGCGTATCTCTGTCTCTCTTTCCAAAATATTCTAGAATGTTCTATAGCAACTCGTCATTCAATATTCGAATCTATTTCATTCCATTTAAGTAGTTTATACTGGTTATGAATCACCACACACCTTTTATCTCAGCCTCGTAACCGCTCGCTGATTGGTAGTTCAAGAATATCACGCCACTTCGTCTGGTATATGTCTACCCTCTTACAAGTTAACATTTTTCCTAAGCATACAGCCGTGATACCTTCAATAACATATTATCACGCCCGCTCGCCCGCGAGGCAGGCAGCGAGAATCGAGCACTATGTGAAGCGTCTTTCAAACCAAGTATGAACGACAATGACCTATTAAATGAAGTAGCGAACGATGTACCTACATTCCTAGGCGTTATTTTATACATAATTCGGCTACATATATCCATATGATTGCAAGGTTATTTTTATTTGTGACGGCAACAATGTTATTTCATTGTGGTCCGTTACACTGTCATGAGCAAATTGGAGCTAGGTACCCTAGGAACAGGCAAGCGTGCACAAAACGAGCAATTAATGTACAAAAAGCGAGTAAGGTATATAAGGACCGTGTTAAGCGGCGCTCAGTTCTCTATGCCCTGGAACTGAATTTGGATCTGAAGATACCAGATATTTTCAGTCATTTTTGTTCCGTAGATCTTGCCTATATATTTTTTGCTCTCTGTAACCCCCCTGCCTAACTAATTTTTAGGGTTCCGTACCCAAAAGGTAAAACGGAACCCTATTACTGAGGCTCCGCTGTCCGTCCGTCCGTCCGTCCGTCTGTCACCAGGCTGTATCTCATGAACCGTGATAGTTAGACAGTTGAAATTTTCACAGATGATGTATTTCTGTTGCCGCTATAACAACAAATACTAAAAAATAGAATAAAATTAATATTTAAGGGGGCTCCCATACAACAAACGTGATTTTTCTGCTCATTTTTGATAACGGCAACAGGTAGACGCTTGAAATATTCATAGAATATTTAGTTGTATATTCACTTTAAGAACAAATAATTAAATTAAAATAAAACAAATATTTAAGGGGGGCTCCCATACAACAAACGTGATTTTTTTGCCGTTTTTATAGATAATGGTACGGAATCCTTCGTGTGCGAGTCCGACTCGCACTTGGCCGATTTTTGAATCTGATGGACCTCTCACCTGCTGTAATCGTCCTAATTGGGTTGATATAGACTACTTTGGGTAGTACAGATAGAAATATTACAATGGGTTATAATTTATTCCACTACCCACTTCTTTTGCAACGTAAAGTAATACTTAATGGCTAAAATGTGTGAACAATGAAGCATGTGTTCGCATAAGATAATGCTTTTCTTTGCATAAAAGATTGAGTAGACACCTACCTTAAGTGGCGTGAAATTCTATGGGTAATACATACTCCTTGTTTGGTTTTAACAATAATATTTATGTGGTATTGTCGCTGTTAAATGTAAACCAATTCGTTCTTAATCTCTCGCTATTTTAGAATCTCCTTTGTATTTACAGAACAAATATATGAGCCACCTGACGTGGAGCAGTTACCGTCAAATACAAAAAAAATATTTTATTTGATTCATAGAGTTTTTTGAAGTTGGAAAACATGAACGAGTGTGATTTGATAGCGAATAGTAGAGGTCTAGTCTGTAGTGATGGTAAGCACTCACCGTACTACTACAGAATAGCTCAAAATACACCTAACTTGGTAGTAAGGAGCACTAATAGCCTAGTGAATAAATAATCGGACCATTGACAACTGGTCTGTGGTTCGAATCCTGGCGTGTACCACTAAATTCGTATTTTCGGATTTGTGTACATACCTATTAGTAATTATAGCTTGTTCGACGGTGATAAAAACCCTAGTGAGGTATCCCGCAAGTCAAGTAATTATATTTCGAAAAACGTGTGACCTAACCTAAGAAAGGTCCGGTTTTTCCTCTGGTTTGCGGAGGTCTGAGACGGCAGGCACTTTATAAAATCAGAATCTTCGCCAAATCCTTAAGCTTAGCGGACCCTGCCGATTCTAATGTATCAGGAAAAGGGGGAACGCCAAGAAGAACACCAATATCTCCATTAGAGACTATTTCATTAAATTGGCAACACATCCTAACCGCATGAGGTTATCGTATGATGTACCTATTGTCAGAATTAAATTGTTGCATGATGATTCACTGACTGGAACGCGTGCAGAGAGCTTTCACTCGACATTATGCAGTTGTGATTCCTAACTTCAGTTACAGTAATGAATATAGCGAACACTTATTAAAATTTAAACTCTTGTCAGTGGCTGATCGCCGTGAAAACCATGACCTAATATTTCTGTATAAGCTAGCTAATAGCGCGGTTGATTGGACTGCCAGGATATCCTGAATGAGCTACGTATTGCAATACCTAGGATTAACTCAAGGTGGAAGCTTACTCAAACATACGTCATATCTCAAGCGCGGACTAACCTTGGACTAACGAGTAGCTACAATAAAATAAACAACGGATGTGTTCTCGATATCAATCATGTTATTGTTAAATAAGTAAATTATAATTACAATTTCTAGACCTTAATAGAGTATTACAGTAGAATAAATGCGGTCGAAATGCGAGCGCTGGGCAAAATTTGTGGCATAAGGCTTGAAGACCGTATTCGCAATGATGATGTTAGAAACAGAGTTGGTCTGAAAGAGAGCGTCGGTGTTAAAATAAGAAGAGGTATGCCCCGTTGGTTCGGACATGTAGAAAGAATGCAAGATTAAAGAATGACGAAACAGATATACAATGCAAAAGTGGAAGGATGTAGGAGCCGAGGAAGGCCAAGACTTACCTACCATGACCAAATTGGTCGTGTTCTATCAGAAGGTGATGTCAGGAGCCCTAGAAACCGGCGAGCGTGCATGAAAAGAGCAATGAATGTTAAAGATTCGAGTGAGATATGTAAGGATCGAGTCATGTTCCGCTCGGTTCTCTCTGCCTACCCCGCAAGGGATTTGGCGTGAAGTTATAGATAGATAGAAAGTACGGAATAAAGATAGAAGATTCGAGAAGCCGTTCGAAAGATGAAGAATTCTATAAATTTCGCAATGTGTTATGTTCGAAGGAATAGTTTGACATGATACCCTGGTAGTGACCGCCTTTTATAATCATTTCGCCCTTCATCGACGGGGAATTCATCCTCACTCCTCGACTGCGCTGAAAAGGTCACGTACTATGGGGTTCCAAAGAGGATTTTTTCGGGATCTGTAATGTCGTTAAATGACCTTTGCGTAGGATATTCTCTAGAGATTTTACTTATAATATCGAGAAGCAAACAAGCATACACCCTATGTGATATAAAGCGGTTATTGTACCCAATGAACGCAATATATGGAGTATCCCTTGTGCGTTGCCACTCCGCTGCAAAGGCAGGAATTCCTCAGGAGCCGGCTTATAACCTGAATCACTAGGTGGAACCCAATAACCCTCCACAACTTTGGCCTTTCCTTCCTTATTTCGCTGCCGTCTGTGAGGTGAACGTACATACCCAGTCGGGCAATCTTGATGCGCCCTACCTTTCTTTACCCAAAGTTTCTTGTTTGTTTATCATTACTTTAGACAGATAAAGTAAATTTTAATTAAAGTAAAGTCTGTGTAAATCGACCATAAAAGAAATGCCGGTTGATCAACTGGTTCCCGGTTCGCATCATGGCATGTACCTAATCCTAATCCTACTATAATATTATAAATGTGAATGGCCGTTTGTTTGTAACGTTTTCACGCGAAAACTACTGAACAGATCATCATGAAACTTTGTATACATATTCTTGGAGGTATCGGAAGTAACAAAGGATACTTATTTAAAAAAAAAAAATTGCGAGCGAAGCCGCGGGTATATGCTAGTTTGTAATAAACGTTAACTCGGCGGTGAAGAAAAACATCGTGTGGAAACAAATAACTTCAAGAAATTATAATTCGAGACGTGTGACCTAACCTAAGAAAGGTCTGTTTTTCCTCTGGCTTGTGGAGATATGACGACAGTAGCTCCAAGTAAAAATTTGTATCCTCGCCAAATCCTTAGTCTTAATTAGCAGACCCCGCGAATTCTTACGGATTAAGAAACGGAATAACACTAAGAAGAAAAAAAATGATTGCTAGATATGAGTATTCATTGCGACCTTAACCAGCGTTATTACATCGAGCGCCTCACCTCAACAGCTTCAAGAAACCTCAGAGTCCTGACCAGGGTGCGCCGGTTCTTCACGCCGGACCAGCTTGTCTGCTTTATAAGGCTCAAGTTTGGGCCTGCGCGGAGTATTGCTCGGATCTCTGGGACGGCTCCGCACAGTATCTTCTCGATACTCTCGATAGGTTGCAGCGACGGGCTATCCGTATAATCGACGACGACGAGGTCACCAAAAACCTAGAACCTCATCAACTCCGTAGGGACATAGGCTCTCTAAGCGTATTTTACCGCCTTTACCATGGCGAGTGCTCTGAAGAACTGTTTTCCCTTATACCACCCTCTCCCTTCCGTCATGGAACCACACGTGCGGGCTTGCGATGTCATCGTTCCACTGTTGTGAATATTTCTCCGCGTACCAAAAAGTTCGGCAACTCCTATCTCTGCCGTACCATTAAAAAGTGGAACGCCGTGCCTGCACATGTGTTCTCTCCTTCCTACAATATGAGATCCTTCAAACGAAGCGTGAAGAAATATCTTGCGGGTCAGCATGGCAGCGTCAACCGACAGGATATTGTGTAGTCTTTTGTCAACTGCAATTGCGATTTGGGCCCCTCTTTCACTTATCATCAGGCAAAGAGGAGCAACTATGCTGAACTAATATAGAAAAAAAAAATTGAAAACGGAATATAAATCCAAGAACGTTGTTTCTGTTATTCCGGTAATCAACAAACAGTGAACTGGCAACAAACAGTGATCTAGCAACAAACAGTGATCTAGCAACAAACAGTGATCTAGCAACAAACAGTGAACTAGCAACAAACAGTGATCTAGCAACAAACAGTGATCTAGCAACAAACAGTGAACTAGCAACAAACAGTGAACTAGCAACAAACAGTGAACTAGCAACAAACAGTGAACTAGCAACAAACAGTGATCTAGCAACAAACAGTGATCTAGCAACAAACAGTGAACTAGCAACAAACAGTGAACTAGCAACAAACAGTGATCTAGCAACAAACCGTGATCTAGCAACAAACAGTGATCTAGCAACAAACAGTGAACTAGCAACAAACAGTGAACTAGCAACAAACAGTGATCTAGCAACAAACAGTGATCTAGCAACAAACAGTGAACTAGCAACAAACAGTGATCTAGCAACAAACAGCAACTCTTCTGTTGTTTTATACGACATACAAGGAGGGGAAGGAAGAGCTCAACCATATGTTGATAGATTACAGTGATTAGACTGTGGCCTACGGGTGGCTTAAAACACTGACCTCCGCCAATTCACAGTTGAGTAGCATGCCAATGTATTCTCTTGTCCCGTCTTCGGTTGAAACGAGACCCGTATCCCAGCAGTAGCACCAGGGATGAGTATTTTTTTTTATACTTCGTCGAGAGGCATACACGCATACGGCCTACCTGATGTAAAGCGGGTACCGTAGCCTATTAACGCTTGCGATATATTAATTATCACTCGCGCGACGCGATACCTCTCTTAAAACATCCAGACCAAGACAAACAGACATGTTCATGTACACAAATATTTGCCTTGTGTGCTTGTGTGGGAATCGAACCCACGAGCATTGGTGTCAAAGTCGCGTCGTTCAAGACTGAGCCACCGAGCTCGTCAAATAAATGAGTATGGGTTGATATTGTGTAGATATCATATACAAATGTCACCTGTTTTTCTGTATACTCGTATCTATATGATAAATGTTTAAACAAAACCAAAGGACAAACCAAACTACAAATATTAATAAAAATAAAAAGAATGGGTCGTACTTAAAAAAAAAAGATTTCATCTCAATATAAATCGAATGCCCTTATTACGAAACGAATAAAGTTTAAATTGATCACAAGTTCGATTATTTTGTCAAGATGGCTCCAGTTCCAATATTAAAATAACTTAGAATGTTAATACTCAGAAAAATATATCGCATTTTTATAAGAAATTATAATACCGAGAAGCAAAATTATTAAAGAAATTGTCGGCATCAATATAAAACGTCGGGACGGGAGACTTACAATCGTATTGCAGATCCAATGTCAAGTGGTTACTTTGACTTTCCCTGTCCATAATCAAACGTTTTCAGTACCTAGATGATTGAATAACACCGGACGATATCAACAGCAAGCTAGTGGAAACTATCCATGCACCGGGATCTCAATTTCTGAAGCCTCGCCCAAAAAGAACCCAAAAACTCTCGACTCACACGCAGAATCTCATGCAGATCAGACGTGAAACGCAGTGCAGGCAGCTGAACACGCAGATCTCTAAATGCATACGGCGAGACATACGCCAATTTAATATAATTCGTATTAAGGAAGACTCAGCACTATTATACTACAAATACAGCTTGAAACCGGGTAATGTTTTTGAGCCTGTATTCAGGCTCGCGGGCTTTACGTACCTTTACCATAGGTCGAATTCAGGCGCGCGGGCCGTAAAGGGCGATAGAATCGAGGCTCCACAGTCTTCGCCAAAGATCTGTTTGGTGGGCAAAGTCAACTTACGAAGCTGAAGACCAATACAGGCTCCATTATTTTTACGAAGGCTGAGATTCTGAGTGAGATGGAGAAGTTTTGTGGACAGCTGTACACATCGTCGTTACAACCGGGCAACAGTGCTAATCCGACCCAAGAGTTAAACTGTCCCGTCACTATACCGAAGATATTCCGTACATCAGTCTGTATGAGATTCGTATGGCTCTCAAACAGCTTAAAAATGGAAAAGCACCGGGTGAGGACGGAATTACGGGAATTCTGAAAGCGGGCCGAAGGCCGATACTTGTAGTCCTTCAGAGGCTATTCAATTCCGTCCATACACTTCGATGAAACACCGGAAGCGTGGAGCAGAAGCCTGGTCATGTTGGTCTTCAAAAAGCGTAATAAGCCCCTTTTGAAGAAATTATAGGTCAATATCGCTTCTGAGCTGTGTTTATGTACTGTTTTCGAGAGTCATCACAAGCCGTCTCGCACGCAGACTTGATGAATTCCAGCCTCCTGAACAAGCCGGATTCCGAAAAGACTATAGCAACGTAGGCCACATACATACCCTCCGTCAGATTATAAAGAAGACTGAGGAGTATAATCTGCCCTTATATTTGGCGTATGTGGACTACGAAAAGGCCTTTGATTCCGTTGAGACATGGGCGGTGCTACAGTCTCTCCAGCGATGCCGAATTGACTATCGGTACATCGAAGCGTTGAAGTGCTTGTACAGTAAGGCTACGATATGTATGCGTAATACCTCAACGCATGAAGAGTAAGGTCTTCGAACAGTGTGTATTGCCAGGCCCACAGGATAAGCAAGCTGAAGTGCAGTGGGCCAGCCGTAATTCGTAGAACCGACAACCGCTGGGGAAGGAAGGTTCTCGAATGGCGTCCACGTACTGGTGTACGCAATGTGGGACGACCCCCCACTAGATGGAGCGACGATCTCAAGAGGTTTGTACGGAGTCGATGGATGCAGGTGGCACAGGATCGAGACGAATGGCTCTCTAGAGGAAGGCCTATGTTCAGCAGTGGACGAGTACAGGCTGAAATGATGATGATGAATCATTACGAGCACTGATAATCCTGAATATTGTCGTAAACTAGGTTTTTCTTTTTAAAATGTTGCATATTAATTAACACTAGTTCCGCCCCCCCAGTAGTCAAAATACGAACATAATAATTATCAAAACTTTGAAATGTAAAAAGAGCGAGCCTTTCAGTAGTCCCACATGATGTTCTAACATCTGACATCTCACATTAGTAATAAGCTTCTTCATGTTAACGTTATCCCGTTTCCTAATCCTTTAGGATTGGCGATGTCTGCTACCTAAGCCTAAGGATTTGGCGAAGATACTGATTTTTACATGGAGCGACTGGCGTCAGATCTCCACCACCTAGAGGGTAAACCAGACTTATCTTAGGTAAGGACGCACGTCTTTGGAAATATAATTTCTTGGACGTGTCGATTTCCTCACGATGTTTTCCTACACCGCCGAGCAAGTGGCAGTCACAATCAATTAATAAGCAACTAGAATTAAATTGGAATTATAAATATTTAAGAAATTATTAAGTCAAAGATCTCTGAATCTCAGAATCCGTGTAATTAATTAATTAGTTTTTGAAGTTAAATTTCTTCAAACGCGATATGACGAGAAATTCTGATATTTTTCGGACGGATATGACGTTTACAAACAGAAATGACGTCCAGTAATAAATGTATAGTTCATTTACGGCTGAAGTGCCACTAATCACATATTTAGCTATAAATAGAGAATTGAAGTACATACAATGAAACACGTATTTATTTCATTAACACTTTTACAAAATGCAACAATGTATTAGTCCTCACTATTGAAATTAGTTTGTCTATGGCATTGTCTGTCTTATTTTGAGTGATTATTGACATAATTTATCAATCAACCGGTCAATATTTTTTGTCATTTTTCGTCAGTCAAATTATGACAACAATTGAATTGACTTTATACTAAGTTTATAATTGTGGCTTTTTATTACTCACTAGCTGAAGCCCGCGGCTTCGCACGCATGAGATTTGGGCTTTTAGTATCCTTTATTTCTCTATAGACATCAAATTCTTTCCGTTTAAAAAAACAAAGTTCAGGGTCGTACATGCAACCATAGAGCGATTCAATTTTCATACAGCGTCATCTATAGACGCATGGGAGGCAACGTATATTTAACTTATTTTTATAACATAAAAAATGCGTACTTATTTCATGTCACAAAAATACGTATTCTGTGAAAATAATAATATAAATAAAATCGCAAAGTTACCGATATTTCCCCCTAATTTTAACAGTTTTTCATTTTTTACGCAGGAACCCTAAATAATTACGGAATAAAAGTAGCCTATATTCTGTTCTGAACAGTCCTCTACCTACCAGTGAAAGTCCCGTCAAAATCGTTTCAGCCATTTCGAAGATTAGCCCGGACAAACAAACAGACAGACAGACAGACAAAAAAGTTAAAAATGCATTTTTAGGCTTTCGTAACGTGAAAATAACGATATGAGCTTACGATAAAGGCTTTATTTTGAAATCACAGACAGACACTTCAATTTTATTTATATGTATAGAGTATGTATAGATAATACCAACCTTTCAGAAAATGGATTGGTCAGTCCATCTGTCGGCCAACTCTACACCGCGCGCACTCATAAGTTGAATCAAATAGCGCACGCTTACCCGGGTTCCTGTTACACACTTTCGTCTTGTCTTGTTGAAATTACTTTCACATAAAAAATCTTTCTTTATGTTACACATAAAAAAAAAAAACATATATGTATTTCATCGGTTTCAAGTTTTCTCTGCTGTTTTTATAACACTAAAACACGTCTATAGCTCAAACAAAAAATATATCGGTTGACAAACAGAGGATTATCTATTATATTATTAGGAAAATACTGTACTGTATCCCCTTTGCTTATTTATATATAGATGTCTATACATTTAAAAATGTTACATTGAGCCTTCGAGCTCATGAAATAGAGTTGATAATACCACCATTCACTTCTACTAATGCCGTGGAGTCATCAATTGGAAGTGTTCCATCCACCCGTCACCTTTGCAGCCCGTAGTGTTCAAGATTATATCCTTGGATAAGGGTCCATCTAACATCTTGAAATGTTCTCAAAAACCTCGTGACGTGTTAAGATGCTCGCCTTTAGTACTTCAGGTACAGTTATCCAGATAAATTTGTGAACAGAATTAATGATACTGTAACAGACTTGAATCTATTATCTATACATCTATGCAGATAAATAAAATTGGAGCGTCTGTTTGTAATATTAAAATAACCGCTTTTTACTAAATGCATATGGGTGTATGCACGATACATATACAAAAATGAATATTTTTACAATTATTTTATGTCTGTCTGTCTGTCGTTTGTTCCGGCTAATCTCTGAAACGGCTGGACCGACTTTGACGGAATTTTCACTTGCAGATAGCTGATGTAATAAGGAGTAACTTAGGCTACTTTTATTTTAGAAATTTATTTTAATTTTTTTTTGAATTTAAATAAATAATTAAATAATAACTATTCCGCGCGAACGAAGTACATACATATCTACTATACATATCTATTATTATTTTATACTCTGCTTATTTGGGTACTTATAATCAAATCAAATTATAACTGAACAATAACTTTTTGTATTCATTAAATTTAAGTATTAATTAAGTATTAATTAAATTTCTACCTAATTATATTTGATAAAATAAACTTTAAAATTAAAATGTAACTGATTAATCATCGTGCCGTGTTATCTATGACGTTAAGTAAACAATGAACGCGGGGCGCGGCCGAGGGACGCGACACCGGCGATCGATCGTCATTCGATCTGCGGAGCTCACCAGTCGGCGAGAAACCTCACTTAGGATTGTCTGTGACGATTGTTTCTCTGCTTGGCGTCTCAATCTCAACGTTCGATTTGTGTTGCCTAATTCTCATAGATGCATACTTATATAAATATCGTATACATACTCGAGTGTGAAGTTGCTTGATAAGTGCTAATAAATAAATAAATAATAATAATAAATATTGCCATACAAATTACACAGCGCCATCTAGCCCCAAAGTAAGCGAAGCTTGTGTTATGGGTACTAGACAACTGATAAACATACGTAAATACATTTTTTTTTTGTAAATACATACTTATTATACATAGAAAATACCCAGACCAATACAAACAGACATGTTCATGCACATAAATATTTGTACTGTGTGGGAATCGAACCCACGAGCGTTGGTGTCAAAGTGGCGTAACAGCGCGTTCTACTACTGCGCCACCGAGCTCGTCGCCTAATAATAATATCTCGTCCTGGGTAAGTTGTAATAAATGATATCCGTTAGATTATATATACACTATTATATATATAGTGTATTGTCTGTTTACTTGTTGGTAGATTGTTACTTTTGCAAACAAGCTCCTTTTATTACATAATAAGTTCTTAATATTGCCATCAGTTATAATAATGTAAACGTTTCTGATTTTTTTTTTGTAACTGCCTCTCATCTCAGTTTACTACTTAGATCTCACCCCGCATAAATCTGCTAGTATCTTGATTATAAACAGCTCGTGCTTGCAATGCAAGCATCGGTCATATTCACTTCACATTTCATGGCAGTGACTAGTGGCAGTACCAAGTTTTACTTATTCTATAACTAAATAGGAACATATCCAACCACACAGGAACCACGCTCGCCCTAGAACTTGTACATCTCAAGCACCAAATTGTCTTCCAGGCTACTGCCGTGCAGCGGCGGGTACTCTCACTTCAAACCTGTCCTCAACGGAGAGGACCTCAACAGCTCATCGGCTTTAAAGGGAGTGAGATTAAGGCCTACTTACGCTCTGTCTATCTATCTATTGATCATTCTAGTTGTGGCGACACACTGTGAAGAATAATGCTGATTGTACGAAACGCGGCCAGCGAGGGCCAGAGCGGAATGCGGCTCGCCAGTCGCTCAGTAAAACCGCTTCGTTAAGGTTCTGTACACTTAGGCACTCAGTATATGTAACATGTAATTCAGTTAAATTGTAATTTGGAGTCAGATAATTTTGTTAAGAACTTTGTATACAGTGAAAGACAATATATACAGTTTCAAGTGCAGACTTTGGTATTTATTAGTGCCCCGTAGATATTCCACCGTAATCAGAAAGAACACGCGTACATAGTTTTTTTTTACTTCTTAATATTATACTTGTTAAAAACTTAATTTTTCCCGTTTTATTTCGAATTCTGAAATTAAAACGTGACAATACGCTGAATACTATATATTTTGGTTCGGTGCACCCAGCGTTCCATATTCTCTGCCTACCCCACTGAGAGACATGCGTGATGATATGTATGTATATATGTATGTTTTTATACAACTTCGAGAGGCATGAATGTATACGGCCCACCTAATGTAATGTGGTTACTGTAGGGTATGAATGCTTGCAATATATGAAATATAATAACTTCTTAGAAACACTCACAGAGTCGTTATTTGACTGTTTCCTGTGAGGTGGATACTTCCCCAGTCGGGCTGCCTTGATGTGCCCTATTTCTTTTGGAAACAGTCATGTCTCACACACACATATGTTTGTCCTGTATGGAAATTAAACCCACGAACGTACATACAATATATCTAAAAAATACTATATAAAAAGAGATTGTCATTTGAAATACTGTAATTTATAACCACAATATTTTGTTCACGTGTTACGAAGTTTTTACATACCTAATATAAACAGGCGCGAAATTAATATACGACCCTAGAAAATAAAGAAATTCATTTCATTATGCTACAATTGCTTTTAAACTCAAACTCATTTTTTTACTCAATTTATTGCATAATTATAGACCGTTGACGTAACAAGGTGATAAATTAAATATATAAAACGCTATAACCTGTCGTATTGGCGTAGGTGCAATATTTTTTGCAAACTGAAATAAAATAAATATTTATGTAACACTGTTCTCTACTAACTAAATCAAGCGACATTAGAATATCATGACTTTCTATTTATTTTAATTCAAAATAAATAGAATATTACCATGGTCCCCGCCGCTGTGAATAAACGGCAGTCGTTAAGCTTATTGAAGGCAGACCCGTATGGACCCGTCTGTCGAGTGAAATGAGTATGGGTTGGTAAGATTTTATTCATTAATTCATGAATTTTCATACGGTGTTTTTAATAAGGTCTTTTGAATATTATTCATGTGTTTTGGGGTGTGTACAGATATTCACTTAAATCCGTGACCGACTGTACTACGCTGCGTAGAAAAGTTACTAAATTTGCGGCTAAAGCTCGTCTGCCCTCCGCCCACATTGAAAGCAATTTAAATTTTCATGTCAGCCTATGTTCGCAAATTTTATATTTTTGTCTCTTCCGACTCCGTGAACTTTCTACGTATCTGAAAGTCGGAAACAACTAATTTCACCACATACAATCGTGGTGCCTGACTTCGCACGGGATTTTCAAAATGTTTTTTTCTTAACCCAATTAAACTATGAATTAGTTTGAGTATATTTCTTTTGCATAAATGTGTGTAGTTTTACAGGGTACTTATACAGTGGGGCAGGCCCCCAAATGTATACCGATACGTCCACGTCGTCTGCCCTGGACCCATCCCACCTGGTGCGCGGTAACGCAGTGGCCGGTGGGTGGTGACTAAATTCGGTTATACAATACTTGTGGGCGAGGGTGAGTTTTTGGCTAGGAGGATTTTTGCGATTGGAGGCTTTTTCGTTTGTTTTGGTGGTGTGGAGTGTTTGGTGTGTTTTTGTTGCGGTGGTTATTGTTTTTGTGTTTGTTGCTGTTCGGTGACGAACATAGGCGGTTTTTGTTGGTGTTTGTTCTGTTACTTGTTGGGTTTTTGTGTTTGTCGTTCGTGTTTTTCGTGTTGTGTGGGCTGTCTAGTTCTCGGTCACGAGCCTGGACAGCCGAGTCCCGGTGATGCCGGGTGGGGGGGGGGGGTACGTTGGGGCCTAAAGGTTCCGGGGGGGGGTGACGTCCCGGAGGGCCCACGAAGGGAAGAGGTGGATAGCGAGGGCGAGGGGTGGGTGGAGACCGACTCCATGGTCACCACCCTCTCCGAGTCTGAGCTGAGCCGGAAGCGCCTGTTCTCGGGGTCGGAGACGGAGACCCCGACGAGCGGGCGAAGGTGCCCACCGCCAGGCGCGGCAAGAGGGGCGGCATCGCCCCCAGCCTGGCCAGGGCCCGCCAACAACTGAGGGTGCGTAAGGAGGAGGCCAAGGAGGCGGCATTTAATGCGCTCCTTGAGAAGCGGGCCCTTAAGGCAAAGATGGGCACGAATGTGGCGGCAGGAAGCGCCGAGGGGGTGAGCCCCGAGGTGGAGAAGAAAAGCCCCGAAGGGAGAAGCCCTGAGGGGGAAGCGGCGAGCCCACTCGGAGGGGGCGCCGAGGACCTCATGGTGAGGGGCGAGGGTATGTTGGAGCTTATCCTCGACCTCACGGGGAAATCGGCGAGCCTCAAGGGGGGCTACTCGGCAAAAATTGCGAGGGCTGCGAGCGGGATCCGGGAGATCCTGGGGGCCCTGGTGGTGCGCACGGAGGTGGAGGAGACCCACCGCCTCCGAGCTGACAACGCCCGTCTCCAACGGGAGGTGGCCTCCTTGCGGGAGGAGGTCAAGGCGCACCGCCGGGAGTTCCAGGAGCTCCGGAGCGAGAGGAAGGCGCAGGGGTCGACGGGCCCGGTGGATCTCCAGACCCTGGAGTCCAACATCGCCCGGCTCGTCGGCAACTTGGTGGACGGCCGGCTTGCCGCGATTGAGTCGCGCCTGCCTCCTCCGGTTGTCGCCCGTCCGCCATTGGCGGGCGACGGCTCTGCGGTGGCGAGGGCCGCGAGGGCTGCCATTGAGAGCGCAGGTCGGCCGGCGACTAAGCCGCAGAAGGCGAGTGCGCCGGCAGAGCTCGAGGTGCGCCCTCAGACGCGATCTCAGACGCGATCGGCCACCGGAGCGGGTCCCGCCCGCAGTGGGGCCCCGCAGGAGACGTGGACGAGCTTCGGCCCGTCCACATCAAGGGCGAAGCCGGCCGCGGTGACGCCGTCGCCGGCAGCAGGGGCCACCGAGGTCCCTAAGGAGGCGTGGACCGACGTGGTCCGCCGCAGGCCGCGAAAGACCGCGGCCCCCGCGACTCTTGCGGCGCCAGCGCCCGCCAAGGCGTCAGCCAATGCTCCCGCAGGCAGGGAGGAGGGCCGAAAGCCCAAGGTGGTGCTCCCCGGCTCCACGGCCGTAATTCTCAAATTACGGCCGGAGGCAGCCCAAGGGGGGGCATCGTATGCCTCGGCCCTGCTTAAGGCCGAGCGGGAGGTAAACCTGGGCGAGCTGGGAATCGGCTCGCTCCGGATTCGCAAGTCTGCGACCGGAGCGAGGCTTATCGAAGTGCCCGGCTCGTCCAGTCACGAGAAGGCTGACGCCTTGGCAGCCAGGTTGTCGGCTGCCCTGTCCAGCGTTGCTGAGGTGTCCAGGCCCGTGAAGTGTGCGGAGTTCCGCCTCACGGGTCTGGACGACGCCGCTACGGCGGAGCGGGTCAAGGCTGCGGTCGCGCGCGAGGGGGGCTGCACCCCCGAGCAGGTCCGGGTGGGCGAAATCCGCCCGGACTGGCGGAGTTCCAGCTCCGCCCTGATGCGCTGCCCGGTGACGGCAGCGAAGAAGCTGCTCGAGCTGGGCAGTATCGGGGTGGGCTGGAGCCGGGTGCAGCTCCACCTGCTGGAGGCGCGCCCCATGCATTGTTATAAGTGCATGGGGAAGGGGCACACAGCCGAGCTGTGCCCCTCCAAGGAGGACCGCAGCCGGCTTTGTTACCGGTGCGGGCAGCCGGGGCACATCGCCTCGGGCTGCTCGGCCCAGGCCCGCTGTGCCGTATGCGCAGACGCTGGGCGGAAGGCGACACACGTGATGGGGGGCCGTCTTTGCAACCCCCCATCCGTCCGCGGGAGAACGCCCCCCATCTCTCGCGGGAGTGGGCGGCAGACGGCGCCGGAGGCTAGGATGTCCGAGTAATGGCCGGACATCCTCGCTTCCTGCAGGCCAACGTCAACCACTCCGCCGGGGCTCAGGACCTTTTCCTGCAGACCATGGCGGAGTGGGACGTGGACGTGGCGGTGGTTGCGGAACCATATTTCGTGCCCTCCCGGCCTAACTGGGCCGGGGATCTGGACGGTTCCGTGGCCATCGTCGCGAGGCCTGGCGCCAGCCCCCCACTCGTGGTGTGGGGGAGGGGAGCGGGTTACGTGGCGGCGGTTCGGGGAGAGTACGCAATCATCGGTGTGTACTTCTCCCCGAACCGCGACCTGCCGGCCCTGGAGCGGCTGCTCGACGCTCTGGGGTCGGCTGTGAGGCGGCTAGCGCCCGCCCAGGTTGTCGTGGCCGGTGACTTCAACGCCAAGTCCACGGCGTGGGGGAACCCGGCCACGGAAGCCAAAGGGCGGATGGTGGAGGAGTGGGCGCTGGCCGCGGGACTGTCCCTCTTAAATAGGGGGACAGTCCACACGTGCGTGCGGTGGAACGGAGGGTCGGTGGTGGATCTGTCCTTCGCCACCGCGTCCACCGCACGCCGAGTGGAGGGCTGGAGGGTTGAGACGGGGGTGGAGACACTCTCGGACCATCGTTATATCAGGTTCGAGGTGTCTCCAGCCCCCGGGAGTCCGACGACTTCGTCCCGGTGGCGGAGCCGGTTCCCGCGTTGGGCGCTCACCAGGCCGGACCGGGAACTGGCAGAGGAGGCGGCCATTGTCGGCCGCTGGGGCCTCCCGCCAATGGAGGATCTGGACGCCGAGGAGGGGGCTGGCCGTCTCTGCGACGCCTTCACGGCGGTGTGCGGAGCGGCCATGCCCAGCGTTGGGCGTCCGCCTCCGAGGCGGGCGGTCTACTGGTGGTCGGCTGAGATAGCCGGCCTCCGGGACGCCTGCAACGGGGCGCGTAGGGCGTATACTCGGAGCAGGCGTCGCCGCCCCCGGGACGAAGGGAGAGATGGCCATCTGCACGGCATATACGTGGAGAAGAAGAGAGCCTTGCAGATGGCCATAAGTAGGGCCAAGGAGGGAGCGTGGCAGGAGCTGCTGGAGGGCCTAGACAGGGACCCGTGGGGCCGACCGTATAGGGGAGCGCGGAACAAAATCCGCGCTCAGTCGGCCCCACTGACAGAGACCCTCCAGCCGGCCGTGTTGGAGAGGGTTGTCGGGGAACTCTTCCCCGACAACCCACGGGGCTACGCTCCCCCGAGGATGGCCCTACAGTCGGACTCCAGAGGAGAGGAGGAGGGCGCTCCGCCGCCCGTCACCGACCAGGAGATGGAGGCGGTCGTTGACCGCCTCCGAGGCAAGAAAAGGGCGCCGGGTCCGGACGGGGTGCACGGGAGGGTGCTGGCATTGGCCCTCGTGCACCTCGGGGACAGGTTCCGGGAGCTCCTCGACTGCTGCTTGCGGTCGGGGTGCTGCCCGGGACCCTTCAGGGTGGGCCGGCTCTGCCTTCTGCTGAAGGGAGACCGGCCCCCGGACTCGGGGTCGGCGGTTCGACCGGTCGTTCTGCTGAACGAGGCGGGGAAAGCCCTCGAAAGGGTTGTCGCTTCCCGCCTCGCTCAGCACTTGGAGGATGGCCCGGGACCGGGCCTATCGGATGCCCAGTTCGGGTTCCGGGCCAGACGGTCGACCGTCGACGCCATTAGGCGCCTAAGGTCGGTGACGGAGGATGCGGAGCGCGAGGGAGATGTGGTGGTGGCGGTGTCTCTGGACATCGCCAACGCCTTCAACAGCCTCCCCCACAGTACCATACTGGAGGCCCTCAAGTACTTTGGGGTGCCTCCGTACTTGGGGAGGCTGTTGAAGGCGTATCTGGAGGACAGGGAGGTGCGCTACGAGGACGCGAGGGGCCAGATGGTCAGAAGGCGCGTCGTGTGCGGTGTCCCACAGGGGTCCGTTCTGGGCCCCATCTTGTGGGACCTCGCATACGACTGGGTCCTGCGGGGCCGTCTCCTCCCCGGGATGGGCGTCATCTGCTATGCAGATGACACCCTCGTCACGTCTCGGGGCAAGACCTTCGTGGAGGCGGCGCGGCTGGCCGAAGTCGGTGTAGGACTGGTGGTCAGCCGCATAGAGAGGCTTGGGCTTCGGGTCCGCTTGGATAAAACCGAGGCCCTCCTCTTCCGCGGGACCGGTAGGCGGGGCCCCCCCTCGGGAGCGCACCTCCAGATAGGAGGAGTGAGGATTAGGGTGAGTGCCCAGATGAGTTACCTGGGCCTCACCCTGGATGGGAGATGGACCTTCGGCCCCCACTTCGAGCGGTTGGGGCCGAAGGTCATCAGAGCTGCGGCGGCGCTGGGTCGCCTCCTGCCCAATGTGGGCGGGCCCAGCGCCGCGTGCAGGCGGCTGTACTCCGGCATCTGCCGGAGTATGGCCACGTACGGTGCCCCCATATGGGCGGACGCCCTCTGCGCTCGCAATAGGGCTCAGCTGCGCAGAGCGCAGCGGGTCATAGCGCAGAGGGTGATAAGGGGGTACCGGACGGTGGCGTGGACGGCCGCGACCGCCCTTGCTGGCGACCCGCCCTGGGAGTTGGCGGCGGAGGTGCTCGCCGAGGTGTACTTGTTTGTCGCCGAGAGGAGGAGCCTCGGCGAGCGCCCCACGTCGGTGGAGGTGGGGCGGTATCGCCAGCGAGGGCATGAGGAGATGATGCGGAGGTGGGGGGAGGACCTGGCGCAGCCGCGGTACGGAGTCCGCGTTGCGGATGCGCTGCGCCCGGTCCTGGAGGCGTGGATGCGTCGTAGACGCAAACCCCTCACCTTCCGCATGGTGCAGGTGCTCACCGGACATGGATGCTTCGGTGAGTACCTGCACCGGGTCGCGAGGCGGGAGGAGCGGCCAGGCTGCCACGATTGTGGCGCGGCCGAAGACACTGCTCAGCACACCTTGGAGCAGTGTCCCAGGTGGTCACGGCAGCGCCATGATCTGGTGTCCGCGCTGGGAAGCGCGGACCTCTCGCTCCCGAGCGTGGTCCGCTACATGCTCGGGAGCGACAGTGCCTGGCAGGCGATGGCCTCCTTCTGTGAGACGGTCATGTCCCAGAAGGAGGCCGCGGAGCGGGACAGGGAGGATGATCCGTTGGCTGCCCCGCTCCGGAGACGGCGGACGGGAGTGCGGCGTAGGCGCTACGCGCACCTACTGCCGCCTCCCTAACCTGTGGGACTAGGGGTCAGGCTGGGAACCTGGCCCCATAATGGTCCCGCCGCCGGAGGGGCTGTCCCAATTTGCCGGGATGGCCTCTAGAGTGAAGAAGTCCGGCCCCTTTTGAGGGGCTGGCCAGTCGCAGTGGTGCCCTGTTGCTGACAGATCCGGGGCACCACACCAACGCGGCCGATGGCATTTCGCGGGGTCGTTTAGTGGGTATGGGAGTCCCACACTACCACCGGAGGCCACCCAGGCGCCGGTGGTGTGCGTAACGCATTTTTCCCCGCGTCACAAAAAAAAAAAAAAAAAAAGGGTACTTATAAAGTATTTCTTAAGAGAGGTAGGGCGCATCAAAGCATCCCGCCTGAGGGAATATATATCAATATATATATGTCATAGAAAAACCGCAGCCAAATAACAACTCCCTGGAGGATTATTATGTTCCTGGGTGAGAGTTGGGTCACCAGTAAGCCACCGGTAAGTAAGCACCTAAAGAGTAGCTGTGTTACCAGTAGAGGTGGAATCGCACGAGTGATACTTAATGTGTTGCAAGCGTTAATTGACTCCGGTAACTCAGGTATTCTTGTGTGCCTCCCGACCGTAGTATAAAAGAAAACATTAACAGGGCAAAGAATAAACGTGTGAAATATGGAAGACCATTAAAGTTGTCACTTTTATACCTAACTCTTAACTAGGTCTGTCGTAAAGAAAATAAGGTGTAACAAAAAATGTATTGTATTGCTAACAAACTAGGTACATTGTAAAAAATGTAGTAGTACATTATATGCACAAATTACAAATTTTTAACTATGTATGGTGTAATACAACTCGCTCAACAACCTTTGCAGGGGTAGGGGCAGCCGTACCCATACATAAAATACTAATATTATGTGTTTTTTATTGTGATTTAATATCATTCATGCATTTATTCTATCCGCTGTTTTCCAAAATGTTGGCACAGTACAGGTTGGCTGGAAGAGATGTCTTATAGCGATAAGCTCGCCTTAACAAACTGTTGCTCAAATATTATGTTCACACTTATGTGCAATAAAGAGTATATAAAAACATATTTTGTATGTAATCATGTGAATAAAGATCAATATTTCGGATTTCTAACATAAGTCAAGCTCCCATTAATTCAAACACGCGCAATGTAACGAGATCATTGCGAAATGTCAAGCACTCAACAAGTCGAGAATATAAATGGTCAAACAAGTGAATAGTCAAGAAAGCTGAAATGTCAATCTTATCAAAATGTCTAAAGCACTAAAATGTCAAAAACGCAATCAGTACCTTCGCCAAATCCTTAGGCTAAAGTAGCGGAGCCAGCCAATCCTAAAGGATTAGGAAACGAGATAATGATCAAAAGGAGAATGTACTATTATTTTATTTACAATGTACTCGTAGTTTGTTCGCTGTTTGTTAAACTATACACTTTTGTTACGCTTTATTTTCAGGCGTTATTTTGCGAAAGTCAAATTTACATGCAATTTGAACTAACCTGCTTTGTGTACTTCCGCCACCAATTAGTTGCAATGTAAATGTTGCATCTACTAACGGTAGTGGGTGGGTGCCAGCCGGCGATAGGCCGCATGAACTAATTGGTGGCGAAAGCACACACAAAGCAGGTTAGATCAAATTGCGTGTTATTTGCTTTACGACCGACCTCGTTACGAAATAGGTGTAAAAGTCACAGCAGTTAAAGTCCTCCCATATATTATGTTTATTTTTTGCCTAAATCCTTTATTGTATATAGTATAATATACTGTACTCTGTAAAAAAACTATTCTATACCTTCAAGCCAGGTCCCTTGCGGGGTAAGAGGGGTCCAGAGGAGACCTATATACGGTCTTCTCTTCTACCCCGCAATATATATACATATATTTTTTTTTTGTCAAATTACACAGCTCCATCTAGCGCCAAAGTAAGCGAAGCTTGTTATGGCTACTAGACAACTGATAAACATACGTAAATACATTTTTTTTTGTAAATACATACTTATTATACATAGAAAATACCCAGACCAAGACAAACAGTCATGCACACAAATGTTTGTACTGTGTGGGAATCGAACCCACGAGCGTTGGTATCAAAGTAGCGTAACAGCGCGTTCGACCACTGCACCACCGAGCTCGTCAAATATAGTGTAAAAGCTGTAGATTTAATTATATTACACTATAGGTATATTGTTAGGAATTTGTAATTTGTGAATATAATATTTAGTCAAATACATAAAATACAATATCAAAGCTATTAATTCTTTTTCAAAATTTTCGAATTGCCTTCGGTGTAATTATATGCTATGAATGTTAAAGGCAGTCCTTACACACTTAACTCAGACCAGTCCTATTTCTTACATAATTATTGAGAATGCATTACGCTTCAAATTTATTTCCGCAACACTCGTTTTCCGGTCGTATTCTCATCTTTCGTCAAGATTCGTTCATCGGCAATGTGTACCACATCAAGCTCAATTTAACTTGTGACACGTTCTTATATCGTACGCGTTAAGAGTCACAATTGAACTTCGCGTGTTCAGCGTGCTTTGTTCTAAGCTGTACAAGTAAGATTGTATTTAGCTTTATATGTGTCTATGAGATAATTGTTTGCTCTTGGTCATATTCTTCATTTATATTATATCGATTACAATTAAATCATTTATATTATATCGATTATCAATTACTTACATACAAGGGTAGCACGTACAGATTTTACTTTAGCCATAAGAAAAGTTGCCAATAATATTTTTCTATTTGGAATAAAGAACTGTTTGGGAAGCTGTAAATGTACATATCGCAGTATAATGGTAAATAACGGATCTTTGCGATAATCCTAGGACGATTGCAAATGAGCGGATAATAGGAAATCTTAGCTAACCTAAAACAGGTCGGATTTTTACAATGATCCTGAAAATACCTCGGATGATTGCGAACTTCTTTCTTAGATTCCTATTATTCGGTCATTTGCAATCGTCTTAGGATCACCGCAAATATCCGTTTTCTCTAATTATCTTGCGACATATATAAAATTCATATGACATTTGTTCTTACAAATTAACGTCAATCTAAAAACTTATTACGACTTTAATTGTGTTTGCAACAACAATTTTACAATAGACTGTGATTGACCTTTCAGAACAAATTCAAATCCCATTTCTCTGAAGTCTGAGCAAGCTCACTGATGATTTATATGATGGACGTCCTTCGACGATAACTTTTTTATTAACTTTTTTTACGTTCTATAATAACTTTTATAATTTGAAAGATTTTCAAAAATAATGATCACTTAAGTTTGTAAATGTTCAAGTGTTAATTGGCTACGGTAACTGGTTTACATAAGGTGGGCCGTACGCTTGAATGCCTCCCGACCTTGTATAAAAAAATAATATCTCACCTATTCGAGATTACTACGGGCCGGTATGTGGATGTTTTATCCAATAAGCTGAAGTGACACCCTTTTGATCCATTGTGAACTAGCCAATTAGAGCTGCGCGCTAAACTTCACCTTTTTTTTTTTTTTTTCCCGTCCGCCGTCTCCGGAGCGGGACAGCCTGAGGATCGTCTTCCCTGTCCCGCTCCGCGGCCTCCTTCTGGGACATGACGGTCTCACAGAAGGAGGCCATCGCCTGCCAGGCACTGTCGCTCCCGAGCATGTAGCGGACCACGCTCGGGAGCGAGAGGTCCGCGCTTCCTAGCGCGGACACCAGATCGCGGCGCTGCCGAGACCACCTGGGACACTGCTCCAGAGTGTGCTGGGCAGTGTCCTCGGCCGCGCCACAATCGTGGCAGCCTGGCCGCTCCTCCCGCCTCGCGACCCGGTGCAAGTACTCACCGAAGCACCCATGCCCGGTGAGCACCTGCACCATGCGGAAGGTGAGGGGTTTACGTCTACGACGCATCCACGCCTCCAGGACCGGGCGCAGCGCATCCGCAACGCGGACTCCGTACCGCGGCTGCGCCAGGTCCTCCCCCCACCTCCGCATCATCTCCACATGCCCTCGCTGGCGATACCGCCCCACCTCCACCGATGTGGGGCGCTCGCCGAGGCTCCTCCTTTCCGAGACAAACCCGTATACCTCGGCGAGCACCTCCGCCTCCAACTCCCAGGGCGGGTCGCCAGCGAGGGCGGTCGCGGCCGTCCAAGCTACCGTACGGTACCCCCTTATCGCCCTCTGCGCTATGACCCGCTGCGCTCTGCGCAGCTGGGCCCTGTTGCGGCTGCAGAGGGCGTCCGCCCATATTGGGGCACCGTACGTGGCCATACTCCGGCAGACGCCGGAGTACAGCCGCCTGCACGCGGCGCTGGGCCCGCCAACATTGGGCAGGAGGCGACCCAGCGCCGCCGCAGCTCTGATGACCTTCGGCCCCAACCGCTCGAAGTGGGGGCCGAAGGTCCATCTTCCGTCAAGGGTGAGGCCCAGGTAGCTCATCTGGGCACTCACCCTTATTCTTACTCCTCCAATTTGGAGGTGCGCTCCCGAGGGGGGGCCCCGCCTACCGGTCCCGCGGAAGAGGAGGGTAGGGTTCCGTACCCAAAGGGTAAAACGGAACCCTATTACTGAGGCTCCGCTGTCCGTCCGTCCGTCCGTCTGTCACCAGGCTGTATCTCATGAACGGTGATAGTTAGACAGTTGAAATTTTCACAGATGATGTATTTCTGTTGCCGCTATAACAACAAATACTAAAAAATCGGCCAAGTGCGAGTCGGACTCGCGCACGAAGGGTTCCGTACCATTATCTACAAAAACGGCAAAAAAAATCACGTTTGTTGTATGGGAGCCCCCTTAAATATTTATTTTATTCTATTTTTTAGTATTTGTTGTTATAGCGGCAATAGAAATACATCATCTGTGAAAATTTCAACTGTCTAACTATCACCGTTCATGAGATACAGCCTGGTGACAGACGGACGGACGGACGGACAGCGGAGCCTCAGTAATAGGGTTCCGTTTTACCCTTTGGGTACGGAACCCTAAAAATGATCGTGCGCGACCACCATTGCTGCTAATGCTGTAATTCCTCAAGAGATGATTCCACACTGCACGTCCCCATCCCAAGCGAATTGTTATTTGGCTGCGGTTTTCTGGAAAGACGAGATATTATTTAATATTTTCAGCTCCATATTTAATGCTATAAGATAATGGTGAGTCCCTTACATAGTTTTTCATACGTATGTATATCTTCACGCCAGGTCCCTTGCGAGGTAGGCAGAGAGAACCGAGAGCCATAAGACGCGGTCCTTACATACGTCACTCGCTTCTGTGACATTCATAGCTCTTTTCATGCTCGCTCGCCGGTTCCTGGGGCTCCTGACATCACCTTCTGATAAAACACGACCAATTTGGTCATGGTAGGTAAGTCTTGGCCTTCCTCAGCTCCTACATCCTTCCACTTTTGCATTGTATATCTGCTTCGTCATTCTTTCGTCCCGCGTTCTTTCTACATGTCCAATCCAATGTTTGTTATATTATTCTAAATAAATAACCACATTCAATTATTTTTAGCCACTCTTTCGAGATTATTATTCCATCTAATGAAGGAAATAATCAATGGAGAATCGACAGAATGGTTTTACCTCGAAACTTAACTCACCACGACGGGTGAGAAGGTGAAGTTTAGCGCTCACCGACCAGGAGATGGAGGCGGTCGTTGACCGCCTCCGAGGCAAGAAGAGGGCGCCGGGTCCGGACGGGGTGCACGGGAAGGTGCTAGCGTTGGCTCTCGTGCACCTCGGAGACAGGTTCCGGGAGCTCCTCGACTGCTGCTTGCGGTCGGGGTGCTGCCCGGGACCCTTCAGGGTGGGCCGGCTCTGCCTTCTGTTGAAGGGAGACCGGCCCCCGGACTCGGGGTCAGCGGTTCGACCGGTCGTTCTGCTGAACGAGGCGGGGAAGGCCCTCGAAAGGGTTGTCGCTTCCCGCCTCGCTCGGACGGACGGACAGCGGAGCCTCAGTAATAGGGTTCCGTTTTACCCTTTGGGTACGGAACCCTAAAAATAGAATAAAATAAATATTTAAGGGGACTCCCATACAACAAACGTGATTTTTTTGCTCATTTTTGCCCGATATTGATAACGGCAACAGGTAGACGGTTGAAATATTCACAGAATGTTTAGTTACATATTCACTTTAAGAATAAATAATTAAATCAAAATAAAACAAATATTTAAGGGGGGCTCCCATACAACAAACGTGATTTTTTGCCGTTTTTATAGATAATGGTACGGAACCCTTCGTGCGCGAGTCCGACTCGCACTTGGCCGATTTTTCAATACGATAAACGTCCATAGGTTACTGCAACCGCTTCACTGTTGCCATTCATCTACGAAAAATCATTCATTCATCTGATTACATAGTTATTTGTTTTGCAAATTTGTATTCGATCGGTGTCTACCTAACCTACCCTTGGTGTTAAGATATAGTTAGATCTGAATTTGTGTTCGACAGTACAAGAGTTATCGAGAGAGTTCTGAGTAAATGTTCTCAAGTTTAAGTACTTCCAAGTTAACTAAGTACTAACTAAGCAATATTTATCGCACCGTCGTCGGTCGACCGTTTTAATAGCTAACTTATTGGGTCTAGAGTTATTTATCGTTTACCTGTTCCACTCATCTATTTAGTCCTATTGATTTAACCGACTTCGTAGTTGGGATGTCTTTTTTTTTCTTTTTTTTATATACTTGCACCCCTGCTATAGGCAAGGCTCTTTTTCTTACATTTGTATTTATTAAACTAATTTTTTAAAATATTTCAATTTTAAATAAACACAATATGTAATTCATTATATTCTCTTTTATGCCACAATTCATTCTCTCATACATCTTCTTAATTGAAGCCAAAGATATAAGTGCTTTTATATCTAGTAACACCAACTGCACTTCATTAAAATTTATGCATAGAAATTTCCAAGTACCGCTTTGTTATAAAAACAGGACTTTTTGTAAAGAAACTTAATACGGTGCTGGCAAGTTTTCTACACGGAGTGCTGGTGTAAATTTAAAACTGTTAGCTTGCAACCACGGTGTATACAACAAGACAAAACCTGGGGGAAATCGATCTATATATACTCGTATTTACTCGTATGTAGGGGCCGCTTTTCCTACTTATTTTTCTCGGCTTCTAAAGGTCAAAAGGATTGAATAGCCTTTAACCTTCCTCAAGAATTGAGCTATCTAATGCAAAAAGATTTTTTCAATTTGGAATGTTAGTTACAGAGATAGCGCGTTCAAACAAGCAAACTCTTCCGTTTTATATATATAGCACATAGATAGCTCCTACAAAAGGGATAAAAAAATTCTTTCTCAAACTTAACGAATGAACCTAACGGCGCTACCATGCTCTACTCTACCTCTACAGAATAGCTGATTTAATTTCCTGATTTCAAAGGCGCCCCAACAAGGATTACGTTTACAATAAGCTTACTTAGCTCTGTCGATCATTTTGCCGATGAAATCCTACCAGCCGAAGAGGTATTAAGGTCAATTAGTTTTTTTCATCGCATTTATTAGATTTATGGCGATACCGGCAGTAGGTACCAATCAATAGCTACGAGTATAAGAATTTCGTTAATTTTTGTTATGGCAAGTATGGTTTTAGTTAATATAATATTGCGCAAAAAGATTACCAAAATACAGAGCCGATTTACAGAACTTTGTTTTGAATTGTATGTAAAGGTACATAAATGTTCACGCCAGGTCCCTGGCGGCGAAGACAGAGAGAACCGAGTGCCACAAGACGGGGTACTTACACACCTAACTCGCTTCTTTAATATTCATAGCTCTTTGCCAGTATTGAGTAAATATTTGAAAGAATAATGCTAGATCAATTGGAACTCCATTTTAAGAGCAATATTTTTTCATAATTCACAATACGGGTTTACAGCAGCTAAATACACTACAGGTGCATAGGCAGCATTGGTCAAGCATATTCTTAGCGCACGGGGGAGATTCCATGGTGCTATTGCGGTCTTGTGTGATCTCTCTAAAGCTTTTGATTGTGTCAACCATCGGACATTATTGCTCAAGCTGTGCTATTATGCAGTTAGAGGTAAAGCCCATAATTAGATTGCAACTTACTTAAATAAAAGAATACAGACTGTTAATATAAATGGGGTCAAATCTAAAGGCAGCAATTTTAATATTGGGGTGCCCCAGGGCTCTATATTGGGTCTCTTTTTATTTTTAGTATAATATGTGCTGTACATAGTGCAGAAAATGGCGGATATACTACTGTTTGATGATGATACTTCTTTAAAATTTAGTGAACTCGCCCGTGCGAAAATATTGACAGTAATCTATCTGCCATTCTAAATTGGTTCACATGTATTAAACTCAACCAAAACCAAATGTATAAAAGTCAGTCTACCAAATGTGGCTTCTGCCAATACATAAGTTCTCATTGATAATAATGTACTAGAATTTATTAATGATACTGTATTTCTTGGAATTAGAATAGACTACAAATT
Source organism: Pyralis farinalis (assembly GCA_947507595.1). Classification (NCBI taxonomy): domain Eukaryota; kingdom Metazoa; phylum Arthropoda; class Insecta; order Lepidoptera; family Pyralidae; genus Pyralis; species Pyralis farinalis. Next base: position 8,782,789 of record OX382282.1, on the reverse strand, counting down.
GCAGTGGGCGCCCAACATAAATAAACTGGCCCCTAAGCACAGCTCCGCCGCGTATGCAGTTAGGAGAATTCGACAATTGACTACTGCGCGCTTAGTCTATTTCAGCTACTTTCATAGCATAATGTCGTATGCTATACTGTTGTGGGGAAAGGCGGCTGATATTGAAACTATTTTTATATTACAAAAGAGAGCCATCCGCTCTGTTTATGACATATGTGATGAAGTGTTGGAACAAGTGAATGAGATTGTATATTTCGGATATAGCAATAGTAGGTATGAAAGAACAGTAGGGATGAAAGGTACACCGCTGATGTGGAAAGACAAGTGACTGCTGGGAATAGGGTGAATGGAGCGTTGGGAAAATCTCTTAGCAGTGAAAGGTTTAGCTAGAAGGCACAGCTCGCTATACGCAATGCAGTGCTGATGCTAAGTTATTGAAGCGAGAGCTGGGTATGGCAGAGAGAGAGAGCAAGAAAGTAGGATAAACGCGGTCAAAATTTGAGTGTTGCAAAATTTGTGGCGTTTGTAGACCATGTTCGCAATAAATTTGTTAGATGTAGGGGCATGATCCGTTTGTTCGGATATGTAGAAATAATGCAAGAAAAAGAAGAAAGAACTACGAAACAGATGTACAACGCAAGTAGAAGAATGTAGGAGTACATATACCAAAATTAATATTTTTACAATTTTTGTCTGTCTGTCTGTCTTTCCGTCTGTCTGTTTGTTCCGGCTAATCTCTGAAACGGCTGGACCGATTTTGACGGGACTTTCACTAGTAGGTAGACGACTGTTCAGAGCACAAATACTAAAAAATAGAATAAAATAAATATTTAAGGGGGCTCCCATACAACAAACGTGATTTTTTTGCCGTTTTTGTAGATAATGGTACGGAACCCTTCGTGCGCGAGTCCGACTCGCACTTGGCCGATTTTTTAGTATTTGTTGTTATAGCGGCAACAGAAATACATCATCTGTGAAAATTTCAACTGTCTAACTATCACCGTTCATGAGATACAGCCTGGTGACAGACGGACGGACGGACGGACAGCGGAGCCTCAGTAATAGGGTTCCGTTTTACCCTTTGGGTACGGAACCCTAAAAATGATCGTGCGCGACCACCATTGCTGCTAATGCTGTAATTCCTCAAGAGATGATTCCACACTGCACGTCCCCATCCCAAGCGAATTGTTATTTGGCTGCGGTTTTCTGGAAAGACGAGATATTATTTAATATTTTCAGCTCCATATTTAATGCTATAAGATAATGGTGAGTCCCTTACATAGTTTTTCATACGTATGTATATCTTCACGCCAGGTCCCTTGCGAGGTAGGCAGAGAGAGAGAGCAAGAAAGTAGGATAAACGCGGTCAAAATTTGAGTGTTGCAAAATTTGTGGCGTTTGTAGACCATGTTCGCAATAAATTTGTTAGAAATAGAGTTGGTCTGAAAGAATACATGTAGGGGCATGATCCGTTTGTTCGGATATGTAGAAATAATGCAAGAAAAAGAAGAAAGAACCACGAAACAGATGTACAACGCAAGTAGAAGAATGTAGGAGTACATATACCAAAATGAATATTTTTACAATTTTTGTCTGTCTGTCTGTCTTTCCGTCTGTCTGTTTGTTCCGGCTAATCTCTGAAACGGCTGGACCGATTTTGACGGGACTTTCACTAGTAGGTAGACGACTGTTCAGAGCACAATATAGGGTACTTTTTATCCCGTAAATATTTAGGGTTCCTGCGTAAAATATGAAAAACAGTTAAAATTAGGGGGAAATATCTTCCCCTTCGGGGGTGCGATTCACAAAATAGAAGAATTTCATTAAAATTAGCATAGGTATTTCTATACGCGAAATACAGAATTAATAAGTTATAGTAAACTCTGCGAACTGAACAATAACTTTTTTGTTAAATTCCACGCGGACGATGTCGCGGGCACAGCTAGTATTAAATAAAAAAAAATAAAAAGAATACAAAACCAACACAATTTGAACACGGTTTAAGCACAGACTTATGCCCACCATATTCATGTTTGAACGGCGAAACAAACGATGGATATTCGTTCTATTGTGTGTTATACGATCGATACTACACACAATCGCGCCCTCCATTCCTAGCCGTACACCAGTGGGTCTAGTAGTGGAATGTTTTGACGAGCTCGGTAGCGCAGTGGTGAAACGCGCTGTTACGTTACTTTGACACTAGCGCTCGTGGCTTCGATTCCCACACACTACAAACATTTGTGTGCATCAACATGTGTGTTTGACTTGGTTTGAATGTTTTTAGGAGAAGTAGGGTGCTTCAGAGCAGCCCTGGAGTAGTACCTTCGCCTCACAGTCGCGCGAGTGATACTTAATGTATTCCCGCTTACGTAAGTAATCACTTTATATCAGGTGTGTAGTATGCTTGTATGCCTACAGACGTTTTAAAAAAAAAAGAGCTGGTATCTATGGCTTAACGTGCCCTCGGTAGTACGGGGGAACTCGTGACAGCTAAACCCACCTATAGATAGGCTGCGGTCGACAGTAACTAACCTGTGTGTTCAGTCGCCGATAAACGCTTACAATATATTAAGTATCACTCGCGCGATGCCGCCTCTGTTGCTAACGCAACAACTCGTTAGTAGTTTACTGGTGACCTTACTCACTCGCAGGAACACAACAACCCTCGATCAACCCTCGTGAGTTGTTATTTGACCGACGTTTGCAGTAAGGTGAAGGTACTTCTCTAGTGGGGCTGCTTTGATGCGCCTAATCTCTCTTAATGGTGCAGTGGTTAATAACGCTACTTTGAACCAACGCTCGTGGGTTCGACTCCCACACAGAACAAACATTTGTGTGCATGAACATGTCTTTTAATCTTAGTCTGGTTGTTTAATAGATTTAACATTGCATCAAAGCAGCCCATCTGAAGAAGTACCTCCACCTCACAGAAAACCGCTGCCCAGTAACAACTCCCTCAACGATCCCCCCAAAGTCTGAGAGTGAATGAGGTCACTAGTAAACTCCTAAGGAGTTGCTGTGCTAGCAGTAGAGGCGGTGCTTGATGTGTTACACGCATTTATAGGCTACCGTAAGTGCTTTACATCAGGTGGGGTATATGCTTGTGTACCTCCGGATGTTGTATAAAAAAATATATTTTACCACTAGAGCATGCGCACTATTAACACTGACCCATTCATTTTCAGTTACAGCGATATGCACACAAAAATGGCGAATTAAAAAATGGATTTCATTACTGGCAAAGCGTTTTGGGAAACAGTTACAGTTTTCCCCCAAGAATGGGTAATTAATACCAAAGATATTAACCAATAATAATGTTATTTCTTTACGAAACAGATTGCCAACGATCATAATTGAAAAGCGCTTTCAGATTTTATAGATCGTATACCAAAACTACCTTGATTTACCGCCCACTTGATCAGCCAGAATCAAATTTAACTGTGCAACACTTGACTTTATCTATATTCAATTGCAACTTCATTTTATATACCACTCAGATGAAACAAACATATGACTTTCCTAATGAAAGGAGAATATCGTGGCTGATAAAGGCTGTGTTACAAAAAACCATATTATATTATCGTTCTTACTAATGGATGTTCGCTTACTTAAGGAATTGAAGGGTCCATATTGGCTTAAATAAAAATCTTATTCCTATTTATTGTTTTACTACCTATTTGTGTTCGTAATAATCACTCCTCATATTTTTTTTCCATATACTGGTTTTGTTCATAAATTTTTATTACTAGCAACGGAACTCATAACAGTCCGTGATCATATTTTTTTTATTAATAATGCCATTACTAAGAACATACTTCAACTCATAATGTTGTTTCTCAGAACAGTTTCCTTCAAAACAGACAATGTTCGGTTCTGGCGCTACGCCGGCCGCTGCCGCGGCACGGTCGCTTCGCCCGCTCGACTCCCGCGCTGTTCTACCTAACACACCACTCCTCGCTTCGCTCGTCGTCGTACCTGTTATTTTTACTACTATCTTTTGTTTTTTTCCATTGCAATCTGTTAGATATGCGAATTTGAGTGTTACGTTCTATGTGTGCGTGCGAGCGCAAGGCCGCGCTGCCACCTTATTGTGACAATTATATCAGTGTGCAACTAACCACTGCGTTTGCTGGTACCTACCTCCTGCGCGTCCTTGTACATACATGACACAATCCAATGCGGATAAATAACACTTATGATTAAAAAATATATGAAAACAAATATTAGTATAAACCAAGTGTATTCTGATGATTATGAGTTCCGATCATTAGTATTAAATATTTTTATGAAGAGTGATCATTATGATGTTCGGACTTCCGATAATAGGACTTAAGTTATGGAAAAAATGGGCACTCGGAAGAGAGAGCTGCTTATGGGAAAGAGAGATTATACCGTACGAATACGGTAGAATAAACGCGGTCGAATTGGGAGTGTTGCGAGAGAGAAAGAATTGGTCTGAAAGAGAGTGTTTGTGTTAAGGTAAGAGGAGTTTTCGGTTTGTGACGCAGCGCTTGTAGACCGATGTGAGAAATATAGTTGGTTTGAAATCGGTATTAAAACAAGAAGAGGCATACCTCGCTATTTCAGACGTGTATAAATAATCGCGAAAAATATATAAAGCTCGAAAATGAAAGGATGGGTGTGGAAGTTCAAAGCTCACCAATCCTTACGAAGTTGGTCGTGGTTTATCAGAAGGTGATGTCGAGAGTTCTAGAAACTAGCGAGCGCGTATAGATAAGTGGAGCTATGAATTTTAAAGAGGCGAATGAGGTGTGTGAAGACGAATTATGTAGTCGGTTCTCTCTGCCTGCTTCGTGCGACTTGATGTGAAAATGTAGTATAGTAATAATGATTCTTCTTCGTTATCTTAGCGTTATCGCGTTTCCTGATTGGCTGAGTTTTACATAGAGCGATTGACGTCAGACCTCCACAACGCAGAGAGAAATCAGATCTTTAAGAGACGTAGAGCGCATCACCTCACCTCACAGAAAACTGCAGTCAAATAACAACTCTCTAGAGGGTTGTTGTGTTCTCCCGTGTGAGTGAGATCACCAGTAAGCTCCTAAGGTAAGCAGCAGAGGAGGCATCGCACAAATGATACTTAATGTATTACAAGTGTTAACAGGCTACGGTAACTGCTTTACATCAGGTGGGCTGTATACTTGAATGCCTCCCGACGTTGTAAAAAAAAAAACTTAGGTCAGGCCACTCGTCAAATATAATTTCTTGACCTTGCGGGTTTACTCGCGATGTTTTCCTTCACTGCTGAGCGAGTGATAATTACAAACATGTACATAAATTGAAAAGCACGAGTGGTAGTACATTCCAGGAATCGAACCGTCAACAGACCGGTTCTTTATTCAATAGACTGTCACTAGTTGGTATAACATTAATGATTGTCGGATTATTATTAATACGATGAGCGACGTTTACACACGAAGGAAATAATAGAACCGATGAGACTGACATTACGTGGTAACTCAATTCAATGATACGGGTCGGGGGGTAAAATAGAACGCGTAGCTGTTGTCGGCTAATTCACGGATAAACATCGCAAAACGTATCTTGCATACTTTCGGATTGCATTCTTGTCAGAGCCAACTGAGCATGCCTCTTCTTTGTTTAAAAAAGATACGTCGCTCATTTTGCGTAACGCTCGCAATCCGACCGCGGTTATTTTACTTTTAGGCTCTCTCCGCCATATCCAATTATCGTTTCCATAACCTTTTTTGATGAATTTGAAAACATGTATGAATTGTATTGTCTTAAGTTTTCGCGATTGCTACACAATGAATTAAACCATTTTTTTTGTTTAATTTAATGTATGAGTTCACTCCACGTCCCTTGCGGGGTAGGCAGAGGAAACTGAGCGCCACATGACTCGGTCCTAAACACCTCACTGTCTTCTTTTAGATTCATTACAGCAGGTATATTTATTATTGTTTCCCTATGTTAAATTATTGCTTCATACTTCACAATATGTACCTCCTCATTTCATCTCAACCACCCACCCATAATGTCATAGTCTCTACCTCCGTACATCGAAAATTAATTATGGAAAATTCCATTCATCTTCCGATAAATACAACCTACTCTACCATAAATATTCATTTAGGAATAATGAAATGTTATAACGAAACAAAAACAAGTCATTTTCACATTTACTAAGCAAAATGTAAAATACTATACGTAAAATAAAACGTGCATAGATAACTTTGCTCACAATCTAACTAATAAATGTATGTCCGAGGTGCTAGAATTTGGGCTATCTGATCACACTTCGCAACTATTAAAATGTCGTGTAAAAAGAACTTATAACATTAGACATTGGCGTGTAAAACGACGCGATTACAGTAACGAAAATATGACAACGTTTAAAAACTGCATAAAAGCTCTTAAATTCTCAGATATTTATGACACTAATGACCCTAATGAAGCTTACAATATCTTTATTGACAATTTTAAATTATTTTATGACTTGTGTTTTCCCTATAAATATATAACTATTAAAATTCATAAAAAACCAACGTGGATATCTAGTGGAATTAAAATCTGCTCAAAAAAGAAAAGAACTCTTCTGTGGTGTTATAGATTTCAACGCACAAGCGTAAATAAGGAGACGTTATTAAATTACACGCGCAAATTAAAAAAAGTCATTAACCTTACTCAACGAACACAAAACAAGTACAACATCCAAATATCAAGCAATAAAAATAAAACAACATGGCAGATTATTAACAAAACTAAACAAAATATACCTAAAGATCCTATAGCAATAATAAAAAAAGATCAACAGCTGATTAGTGATCCACAGAAACAAGCAAACGCCTTTAATAATTACTTTGTGGATAAAATTGTGCCAATGACAAACTCAGGTATCCGTGTTACAAGAAACATTAAATGTTGTAAAAATTCAATATTCATGCGCCCTAGCCTACCCATTGACATTTTAAAAATTATCCTTTCACTAAAAAATACCAGTAGTGTCGGTGCTGATGGAGTATGTACGAAGGTTATTAAATTGGTTGCTAATCACATATGCACGCACCTTAGCTACATATGTAATCTAAGCATAGTCAAGGGTATCTATCCGGACCAACTAAAACCCACAATAGTTAAACCAATGTTTAAAAAAGGACAAAAACATTCTATGGAATGTTACAGACCTATCGCTCTCCCAAATATATTTTCTAAAGTTTTCGAGAAATACATTCATTCACAGATTTATTCATATATGGAAGAGCACAATTTATTTTCTCTGGAACAAAAAGGATTTAGACAGAATAAAGACATCAACATGGCCATTTTTGACTTCCTGCACAATGTAGTAACCAAAATGGATAAAAGAACCCGCGTATGCTCTGTATACTGTGATATGACACAAGCGTTCGATTATGTAGACCACGCAATTTTAATCAGAAAATTAGAGGCATATGGTATTCGCGGAAATATATTGAACCTATTAGTATCATATCTTAAAGATAGAAAACAATGCACTCAGGTGACCAAACTAAATTGCAAAACAAAATTGATGAATTGTACACGTCCGACCAGCGCATAATTTCGTATGGTGTTCCTCAAGGAAGTGTCTTGGGTCCTTTATTATTTATAATTTATATTAATGACTTACCTAAGATAACAAATCATCCTATGTCTCTTTTTGCGGACGATAGTACAGTCACAATCGAGTGCCAAAATCATGACATGTATCAAAACGATATTAATCAAACTGTAGCTGACATTATTGCATGGTTGAATAATAATAATCTCAAAATAAATTTAAATAAGACTAGTATAATGCATTTTAGCCAAAGACTCTCAGGTAGTTCGAATATCAATGTCTGCTATCAAAACAATAAAATACAAGAAGTTGACCAAACAAAATTTTTAGGGATAATAATTGATAAAAAAATTAATTGAAAACCCCACGTAGAAGAACTATGCAAAAAGCTGTGCTCATCTGCGTATGCTTTACATAGACTAGCTCCCAAAGTCAACAATTGCACATTACTAACTGCGTATCATGGTATTGCTGCCTCAATATTAAGATACGGAATTATATTTTGGGGAAACTCAACAAATAAAGAATTAGTTTTTAAAGCTCAAAAGAGGTGCCTAAGAGCTATGTTTAGTTTAAAAACTACTGACAGCTGCATGCCTTATTTTAATATATCCCCTCATTATATATATACGAGGTAAGCTTGTTTATTAAAACTAACAGTAACCTATTCCCGCGCCTATCTGACGTTAGTAATCGAAATCGTCGGGACAACAGCAGATTATGTTTAAAAAATGTAACACTAAACTAATGTATGACAGTATATTTTGTATGGGACCCAAAATTTATAACAGATTACCAAAGTCTTTGAAAGAACTACCGGTCAATACATTTAAGCGTCAATTTAAAATATTATTAGCTGACAAATGTTATTATACTATTTTGCAATTTATGTCTGATAATGTGTAGCAATTACTTTTATTAAGATGACAAATTTTATTTCCTTTAAATCGATTACTTGACATATTTTGAAATTGAAGACTGTATATATAATAATGAAACGGCATGTGCTATCTATCATATTTTTGTATGCCTTACCGGCCAAACATGCAGAACAAAATGTAAATTAATTACACCTGTATTTTTGTACCACTCATGTTATACAAAATAAAAAATCTTGAATCTTGAATCTATAAAATACGATGTAAAGTAAAAAAGGAGAGAGCTATCCAAACGCAGGTTAACTAATCGATTGCACCAAACCGGATGGTTTTATGTCGAGATTCTCCGTGATTTAGTAACCTACCCTACGTTAAGCCGTGGATCCCGGCTGTTGTCGATAGATGACAGTCGTTAAGGGGAGTCAGTGGCCTGCGTGCAGCTTGAAAATACTGGCCTACGCCAATCCGCAGTTGAGCAGCGACGTGGAGTATATTCTAAACCTCTACGGTTGAAGGGACTATTAAATATCTTTTTGCTCACGCCATCCACCCCCACCTTCAATTCAATATAAGGGATGGCACTGCGATGGATTTGTCACTTGTAGCATGTTATTCTTACGATTAACGTCTACAACGCCTGATGATGCCTCGTAGAGAGGCGAAACACGTGTCGCAGCGACGACCAGGTCAGTCGTGGCAGCGACGGTGGTGGTGGGGGAATGCGGATTCTGTTCCAGATAGCGGACGACCGCAGCAGCCGAGGCAGAGACTACCGAAGTAGCCATGGCAGCGTCGGCATGTTGCACGTACTAACAGTAGTGGGTGGGTGCCGGCCGGCGCTAGGCCGCATGAACTAATTGGTGGCGCAAGCACACAAAGCAGGTTAGATCAAATTGCATGTAAATTTGACTTTCGCAAAATAACGCCTGAATCTATTAACATAGAAAATACCCAGACCAAGGCAAACAGACATGTTCATGCACACAAATGTTTGTACTGTGTGGGAATCACCCACGAGCGTTGGTGTCAAAGTAGTGTAACAGCGCGTTTCACCACTGCGCCACCGAGCTCGTCAATATATATATGTCTATAGTCTACAGTAAGTGCTTACCATTAAGCAGATCGCACACCTTAAAATGTACCAGGGTAATATGAAACAGTAGAAAGTTACGACGCAAACGTAATCAAAAAATGCAGGGATCGGGCCCTGGAATGCAATAAACCATTACAAATATTCCAATCAGCAACATAGCACGCTGCTATTGTAACCAAAGGCGATAAAACTACATCACGCTCGCGTCATTCACGCAATAAAACTTAATTTTAGCGTTTCTATTATCGTTGGTTTATCGCACACAAATAAGTGCGTTGTTACTCTAATTCTGTGAAATTAGGTTTACGTGACACGAACCGCTAATTACATTTATTATAACACAACACTCTGACATGTTGCGGACAGCCTGTCATATGGAGATATGTGAAAGTTGTGTTTTGTGACTTCTTTTGTTATATTTTGCACAGACATTTTTTTTTACTACGACGGTTGGCAAACTAGCATACGATCCTGATGTAACGCGGTCACAGTAGCCTATGAACGCTAGCAACGTAATGAATGTTGCGAGCGCGTTGCCACCCCCGTTGTCAACGCTGCAACTCGGTAATCTTCTGGTGACCTCACTCACACAACACAAAAACCCTTTAGAGAGTTATTTGGCTGCCGTCTTCTGTGAGGTGGAGGTACTTCCCCATTCGGGCTAACGTCGTGCACTACCTCTCTTTCGCCATAGCCTCATCGGTTGATAAACAGGGTGCACCACTCTAAAGGTGGCATAGATCCATTTACACTCATACATGCATATGCCTTTTTGTATGCTTTTCGGTCAGCTCCCGGTGGTTATTAGATGCTGATTTGTACTTAAAAATTAAAACTAGCTTTTTTTTCAAAGATGTAAGATATTTATTTAATCAAAATATTTGCCCTCATCATCTATACATTGCTGCCATCTAATCGGAAGTTTATTTATGCATTTGCAAAAGAACTCTGGGGATCTAGATTCGACAAACTGTGTGAAAGCATTTTGTACTGCCTCCTAGGAAGAAAATTTTTTACTACGATGAAAATTGTCCAAATCACGAAAAAAAAATGGTAGTCGGAGCAAGTTCTGGCGACAACGGAGGATGATGTATGGTTTCTAACTGCAGCTCTTGTAGAATACAACGGTTTCTACAGTGTGAGGTTATCATGGAGCAATAATGCCGAAGATCGATTCACGAGTCGGGGCTGTTTCACTGTCAATTTCGCCATCATTGTTCGAAGATCGACACAGTAAACATCAAACGCAGTATTGATTTTGCAAGCCGTTAGTTCCGCGTCGGAACTCGTATTCAAAAAATACTCGCATTTTTTAAGTATCCATCTTTCCCGTCTAAACTGAATAAAAAAACAATTGGAATTCCAAAATCAAATATTTTTTAAAAGAAAACCATAGGTATCATGTGAAAAAATTTTCACTCGAAAATCTCACATCATGAAGGTTTAATGTCAATTCAAAGTATTTATTACTAAAAACGGCATTTTCATACTTTAACACCTATTACTCAATGGCAGCCCACCAGTCTTTATTAAATCATTTCGCATTATTTTATGTTACGTTTAATAGCAGATAAGGATACGGCGAGCCTGATTCTTATCTTTCCCCGTTTTGTAATCCATTAGGATTGCCGAGTTCCGCTACCCTAGCCTATTTACATAGAGCGACTGCCTTCAGCCGTCCACAACTCGAACGATAAACCAGGAGGGTAACTACATTGCCCCGAAAAACGATATTCGAAACGGTTTCGAAAAAATCCACTCAGATTGCGTACATTTTGACAGATAACTTTTCAATTTCATTTCGAATACAGCTCTCCGAGGCAGTATGAATACCCCCACTGATATCCTTTTAGTAATGTCACACGCCTTTCGAAATATCATGCGGGTTTCCTCCTATATGGTGACACTGACATCTGCTCATCTGACAGCGACGACTAAATGTGTTAAACTGTAACTCTCTAGTATTCCTAGAATTATCACCTTTGTATCCTACGAATAAATAATAAGTCCACGGTGTTGAAGACGTTCTAGGTTTTTGGTCGTCGATTATGCCGGATAGCCCGTCGCTATCGAGAGCCACGAGGAGATACTGTGCAGAGCCGTCCCAGAGATGCGAGCAATACTCCACGCAGGCACGTACTTGAGTCTTATAAAGAAGACAAAGTTGGTCCGGCGTGAAGAACCGGCGCACGCTGTTCAGGAGTCCGAGTTTTTTGGAAGCTATTGAGTTGAGGCTCTCGATATAGTTTCGTTGGTTAAGGTTGTAGCGATTTGTACCACATTTAAGGCAATTAACATCCATTCATTCATTGATTCATTCGTGAATTCTTTAATCATGATGTTTTCCAAAAACACAAATTTAGCGTTTTTTTTTTATACAACATCAGAAGGCATACAAGCGTACGGCCCATCTGATGTAAAGCGGTTACCGTAGCCTGAACACTTGTAATACATTAAGTATCACTCGCGTGATGCCTCGTCTGCTGTTAACACAGCAACTCCTTAGAAGCTTACTGTTGAACTCACTCACAAGCAGGAACACAACAACCCTCTAGGGAGTTGTTTTTTGGGTGCGAATTTCTGCGAGATGGAGGTACTTTCCCAGGGCTATGATGCGCCCTACCTCTCTTACTGGTACACACCATAGCCCCTTCCCCTTCAGCTTATTGTCGTTAAATACACCAATATTACACCAATACCACTGGCGAATAATCTAATTGGAACTCGGTTAGAGTAATTGCAAATAGGTAATTGACGGATAATTGATTCGGGTGGTTTCGCGGAAGTCGGGCGAATTTGATCCATGCTACTTTAGTGGGCAGGTGACAGCCCACTATCGGAGTAAATATAAGGGGCGGCGATTTAATTACCTGCAAAAGGTCTAATTGAACTCACGGATAGGGATAATTTGAAACAAACGATTTCGGTGGCAGTGGCGTAGTAATTAGTGACGTTAATTTGATACCAACGTTCGTGGGTTCGATTCTCACACAGGATAAATATTTGTGTGCATAAACTTGTCTATTTGTCTTAACCTGGGTGTGCCGGGACGCACTAACGCAGGCCGACTGGGAAGTACCTCCACCTCACAGAAAATCGAAATGATAGCTCCCTGAACGGTTGTTTTGTTCCGTGCGAGTGAGTGAGATTACCAGTAAGCTTCTAGAGTTTCTGTCTTAGCAGCAGTATTTACAACCGTTCGCAGATTACGGTAGTCACTTTCTATCAAGTGGGCTGTATGCTTGCATGCCTCCCGACGTTGTATAAAAAAATCCAAGTGGTAGGTAGGATTCATTTATACTACTAAGATGGAAAACAAACGCACGATATAACACGGTCTGACTGATGGTAAGCAATTACCATAGCCTAAGGACGTTTCCAACACCCTTCTTGAAGAACTTGAAGGTCCCTAGGGAAAGCAGCCGAGGATTTCAACTTAAGAGTTCTCGGTAGAAATCTACTCTGGAACCGCACAGTACGCGACCATTTCGGTATGCTTGTTCCTGTCCAATGATTGTACAAAAAAAATGTAATCTTTAAAAAATATATTCTTAAACTATGAAATTTCTACAGCAAAAGTTAAAATAAATATCGGCCGCCTCGCTTTGCATTAAAATTTTAACAGAAAACACAAATAAAAAACAGTGTGCAGTTCACACGCCATAAAAGCGAAACTTTCAAATATGTGAACTTCAAGATAAGGAGACGAAAGTAGAATTTCAGGAGCAGAATAATTTAGGATAAGGTTTATTTATGATATTGATTATACTTGAAAAATCTTTTTATTAAAATAACGAAATATTTATGTAAACAACTCAGGTGTAATACACCACGGTTGTTATGACGCCTATGCCTAGCTTCGAAATACGCAGGCGCGCACACACAATGCTCGGACTCTAATAAACACTGTATAATGCCTTCTATGCATCGATGTATATGCTTCTATGTCATTTTCTTGCACGTTTAGTCCTATAGATACTTCTATCTCATCCAGTCACACGTAAATCCTATAGATGTACGTGGTTGCCTCTTTTTACTGTCGCTTTTTCGTTTCATCGCGTTTCATGTCACAACGATGCTAAAAATGTTTTCACTTCAAACATAGTCTATAGTATTCAGGGATAATGTAGCTTCCAAGCTAAGTTCAGCCGTCGGTCCCGGCTGTTGTCGATAGTTGATAGTCGTTAAGCTAAATCAGTGGCCCTCGGGCGGCTTCAAAACACTGGCCTCCGCCAATCCGCAATTGAGCAGCGTGGTGGAGTATGGTCTAAGCCCCTTCGGTTCAGGCCAATGCCGCTCTCGAGCATGTGAGGACGTGGGGTGTTAAAAACCGGTTGAAGTTTGCGCCGCATAAGACCAGCGCTATGCTGGTCACGCGCAAACTTAGGTATGACACTCCGCGGCTTACCATGGGCGGGATAGACATTGGCATGTCTCGGCAGATCAAGCTGCTGGGGTTGACGATTGACGCGGGTCTGACGTTCAATGCGCACGTGGCTACTGTCTGTAAAAGGGCAGTAGCCATATACGGGCGCCTTGCGCGTACGGCCCGCGTCAGTTGGGGGCTCAACCCTGAAGTAGTGAAGATCATATATTCAGCCGTAGTGGAACCTACGATATTGTACGCTGCCGCCGCATGGGCTCCAGCGGTCAATAAGCTGGGCATCCAGAAACAGCTCAACAGCGTACAGCGGGGCTTCGCGCAGAAGATCTGCAGAGCCTACCGCACGGTCTCCCTGAACTCCGCAGTGATGCTGGCCGGGGTGCTGCCTCTTGACCTCAGAGTGCGCGAGGTCGCCTCTTTGTACGAGGCCAAGAGGGGGCTACCCCATCCGCTGCTCGGGGACAGGGAGATCGAGCGGATGGCCTCCAAGATCGAGGCCCCGCATCCCGCGGAGCTAGATAGCTTGGAGTTCGGCAGCCTGGTGGACGAGGAACAATGCAGGGCACACTCCAACTTTGCCCTGCGAATTTACACGGACGGCAGCAAGATTGAGGGCCGGGTTGGCGCCGCTATATCCATATGGAACGGCGGCGCGGAAACCAAGGCCGTCAAGCTTGCTTTGTCGTCCTACTGTACCGTCTACCAGGCGGAACTCCTGGCTATCTGCACGGCGGCCGAGTACGCTTTGAGCTGCGATGGACCCAGTATCGGCATCTTCAGCGACTCCATGGCGGCGCTCCAGGCGGTGGCGAACGTCGAGTCCCCCCATCCCCTGGCGGTGCAGACACGGGACGCTCTTAAACTGTGCAAAAGCCAGGGTAAGAGCGTCTCGTTGTTCTGGATCAAGGCACACGCGGGGTTGGAGGGGAACGAACGTGCCGATGAACTCGCCAGGAGCGCCGCACTGGGGTTGCGGAGGCGGCCAGATTATGACCGCTGCCCTGTCTCATTCGTCAAAGGTATGATCCGCAAGGGGACCATTGACGAATGGGACAGGAGATACAAATCGGGAACAACAGCTTCGACGACGAAACTGTTCTTCCCGAGTGCGGCGGAGGCGTACGGCATCGTGGGCAAAATGGTGCCGTCGAGCATCACCACGCAGGTCCTCTCGGGGCATGGTGGGTTCTCCGCGTACTTGCACAGGTTCAAGTGCGCGGATGACCCATCCTGCTTCTACGAGCCCGGCGTGGACCAGACAGTGCAGCATATATTGTTTCGGTGTCCCGCATTCTCTAAACAGAGGTACGATTTGGAGCAGGAGTTGGGAATGCGGGTCACCGAAACTACAGTCTCCGAAGTAGTTGTGGGGAGAAATAGGTCTAAATTTTTAAAATACTGCGTCGGTCTAGCCATGGCTGTCATAGATCGGAATAAGCAGAGCAGCTCCACCTAGGACTAATATTGTATACCTCGGCTATACTCAGTATAGCCGACGGAATCGCGGTGGCTAGGTGGAGCTGCGAAGCTATGAAGAAGCGATGATAGCCTTGCCCTTGGCAGGGGTGCAAGTTTAAAAAAAAAAAAAAAAAGGCCCTTCGGTTGAAGGGAGACCCGTATCCCTGCAGTGGGATGAGGAAGGATTGATGTGGTGGTAGTATGTTTTCCTGGAACAACCGAGCGGTTCTGAAAATTAATTCACTAATTGGAAGCTATCACCAGCTTAAACATACTCTCACCAAAAAAAAAAAAAAACTAGCGAACAATCCCCTTTGTAATATTTGCTCACTTGCACAATATAGGTTAGGTGATGTAAAGTGGTTATCGTAGCCTATAACCGCTTGCAATACATTAAGTGTTATTCGCGCGATGCCCCTGATGCTAACACAGCAACTCCTTAGGAGCTTACTTGTGACCTTACTCACACGCAGGAACACAACGACCCTCTAGGGAGTTGTTATGTGGCTGTGAGGTGGAGGCACTTACCCAGACGGGTTGCTTTAAGGCTCCCTACCTCTCTTGAAAATACCCAGACCAAGACAAAAAGACATATTCAAGCACACAAATATGTGTCCTGTTGGTGTCAAAGTAATGTAACAGAGCTTTTCACCACTGCGCCACCGAGCTCATTAATCGGCGCCGGCGGCGGAAGCACACAAAGCAGGTTAGATCAAATTGCATGTAAATTTGACTTTCGCAAAATAACACCTGAATGTATTAACATCAAAATTGTTTTTTTTATACGACGTCGGGAGGCATACAAGCATACGGCCCACCTGGTGTAAAGCGGGTACCGTAGCCTATTAACGCTTTTTTTTTAACGGGACAGGCCCACCACTCATACCCACCACTGTGTAGCCAGAATTAACAGCGGCGACCAACAAAAAGGCAATGAACAGTGAAGTTCACTGCCGTCCCGGGGGTTAAACTACAGCTGCCTTGGAACTCGCAACGAATTTAATCAGAAAAAAATTGTAGAGGTAGGAAGTTTTGGAACTGACTTCCCCTCTTGGCAAAGTGAGAGACAATATGACAAATAAGGCATTTAAAAACCTCAAAGAGATGGCTAGTCAAGAGAAGCTCATCTGCCGTGCACCACGGTTTATCAAATATCTAACACTATTGGGACCTAAACTGTGAGTTGTTACCTAACACATCGATTCCAATAATATAGATTGCAGAACCGCCTAAACGCCCGGTAGTTCTCCCTTGTTGCCACCAAATAAGAATAGTATACTACCCCGGATGTGACATGCAAGGAATTTAACATATCGTCCCGATCCCGACGCCAGAGATCGCACTCCCAGAGAACATGATATGCTGTTTGCTTGAATTCATTATTTGTCGTAGAACACTCGCATAAAGGCGATGACACAAGTCTAAACGAAAAGAGCTTAGCTCTAAAGGTTTCATGTCCAGTTAAAAATTGCGCAACGGGATGATCGACTTCTAACCACGCTTTACTTAATCTGTCTCGCACTGATTGAAAGAACAGATAGATACAAGTGCTTGCGATATATTAATTATCACCCGCGCGATGCCTCCTCTGCTGCTCACACAGCAACACCTTAGGATCTTACTGGTGACCTCACTCACACGCAGGAACACAACAACAGGGATTTGTTATTTGGCTGCGGTTTTCTGTGAGGTGGAGGTACTACCCCAGACGGGCTGCTTTGATGCGCCCTGCCTCTCTTAAAGATTTATATTATACTTCTGAAACACTATCCGGACTGGATTCGTAAGTGCCATTTTTAGGGTTCCGTACCCAAAGGGTAAAACGGAACCCTATTACTGAGGCTCCGCTGTCCGTCCGTCCGTCCGTCCGTCCGTCCGTCCGTCCGTCCGTCCGTCCGTCCGTCTGTCACCAGGCTGTATCTCATGAACCGTGATAGTTAGACAGTTGAAATTTTCACAGATGATGTATTTCTGTTGCCGCTATAACAACAAATACTAAAAAATAGAATAAAATAAATATTTAAGGGGGCTCCCATACAACAAACGTGATTTTTTTTTGCTGTTTTTATAGATAATGGTACGGAACCCTTCGTGCGCGAGTCCGACTCGCACTTGGCCGATTTTTAGGGTTCCGTACCCAAAGGGTAAAACGGAACCCTATTACTGAGGCTCCGCTGTCCGTCCGTCCGTCCGTCCGTCCGTCCGTCTGTCACCAGGCTGTATCTCATGAACCGTGATAGTTAGATAGTTGAAATTTTCACAGATGATGTATTTCTGTTGCCGCTATAACAACAAATACTAAAAAATAGAATATAATAAATATTTAAGGGGGCTCCCATACAACAAACGTGATTTGTTTGCTCATTAGGGTTCCGTACCCAAAGGGTAAAACGGAACCCTATTACTGAGGCTCCGCTGTCCGTCCGTCCGTCCGTCCGTCCGTCCGTCCGTCCGTCCGTCCGTCTGTCACCAGGCTGTATCTCATGAACCGTGATAGTTAGACAGTTGAAATTTTCACAGATGATGTATTTCTGTTGCCGCTATAACAACAAATACTAAAAACTAGAATAAAATAAATATTTAAGGGGGCTCCCATACAACAAACGTGATTTTTTCGCCGTTTTTATAGATAATGGTACGGAACCCTTCGTGCGCGAGTCCGACTCGCACTTGGCCGATTTTTTTTTGCTCGATATTGATAACGGTAACAGGTAGACGCTTGAAATATTCACAGAATATTTAGTTATATATTCACTTTAAGAATAAATAATTAAATTAAAATAAAACAAATATTTAAGGGGGGCTCCCATACAACAAACGTGTTTTTTTTGCCGCTTTTATAGATAATGGTACGGAACCCTTCGTGCGCGAGTCCGACTCGCACTTGACCGATTTTTTGTTTGTTTGTTTGTATAACTTTATTGCATTATCCATAATTACAAAGTATACAACTTATATGATTTACAAAGGCGGACTTATTCCTTCAAGGAATCTCTTCCAGCCGACCATTTTTAGGGTTCCGTACCCAAAGGGTAAAACGGAACCCTATTACTGAGGCTCCGCTGTCCGTCCGTCCGTCCGTCTGTCACCAGGCTGTATCTCATTAACCGTGATAGTTAGACAGTTGAAATTTTCACAGATGATGTATTTCTGTTGCCGCTATAACAACAAATACTAAAAATTAGAATAAAATAAATATTTAAGGGGGCTCCTATACAACAAACGTGTTTTTTTTGCTCATTTTTGCTCGATATTGATAACGGCAACAGGTAGACGCTTGAAGAATAAATAATTAAATTAAAATAAAACAAATATTTAAGGGGGGCTCCCATACAACAAACGTGATTTTTTTGCCGTTTTAATAGATAATGGTACGGAACCCTTCGTGCGCGAGTCCGACTCGCACTTGGCCGATTTTTTCATACCATTAAGGTAACAAACTTACAACTCCAGGGGCGTCACTTATGGGTTACCGTTGTGAATACCTCTTCACGCTATTATTGAAGAATATCATGCTTATTTCCTTGTGAAAACCTTGCATCTAACGCACAGGGCCTATACCGCGAATATTCTAGCAATGGATGACTTATCTATAGTTACTCTTCTTTCAGAATGTCATTAAAGGCTATTGTATAAACATGACAGTTGTTAGTGTCAGAAACGGGGAGTGTGCATGAAAAGAACTATAAATATTAAAGAAGCGAGTGCGTAAGGAGTGTTCAGGTCGCTCTGCCTATCCAGTTACAAATTTTAAATACAAATTTTGTGGTATATTACTATACATAAAAGTGCACTCTCATACACTTGCATTGTAAAGCTATTTGACAATTGTTCGTCAATGGGGAGCAGTGATGGCCCAGTGGATAAGGAACTGGCCTATTGAACAACAGGTTCCCGGTTCGAATCGTGGTATGTACACTAAGCTCGTATTTTCGGATTTATGTACGCATTTGTAATTATCACTAGCTCGGCGGTGATGGAAAACATCGTGAGGAAACCCGCACATCCAAGAAATTATATTTCGATAGACGTGTGACCTTGCCTAAGAAAGATCTGGTTTTTCCTTTCGGATGTAGATGTCAGACGACAGTCGCTCCATGTCAAAATCAGTATCTTCGCCAAATCATTAGGCTTAGGTAGCTGACCCCGCCAATCCTTATAGATTAGGAAACGGGATAACGCAGAAGTTATTGGGGTGCATATGAAAAAAGTATAATTTAAAAAAAGCTGTTTTTTTTATATACTACAACGGGAGGCATACAAGCATACGGCCCACCTGGTGAAAAGCGGGTACCGTAGCCTATTAACGCTTGAAATATATTAAGTATCACTCGCGCGATGCCTCCTCTGCTGCTTACACAGCAACTCCTTGGGAGCTTACTGGTGACCTCACTCACACGCAGGAACACAACAACCCACTAGAGGGTTGTGTCGTTCCTGCTGTGAGGATATCAGTAAGCTCTTAAGGAGTTACTGTGTTAGCGGCATATGTGGCATCGCGTGAGTTATACTTTATATATTACTTGCGTTCATAGGCTGCGGTAACTACTTTATATCAGGTGAGCCGTATGCTTGTATACCACTCAACGTTGTAGAAAAAAAAAATTAAAAAGGGGAGTTTTGACAAGATCGACGAAGGATTTTATTTACTTTAACAATAAACATTTGTGTGCATGTCTGGTTGTCATGATCTGGGTGTTTTTAAGAGAGTTAGTACGCTTTAAAACAACCCACCTGGGGAAGTACCTCGACCTTAGGTATAGAAAACCCCAGCCAAATATAAACTTCTTCGAAGTTTGTTGCGTTGTTCATGCGAGTAAGTGCAGATATCAGTATGCTCTTAAAGAGTTGCTGTGTTAGCAGCAGAGGTATAGCAGAGGCATACAATACATCAGGTATAGCAAGTTAGTCTACGATATTCACTTGATATCAGGTGGGCCATATGCTTGTATGCCTGCCGACGTTGTATAAAAAATTAATAGGAAGGAAATAGAGTTTTGATCCTTCCAATAAATTACTGTTAAGTAATAATTATGAAAAACAAGCGTTATATTTCGAAAACTGTTCAAAAAAATTAAACGAAATTTTGTATTCACAGTCATATTGAAGTCTATGGTTGAATTCATCTCATTATTTGCCTTACGGACTAAAGAGCTATGTAAATTTAAACATGGATTGATATCGGAAAGTGGTCGAAAAACTGATAGGCTGAACAAACAGACTGGAATGCAAATTGCATAAAAGCTTTTATAAATAAATTGGTTACTGATAAAAGGCAAAACTCTTATAATACTTTTAAAGTCACAACTTTTAACATCATAAACTTAAACTTGAGGCATAACTTGATATGTTCCTTTCCAGTTTTTAGACCCAGTAAACCGACTCCACTAAAAAACTGCAACTGCACTGCAGCGCGGCATCTGTAAAAATGCGTACATTTGACGTTTCGTCAAGCGATCTGACAGATTTCATTTATTTGCCTGAACATACAGAGGTTTACATATATGATGAGTTAAGTTACAAATCGGTATGGTATGTTCACCTTATATTCTAAAGGTATGCAAATGTTTAAAGAAGTCAGCGAGAGATGTTAATCCTATAAATGTCAATGCTACTCGTATAAATAATGTTCATAAATGTCAAATGTGTAAAATATAAAAAGTTAATTATATAAAGAAAAAATAATAATTATAAAAAAGCACATCTCTTCACAATTCTACTAAACTATTGAATACACTAATCAATTAAATATAACATATTCTTTATTTTAACTTTCATTTATAATACATTTATTACATTTGCAGCAACGTTTAACGAAACGTCAAAATGCACGCAGTTTGACACACGCCACGCTGCAGTGCAGTTGCAGATTTTAGTAGAATCGGCCTACAGTTATGTATTATCTGTCCATCACTTAGTCAGATATCACGTAATCTGGTAATTAATTTAGTATTGGGAAAGGATTAAGAGCGTACTCCGCCTCGCTGATTCAATTATTCAGAGGTGAGGCCCAGTGGTTCGTGCGGTTACCCAAAGGCCGCTGACTTGGCATAATAACTTTCATATATCTGTTTATCCAAGTTCCTTACGGAGTAGGCATTAATACTTAAGATATAATATAGATTTAATACTTAATAACTTTCTTATATCTCTTATCCACTCGCTTTTCAATAGCTTTTGCAGAAAGTGCTCAAGAAAGATTGCTTCCCTTTTCATGAACTCCTTTTAAAATGCGAGTTAAAATAATTAAAGATAATATAATATCTGGTATTGTAATAATTGGATCTTGATAAACGTGCGCGGGGATGTAGATCCAACACATAGGGGCCTCATCTAGAACATGTGATGTAAATTAGGTATATATATACCTTAGGGATTTATTCATCTATCTATCTATAAGTTCACGCCAAATACCTTGCGGGGTAGGCAGAGAGAACCGAGCGCCACGTGACTCGATCCTTATATATATCACTCTGGATTTATTCATATTGTGCTATTATAGAAAGTCTGTTATTTCCGATCTCTACTTCCAACAGGCAGTGGTTCGCTCACTAGATCGTCCACCAATATGCCAATAAAAGACGACCGGAGAGTTTCCCTTGAGTCACTTACAGCAGTTCAATTAGTTTGTGATAACAGCAGTGTTTATCGGAGATAGTGAATCAACAATGACGAGAATTTTCAGTTAATAGACTCAGGCATTATTTTGCGAAAGATAATTTACAGGTAATTTGATCTAAACTGCTGTGTGCTTCCGCTACCGATTAGGTCAGGCTATTAGGTCAACTAGAGGCACCGGCATCCACCTACTACCTAACTAGTAGTACCCACCTACTAGCTGGTAGAAGCATGCTGTCGCTGCCATGAGTAGACTCTTTCTCGGTTGCTGCAGTCGTCTCCGTGAGTATCCGCCATCTGAAATATGAACTGCATGCATCCATTGCTGCCTTGGCTGTCTCTGCGACATGTGTTTCTCCTCTCCACGAGGCATTATACATGACATGTTTATCTTAGCGTATTTTAGTAGTTCCCCTAATTAAATAAGTTCATGGGATTAATTAACCAGTGGATTTCTATGTAGATATGAACTTATTAGCATTTTTTAATTTATTTATATTTAATTATTAGGCTTTAGAACGTCATTGTTGCTCACTAAGCATTGCAGCTCTGAGGATGTCTGAGGATGTTAATATGCCACGTACATCTCAATTATACTTTATGAAGCTTATTAATGGTTATTAAAGCACTAACATTGACGATATTGAATAAACGTTCACTGAGTAATTTAAAATTTGCTGAGAGTATAAAACGGAATAAGTCATAAAAACAGAAGGTGAACTTCGGAACGATGCTTAAGTAAAATTGCGTCTTGCCTAGCGGCAATAAAACTTAATATAGTTCGAACCATCCACCACAGCTTACCAATATTTTTAAATATCTACGAACATACGAAATTATGAGTAAGTTACAGGACGCAAACACAACAGAGAGATGTAACTTGACCGCGGGTTTAGCGAACTAGAGGTACTTACCCAATGGGACTGATGTATCCTAACTCTTTACATCTTTTTTTACATGTTAATCGATTTTGAAAATAATGGGTTAATTTGAATGCGCTAGGAGCTATTACCACACCAACTTTACTAATTCTACTGTAAAGATTCGGGTTTCCCATCAACCGAAAGGATTAACAGCATATCCCGCCACGCTGCTCAACCGCGGATTAGCGGAGGCTAGAATTTTCAAGTACACCCGCTGACTAAGCTTAACGATTGTCATATAAACCAAAACCAACAGTTAACGTGCCATATTCATCGTGAAGCTCCAGATAAATAAATTTATAGACAGGCTGAATTCGACGTTGCTTAACCTGCGCGTTCGATTAAAGTGACACGCGCAACTATGATACCAAGCTACTCAACCCCCGCGGTAATTCCGTCAGTTTAAAAGCTTTTCAGGAACACCGTTCCTATATGAAATCTATATGTTTGTCTGTGCGTTTTTCTGTGTGTTTGTCTGTCGCTTTTTCGAATATTCGAATTTTGACGTCAGATTCGGATTCAGCATAAAAAAGTAGAATAGGAATGTTCAGGAACACCATTCCAATCTCTTAAGGGACATGGTCAAATTGGCCGACAAATAAAAAAAAAATTTGAAAGTTATATAATTGACGAGCCAGGTGTTCCTCTGGCAATGCAAGCTTGCGCATTTTCAAATAGTTTATATATCCCTTCGTTTTTATATATTCAAACTTTTTTGTTTATTATAGTAATTATCATTTATTGCTTCAATTGTAATAATTCAAATTACAAACATAATAATAGTCTACTAAACGGAGCACATTTTCTGAAGGACATGTTTTGTTGTAAAAGTGGGTCACCGTCTACAAAGCTGAAACCAATCTTACCGGCATATAGTGCAAGATTGGGTTTGGATGCACTAGGGAACGGGGGTTAGGTGAATGAGGAGTGGGGGACAGGTATATTCCATAACAGTGAGTTCTACGGGTAACTTGTAAGATTACGAAATAAATAAGGGTCATCGAGGTAAAATTAATATAAATTTAATTAAAACTAACTATGTACAAATACAGGTTCAAAAAAGACACAAATTGCTTAGGGGCTTCAAGGACTCCCGAGGATGGGTCTAACTAATGTTCTGGAAGCCATGGCAGATGTTTGCCCAGCGAATCATTTCTGCAGGAGTCTGAAACTTTACTTTAAGCAATGAATTAGGCCGCCATTAGGATTGGCGGGGTCCGCCACCTAAGCTTAAGGATTTGGCGAAGATACCGATTTTGACATGGAGCAATTATCGTCAGACCTCCACAACTCAGAGATGAAACCACACCTTTCTTAGATTAGGGTACCTACACGTCTTTCGAACTATAATTTCTTGGACGTGCCGGTTTCAACACGATGTCTTCCATCACCGCTGAGCAAATGATAATTACAATTCTGTGCATAAATCTCAAAACACGAATTTGATGATACATACCTTATAGATATATTTCAAGTTAATCTAAAGTCTACGGAGACCCTTATATCATACACATCATATCACACATCCCAAACAATGTGTCTGACCAAAATGATGTTAATCGTTTGGTGAATTCCTCGCGAGGGCGTGTTGTTACTGAACACCAAAATGCTGTATAAATCACCAACTTTGAGGGTAATTAACTCCGCACTGTTAGTTGCTTATTACAAAACTTTTGTAGCGGTAACTTATTTGATATTTCGGGTAACATCACATCACGCATAATTCCGGATGAGCTCGGTGGCGCAGTTGTGAATGACGCGACTTTGACACCTACGCTCGTGGGTTCGATTCCCACACAAGACAAATATTTGTCTGCATGAACGTGTCTGTTAGTCTTGGTCCGGATGTTTTAAGAGAGGTAGACCACATCAAACTAGCCCGTCTGGGGAAGTACCTCCACTTCAAAGAAAACCGCAGCTAAATAGCAACTCCCTAGAGGGTTGCTGTGTTCCTGTGTGTGAGTGAGAACACCAGTAAGCTCCCAAGGAGTTGGTGTATAAGCAGCAGAGGAGGCATCGGGCGAGTGGTACTTAATATATTACAAGCGTTAATAGGCTACGGTACCCGCTTTACACCAGGTGGGCCGTATGCTTGTATGCCTCCCGACGTAGTATAAAAAACAATTCATAGGGAATCCCTTTTCATCAGGTGGGCCATATGCTTGTATGTCTCCCGACGTTGTATAAAAAAATCCATCTAAAATATGGATCTACTTTATTTTTGACGAAGAGTGAAAAAGAGCTGAAATCGTCGGATCGGCTGAGCTGACCTTTAACTCTAGCTACTACAACAGTATAGTGTACGACATAATGCCGTGAAAGTAGTGAAATAAATTGACGCGCAATAGCCATGTCTATCAATTGTTCGAATCTCATAACTGTACATACAATGAAATTAAGCTTACTGGCAAGTTTATTTATAGGGGAAGCTCATAGTTATTTACAGTTTACTGTAATTCTATGACATACTAAGAAGCTAAGAAGCAGTTTCAATAGCTTGTCAGTTCCGCCGGGTATTAAATTCGTAATAAACAAGTGTGGGATTACTCACAAGTTTATTAATTATGAAGGTATTGAATTAAAATGACCCCCACACGCTCTATTATACACTTTGATGGTTTCGTTAACCCAATCTACTGTTAATTTATACGTTATTATCGATAAGATGTCTATGAAATTCACGGGAATAAACTAAGGTTATTTGATTGGCATGCGTAGGAAGGATTCTGTACGTAGAGAAGAAAATGGATGTAATGTGCTACGCCCACCACACACATCATCACGGGTCAATGAAATGGCCACGTATTGAATCTACAATGTAATGTGTTTGAAGTTAAATGGGCTATTGACATGAGATCTGAGTGGAATATTTATTGGGTTATTACAGGACACGAAACCCTTGCCATAGCTGCCACTTCTGGTAGGTATTTTTTGGCAGATGGCTACTTATTTTGGTATTTTCGGTATTTAATTGCTTTGTCATTAAACCTGACCTCACATAATACTACTCCCATTTATGCCTGGTACTTCTCATTATTTGCTTATTTCATTGACTACATACAACGTAGATCAAATCGTTGGTGACCTTAATTTCTGAACGCCTGGAGTCTACACGAAGAGTTGATGATGATGTTGCTGTTTAGATGTTTTACAAAAAACATCCGTAGGAGGAGCTATTTAATTTAATATCTTCCACGCATACCATAAACGACAACTCTATCCACATCAATTTGAAGATTGATTTTCCACGACGGTATTATTTTTAAGACATTTTCTTTCTCGTAAGGTCCCTTTAAATGGCGTTCCCGGTTTGTTATATTATTCCATAATACGAGTAGGTAAGCATTGTTTCGGAATGAACGGAGCTTGTCTCTTCTTATTTTAACACCGACACTCTCTTTCAGACCAACTATTTGTAACATCATCATTGCGAACATGGTCTACAAGCGTTACGCAGTTAAGAAAGAATACAGGAAGAAACAATGACGAAACAGATATACTTACCACTTACCTACCATGACCAAATTGATCATATTTTATCAGAATGTGTGACAGGAGCCTTAGAAATCGGCGAGTGTGCGTGAGAAGTATTATGAATGTTAAAAAAACGAGTGGTATGTAAGGACCGAGTCATGTGGCGTTCAGTTCTCTTTGCCTACCCCTCAAAGGATTTGGCGTGAAGTTATAAATAGATAGAAAAGGACAGCGATAAATTGAGACTCTTTGGTGATGGTGAAGTATTGCTATGGGTGGCAGTAATATATTAATTGACATATTAAAGGAAGTTCTACAAAAGTTATGCAGACTATACTGCTATCCTGGCCAACATAAAACCACATAAAAGTGAAACAAGACGAAACCAATACAAGACACTTGTCTACGGAAAACAAACTGCTCATATACAAGATTGCAATCAAACGAATTTGGGACCTATGGCTTACAAATATGGGGAAGAGCCAGTCACTCAAACATATAAGTCCTCCAACGCTGTCAAAACTGCATACTTAAGTGCATTCTAAAGGCTCATCAATTAATCAAAATCAAAAAAGATTCATCACCAATTCACCATTTTGCCAATATCCCCACTGTCAGGAAAGAAATTGGGAAAACAAGCACTAAATACTCGTAGATAGATGGCGCGATTAGCAACTCACCCGAACGAACTGGCTCATAAGCTACTTGTTAACAACAAAGCAAACAGACTGAAAAAGCGAATACCCTGGAGATGGTTTTTTATACCCTGGAGATGGTTTTTTATACCGCCAAATGCTTAAGCTTAGGTAGACAGGCATACAGCCTGTCTACCTAAGCTTAAGCATTTGGCGGAGATAGTGATTTTTACATGAAGCGACCTCCACAACCTAGAGGGAAAACCAGATCATTCTTGGGTAAGGCCACACGTCTTTCGAAATATAATTTCTTGGACGTGCGGGTTTCCTTACGATGTTTTCCTTCACCGCCGAGCTAGTGATAATTACAAATACGTACATAAATCAGAAAATACGAATTTAGTGGTACATACCATGTATTTGATAGTGTCTGTTATATGATATATTGATCCGTTGTTAGCTGATTTTGGAATCATTGATAGTCGCCATTTAAATTTGATGAAGTACTTGAAACCATTCTAAGTATAATACAAGCAAGTTACGTTATTCCATAGAAATGAGAGATCAGAATAATGTAACAAAGTTAAAATTATCCTCGAATCCATAACGAGTTTGTTCTGGGTGAACAAGAAAGAAAAATTAAATAAAATTGAAAGGAATACATACAAAATGTAATTTAGATAATTTACTTATCAAGTAAACGTGGTATAATGTATTCTTATATAAAACATTCTATATAATTATCTATTAATGATTGTCAGGTTGGCTGGTAGAGATCTCCTTTAAGAGGAAAATGTATCATCGTTTCCTTATTGCTATTTGTTATTGTATACATTTACTGGTAAACTCACTCTCATATTCACTAAAGATATTACAATTTTATTTAACTTCATACCAACATTTTAAGAGAAGTGGGCTCATCAAAGCAGCCTGGAACCTTCACCTCACAGAAAACCGCTGACAAATAACGCTGGAGATTCTTTCGAGCGTTCTCGAGAAGTGTTTGAGGTTACCAGTAAGCTCCTAAGTAGTTGCTGTGTTAGCAGCAAAGATACTTCAGGTATTGCAATCGTTCAAATTCTACGATATCGTGCGCCGTATGCTTATATTGCTCTCGACGATGTCAAAAAAAACATACTTATTCATGTTTGTAATATAAAATAGCGCGAAATATTTCCAACAACGCTTACTCGTCTTGATGTATAGAGGTTTTGATTATTGCGCATTCCGATATTATACAATTACTAGATGAAAACGCGGCTTCGCTCGGGTGAAATGAGACATAATACACATGTAGGTATAAAATGGAGGTAGATATTTCTGTAGTTATCGGTTCTCAAGGAATATTAAAGGCAAAGCAAGGCAAAGATTCGTATAGCATCGTTCATTGTGTTTAATAAATGTAGTTAATTAATCTCTCATTACCCGCGGACCGCTTTTCCGCCAAGAAATGTATGGGAAAACGTATATAACTCTTTCACAGGTTACAGGTCTCACAGGTTAAAACTGTGAAAGATTTTTCATAAGTAATTTTAATTTTAAATCAATTTTCAAAATAAATTAACAAAACAAAGCTTTTAAGATTTATTCTCTGTAAACCTCTATGTTTTGAGCATTGTCTTTTCCTTTACTTTGATAGGTAGGTAAGTACTTACTACTTTTGAAAATAAAAAATGAAAATGTTGTTCTTTATACAAATTGTCTAAATCAAAAATAATATTGAGAAGCCAAATAAAACAATTGCAATTTTGCAATGAGTACTCACCCGAGAAGTTGGCAAAGGTACGTAAGAAATAATCATAAATATTATCTATTATACCTACATCACAGGTTGATTATCATAAAATTTCTCTATATACAACATTTCTCGGTAAATATTTATCACCTTTCAAGCCTTGTTCAGTGGTATTGATAATTTTGATTTTTACATCATCGAATCTTCGAACTCGGGAGAAGGCAACATAGAGCTGGCCATGGGTGAACACAGGATTAGGTAAAAATAGACCGATTTTGTCGAAAGTTTGTCCCTGACTTTTATTTATTGTCATAGCGAATGCTATGCGGATGAGAACCTGAAGCCGACTTAATTTAAAAGGCAGTTGACTGTTAGATGGCTGGAGACGAATTCGAGGAATAAAAACTCTGGTTTCCACATGGCTATCACAAATAATTTCGACATCAATGACACGTGAAGCTAACGCTCTAATAATAAGACGGGTTCCGTTGCACAACCCAACAGTCGGGTTTAAATTTCTTAAAAGCATTACTATACAACCAACTTTTAATTTTGGAATGTGTGGTGGAAGTCCTACAGGCGTTATAGAATTTAGGAATTCTACAGGATAGTTTAAAACATTATTATGATCGTCCTCAACCACAGCGTCAGAACTCTCGTAAATTATAACATGTCGGGGATTTTCTCAACAAGTTGGTGGTTCAATTGAAAACAATCATCGTTTTTAGGGGTAAGTAAGGTAAGCAACTTTCATTGAATAACTTTTATAATCATTTGTGTCAAGGGTCACACCAAAAATATGGTCTACAATTGAATTATGTTGTTAACAAATGATGCAGGTATCACATGAATATTGAAAAATGTACATTATAATTTTGTTACGAAAAGAACTTCAACTTTTAAGGTTATGGTCAGTATACTTTTTTCTATGGTAAATGTTATGGCAATTGGCCAATCTCACGCCGTGGCGAGGCGTATGTGCGCTAGTATGAAACGGAACGTTTAGTAACTACTCAAGATATCATCCGATGTCAGTGACGTTTCGCTAGAGTGGCCAATATGGCGACTGCGATTTGTCTGTCAGCACCATTAGAATTTAACAAAATACTCGACAATCCGAATTTTGCGGATATAATTATGTTGTCGACTCGAAATCTTTATTTTTTTATGTTTTATTATTCAGGTAAGGTTTCAATCGAGTCTACCATACCCCTTGACGAAATTATTAATATGGATAGAAATGTAGCGCCAATAAGAATATTCTAGAAATAATTATTTAAGCGTGCACAAAATACAATACGACATATTGTATTTTGTGTACGCTTATGTAATTATTTCATTGCTAATATTATTATTTTAAGAGTATTTGTTCTATGCGTTATTACTGGGATTTGTTATTTTTTTGAGTTTAAAATGGTGGAAGGGAGACCCTTCAACCGAATCAAAGAGTTTAGAAACTCCGTCATATTGCTTTATTATGATGATCATTGGCAGAAGTTTGACGAGCTCGGTGGTAGAATGACTAGCGATAGCTAACTTCAGCATCACGCCTCGTGGGTTCGATTCTCATACAAGGCAAATATTAATGTGCAAAAACATGTCTGTTTGTCTTGGTCTGGGTGTTTCCTATGTATTATAAGTACATATTTACAAAATAAAATGACATTTACGTATGTTTATCAGTTATCCAGTAAACAGCAAAGCTTTGTTAAATTTGGGACTAGATGGCGCTGTGTAATTTGCCAACAATATTTATTTATCTACAAGTTAGTTGTTTTATTTGTCACGAGGAAGAAAAACTTCTTGCGTGCTTAAAAAAACAGTACTTCAGCGCGGGGTAAATATTTATGTTACACAAGTCTCGGCAGCGCATGGAGTATTGTAGTTACTTTTAGACGGGAGCATCTAGATATCAATTAGGGATATAGATTCATAGATTCCATTCAAAGAATGTGAGAATTGTTGATGATTCTAAGCTTACACACAGTCTTGCAAAAGTTTAAGAGAAATTTTGCCTCCTTTTGTATATTCTACCAATTGTACAACGGGTTGTGTTCTATACAATTATTCGATATGATGCAAAAAGCTTGTTTTTACAACCACACTGCCCGACGACAACGGAAGGTTCACCCTCACGCACTGGAACTGCAATAATTGCGTACTATGCAGTTCCATAAAAGTTTTCTTCCGAGAATTCTCAAGTTGTGGAATGAACCCCCAGCCGAAGTTTTTCCTAGGGACTTCAGTATGGTGTCTTCATGCAAGATGTGAAGAGGTTTTTTACAGGATCGGCAACGCATAAATTTGCTTGTCACTTTAGTTCTAAAAAAAAGTTTCTAAATTTTCGAAGGCAACTACTTAGCATTACGAGTATCTATAAGGAATATTGTGATCCGACGAATTGGCTTAAGTCCACATTTGAGAGACACACTTCCAATTAAATAAATATGAATCGACGTGACTTCATTTGCGTGTTTAATTCGAAAAACTTAAATGTGAAAGAATAATAAATTAATTAAAGATTCCAAATATTTTAATTGTTTTGTTAGGGTTTTAAAAAGAACCCCAACAGTTTTGTTCAAAGTTAAAAAAAATTGGTACGGTACGGTTATAGATGTTCATGAGGGCAACACATTTCTTTTTATATAATGGAAGGCATACAAGCCTACGCCCATCTGACGTTATGCGGTTACTTTTTTTTTATATTGGCTCAGCATAGTGGCTCCTCTTCGCCTGTTGGTAAGCGAAAAGACGAGCCCAAATTGCAGCGGCAACCGACAAAGGACTACAGTGTCCTGTCAGTTGACGCTACCATGCTGGCCCGCAAGGTGCTTCCTCACGCTTCGTTTGAAGGATTCCATGCTGTAGGAAGGAGGAAACACATGTGCAGGGAAGTGTAGTGTATGTGTACTGTAGTCTATGAACGCTTGCAGCACATTAAATATCACTCGGGCGATACCACATTTGCTGCTAAGACAGCAACTCCTTAGGAGCTTACTGGTAACCTCACTCATTCTCAGGAACACAACAACTATCCAGAGAGTTGTTATTTGACTACGGTTTTCTGTGAGGTGGAGGTGCTTCTTAAGACAAGCTGGTTTGATATGCCCTGCTTCTCTTAAAAACACCCAGGCCAAGACAAACAGACATGTTTATGCACAGTAATGTTTGTCCTGTGAGTCAATCGAACCCACCAGCTTTGGTGTGAAAGTAGCGTCACTAATCACTACGCCACGAAGCTCGTAAATTAAGAATTGAAAGACTTTTACTAAAGTAATTAAGTTCTCAACACCTAATGTAAGACAGGTGACTACCAATGTACATGTTAATGGAACTAATTTAGCCCCTGTGGAGACAACTGTGTTCTTGGGTATAACAATTGACTCCAAACTACAATGGGGCCCACAAATTGAAAAATTATCAGGAAAACTAAGTTCTGCAGCCTATGCAGTGAAAACTATTAGACGGCTCACTGATGTTGATACGGCTAGAATAGTTTATTTCAGCTACTTTCATAGTATAATGTCATACGGAATTCTTCTTTGGGGTAACTCCGCGGACATTAATACCATCTTTTTATTGCAAAAGAGAGCCATAAGAGCTATCTACAAACTTGGTCCCCGGGAGAGCCTTAGAGAAAAATTCAAAGAAATAAATATTCTAACAGTCGCATCGCAATATATCTATGAAAATCTTTTGTATGTCCATAAAAACATAGACTCATTTTGTAAAAATAGTGACACTCATAACATAAATACTAGATATAAGCATAATCTTTTGTTACATGCAAGCCGTCTCCACAAAATAAGTAATTCTTTTATGGGGCAATGTATACGGTTCTATAACAAACTTCCCAGCAATATAAGAGAATTGTCAATAAACAAATTTAAAACTACTATTAAAGCCAAATTGTGTAGCAGGGCATATTATAAAGTATCTGACTATATTAATGATAAAAATGCCTGGGATTGAGTCGATCCAATTATAATGTAATTAATAAATTATGTAAATTTGTTTGGATACCAAAAGAGGGATGCCTGAGTTTTTTGGCAGTATTTTTATCAGTGCTCACCTAGTCATGAACTGCACGGTAGGGAAAAAAATTGTGACGATTCCAAACAAATGTAGCCTTTTTTACGGAATAAAAAGATTTTGACTTTGGCTTTGACTTTGACTTAGAAACATACGATTTCTGTACCCCACCGGCGAAAACGTCTGTACAATATACAAACATACTACAGTTGTCATTTTTTACCAACTATAAATATTGAGAGCGTGGCGTATGTAAACAGAACGCCTGGAGAAGTGCCTCCACCCACAGATGCTAAAGCCATCGAACTATGAACAACTCTCGCGATTCTTCCTGAGTGATAGCTGAAAACCAGTTGCGTTAACGCAAGTAATTCACTGAGCTGTAGCCCTTTCGTTTCTCTGCGGCATACTTGATATTACACCAATTACCTTATACTCGTATATACGTCATGTCTATGTTAATAGTGTATTTGTGTCGGTACGTATATGTTACCTGTATATGTTTATCTGTCTATATTTTAATTCATTATTTCTTTCTAGTTCCAAAACTTACTAATTTAATGCAGTGATGATATGAGGAGTGTGGTGCCGACACAGCTCTTCAGTTCATATTGTAATGTTCCTTATTGTAATCATGTTGTACTGTAAGTTTCATTGTATGTTTTTTTGTGAAATTAATGAAGTGTTATCTATCTACGAGTATAACTTCTCAGAACAAAAATAAAGCTTGAAAAGGAAAGATTTATTTAATTGACTGTTTACTTTCCAAAATTTACATATAAACTTATTGACTCTAATATATACATATGTAACTTCACGCCATTCGCTCTATCTATTTTTTATTTATAACATGGGCTCCAGATAATCCCTCAGGGTACTGTTCAAAGAAATAAATATCCTCACTGTTACTTCTCAATATATTTATGAAAACATAATGTATGCCCGTAAATATTTTAAGTCGTTTTCAAACTTCAGTGAAAAACTTAGAAGTAGAAATAAGTTGTGTATGCCGGTACATCGGCTAGCTAGGACTGGTAGATCTTTTCTTATAAATTGTATTCGATTTTATAATAAGTTGTATTAAAAATACTCTCTGTAGAAGGGCTTTATATAGAATTGATGAATATAATAACTGACAAAGATATCTGGAAATAATTCAGCACAGACTACATGTCCTTAATAATCTTTAATTTTACCGTTTGATATCATTATTGTACCAATACGCTTATGCAAAAAAAAAAATTGTAATATCTAATTGACAATTTTAAAAGAGACCTATATTGTTAAGTTTCTTTCGGCATTTCTTCTTCGCCAATGGTCATTTCCGAAATGATAGTAGATTAAAAAAAAGGAAAAAGTAAAATAAGAGAATTAAATAAGATACAATAAAATTATATTAAAAAAATGTAAAACGTATCTAAGTGCCCGCGAGGGTCCAATGTCAAATAAAGATTTTTTATCTTTAGCTTTATCTTTTAATCCCTTGCGGGATAGGCATAGACAACTGAGCGCCACATGACTGGATCATTACACACCTCACTCGCTTCTTTAACGGTCATAGCTCTTCTCATGCACGCTCGTCGGTTTCTAGCACCTTTAGAGCCAAAGCCAACCTCCCCAACAGGTGGTATACCCAAACGATACTCTGGTGAAAGAAAGGTTCAGTAAGACAATATTTATTACCCGTCTGTGCAATTAAAACGGAAGCCTTACAGAATAACATGGATAAAAATTCCCTGGAGAAAATTCTAGCGTTCCCTCATGTCAAATTCAATTACTTTATTTAGTCATTATGCCCTCGTTGGCACTTAAATACGTCTCACATGTTTTATTTATCTATCTGTAACTTCATGCCAAATCTATTGCGGGGTAGGCAGAGAGAAACGAGCGTCACATGTCTCGTTCCTTACGCAACTTACTCGTTTTTAGGGTTCCGTAAAAAGTGTAAAAAAGTACGCAAAGTAAAAGTACGTCCAAAGGGTAAAACGGACCCTACTACTGAGACTCCGCTGTCCGTCCGTCCGTCTGTCACCAAAAAATCGGCCAAGTGCGAGTCGGACTCGCGCACGAAGGGTTCCGTACCACTATCTATAAAAACGGCAAAAAAATCACGTTTGTTGTATGGGAGCCCCCCTTAAATATTTGTTTTATTTTAATTTAATTATTTATTCTTAAAGTGAATATAAAACTAAATATTCTGTGAATATTTCAAGCGTCTACCTGTTGCCATTATCAATATCGAGCAAAAACGAGCAAAAAATCACGTTTGTGGTATGGGAGCCCCCTTAAATATTTATGTTATTCCATTTTTTAGTATTTGTTGTTATAGCGGCAACAGAAATACATCATCTGTGAAAATTTCAACTGTCTAACTATCACGGTTCGTGAGATACAGCCTGGTGACAGACGGACGGACGGACGGACGGACAGCGAAGTCTCAGTAATAGGGTTCCGTTTTACCCTTTGGGTACGGAACCCTAAAAACAGAATGAAAAAAATATTTAAGGGAGCTCCTATACAACAAATGTGATTTTTTTTGCTCGTTTTTGCTCGATATTGATAACGGCAACAGGTAGGCGCTTGAAATATTCACAGAATATTTAGTTATATATTTACTTTAAAAATAAATAATTAAATTAAAATAAAACAAATATTTAAGGGGGGTTCCCATACAACAGATATGATTTTATTTGCCGTTTTTATAGATAATGGTACGGAACCCTTCGTGCGCGAGCCCGACTCGCACTTGGCTGGTTTTTTAAACATGCATATCTCTTCTCATGCACCGGTTTCTAAGGTTCCTGACATCACCTTCTGATTAAACACGATTAATTTGATCATGGGAGGTAAGTCTTGGCCATGTTTTAGGTTTATATATATATATATTTTAATGAACGTCGTGATGCATACAAGCATACGATCCCCCCGATGTAAAGCGATTACCATAGCCTATGAACGCTGGTACTACATTAAGTACAGCAGAGGTGGCATCACGCGAGTGATGCGATGTGCTGCTAACACAGTAACTCCTTGGGAGCTTACCGATGACTTCACTCACACGCGGGAACACAACAACCCTACAGGGAGTTGGTATTTAGCTGCGATTTCCTGTTAAGTGGAGATACTTTCCCAATCGCGCTGCTTTGTTGCGCCCTAGCTCTCTTAAAATTATATCATATTATCAGCATATTCTTTTAATTGTTCTACTCTTCGCCTTTTTTAGTTTACCAGCATTTCGGAACTGACCAGTGGCTATGAAGAGATGCTGAAAGACTTGCCAGTAAGAGACTTTTAAAGATCATCAATTAGATAATGTAACAGATGCATGACTAATAAAAGATAAAATAATTTATGACACTAAGTAGTTAATTTGAATACTGGTACCTATGCTAAATAAATTCCAGATATCTTTGTTAGTTAGGCTTTCATTGATTGGATAATAAACCTTTTTAGGGTTCCGTACCCAAAGGGTAAAACGGAACCCTATTACTGAGGCTCCGCTGTCCGTCCGTCCGTCCGTCCGTCCGTCTGTCACCAGGCTGTATCTCATGAACCGTGATAGTTAGACAGTTGAAATTTTCACAGATGATGTATTTCTGTTGCCGCTATAACAACAAATACTAAAAAATAGAATAAAATAAATATTTAAGGGGGCTCCCATACAACAAACGTGATTTTTTTGCCGTTTTTATAGATAGTGGTACGGAACCCTTCGTGCGCGAGTCCGACTCGCACTTGGCCGATTTTTTTAATATACTACTCGAATCTCTTTTTACGCAAGGTAAGTATTACTTCAGACAGTCTAATAAAGAATCGAATACAATATTAAAACAAATGATTTCGCAGTCCCTTTTTTAAACACAACTTCTTTCTGCATCTTAGATTTAGGTTCACAAAATTTTAAAGATTTAATATTTTATAAGCATAATTACATAAATATACTAAGAAGTAGCCACGAGCAGTGATAGCCCAGTGGATAAGGAACAGGTCTGTTGCTAAACAGGTCACCGGTTCGAACCCTGGCATGTACCACGAAATTCGTGTTCTCGGGTTTATGTACATATTTGTAATTATCACTTGCTCGCCGGTGATGGAAAACACGTGAGGAAACCGGCCAAGAAATCACATTTTGGTATACGTGTGGTCTAACCGAAGGAAATGCTGATTTTCCTCTGGGTTGTAGAGGTCTGACGGCAGTCGCTCCATGTCAAAATCCAGTATCTTCGCCAAATCTTTAGACTTACCGCCTAATGGACGCTAGCAAGAAGGAGACTAAGAAGTAGCCATGAGTTAATGAAGACATCGCGATGATCCTGTAACTAATTTAGCGAGCCCTATGTTTGTTAGTCACTTGATATATATAATAATAAAAACGGCTCAAGTACGAAGCCGGCCTCGCCCCGCTCTGTAAAACTATATATCGCTCATATAACATTGCAACTAGACAGTAAGTAGCACTGTTTTATATATTACGATTATTTAGAGGAAATACCATCACTCGGTGGTTCATAACGACATGTTTTTTGGTCTATATGGCGCTGTAATCGCGCCCGGAACGACAGTTTTGGGAACTAAATTTACCAAATAAAATAGTGATTACTCAGCAGTACATTTTGGCATCATCTGTAACTCATAGGACTTCACACTGTTAATGTATTGTGCACAGTTAACGTGAAGATACCAATGGGATCACTCGTGCGATGCCGACCCTATAAACACGCCTTTTCAAGCCTGTTTGAACAACCTCAGGTTGTAGTCCCTTGGGGAAACTCAGTAGGGTATTCATTCTACAACATAAGGAGAGCAAATTTTCCCATTTTTTGTACTAAACGTCCGAAGACATAGAAGCATAGGGCCCACCTGATGTAAAGCGGTAGCCGTAGCCTATAAACGCTTGCGATACATTAAGTATTTGTTACGCGATGTGATCTCTGCTATCAGAGGGAGACTTTGTACAAAAGTCGTCTTCATAGGCACCTCTGTCTCACCTATTTCTACCTCTATATTTATATAGCCGTGTTTCGGTTTGAAGGGTGTGATATAGCAGAGAAATTACTGGGTACTGTGACGAAACATCCTTAGGCCACAATATTGGCAGACAAGATTAACATCCCCATGGTGTTGCGATCGACAATAGGCTGCGGTGACCGCTTACCATCTGATGCGGTCCGCATGCCTGTTGCAAATCTAATTGTATAAAAAAAATAACACAGTAACTCCTTAGGAGTTCACTGGAGACCTCACTCACATGCAGGAACACAACAACCCTCTTGGAAGTTGTTATTTGGCTGCGGTTTTTCTGTGAGGTGGAGCTACTTTCCCAGACGGGCTGCTTTAATGCACACTTCCTTTCTTAAAAATACTCAAACCGAGTCAAACAGACATGCCTATGCACACAAATGTTTGCCCTGTGTGGGAATCGAACCCACGACCGTTGGTGTCAAAGAAGCATAACAGCGCGTTTTACCACTGCGCCACCGAGCTCGTCATATCCCTGCACATGTCTCTAAAACTCGACCCTTAGGGTTCCAGTGAATGAAAATGATTTTTTAATACAGTTGCTCAAAAAGTGGCGTATTGCAGGGACGTATAGCGTTCGGGATGTGGGCTATTACATACTCGAGCTTTTTCTTTACCTTTTCCGAACTCGTGCGTTCTCTTTCCCAACTGTCAAAATAATGTCTATTAAAAAGAAAAAAACCAACCACGAAGTTTTTACTAAAAAAAATTCATAGAAGAATATGATTCATGCAAATATTTCTAAAAAGAAGCTACTAATTTGTTTCAATATCAGATTTAATGATTTGATTCAATGAGTTAGGTTAGGTTTCATTTCATTTCATCTCATTAATATTCATTTTCATTTCATATCAATAAAAAAAATCTACTGAAGACTTGGCTGTATGGGCATAGTTCCCTTTGCCTACCCAGAATGGGTGAAGAAAACAAAAGAAAATCTCTGCTTATATTCTTTTATGGTTGGCGCCATTTTCCTAGTTAGTTGAGTTTATTGTGTTTTTATTATTTTATTAAATTGCTTCATTTTTTCACAACTGTATTAAAAATAGTTGTTCAGTACACGTGCGGAACCGTCATTGCAAAGAGTTCCGACTGTCAACCCTCACCTTCGGCTGCGCCTCGGCCCGGGTAGACATTTGTCAGAACTCTTTGCAATGACAGGCTTTCCGTACTTGTAATGAAATATACTATTTCCACCGTCGGAACGGCACTGTTGTGCTGTTGGTATCGAATAACTTCTTCGCCAGCACTTGTACAATCAATCAAATCAAATAATTCAATTTTCCAGTCTTAGGCCTTACCATAGTATATATTAGTATTTATTGCAAAAGTGGAAGGATGTAGGAGCCGGGGAGCCAAGATTTACCTACCATGACCAAAATTGGTCGTGTTCTATCAGAAGGTGATGTCAGGAGCCATAGAAACCGGCGAGCGTTGATGAGAAGAGTAATTAATGTTAAAGAAGCAAGTGAGATATGTAAGGATCGAGTCACGTGGCGCTCGGTTCTCTCTGCCTACCCCGCAAGAGATTTGGCGTGAAGTTATAGATAGATAGATAGATATTAGTATTTATATATCTATAATTGCGACAACCCACAAAAGGATGACAATATATAATATATATACCTACTTATTTTTTTAATTTAGTGTACATATTTTACAGACTAGATTATCAGATACATTGAACACTACCGGTGTAGTTGCCATTTAGTGTAAGCTTTTGCTGTCAAATGTAGGTTACGGTAACTGCTTACCATGAGATCAGTCGTACACTGATTTGTCACTAGTGGTTTTTTTTATACTACGTCGGGGCGTATACAAGCATACGGCCCACCTGATGTAAAGCGGGTACCGTAGCCTATTAAGGCTTGCGATATATTAAGTATCACTCGCATGATGCCTCCTCTGCTGGTTACACAGCAACTCCTTGGGAGCTTACTGGTGACCTCACTCACTCGCAGGAACACAACAACCCTCCACGGAGTTGTTATTTGGCTACGGTTTTCTGTGAGGTGGAGGTACTTCCCCAGACGCTCCTTTGATGCGCCCAAACCAAAGAAAGAATAATACAAGTTATTCTTTCTTTGGTTTCAGCTGTCATTTTTATGATTGTCTTCGTTCGTCTTTGGTAAGCATTATTATTGTAACTCCCATCTTCTAAATAAATAGAAAATACTCTGATATCTGGTCTTTTACCTATCTATTATATACAGTCCACCTTTCTTTAAAACCCATTCTTACAGCTTCTATAACATTCATTCGCTCTTTTCATAATTATTGTTACATTTTCGTAAAAGAAAAATATTTAAATATATTTCCTTTGAAGAAACACACGACCATGTAATGATGACCGGGCACAGTAATCTTTTGCATTTGTAAGACTAATCACTCGCGCGTTGCCTCCTCTACTAGAAATATAAACATCTGTTACTTAGGTTTTTTCTGCAAAATACTACAATCTTTAAGAGAGGTAGGACGCATTAAAGAAGCCCATTTGGGTAACTACCTCCATCTCACAGAAAACCGCAGCCATATAACAACTCCCTAGAAGGTTGTTATCTTCCTGCATGTCAGTGAGGTTACCAGTAAGTTCCTAAGGAGTTGCCGTGTAAGCAACAGGGGAGGCACCGCGCGAGTGATACTTAATATATTACAAGCGTTAATAGGCTATGGTACCCGCTTTACATCAGGTGGGCCGTATGCTTGTATACCCCTCGATGTAGTATAAAAAGAACCACTAGTGACAAATCAGTGTACGACTGATCTCATGGTAAGCAGTTACCGTAATCTACATTTGACAGCAAAAGCTTACACTAAATGGCAACTACACCGGTAGTGTTCAATGTATCTGATAATCTAGTCTGTAAAATATGTCCACTAAATTAAAAAAATAAGTAGGTATATATATATATTTTGTCATCCTTTTGTGGGTTGTCGCAATTATAGATATATAAATACTAATATCTATCTGTCTATCTATAACTTCACGCCAAATCTCTTGCGGGGTAGGCAGAGAGAACCGAGCGCCACGTGACTCGATCCTTATATATTTTTTCATCCTTTGTGGGTTGTCGCAATTATAGATATATAAATACTAAGATCTATCTATGACACTAGTAACTCCTTACAGGGTTGTTGTGTTCCTGCGTGTGAGTGAGGTCACCAGATAGCTCCTAAGGAGTTGCTGTGTTAGCAGCAGAGATGGCAACGCGCGAGTGAGACTTAATGTATTACAAGCGTTCATAGGTTTCGGTAACCACTTTCCATCAGATGGGCTGTATGCTTTCCGACGTTGTATAAAAAAAATCTCGGTTTTTACTATGCAAAATTTCGAAAAAATATCAAACCCGAAGTATTTTTATTATGGATAGAGGTGATTAAAATTACCTACATAAATTTAACTAGGATATAAAAATGTTTGTTTATTAGTTTCAGTAATGGAGGCTATAATGAAACACTAAAGTGATAAATTCATCAATAAAATTCGACTAGATAGGTACCATGCTGTCACCTAACAGTACAGCAAATTGATGCCCCGCCGAGATAATATCAGACACAAAAAACACGATCAATATGATAACGGCTAGAACAACGATAACAAGCATCGCCCAATCCTTGCCACAAATATTTATCAAAGCCTAAATAACCCATAGATTAAAACAAATATACATTTTTAGCGTAGATTATAGACTAGACGCGCGTATCTGTTTAACATAAACGCAACAGGTACTCAATAACAAGAGAGATTTATGAAACAAACGAATACTTACCATAGACAAAAATCCAGGATAACAGTAAAGCACACTGAAATGTTAAAGTTTTATGTGGAATTTCTCACAGTAAAATTGGTGATACACTGTATTTATGGTATTGTCGGGCGGGAGACGAGACGTGCGTACTCCACCGCGGACGAAGGGAGACTGAAATGACTGGGACTGAAAGGAAATTATTATCAGAAACACAAGGGGAATAGAATCCTTTTCAGGTTGTTAGGGCGGTCGTAATGGACGGCTGGCATTATGGGTATACAGATGATCGTTTTGTTACGTCTCACTGAAATGCTGATCCTTTTAGAGGGAATTTATAGTTTTTTGTTTTTGTGTTCGTGATGTACTAGAATTGGAACGTCTCTAATATGAAAGTTTATTTTGTTCAGGAACACCGTTCCTATATGAAATCTATATGTTTGTCTGTGCGTTTGTCTGTGTGTGCGTTTTTCGAATATTCGAATTTTTACTTCAGATTCGATTCAGCATAAAAGGAAAAGGAAATCTCTTGAGGAACATGGTCAAAATGGCCGAAAAATAAAAATAAAAAAGTTGAATTGTTATATAATTGACGAGGCAGGTGTTTCTCTGGCAATGCAAGCTTGCGCATTCTCAACTGGTTTTTATATTACGTCGAGTGGGAAATAAGTGAGATGTGAAGCGGTTATCGTAGGTTATTGTTATGGGATATTAACGATTAACATAATTTAAAAATGTGTAAATATTTGATAATTAAAATTTGTAATCAGCAGATTACTCTCCGCAAGACTGTGCTGCTCGTCTTCAAAATGCTTTTGGGAGAGAAGCACCTTCTTTGAGCACCGTGAGGCGATGGTTTGCTGAATTTGAGAGAGGTCGAGTTTCTTTACATGACGAATTTCGTGAAGGGCGGCCTTCAACTGCCGTCAACGTAAATAATGTGGCTACTGTTAAGCGGCTAATTGAAGAAAACCCGCGGATTACCTATGAGACAATTCGAGAACTATTGGGGATTGCTATGAGCCAAATTCAGAAAATTTTACACGAAGAATTGAAAGTTCGGAAACTTTCTTGTCGTTGGATCCCTCATGAACTGACAGCGGAGCAGAAGCGGGCTCGCGTGGAATGGTGCTCACAGATGCTACTGAAGTACGACCACGGACATTCTAATGCTGTTTATGACATTGTCACAGGAGACGAAACGTGGATTTATTGTTTTGAACCCGAAAAAAAACAGCAATATTGTG
Source organism: Pyralis farinalis (assembly GCA_947507595.1). Taxonomy (NCBI): domain Eukaryota; kingdom Metazoa; phylum Arthropoda; class Insecta; order Lepidoptera; family Pyralidae; genus Pyralis; species Pyralis farinalis. The sequence goes on along the minus strand of OX382282.1, from coordinate 8,739,983 downwards.
AAAAAAGTGAGGCAGGCGAGAAACGTTGGTAAAAAAATGATCGCGTTTTTTTTCTCAGCTACGGGTCCCATCTGCACAATTCCACTTGAAGATCAAAAGAGTGTTAATGCCGAGTGGTATTCTACCATTTGTTTACCCAGGGTGTTAGAAAAAGTTCGCGAAAGACGACCAAAAAGCCGCGTTCTCCTACATCATGACTTCGCTTCTTCACACACGGCCAACAAAACAAAGTCATTTTTAACTTCCGAAAAAGTACAACTCGTTACCCATCCTGCGCATAGCCCCGACCTAGCACCCTGTGATTTCTGTATTTTCCCCAAAATCAAAGATTTGATGAGAGGTTTCACTTTTACCAACTCCGAAGAGGCAGTGATAGCGTTCAATCAGCACGTAGAAAACATGCCTTCAGATCTGTGGTCCTCCTGTTTTAAAAAATGGTTCGATCACATGAAAAAATGTTTAAAATGTAAAGGAGAGTATTTTGAAAAGCAATAAACATAATATTTTGGTTATAACATGTTGTTTTTTTAAGTTACGCAAAACTTATAGTGTGACCTACGTATTACAATTATTTTACATTAAAAAGTTTATCTCTCAGAAAAATCAACTTTCATCCATAATTTCAACGACTCTCACCATCATCATTACCAGCATGCATCATCGCCAATCTCTAAAACTCAAACACACACGCACACTCGCGCAAGCGCCCTGCGCCGCTTAAACCAAACAGCGATGTTGATAAACTACGTTGAACGAAACGCGTAATCGCCAAGAATTTCATGGCGCTTACAACGTTTTGGTCGCGAGAAAATAATGCCCTAATATAACGATCTAGCGCTATGTTTTAATTGTTTAATTGGAGGTAACTAATGTTTTAGCGCTGCAGCGAACTTAAGTTCTAATTCTCACCAAAATCTTACGGTCAGGGTCACGTGTCCTGACGCGAGTTTAACATTTTTTACTCATCCCAAGAAGTGCACAACGCCGCTAAAGAAGTTTTCACTTCAAAAACAATAGCACCAAAGGCTCACTAAGCGTATTTTATCGCCTTTACCATGGTAAGTGCTCTGAAAAACTGTTTTCCCTTATCCCACTCTTCCTCTCCCTTCTCTCATAGAACCACACGTGCATGGCTGCTCCGTTCGTCTCTGCCTCGGCTCCTGCGATCGTCTCTACTATTCCCATGCCAAGCATGCATATAGCTACGGCTTTGACAGCATGATGCATCTACTAACGGTAGTGGGTGGGTGTCGGCCGGCGCTAGTTCGCATGAACTAATCGGTGGCGGAAGCACACAAAGCAGGTTAGATAAAATTGCATGTAAGTTTGAATTTCGCGTAAAAATGCCTAAACCTATTAAATGTTTATTTAGATAACTTTCTCGTTCTCATCCGAATATTAGTTTTTTTCAGTTATTCTCAAAACTATAAACTAGTATTTAGTTCACAAAAATATATTAATTTATAAGGAAAATCACAATAATGTATTTCTTATACATAATTGTGATTTTCCTTATAAATTAACAGCCAACCCTACATATTAATAGATTTTCAGGAAACTGCTCTAAATTACGGGCGAAAGGAAAATGGATCGAGCTGAGCATTCATAGATCAGCCAGTCAATAAGTCACGTCTTTTATTTAGATAAAATATTTACTTTCTAATTAAGAGTAATAAAAAATACGATTTGAAATACATTGCGGTGTCGATACCAAAAAATAATTTACGATAAAATGTAACTAATCCAGACTATACCCAATGTTTAATAGCTTTTATTAGGTTTTACCGAGGATATATTGATATAACATGGAGAAACCTCACGGCCTATCGTAATAAAATAGTTGCTTTTAAAGCTTTAAACTATACAATAACAATTAAAGGTTTTGTGTTCCTATAACTGCCCGACGTTTACAATTACGAGTATAATGACCTGAATCGATTTACTTTTTTTGTAATCGATCAACTGATCAATATATATTTAGATAAAATTATAATTATAATTAATTATTTATTTAATATATCTTTTTTTATACTACGTCCGAAGGCATACAAGCATACGGCCCACCTGATGTAAAGCGAGTACCGTAGCCTATTTGCGCTTGCGATATATTAAACTGTGGCGATAAAATCCTAAAAACTGTGTTCACAGATAATGCGGTACTTAGTGCGGGGGACCATGTCTGTAGCTAATAGATTCAGGCGTTATTTTGCGAAAGTCAAATTTACATGCAATTTGATCTAACCTGCTTTGTGTGCTTCCGCCACCAATTAGTTCATGCGATTCTTACGATTAACGTCTACAACGCCTGATGATGCCTCGTGGAGAGGCGAAACACGTGTCGCAGCGACGACCAGGCCAGTCGTGGCAGCGACGGTGGTGGTGGCATGCGGATCCTGTTCCAGATGGCAGACGACCGCAATAGCCGAGGCAGAGACTACCGGAGCAGCCATAGCAGCGTCGGCGTGTTGCACTTACTAACAGTAGTGGGTGGGAACTAATTGGTGGCGGAAGAACACAAAGCAGGTTAGATCAAATTGCATGTCTGTAGCCTCGCATGGTCAGATATGAATATAGAATAATATCTACTAACTTTAGTCGTAAGCTCTTTTTGGAAATATGTACTAACAAACTTGGATCACAGTTATCTGAAAATAAAAACAATTTGATTTGATTAAGTATCACTTTCGCGATGCATCCTCTACTGCTAACACAGTAACTCCTTGGGTGACTGGAGATCTCACTCACACGCACGAATAGAACAACCCTCTAGGGAGTTGTTATTTGGCTGCGGTTTTCTGTGAGGTGGAGGTACTTCCCCAGACGGGCTGCTTTGATGCACCCTACCTCTCGTAAAACATCCAGACCAAGACAAACAGACATGTTCATGTACACAAATGTTTTCTGTCTTGTGTGGCAATCGAACCTACGAGCGTTGGTGTCAAAGTCGCGTCATTCACGACTGAGCCACCGAGACAACTATCTATCTATCTAACTACATATTTTACGCCAAATTCTTAGGGGGTAGGTAGAGAGAAATAAGCGCCATATGAGTCTATCACACACTTCACTAACACGTCCTGATACAACGTTCTGACAAAAAATTACCAATTTGATCGTGATAGGTGTCTCGCATTCTGTATTGCTCGGTGAATGCGAAAATAACCAGTTGAGAATGCGCATGCTTGCATTGCCAGAAGAAACCTGGCTCGTCAATTATATAACAATTCAATTTTTTTTTTATTTATAGGCCATTTTTACCATGTTCCTTAAGAGATAGGA